>CM054115.1:52155737-53355737 GCA_028673005.1 Tanypteryx hageni | reverse complement strand
TTTTAGTTTCCTTCAAATTGGTTGCATGGTTTTATTTTCAACTTTTTCTTATGCTTCAAGAATTATACGTAAATTTTACAGGGTACTAACTAGAAACTGATGACAATATCAGAGAATCTGATTTTATTGTGAACGTTTACATACTATGTACACTACCTTTTTGAACTTCGCGAATAATTGGTCCCGGAAAACTGACGCGAAATGCAAATTCGCGAAGTGCAAGTCCTCTTTTTCCATAAGACGCATTTTTATTTTAGGAGTATGGTTCCCAGTCAACCTATAATATCGCTTTTTATCATAAATAATGCAGTTTAACAGAAAATAAAACAACGGAAACGTAACAGTAAATGAAAACCTAGCATCATAAAGTGAAAAAAATTCTTTTAATTATCTTCAAAATGTGTAATAGCTAATGAAAACCTAGCAATAAAAAAGCGCATTTTTGCATGCGATTTTCGATCTAATTTTGTTCGTTCCAAGGAAATTGTTAAATTTAAATTGATGAACTACTGAAATGGAATGTTGAGTACATGACGCACAGATGTATTCTTGGGTACTGCAACAACAACAACAATAAGCCGCAAAAAACACTAGTGTTATAAAGTGTTGACATTTCTTTTATTAATTACATTCGAAATGTGTAACAAAAAATCAAAACCTAGCATAAGAAAGTGATAAAATTTATTTTAATTGTTCAAAATACGTCACAAAAAATAAAAACGAAGCGTTCAAGTGGTAATATTTTTTTAGTAATCGCGTTCAATATAAGCGGCAGAAAATCTTAGGTTACGAGATGATAACAATTCTTAGATTCCCATTAAAAATTCGTAATAAAAAATGAAAACAAAACAAAATAACATTTACCTAAATTACGTTCAAAATACAAAGATAATAGTAAATGAAAACCTTACACTACAAATTGATGGCATTTCTTTAAATTTTAAACTAAAGTTTCACGTCGAAAATACCGGCGTTGGCGGTGAAGTTCAAGCTGAGCTACAAAATAATTAAGTCGAGGGTTATCACGTTTTTTACTTTGAAAACTGCTAATAATGAGCATTATAATATAATAATAACGTCCTTTTCTAGGGCACCAAAGTTTAATCTGAACTTAGAAACAAAAAAGTAAAGGGAGTTCCGCTTCTTGGCATCGCAAGCGCATGACGAAAAAATGCAAATAATCGGCGCGAAACAGAAGTAATGGTCATAAAATATTTTGTTGCGAAGTGGAAATTTGCGAACCGCAAGCACGCGAAGTTCATCAAGGTGGTGTACCATATAAACTTTTTATTTTTCATGAATTATACGCGTTCGAAGAGATTTGTTTATATAAAATGTACTCTTTATTATAATAAGGTGTCAGCCGGCAAAACTGTTGCAACTCAAGGGGTTCACGAAGATTTTAATCCAATGGGTTCCCGACGAGAAATAGGTTAGCTCAAAGGGTTCGCGAAGTGAAAAAGGTTGGGAAGCGCTGCTCTAGTATATGGTACGCAAATGTATTGTACCAACCTAGGATAGTCGCTGGCAGGGACGGATTTGCCATACCAAAAGGTCACAAACAAATGATATCACGGATTTTAAAATGTTCTTTCGTTATATGCGCACACTCCTCTTATAAAAGCTATCCCTGTATAGGACGCACCTCATTTTTGAGCCCAAAACTTTCGGGGAAAATGTGTGTCCAATACGCGGGTACTGACGGTACTTTTGAGCCCCTCGAATTTAATTATTTCTTTTACAGGGTGGCGTAGCAATAGGGTGACGTGGGTGGCCTAATGCCTCTGGTCCGGAAGGGCCCTTGGGTGCCTCGAATGTTTTAAAATACAAAAAAAAATACATTTCTAAGCCATATCTCTTTTTATCCTAATTTCTGAATATCTATCCAGTTAATCGTTATTTTTGGACAGAGTAATTTAAAAAGCCTAACCTTTACAGCATGCCCCTGATAATCGGTTGATAAGTGCGACATGAAAGGGTTTTGCAATGGGTTTCAGGTTTAATTGAACAAATAATTTGAATGGATCACCGTTCTACGTGTGTTCCGGTTACGATTTGTCTTACCGTGTGTAACGCGTTTGATAGGTCCCGCCATACTCTATTAAGTGCTTTTAAAAACAAGCAAACAAGTGCAATACAACGCTGTATTTTTCCACAATTTATACTCTCTTGAAGTATTTCATGGAAGCGTAAATATATTTCCTCCGCGAGATCTGATAGCTCAGCTATTTTTGCTGGAGTTGAATGAAATTTTCGCTTCAGAACAATTGTGAGAAGCGATTATTTTCGAGGAAATATGAAGTGTGAAATTCCGCCTCCATGAGACGTTAACGATTATCTTAATTGAAGAAAATTCACGTGATGGAAAAATTATATCCCAAGGATTTAATTTAGTTCAAAAGTGGTCAGTTGTCTCGAAGCGATTTCCAACTCTAACTTCGTTGGTTAACATACACTAAAAATCAAGCATTTCATCGATTCGGTCAAATTTTTAAGTTTTGTAAGCGACAAAAGCCCCTTTATTTAAAGGTAAATTATATATTCGTTCATCGAAGTATTAAAAATATTTCCTCAGATAAACTTCGCTGAATTTCATTTTTAATTCCTCGGCATATTTTTCTGCACTCATTATGTTATACGTAATCTTAATCTTATCTCTAAACGCGTCTTTTATAGCGTGCGAGACGATTAGTAGCTAATCGAAATGTTGAGTCACCAAGATAAAAGTTCATCGAAGCACATCGAATCGTTGGATCCGACTTTAACATATCCGGAAAATTACTTCGGCATTGGATTTCTCATACGTTCCTGATTACACGTACGCGCACGCTGCGTTCACGATTTTTCCTTGATCATTGCTCAACCAGGTCTGGGAATGGCGCAAAAGAGTCGATTTATTTTTTTTCTTTCGATCGCGTATTGCCTGCATTTTGTGGTTCACGATGGTTGCCTCGAAGGCCTTTTATTCGATCGTGCGACATTAAAAATTTAATGACGGCTCCGCAGTTACGATTTTATGGCTTTATAAGCCTAGAACGCGCTCGTTTTGACCGAATGATATCGGATGGAGGTCGAGGAAGTACTCGCGGTCGTGCTGGGAGCTGTTTAAACTGTTGTTGTGGCTTACCGTCATATGCGGAGCCGTCGAAGCACTGTCCCTGAGAGATATGAGCGAGCTATACAAATTGCGATCTCGTTTGAGTTCTTTTACCTCTTGAAATACCCCCAGGTTATCTTTGCTTCCCACCCCTTCGCTTTACTTTCCAGCTGGTATGTCGGAAAACGCTCGCTTTTGATTCAGTATTAACCTACGAGCAGATCATTTAGGGCCACTCTCTCGGAGGCTTCATTATAGAGCCTTTCTTGGGATTATTTTGATTGTTCGACGGGCGTCATATTAATTCATGTTCTGTAAACTCTTTTGTAATGAGGGCTTCTGGAACGCGGATTCGCTTCCCAAAGTGTTTATAAAATATGATCGATTGACTCGTATAATTCGGTGAGGTTCTTTCACACGCGGTTGACGCAGTTAGAATTTTCAATTTTTCACTTTCTCCGTACGTAGGGGAAAGTATTGTTTTCATGAAAAAATTCGATTTTGAGATTTCAGCAGAAATACAAGGTTTGAGATTCTCTGAACACGTTCTGGCAATTTTCTCGATGATGTCTGTGTGATAGGAAATTTATGGGCGCTCTAACTCAAAAAACTCAGCGCGAAATTTTATATCTGACATTTTTATTGGAGGGACAAGATTTTATTAGTTTTGGTTAAAATCGGTCAACCGGAAGTGGGAGTTTATTCATGTCTCTTATCCATTCCTTTCAAATATTTGGTGTAATACTTGGTCAATGTAAAACATTATTGGAATAAATGTTGTAGGAAATTTAATTTTCTACAATTTTGTTCAAACATTGTCCCATATAATGCAATGTTTAAGAACTATTTTTTAAAACCATATTTTTAGCTACCACCACATCACCTAGAGGCGACTTTTGTAAACTCTTTTGTTTATGCTTAACTACGTCTTAGTACGCTCTTTTTTATTCTTCATTGTTGAAGCTTCGTGATTATATCCAATATTAGAAGGCTACGGTATGACCTTATGTCTGTTCTTAGTAAGGTATTTGAATTTCTCTCGCAGTTCCTTAAAATATTTATTATCATTTAACCCATTTGGAATTTTTAGAAATATTACAGATATGGAGAAATTCATGTGGTTGCCACATCAGATTGGTCCCTTTTAAACTTAGGTCCCAAGAGAGTAGATCCCTATTACGCGCGCTCTTCTAGAAGCGCGTCACTCGCGTTATACGAGGGCGAAGAACAAAACGAGAAGCATTCCTCAAACTACAAAATTATTACCGGTTTGCATGCTCACGGTAATCAATAAGCACAGATTTTTAACGGGTTATATTTCAGAGCGCTCTTAAAAATGATTTTTTTTAAACGATAAAACGTTCTCATTTACCCAAAAACATTTATCGCGGTCCAAGTGCTCACGGACCTACCGTTGGAGACCGCTGCTACACTATAAGCTACGTAATACTACGAGATTGTCGCAATCACTTTATTAAATGAAATCAGCGCATTATATGGAAAACTTATTTCGCCTTAGAAGGATAAACCAAGTAAGCATTTCGTCTGCGGAGTAGCCGGACATGGCGGCATTCACTCATCTTTTCATTCTGACAAGAAATCTAGTTAGAATCAGCTGTCGGTAAAGTTACCCTGTTTCCGGATGCTGATACATATTCGTCTTTTTAAGGTCGACATTCGTAAGGCAATAGAACTTAAAAATGGACGATCTACTTAACGATTTAATAAAATTGATGAACTTGTATCTGCAATAGCCATTAAACAAGTAGGGATGCACACGGGTTTCCCGTGGTACAGAAATGCTTTTCCTCAAATTCGCCGTAGTATAATCGTATACTAATGTATTTGCTTTGAAATAAGAAAATTATTTTTCCTCATATTGTGGTAGTCCTGCTATTTTTATCCGTTGTAAACATGTTCATTTCGTTTTCCAATTCTATACTCGCCCTAAAAACGAAATTTCTTTTAAATCCGTTCCTTCGAAATTCATAATTACAGAAAAATTCTAACCTTGATATTTTGGTAGCCCTGTTTAGTCGACCCGACTGAAATATGATATTTTGGTTATTTATTTATATGAAGATTATATATAAACGATATTTAGTTAAAATCCTGGTCAGTTCTCTAAGAAATACGTGTAAAAGAAATTTTATTTTACTTTTTACCGTGACAGCCTTGCTCCTTACCTCCTCTTTAAACATCTTGATTTCATTATGGTATGGTGTACAAATCTAATATACAAAATTTAATTGAACTTCGTTCAGCCAATCCCTTCCAAATCCATAATTACTGAAAGAGTTGAATTTGTAATTGTGGCACTCCTGTTTGGTTGGTCCGAATATGCTATTATGGTTATATATATATATAATCTTATAATTTGGTTAAAATTGATGCGGACAGTTCAATACAAATACCTGTAAAAATATTTTTTTTATCCCTTGCATTGCGGCAGCCCTGCCTTTCATATCTATACAAAAAATCTTGATTTTGTTATTTTATGTTGCATGACTCCTTCATACAAAATTTTGTTGAAATCGGTTCAGCCAATTCCTTCCAAATTCATAATTACCGAAAAATTTAACATTGCAACTGTGGCACCTCTGCTGAGCCGATCCGGTCCTAATATGCCATTTTGGTCATTAATTAATGTGGGTATTCTATGTATCAAATTTGGTTGAAATCGGTTCTGCCAATTCTTCCCTGATATATGTGGACGGACGGACATCACGAAGATAATAGAGCTTTTCAGCAATGACGAAAAGCACTAAAAAGGTTGGGAAAACCAGATGCGAATATCGGCTGCAAAAACAGCCTCCATCATCGGCGATTATTTGATAGTTTTTGTAGTATCTAATTACCACTGACGGCGGCTACTTTTTTGCCGAGGTGAGTCTCTGATTTTTACAGCATTTTTTTATGGCTATTGGGTGGACATAGTTTGGGAAATTGGGAAACGGGAAAAATCCTGCCGTGACCGAGAATGTCTGTCTGTCCCCCTTATTAACTTTTGAACCAATAGACCGATTTTCATGACACTTGGTGGAAATTTCTTGCTACTGGGGTCGAGCTCCCGAGGACAGTTTTTGTTTCGAAGATTGAAAGTCTCGGATTCGATTCCAGGAATTATCCTTCCCATTTGATTTACATGGGAAGTCTGAAATCTATTGTACTGGGTAATTTTCTCTCCCTCTCAATTCATTACATCAATTTGGGACATAGTTCGTCTATTTGTTTTTCGCCATTCAAAGTTAGCTCGATGATTCCCTCTTGAATTATACGACGGTTTGCTTGGAAAAATGCGAACCTTTGCGTAATCACAGCCGGAACTACGATAAAAACCTATGGATCATTCCATCAGTAAATGAATTTTCGGGAGAATTTCGTCATCCGCAAGCGACTTAATCATGTTTCGCGCCTCCACTTTCCACGACGTTTGAATGACTCTTCTGTCTGCCTCGATCCTGCAGCGGAAACACGTTGTTTCTCCTTATCACTCTCAGAGTCTCAACTGCTTCCGCGACGCTTTGTCTGTCACTATAGCGGGGATATGGATATTACGCCCCGCGAAGCTTTGACTAAAAAATCTGATGTGGCCACCACATGAATTTCTCCATATCTCTAACATTTCTAAAAATTCCATATAGGTTACATAATAATAAATATTTTAAGAAACTGCGAGAAAATTTTAGACTACAAAGAAGAGAAATAAACTCAAACCACAGCCTTCTGATATTGGATATAGCCACAAAGCTCCAACAATTAAGAAAAGAAATTGGAGCATTACTAAGATGTAACTAAGCGTCAATTGTTAACAGTAGTCGGTAGGTAGCGTGGTGGTGGCAGCTAAGAATATCAGATATCTCTTAAACAATGCATTATATGGAAAAATGTTTTGAGCAAAGGTTGTAGAAAATTATATTTCCTACAACTTTTATTCCGATACATCTTTACATCTATCAAATATTAAATCAAATATTTCAAAATAACGGATAAGTGGCAAGAGTAAACACCCACTTCCTCTCTACCAATTTTTACCAAAACCTAATCAGTTCTTGTGACTTTTATAAAAATGTTAAATATAAAATTTCGCGTTGACCTGATTAATAGTTTTTGAGTTAGATCAACAACAAAAAGCTATCACACACAGACATCATCGAGAAAATGGTCAAAACGTGTTCAGGGGACCTCAAAACGTTTATTTCCGTTGATATCTCGAAGTCGATTTTTTTCATGAATACAATACTTGCCCCTATATGGAGAAAGTAAAAAACGAACCTTGAATTTCAATGCAGGCGATTCAGTTATACGTATCTGCTTAAAGTAAGGCTTTAAAAATGTTTCCGAAGAAAATACGATCCGGAAAAATCGTATGTATTTAAAATTAACCAGTAAGATGCCGCAGAGTCTCCGAATAAATCGGGATGAACATGGTCCCAATTTATTACGAGATAGTGTCCAACTTCGGTGGGTCGTTCTAGTTAGTCTAATTCGTGCTTTGTGAAATTGTAAAAATTTTCTACATGTAACTGCACGGCATCCAGTGTTTTGTGAAATTTTAAAAATTTTCTACATGTAACTGCACGGCATCCAGACTACGCAGAATTGATTTATTTTAGAGCTAGGCACTCATAAATGACAAAAAGAAAAAACTCGCATATTGTTTCAGTTTGTCTTTCTCAGAATATGGTTGCCCTAAAGTGACCATTGCTTCCGAGCCCAGATTGGTAAAAATGCCACTTGTTTTCCATAAAAAAACGCAAACGCCGATATATTACCTGGAAAAATGAGGGAAATAAGTGCAAAATTCCTTTGCTAAAAGTTCGATTATGGGATTTGAAATAAATATGTATTTTTATAATATTTTCCGTCTATTTTCTACGATAGAAGTTAATCACTTCAATAAATGGGGAAAATATTGTTTAAAATTATAGCGGCGGAGGTCGATGACGTCAGAATACCGATAATGTTGGTTTTTCACTTTAAATTGGCTATTACGTTGTATGTGAAATTATTGATAAATAAATAAATAAGTGAATTAAGTTACCGTATTAAGGCAATATATCGAATAAATTATAAAAGTATAAGTATAAAAATCATTACAGAAAGTCAATCAGCACAATATCGTCAAAATCAGTATAACACTGAATAAATCATTACGGTTGATCACTTTGTACCGTTGGTGAGCAACCTGCGGACCGCATGGGGCCCCCGAGGGCCTTTTATGCGGTCCGCGAAGCTACGAAGAGAAAGAAGCCCTTAAAATTTACCACGAAAATACTTAAACGTTAACCCTAAAAAAAACTCATTTAGGCTTAATTTTCTCTTACGTGTAACTTTCTTTTGTCTGCATCGCCTACATTAAGGAATGGCAATTACGATCAGTTTTTACTCGGTGAGAGATCGTTTTCGTTTTACTGGTTCTCCGCCTGTGCTCTATCCCAGCGGTCCATCAGTCGTGGGAGCCCTCCAGCGCCGCCGCCCGCTGTTCCCGCTTCGCCCTGCCATCTCCTCAAGTTATCCCTCCTACTGCTGCTCGACGGCGACGTTGAAGTTAATCCTGGCTCCAATTTTTGCCAGTATTCCAATAGTTTCAGTGCGTACTATCAAAACGTAAGGAGTGTCAAAAACAAAATGTACTCTGTTGCCTCAAACGTGGGTGAATTGTCGAGTTTCCATGCCATCGCGCTTGCTGAGACGGCTATCCGCAAGCGTCAGTGATAGTGAATTCTCCTTCTCAAACAGCCATCAAATTTTTCGCCGCCATCGTGTTGGCAGGGGTGGTGTTCTCGTGGCCATAAATTCCTCCCTGCGCGCTAAGCGCCGCATGGATTTGGAAACCGCCCGTGAAATCGTTTGGACAGAGGTTTGTGCGGATGTTAATCCCGATTCTTCATCGAGGAAGGATAAACTTTTTATCGGCTGTTTTTATCGTCCCCCCCTACAGCAAGTTAACATTCATAGAAAATTGTTTCGACTCGATGCTGGGTGCCCTCACTTTAAGTAAAGTGAGTCTTTTTGGGGACTTTAATCTATCCATCGCCTAGGCAACGATCGCCTCTATCAATTCTTCATCGACCGCTTCATCCACGGTCTCGGGTTACTCCAATGTAATTTAAATCCCACCCGAAATTTGGCAACTCTGGATCTTATCTTTTCTTCCATCAATATGGGTTTTGTATCCTCTGGTAGGAATATTTTTGAAAGCTACCCTGACTAGCTGGAATGTACGCTACCCCTCTCCTCCCCTCAAAATTATCAGTCCTCACCACCCATCAACCGCAACATCAGAGCCAGGAATAAGGCCGACTGGCCAGGTGTCAAGTCCCTGTCCCTCTTGCCCTGGGACCTCCTGCATCTCGGATCTCCTGACGACGCCCTTTACTACTGTACGAGATCCTGAATGGCACTATCCTCGACTTCGTTCCAACGCGAAGGATTTCCAAGAAGAGGTGCCTATGGATATCCCCTGAAACTTCCCTCACCCTTAGGAACAAGGAAGCTGCTTGGAGGCTGACGAAATCTTTCCCCAACGTTAACACCCACAGCGCCTTTGCGATACTTCGACGACGGGCCAGGTCACTCCTCAGACGTGACTACAACAATTTTGTAAATTCTATCGCCTCCGAAGTAAAAGAAAACTCAAAAAGATTCTGGACTCGAATCAACTTGAGGAGAAAATCCTCCTGTATTCTTCCTCGCATGTTTTCGGGGCCCAACACATGTTCAACCGACGAGAGATCCACATTTTTCAACCAATATTTTTCCTCCAATTTTTCATCGACCCTCCATCCTACTCCTCTCCCCCCTCCTAAAATCTATTTGCCCTCAATCTCTCTCTTTTATCTCGACCTCTCATGTAGTCTATCGCCTTCTTTCTACCCTACCTTCTAATACAGCCACCGCTCCAGACAACATCGGCTCCCTTTTCTTTCGACACACTGCATCCACTCTCTATCTGGCCTTTTCTATAGTTTTTAATAGATTTTTTACAGTCGGCTCCTTCCCGAGTATGTGGAAGACAGCCGACGTCACCCCAATTTCGAAGATCATGTGGAGAACTATCGTCCAATTTCCATCCTCCCAGTCTTATCTATTCTCTTTGAACGTATTATCCATAACCGCCTTCTCTCCTTCACTCTTCCCTATATTTCTCCTCATCAACATTGTTTCCTTCTCGGTGGGTACTGCCTTACTAATCTCTCAATCCTTCATCACATCACCACGGTATTCGAAAAGTCTTCCCAACTCGACATCTGCTACATCGATTTCGCCAATGCTTTCGATTCCATAAACGATAAACTTCTTACTCACAAACTAGAAAACAGCTACAATATCCATGGCTCTCTTCTATCCTTGCTGTCTGATTTCTTATTTCTTCGTCAATAGCGTGTCGTTCTTGATGGCGTGTCTTCCTCCGCCATATCCGTTCCCTCTGACGTCCCGCAGGGCAGCGTCCTCGGACCCCTCCTGTTCGCCTTATAACTGGACGATATTGTGGATTCCGCCATCGCTAGCGGCTGCAACGTTCTTTTATATGCAGGTGACTGCAAAATCTTCCGAAAGGTGGATAATTCTAGCGATAGTGGATCTCTCCAAGTTGCACTTGATTCCATAAATAATTGGTGTTCTCTTTGGAATCTCAAAGTCAATCCTACAAAATCGATTTCCCTAACCTTCACGCTCCATATAAATCCTATACCCACACCCTACCTCTACTCCAATCGGGTAATCCCCTATTCCACCTCACATAATGATTTGGGCGTGGCTTTCGATTCTAAATTTACGTTTGCTAACCATATCAACAAAATCACATCCAAGGCCATGTCAATAGTTTTGCCTCCTCCATAGATTCACCGAACTCAAGGATCCGCATGCTCTCAAATCAGTTTTTACCACCTGTGTACTACCCCTTCTTGAGTACTGTTCCCCCATATGGCCCTCGGCCTCCCCATCAACCCTCGCTCCTCTTAACCGTCCACTTAACTTTTTCCTCGCAATAGTTCGATATCATATACCAAATTTCTGCATCTTAACGTGAGACCAAATATTTTCTGCCTCCGTTTAACCCCTCTCCCCTTCAGACGCAAAATCGCCGATTTGAAATTTCTTTTCCTTGTAGTGAACGGCCGCTGAAGATCAAACATCATCTCCTTCTTCGTGTACCTCCACGCCCTACGCGTAACTCCAGACTCATTTATCAACCCAAATTTCGTCTCTCCATATCCCAAAGATCCATGTTTTACCGTATCCCACAATCCTTCAACTCCCTATCGTCCCTCAATCCCTCCCTCGTCCTGTTTTCATCACTTCCCTAATACAGCTCCTCAATGATGAGAAACTAACCAGTAGTCCTTCTCAGCCAATTCCCATCAACATTTCATCAATTATTTTATTACTTTCTCCATATACGTAGTATAGGGGAAATTATTGTATTCATGAAAAAAATCGACTTCGAGATTTCAACGGAAATACACGTTTTGAGGTCCCCTGAACACGTTTTGACCATTTTCTCGATGATGTCTGTGTAATAGCTTTTTGTGGTTGCTCTAACTCAAAAACTATTAATCAGGTCAACGCAAAATTTTATATCTAACATTTTTATAAAAGTCACAAGAACTGATTAGTTTTCGGTAAAAATCGGTCGACCGGAAGTGGGTGTTTACTCCAGTCACTTATCCGTTATTTTGAAACATTTGCTTTAATATTTGATAAATGTAAAAATCTTTTAAAATAAACGTTGTAGGATATTTAATTTCCTACAACCTTTGAAACATTATTCCATATAATGCATTGTTTAAGAGATATCTTGTATTTTTAGATGCCACCATCACGCCACCTACCGACGACTGTTGTTAACAATTGACAGTTACGTCTTAGTAACGCTTCTTTTTCTTTTCTTATTTGTTGGAGCTTGGTGGCTATATCCAATATCAGAAGGCTATGGTTTGAGTTATTTCTGTTCTTTGTAAAGTCTAAAATTTTCTCGGTTTCTTAAAATATTTATTATTATATAACCTATTTGGAATTTTTAGAAATGTTAGAGATATGGAGAAAGTCATGTGTTGGCCACATCAGATTTTTCATATTTCATTGTTGTTATAGTTGACTATTTTGTTGATTATGTTATGGTTTATAATTTGTTTTAATATCCAATGTAAAAAGCCAAGTTTTTGGATAATTCTTAATAAATAAATTATATGATGTCTCAGAATAATCCGGTCCGCTGAAGCATTGCCATCTTACAATGCGGTATGCCGAAGTATTTGCAATGTAGAAAAGATTGCCCGACCGTACTTTATACCAAACTCGTAACCATATCTCCGATGCACACGTTTCTTCTATTCAAATTAATCGAGTAAAATTTTTGCTCTCTCCTGCACCATAGAAAAGGGCGAGCATGAATGGCTTTAGAGCGTAAAGAGGGGATGAGGTAGCTGATGATGCTGTTGCCAAGTGTCTCAACATGAGATGTCACGTTACCGACATGAACCCCACGTCCCTTTTCCCTTGGAAACAGAATACTGTGGAGCGTATTCGTGGCTGCCACTCGAAGACGGGAACTCGTCTTAAAAGTTGCCATCTCTCGCTAATCATCCTTCGATGGACTACAGTTACATTGCCTCCGATCTATCTTTCGCAGAAGGAAAGTGAGAATAACTTCACGAAGGTGATTGTGGCTGCTGATCAACCATCCTTTTTTTTAACTCTCTCGTTTTGTTTCCGCGTACGATTTCTTTATTGTCGGTTACCAGTGTGGCGCTGCGACACGGATATTTTTTTCCGCTCCGACCTACCGTTTCGCAATGCGCCAACCGACAAAAAGAAACGAATGCGGAATTACTTCACGATGTAAACACTTCGGCCTCCTCCTCCGTCGTTCAAGGTCTTCTTCGCTCGTTAATAACTCGAGTAATATATTAGCGGCTTTGGAATTAATATATTGGCGACGGTATCGATCATGCATACGTTTTTTTGTCGAAGCTTCCGCAGTTTTTGCGCGTCAAATGTTTCCATTTCTCGCTAAGGGGTCCGATACTCGTGGAAAACAAATCCCTGCCTCGAGATGCTAGTTTCGAATGAAAATCTATGTCCTTCGCGTGATAATTACGATTTTACTCAGTTTAAAAGGAAACATATGCGACAGATTGTGTGCCATTTTGATGCTGTTAATTTAATTCGAGAAAGAATTATCGACGTCAACTCATGACCTAAATCGAACTGAAAAATTATATTTCTCCAATAGCCATTATAAGGTTAGGAAAGCCAGATACGTATTTCGGTCGCAAAGCAGCCGTCATCAGAGGAGATCCATTTAAAGTACAGGCTGTCCCAAAAGTCCCTCTACCCCCACTTTTTTTGAGATTGAGTAGCAAAAATGAAACACACTTCTCTATTTAAAACTAACTCTGGTCACACACACAGAAAAAAAAACGAAAATTAAAAAAAAATTACACCAAATCGCAAGGACTCCCATACCGATGTTTTTTATGTTTGTAACGACTGAACCAAACCAGCAGTTAACAGTTGAATCAGTAAATGTAAAAAATGATGTTTCATTTTTGCTATTCAATCTTAACTACTTGGGGATAAGGAGACTTTCGAGATAGCTTACTTTGCAATAACAGCTGATTAGACTGCTATGTAGCCGACATGCGCCTCTGATTTTATCGGAATTTAACGGACAATTGGATAAACAGTTGTTCACAATTGGATTTATTTTTCAAAAAAATAGCTGACAAAAAGGCAAAACAGAGTGAACATAATCGTGTTGAAGATATAATTAAATTAATGTTAACAATTTTACGGGTTTTCCTCAATCTATGCTCAAAATAGCAACATCAGCATTACGTCTAAAAGGCAACATGAAGTTATACCGTAAAACATTTCCTTATTCTTTTCTAATTATCTCAATATACCATATTACTTTAATGTGTATGAAAATGGAGACTGAAAAAATATATCTTCTGAGATTGAGTAATCAATAAAATAAATGCTATTGTTAAAACGTTACATAGCCTTAATCTCTAAAGCCACTTTCTCGTATATTTCTTCCCATAACAAACAAAATCCTGCTGAAACAACCGAATTTATATGAATTATAAGTGATAGGTAACATTTATTTTTAATATATATTTTAAATATAACAGTAGAGTTGCCTAGAATTACATATTTTTCAAGTGAGTTTTTGCAGGTCTGTGGGGGCTCAAACGAGAATTCCACACCTTCATCAGCATAAGCAGTCCTTATGAAATTGATAAGGGGGGAATAAAGGATATGTCTTGGTATGGATAAATCGCAAACGATTAAACGGTATGAAAAGCAATCTTGGCGACTAGCAGACGCCGCGCTCCCAGCTGAAGGTTAGAAAGAGTATGAAATTACAAAAAAGAATATTCTTTTCGTCTCCGATTGTCTTGGCGGTAACAATACGTGCGGAAGGAAAAGTAGGAGCACACGCAGTGGCGAATTTAGGGGGGGGGGGGTCGCACATGGCGCGCGCCAGGGGCCCCGAAAAATGTTCGTGTATGTAATCTCAGAAATACTAAACGCCTCAATTTAAAAATCAGTGGAACCTCTCTATGAATCCATAGAAAATAAGATCGTTAATAGGTGTCACTAAGGAGGGCAGCCGTTAGGAGCAGTTTCACTATATATTTAGATTGCAGGGCCCCCGACTGCTTAGCGCCAGGGGCCTCCAAATGTTTAGCGCCAGGGGCCCCAGGAGGCGTAAATCCGCCGCTGAGTACACGGTAAATTATTTCCCAAAAATTGCTAGTAAATGATTTCATTTCGAATCGGTAGGATTTAATTGTTTCCGCTAACGTTCGTCCAAGGCGTATCTAAGCCCAGAATATTTTTTCTTGCATAAATATTGAATATTATTCCTTGCGTTACAAGATAGTCCTCCTAAATAATAGAAATGGAAAGAGCGATTTTTTGAGGTAGATATGGTGACTAAACTAGAAAGTCTTTATTAGAAACCGCGATCTCACAAATGGCCTTCGATGGTGGTTTTGTGCTTAAGTTCTTACATAGGTATACGTAAACTAAATATAAATATCGTGTATGACCTAGAAAAAAAATATTTTTAGAGTAGCGATTCAATTGAATCCCATAAAAACTATTCCTGCAATTGACGTTAATTTGAAACTTTTTAGTAACTTTCATAAGATTATTTTGCCCTTTTTTTATCTTTTCGCGATTAAACTGATGGTCTATAGGTCATCAAGTGAAGTTTCTAATTTTGTGCATGTCGACTACTCTACAAATGTATAACGTTTACATATTTAAAAATATTTTTTAGATAAAAGCGTTCTTCAGAAAGAATTCTGACCCTGACATGGTTTTCCTGTTACGAAAGAACTAAAACGCCGTAATAACTACATTAAGACATATTTTGATAGTCAGCATCAATATATCGTTTCCATTCGAAAGCTAATACTTGAGCAAACGTAGGTGAATGGTACGAAGATCCTCGGTTATTCACTCTCTTTGTTTATTGATAAAACGAACTCATACTTAATTCAGATAAAGATTTCGTCACCGTTTCGAAAGAAAAGACAGTGAAAACTTGGTAAAAACAGCTATAACGATCGTGTTGCAACATATGCATTCACAAGTCCCTACAGTTTACAATTAATTCAACAGGGAACAATCAAACTCGTCTTATGGCTGAAAAAAATCGACAACAAGCAATTAAAAAAATTTATACTTGCCTCATGGATCTCCAATAGCCACAAAAAGGTAAAAAAAACCATATGCGCATTTCGGTTACAAAGCAGCTGTCTTCAGTGGTCATTCGCCGAAAATAGATTCCTTCAGTGGTAATTCACCGAAAATAGATTATAATCTTTTGGAATCTATTTTCGGCGAATGACTACTGAAGACGGCTGATTTGTAGCCGAAACGTGCATATATATTGTTTTTTAATCTTGCCAAGGCTATTGGAGATACCTGAGGCAAGTATATCTTTTAAATTCCTTGTTCTTGAAGTTTACAAGTAATTAACGTTCGTATTTTCGAAAGTCTTGCGCCCTGGGCTTTTTTCCAGAAAAACATTTAATCCTGGAAGGATGGTCATTCGAACCCGGTTTTTTCACTTGGAGCACGATCCTTGAGGTAATCGATCTCAAGTCACGGCAAGTTTTTTTTCCAAGACTATTCTCGGGTTTTGACTTGGGGCGCGTGGACCTTGAACTTGTACAGTATTTAAATTCGGTTGACAACGAGTTATTTTTTCCCAGAACGAATGAGAAAGGTCATCGCGAACTCGTCGATTAAACTGGAAGGCTGACGTCCGCAGAAGATACTTCCTCGAGTCGCCCCGTATGAGAAAAGCCTTTTATCTCGCTATCTCGATCCACGAAGCGGATTGAAAAACGTTGGCAGATAAAGTCAGTGTCTCGTGCAAATTTTCTTATCTTTTTTCCTCCCGTAGAAACGTTGTGATGCAGCAGTTTCTGTTCGAAACTCGCTGCCTATTGTTCGGCCGAAGCAGATGTTTGCCAGAACTTAACCCTTTTGCGCGCCAACGTTTGTGTCTCTTCTCAGTCGCGTAGAATATTATTGTTATATTTTTCGATAGAAGAAATTCGCGCCATGGGAAGGAGTTTGGCAACTTCGTGCTTTTGTTGTTAGGAGGTAAAAATCAAAACGTTCAAATAACAAGGGCAATCTAATCTATGACGACAAAGCTCACGTGGGAGAAAAACTGTATTTGCGATTGGTAAAATTAACATACGCGATTTAATGTTTTTTCAGCAAAATTATGGTCTCAAAACCTTCTCAGGAGGAGTTTTAACGCTATGAAGTTATTTAGATTTGATATTTACTTATGAGATCACAAAATATCTTGGTGGCTTTTGATGTACACACTCATCCAGCCCGCCGAATCTCTCGTGACTTCCAATGCGGAAGCATTCACGGCCACGAATGTGGCCCGCCCTCCAGAAAAGGTTGCAGACCGAGCAGTTCCCCTTCACCTGGGGGCAAGTCACAGAGAAGCGCCCCCTCCCTTTTCCAGACAACTGTAATGTGAGGAATGTGATGGAAACTCAAGCATACTATACTAGCATTTTAATTCGGCATATCTCTTTAAATAATGAGCGTAGAAATCCGGTCACGCTAGACTAATATGAACTATTTACGACTGATTGCTATGCTATTTTTAACACACTTCCGGAGTAGATGGAAAGTCGAAATTTGGTAGAAATGTTTGATTCTTGCAGTAAAAGCCATTTGCGTAAAAAAATTCTCCACAAAAGATCCGGGTTCGATGCAGTAGATAATTTCTGTTTCCCGTAAGATAACAGGTAAAAATCGATTTTTCGACTTACAGGCTTTTACTCTTTTACAAATTAAAATTAGAAATAATTGACCTTCAATTTTCGGACCTGAAGCATTTTAAAGAAAAATAAATCACGTTTATTATTCTTATCGTCTCATTTCGCCTATGATTCGAAATCGTTCAAGTAATACGTTTAAATCATATTTATTCGAAAAATTTGTGTTGTCTTGCCGACCGTGACATTTTTAAACCTCGAGATTTTATTATCGCCTCAATCCTTACACTATATACGTAAGGAAAGCGTGCTTTAAATTATATAATAGGAGAGAGAGGAAGAAAATAGGAGAGAGAGGAAGAAAATAGGAGAGAGAGGGAGGAGGACAGAAGGAGGGGAGGGAGAGATATACAGATAATGTTCCTTAATAGGGCGAGAGCGAGACTAGAGAGTCTATTTTTCATGAGAAGGAGTGAGATGGAGAGATAGTGAAGAAGAGAGAGGGAAAAATAAATAGATAATGCTCCTTATTAGGGCGAGAACGAGACTAGAGAGTCTATTTTTCCAGAGGAGAGATGAGAAAAGGGAGGGAGATATAGTAAGGAAAATAGAGAGATAAAGGGAGAGGGAGAGATAGTAATGAAAAGAGAAAGATAAAGCAGGAGGGAGAGATAGATAGATAATTGTCTTTATTTGGGCGAGATTGGCACTAGGAATGCTATTTTTACAGAGAAGGAGAGAGAGAGAGAGGGAGGGAAAATGGGAGGGAGGAGGATGGGATAGAGGAAGTGAGAAAAGGAGGAAGAATGGGAAGTGCCTTAAAATTAACACTTAATCCACGCATGGCGGTCATATTTGACTGGCAATTACGCTAGTAATTGTTTATAAACAGAAACATTCATTTTCGGTCCATGAGTTTGCACCCCTTCACCCCTGCGCCCGGGGGCAACTCTCTGCTCTCCCCTCGCTATGCCCCTGCGACCCAGTATTATCGAGCTCGTCTTATGACTGAAAACAAATTCCAGAATAAACACACAAATATCAAATATTGAAAAATTAAGTACTTGTCTTAGGTTATCTCCGACTGTATAACCTTGTTATGGCTATCGGAGATACCTAAGACAAATAATAGTTAATTTTTTGTATTTAAGAGCTTATTCGGAATTTATATTTGCGATGATTAGATAAAGCTTTCAATTGCCTGCTGTGTAATATTAATTAATCCTTTTTATACATATTGTCTACGTTTTACATCAGTGGAGACTTAATGTACGAAAATTTACTTTTCTTCACTTGTATAATATACGTAGCTGTGAATTTTTTTAGACTGATCGTAACTCCCAACTAGATTGGAAGACACGATCTCCAAGATAAAGTGTACAGTGCATGAAAAATAGGCGCATTTCCTGCGATGGAGTATTTGAAACTAAACGATATAGTTGGAACGAACGTAAGTCATTAAAATGCGAAACACCACGACCCAAGTATCTCTCTCTCTCTCTCTCTGTGTACTAAAAAATTCCTACCTCTCCTAAGTTGGAACATTAATGTGTTTACGAAATTTTATTATAACGATTATATACTGCATAACGATATATCAGAAATGATGCCATGGAAATATTAAACTTTTGATTCAACGATTTATTTTCTAATCAGTTGTAATTAATCAAACGATCGAAAAATGTTTAAAACACCTCACTTGAGTTAATTAGTTGTGATCATTATGTTTACTTTGTATTCTTAGTTTTAGATAATCCATTTCCTCCCGCTTACAAAATGCTGCATGTACTCCTAAGGAAATTAAAAGTATTTTAGTAATTTTTGCAGATCTTCATTACTTAAGTTACTACGAAGATTGTTTTCGTTGACAACAATTAGGCGCTCACGTTGCAAACTAAACATGCCTAAAAATCCGAAGACGGTTATATATAGCAGAATGATAGATATGTTCTTTTATAGGCGCGTCATGTTTCCTAAGATATTGATCATTCTAAAAAAGTCTTCAAATAAAATTTTTAGACTTAGTTAAATATATAATTTCTTAGTTTAAACATTTTTAGGCATTCTTTACGAGCGAAGCGGTAATAGTGGTTTAATTAAATTAAGTATGAGTAATCGTTATTAAAATTTATTGCCCAATTGTGATTTTTAAATGAATCCGTCAATTAGAACTTCCACTTTACATAATTACTTCAATAAACTTATACTCGTATCTCGTTAAATGAAATCCGTCAAGCAACAATGAAATACCAAACTTTTTTCTTCCTAGCTCTTATATGATCTGTAAGGCATAGATTAAAAAATTTATTCGGATAGAGAACAACATTTATTACAAGAAAGTCCATGAGACCACACACTTACGAGTTATAGTTTCGGAGATAGAAATTCTAGAAAATCTCGCGCAAAACATCGCATATTTTGTTTACATCGATCTCTAAGGCGGTTCTCTCGGCAAACAACAAAATCCATGTTTTTCTATCGCCTTTATATGATCCGTGAGATATAAATTAAAACATTTATTCGGATGGAGGACAACATTTACTACAAGATAGTCCCCGAGGCCACACAGTTAAGACTTGTACTTTCGGAGATAAAAATTCGAGAAAGTCCCGAGCAAAACATCGCGTATTTTGTTTACATCGATCGCTAAGACGGTACTCTCAGCAAACAACGTTTAAAAATCCACATACTTCTCTCCCACTCCCTTATATCATGGGCTTACTGCATAAACTCACTAAGTCATACGTGAATAGTTTTGAGTAATTGGTACTTTTTTGCAGATTAAAAATTGTATAAAGTTACTTAATAGCTAAAATAATTTCTCATTATCTCGATTTTGAAGTGAAATACAACTTAATGAGTTTGTAAGCCCACGATATGATCCGTGAAGTATAGATTAAAAATTTATTCGGTTAGAGAACATTTACTGCAAGATAGTCCCCGAGACGACATAAATACGAGTTATAGTTTCGGAGACAAAAATTCGAGAATCGCCCAATCTTTCGATACCGTTTCATACGTATTTCCCATTAAGAACGCCATTAGAAATCGCTGTGTATTCCATTTATGGAGTACACTTTTCCATCTTGTTATTGAACGAGTAGTCGTTTCCAAGAAAATCTATGAAAATGGAGGGTTGCGAGACATGGTGAAACAATACAATAGCATATAAACAAAAACTCCACCGTGAACAGGAAGAGAATAATCTCACACAGTAAACTCGAACCAAAAATTTTAAACTAGACACCGATGTCATCTTCTGAAGATGGCAGCTTAGCTGTCGAAACATCGGTGTCTTGTTTAAAATTTTTGCTTCGAGTTGACTGTGTGAGTGCCTTTTGAAGAATTTTTATGTTCCTACGCGTGCGTGTCTCTTTTTGGCTTAGGTCCTGCGACGGTGTTTACCAGCAACCTGCAGCGTGAATGTGAGTGTCCTCTTCCTGTTTACGGCGAAGGATTTTTTGTTTATTTACTATTACCAAGAAAATCTGACTAGAAAGTGTTAATTCAATTTAATCATAGAAAATTTCTTGCGTGGTTTTTTGGCCTACTTTCCAAAAAATGGAAAGTAATCTTATGAGATCGCCTCGGTGTCCGTGTGTGTCCCTCGAACGTCTTCTTCGTGAATTAACCGATTTCGACTAAATTTGGTACATAGAATATGCACATATACGATATTAATCAACAAAATGACATATTTGGAACGGATCGACTCAGCAGGGATTTTTATGAAGTAGACGTGCAATATAAAAGAACGAAATCAAGATTTTTAGTATAGATATAGAAAGCAGAGCTGCCACAATACAAGGAATAAAAAATTCTTTTTACACGTATTTGTGTTAAACTGTCCTCATCAATTTAACCAAATTTAATACTTATAATAGACACATATATACAAAACCATATTAGCATATTTAAACCGAATCAGCCAAACAGTGGTGCCACAATTACAAATTAAACTCTTTCAGTAATTAAGGATTTGGAAGGAATTGGCAGAACGAATTTCAATTTAATTTTGTATATAAGATTTGTACAACATACCATAACGAAATCAGTAAGTCTAAAGCGGAGCTAAAGAGCAGGGCTACCACAATAAAGAGTTAAATAATATTTCTTTTACACGTAATTCTAGAGAACTGACGGCATGGATTTTAACCAAATATTATATATATATATATATATATATATATATATATATATATATATATATATATATATATATATATATCATCTTTATATAAATAAATAACCAAAATATCATATTTCAGTCGGGTCGACTAAACAGGGCTACCAAAATATCATGGTTAGAATTTTTCTGTAATTATGAATTTCAAAGGAACGGATTTAAAAGAAATTTCGTTTTTAGAGCGAGTATAGAATTGGAAAACGAAATGAACATGTTTACAACGGATCAAAACAGCTGGACTACCACAATATGAGGAAAAATAATTTTCTGATTTCAAAGCAAATACATTAGTATAGGATAATAGTACGGCGAATTTGAGGAAAAGCACTTCTGTACCACGGGAAACCTGTGTTCACCCCTACTTGTTTAATGGCTATTGCAGACACAAGTTTATCGATTTTATGAAATCGTTAAGTAGATCGTCTATTTTTAAGTTCTATTGCCTTACGAATGTTGACCTTAAAAAGACGACAATGTATCAGCATCCGGAAAAATAAGTTTCTGATTTCAAAGCAAATACATTAGTATACGATTATACTGCGGCGAATTTGACGCTAAGCACTTCTGTACCACGGGAAACCTGTGTACACCCCTACTTGTTATATATTAAAATTGTACTATAGTTACTATCACTGCGATCATATTTTTTACTTTTGCAGAATTTTAAAAGAACACGTGCAAACCACATTTTTCTCGCGAACATAATATGGAATTTATAGAAAGCACGTGGTACACTACATTTTCCGAACTTGTTTGCTAGGATACTTAGTTAATGCTATAGGAAATCCAAGGCAGCGAGTGAGTAGTGTTGCACTCCTTGCCATCCCCCAATCTGGTGAATTGCAGAATAAAATTTCATTTAAATGGATACAGGCGCGGGGCATACTACCATAGTTTAATTTACAACTGGAACACGAAAGGATTTATGTGAATAAATGCACATAATTATCAAAATTCAATATTGTATGCATGATCAAATGTAACCCCGCAGAATCGCCCACGTTTACTACCGATCCGCGAAAGGATCTTAATTGGCCAAACATTTAAGCACTCCTATAGCGAGATAGCTGTAAATCAACGTAGTAAAATTTAACCGTAATGTTTACTGCGTTTATTTACGGCTCATTACAAGCGGAATTCTGATTACGCCAACGGAAGAGGTACTCCATTTGTTTCAAGACGTTAATGGATTGCGCAAATTGAAAGAGTTGGAAAATATCGCAAGCGGTGTAAATCAGTGCATGGTCATTACTCGTGAAATAAGTATGCTCTAAGTTGCCTACAGGTGCGCGGTCCAAATTGATGACCACGTGGAAAGAACTGACATAGCATCTTTTCACACATTCCGTCCCTTGAGTTAGCGAGGTGTCACGAGCAATGAGATTATGAACATGACATCTTAAGAGTCAAAATTAAATTGCCAATGATGTATTTTTTCTCGAATTTTAGAAATGGAAGGAAAGTTTTATTTTTAATTAAAAAGCCAGTTTAACAACAGTACTCATTTATGATTCATATTAAGCAGCGTTAAAAACAGAATTAATTTATAGTCTTTTTCAAGGTACTCTACAGAGCGGCGAAATTCATTGATCTCATTGGTGGTTTTTTTTTACGACCTGCTGCTGATTCCCTCTGGCCTACGCGCAATGGGTATCTAAGAGATAATGCAATGAATAGCTGGTCAGTTAAAAATTTTAGGAAGAATGGTGGCTTCCCAATTAAATAATACCTTGTATGAATATTTTGGTGGTTTTAGCCATCACCAGGCCTGGAATATATGTCGATATATATATGGCGCGGAAGAAAATATTTCCTAAGTATTAAAAAATAAAAACGATAAAATTTAGCGGGCATTACAATTATGATAAAGAATACTTAATTTCCGCAATTATTTTATATTTTTAGACTTCCTCTTCCCCGCTTCTGCGAGAATTAGCGAAACGCTTCCTTTAATTTTTTTCTAATTTACTTGGAAATAATCATCATATACGTTTTCAGACTTCTGTGCCATAGGATTTCGAAATTAAGATATCAAGATTTCAAAGCAAATTAATCGATATGAACCAAAACTGAACTTAATCCGATTGCGTCGATAAATCGATTGAAATTTTAATTTTATCTCTTCGGATAATCTTACGCGGTTCCGGAAACAGTTCACTCATTTGGATTTATCGCCAAACATACCGTTTGGGGCGATTTTTAGTACACATAGACAACACAATTTAGGAATAAGCAACATTTTTTGTACCTTTCAAAAAGTAGCCGTGAAGTCGAAATTTACGCGCGGATGTCCGTTTTCGCTCCAACTTATAGTGATCGTTTGCCATTTTTCATCGCGCGAGATCCAGACTAAAAATCGAAAATTTCCCCGGCTCTCATATCGGTAATATAGCCGGGACCGCGCCGAAGGGATGTGCGGCATATGCACCGCGCATGGACGCTTTATTTCTTAACAGTGACGGATCCAAGGGATGGAGGCGACCGCCCCCGCAGATTAAGGCTATTTGGCCTGGTAAAGAAAGATTCTGACGTGGATACGGATTTTCAGAATATAAAGGTCGTCAGCGGAGGCGGATTCAAGATGGGGGAGGGCAATCGCTCCCTTGGGAAGTTTCTGGATCCGCGCGTTTCTTAATTATACCATTTTATATATTTAATCAATTATTTGTTCTAATATTCGACTTAGGTTAGTTCTCTCAATGATAAGTGTCGATAAATAATTAAATTCTAGTTGTTTACTATTAGTCATCAATGTAATTTTTATTAATCTTCAAGATGGACGCTCATAAAACTTTGCAGAAGGTCGCTTGATGGCTTCGGTTTGGCATTGGATATGCTATACTGTCATACACATTAAATCTTTTAAACGCGGTCTTTTTCAAACCAAGATCAAGGCGAGAAAACATTCGCTTTAAGACCGCACCTTTTCTGTCTCAGCCCTTCGGACGGAATATCCGAGTATTTTCTTTTGGAGTCCATATAAAATTCAAGTGGAACAAAAGTTGGAAGGAGCTTCTTGGTTGACCTTTCCGAATGCGCCGCCCCAGTCAGGTTGAAACACACCGGTGTATCGAAACCTTTGCTCCATTGAGACGAAAAAAATAGATTGACGACTGATTTACGCGAACTGCGTCGCCGACTCCAACCCATGTTTACTCACGACAAATCAGTTTCACTTGTTCGGTCCCTTAAAACTCGGCGTCCTCGTCGCATCCCCGTGACGTCACGGATTTATGGCGAAGATGAGACGATAAAGTAATATCAGCCTCCGCTTGTTCACGCCAGGAAAAGGTAAGGTTCTATCACACGAGTACCCGAGTCTGGGAGATTTCGTAACGGAGAGATAACCTGCGGCATCGTGTGCAAAAAAAAGACAAAGTTCATCGCGTATACGCGGAAATTTATTATGTTAGGTATCTCGACCGCTATTATCTTATAAATACATTTATGACGTCATTCGTCGTCGAGTTTGATTGTCAATACGATTGCCTATCGTTTGAAAGATTTCGGGCCAGGATCTCCGATTATACCGTTCGTTTAAATATTATCCTCCGTTTCAAAATGCGGGATGTTTCCTATTGATAATTAAGGTGATTCCAACATCCATAAAACGCCTGGGAAAACCGATACGCACCTCTTCTAAAGAGAGCCGTCTTAGATCACACCTGGTTTTCCCAACTGTTTTATTACTGTCTTAGATATCTTACTTATCATTTGCATTCCAACAATGCGAGGCGAGGTGAGATATATGTTTTTGGAACAAACTGTTCCATACGAACTAAAATGGAAATCCGTGTTTACATTTCAAAGTAGACGTGGGCAAAATATGGCGCGCGAAGGAATCTTTCGTGACACGCCAGTTGTTTGATACATATAAAATATTAATTGCATTCATATTGTAGTATTGTACTTTGCTGTACCCTCACTAAATTCTTGCATTTTTTAAGAATAATAAATTTAGATAGCTTCATAAACTTTGGCTGTGCTATTCTATTCATGCAGCGCTTCGGTCGATTTGGCACTTAACATGGCTTAACATTAATCTCCACCTCACCTCCGTGTCCGTAAAAGCCGAAAAAATCGGATACTTTTTACAGATTTCATGTTTCCGAGAGAGTACTCGGAGTTACTTATTTGCAGTCATTTTTAATAAAAATATTTCATTTCGTCGACGTCATTGCTTTTCAACCATAATCAGACGTGCGATATTTAGTCAGCCGAGATGATTTTTCTGTAGTAAAAGCCTATTCCTTGTTAGTTTTGCCTTAAAATTTTCATGGAGATAGAAGTCCTTGGAGCCTTCCAACACGATTAGCCCACATACAACCTTATTCCGTCATAACGTCGAATCGATATGCAACAATCGAGATCTAATGACTTGGTAACGAATGTTACGCTTTTTGATCATCGCCAATGTTACCTGTTATTGTGCGAATAATAGTCAACTTCGGAGTGGCGTGACTCATTGACTCGTCGGCAGGAGCAACTTTATTTCAACGCGCGTACATGTTTGTTTTCGCTACTTTTTTTGTTTCGTTTAGGGCGCGTCATTGTGACTGCACTGCCAGACGTAACTGTCGAGTTGTAACGCGCTTTTCTGTGTTAACTTATCGGTCACGAAGCGTCGAGGAAATGCGTGCGTCAAGGAATAATGTTCGATTGGCATTTTCCGTCTACCGATTACAGCCAGCAATTAAAAATGGAAAGCAAACTTTGGCGACTGAAGTTAATTTGCTTGTTTTATCATTAGCTGCCGCTCGTAAAACTCGACGGATTAAACCTGAACTGGTTTATACTGCGAGAAGAATTTGCGAAACATTGCACGCCTAAAATGATCCTACAGAATTTTCATCGATATTTCGTACACCTGGTTGTGCATTCCAAAAGGGTACTCGGACAAATAAAAGAAAATCGAACTTTTTCGCATATTTTCCATTTACAGAACACCAACCTGGGACTTATAATTATTTAACGGATGATAACACTTTGTAGCGTGACTTGCCCTTCATTTAGACTTTCAAAATACACATACTGCATGACATACTTTCTTTATAATTAAAGCATTTGTTTAATTGCTTGACTTTAGTTAATACTATTAATTCGATTAACCAAGTGAGTTAATTAAAAAGTTATAAATAACGAATGAGTATTTGTTTATGCTTTTAACTACGAAAGACATTTCTAAACATTTATTTATAAAAAATTAAGACGAATTATGAACTTCTGTCGTCCACTCGGGCCACTATTAGCATTATAAATGAATTGCGGGTAAATTTATCAAGAACCTCTTAATTGTTTATGATTTCTAGTTGAAGGGCTGATATTAGTACCTTGATATCTTATGGTTTGATTTACATCTCGCTTATTTTTACTTTCTCCATATACGAAGTATAGAGAAAGTATCGTTTTCATGAAAAAAATCGAATTCGAGATTTCAACGGAAATACATGTTTTAAAGTCCCCTGAACACGTTTTGACTATTTTCTCGACGATGTCTGTTTGTCTGTATGTGATAGATTTTTGTGGGCGCTCTAACTCAAAAACTATTAATCAAGTCAATGCAAAATTTTATATTTAACATTTTTATAAAAGTTAGAAGATCTGATTAGTTTTTGGTAAAAATTGGTCGACCGGAAGTGGGTGTTTACTCTTGTCACATCCGTTATTTTGAAATATTTGCTTTAATATTTGATAAATGTATTGGAATAAAAGTTGTAGGAAATTTCATTTTCTACAACTTTTGTTTGAAACATTTTTCCATATAATGCATTGAACAGTTGTATAAAACTCCTTAAGCCAAAAAAAAATTGTAGGGTAAGCCCTATGCATTTCGCCCACTAAGTGGGCATCTTCAGGGGAGAACCTGCCTTGGCAGTGAACAAGGTTCAACTGCGACAAAGTTAGAGGAGAGGTTTAAAACGAAGAACGAAAAACAAATGAGGGACGAAAAGAATTTTATGCGTCAAGTTCGGTCAATTTGTATAAAGTTTTGTTAAAATCAGTATCTGTGTTCATAACATTGTTTCTGTTTTTATAGATATGAAGATTTTCTAACGAGTTAAGTGAATGATTGGCTGAAGTTAACAATGTTAAGTCCTCTATGTGTATACTATGTCCAGTTTCGAGGATATGAGTGGCTACACTTGATTTCTCAAACCGATTGTGTTTGTAATGGGCTAAGTGTTCTTTAAATCGTGTTATTAGTTTACGTCTAGTTTGTTCTATGTACATTAAATTGCAATGTGAACATTGTATTTTATAAATTCCGGACTTGTTCAAATTCTCCGTTCTGTCCTTAGTGCTATCTAGTAAATTTTTCAAACTATGTGGGTTCGTGTATGTTATTGTGCAATTCTTATGTTTGAAAATTTTATTCAAGCCTCTGTTTAATATGGGACAATACGGTAGTTTTATATATTTGTTGGCTTTATTGTTGTCAAGTTTGAAGGTGGTGGAGTTGGACAACGTTTTTTTAAGATTGTGTTTCCTTATTAATTTATTGATTAAATTGTGATCAAAACCAAGTATATATAATATATATAACAATATAATGCATTGTTTAAGAGATATCTTATATTTTTAGCTGCCACCGCCACGCCACCTACCGAAAACTATTGTTAACAATTGACGATTAGTTACGTCTTAGTAACGCTCCTTTTTCTTTTCTTAATTGTCAACCGGAAGTAAATATTGACAACGATCCCAGAGCTAACAACATGTAATTTGCCATGTAAATATGGAGAAAGTCATGTGTTGCTCACATCTGTTTATTTTAAATGTAAGTCGAATAAGCGAAGAGCTGAAAAATACATCGCATTAACATGAGAGAAATAAATCGATAGGCAGTGCTATTCAAACTTTTTTGCATGTACCCTTTGGAAAATTTCATCAAATTAGTTGCCCTAAAAAATATCTTCAGAATCATTGCGCCAAAGTGGGAAAATGTACACTTACTCTGGAGAGTTACCAAATAGTTTATTTAAGCAATTTAATGAAAGTGAGAGTAGAAGAGATGAGGGATCGTGGTATATGAGATATCTAAGATAATACCAAGATTTTGCTAGTGCCACTTTCAGATCCTTCTGGTACCAATTTGAGTAATAGTACTATACTTTAAATACCACTGGTGTAGAATAAGCAGTGTAAGATGAAGAAAAGATCCGAGTTCGCAACCCCAAATAGAGTATTTCCAAAACCCTTCTGTGCTTATAAAAACAGCCAAACATATTTCAACTAAAAAATACTACTAAATCATATTGGACCTTTAAGCGAAGTTAACAAGTTAGGAAACTGTACAGTGTATCACAAATAGGCGCGTTTCGTGCGATGGAGTATTTGAAACTATACGATATAATTTGATCGAACACACACCATAAAACGAGATTTTCTTGGATATTAAAGCCATTTTCAGGCAAACCGCACAACATATCTTCTCAAAATAAAAACCGAATAAATATTTCAACATCGCTGATCATTTCATTCGCTCATTGTACCATCTTAATATCATAGAACGTAAGTTAGCCAGAGACTCAAAATATCGTGTCATATTTCGAAATTTTCGAGTGATGGCGATGATTTTTAATTTTTTTAAGTTTAAAATTGAAACATATACCACTTATAAAACAACTTTCTGCCATTTGAACCATATGACAAGTAACACGAAAAATTTGGTTGACATTGGACATAAAGGGGAAGAGATATTGCAGTTTTAGTATTTTGGAAGTTTTCACTGCCGAAACAGCGAAGATTATTTTGTTATTACAAGCTTTGAGTGATTTCCTTTCATTTTAAAATTGTGATTATTGTTTAGTACGATAAAACAATATATTTTCTCTGCGAAATAAAAAAAATCTTAAAAAGAACGAAAACAGAGCAATATTTAGTATTTTAATGTGATTTTTAATCTTGATACTCGGATCGACGAATTGAGAGGGGCTGCGGCGAGGCTAGCTTTAGAGAGAGATAGATGTATAGGGGAAAATACACGGGAAAGAGAGAGAGAGATCTCCCCTAAGAGCCCGTACTGCACAGACTTCGTGAGACGCGCAATAGAATGAAGTACCCTTAGTTGTTGCGCAATATAGTTCATCTCTACAGAGTGTATATTATGAATGATATTATCCACGAATATGATGTATCATTCGATTTAGTTTAACAGTTTGGGTGGATCGCGGCGGAAGCGTGACGTCATAGGACTTAGGTAAGGTAGCTTAGCGTACATTGTAATGTCACTGGACGCCATATAGTGATTTATAAAGATATATGGCTTACGTAATATTATTTGTGACATCAGGATCTACAATTGGATTGATTTTAATTAAATTCTCTTGAGCTATTTTTGAGTAAATTAAATTTTCCTAAAAATCGCCAAGAATAAACTGCCCTTTATTTTTGGGCAATATCATTTTTATCAAAATTGGGTCTGCAAAAGATGATATATTGCATAAATACGAGACATCATTCGATTTTATGTACGCGTTTGGGCCCTAGAACAGCGAACAGACCGAAAGACAGACGACATGACGAAAACCACTTTTATGGACTCGGTAACACCTAAATGTGTATTTCCATCAAAATCTCGATGTCGAATTTTTCACGGTTACAATACTTTCTCAATATACTCGTATATGAGAAAATAAAAAACGGCTTCTTCAATTTCCGTATAAAGGTTGGAAAAACCAGAAGCGCGGAGACCAAGTTTTTCAAATTGATTTCAAACGCAAGGTGAGCTCTGCAATTATGTCTTGAACCGCCAAATCCTAGTTTACCAAAATTAGAGTCATGAAGTGTCGACGTGTGTGATATAGTCTAGATCAGGGGGTCCCAAACACGTTTCCCGCATTTAATAATCCAAGGGATTGATTGGCCATAAATACATAAATACGTGACTCGCCAGTTCAAAATGTGCGGCTCCCTCATTACCTTGGTTCTACTTCAAGTAGGTGGAAGAGAAAGCGTGAATAGGACAACAATGCAATGACAAAGAGATGAGAAACAATTCAATAATGCTTAAAAATAAGGGTTATCTGGTAATTTGTTCTTAATTAAATGATATACCACATTGAGTCGAGTGTCTTTCAGTTCAGATGCTTAACGTTTATTATTACGACATGCGCCCCCCATATGTATTATATGTTACGGTAAAGGTACCTAATCGGAAAATGTGTAAATTTACCGATAAATGTGCACATTTACCACCAAGCTCGGTAAATGTAAATTTAAGTTTTCAGAAATACGTATTATCCGTACATTTCTCGGTAAATGTGCACTTTTACCGATGTGCCTTGGTAAATGCGGAAATAAGTAAGAATGAGAAATGCTACAATTTAATAATTACGTTAATTGATAATAAAAGGGTTCGGCTCCACTGGTATATATTAAGATGAACGCTTCCCAACCTGAGGGGGGAACACAGTGAACGTGAGGAGGAACCAAAAACACTTCAACTAACCTACCCAACCCGGTGGGGCCGAGTAAAATTTACCAAATTTAGTTGTGCACATTTACCACGAAATATACACATTTACTGGAGAACGCACATTTACCGTACTTCTAAACTGCAACAGCTGTTCGCGACGCCGCCAAGTTGTGGTCTGTGTTGCGACGTTTATCTATATTTACCAGTGTAAATGTGTACATTTCCCCAATCCAATCGGTGAAAGTATGTTATACTTACATTTATCAAACTCGGTGCACATTTACCGGGAAACATACACATTTACCGGACTACGCACATTTACCGTGAGATATACATATATTGTAATTATTCAAGTTTCAGACCCCTTTCCTAGATCCTGAAATCGATTTCGAGATAGTTTTTTTTAGCTAAATTCGCTAAAATCGAGGTTTCCCCATTTCTATCCAGGACTGATTATATATCCTACTTCTATTCCTCCAGGTTGTGACGCACATCCTCAGCTACGTCTCCCTGTCGGACCGCATAGTAGCTAGCAGAGTATGCCGATTGTGGAGAGAAGCTGCTTCTGACCCGCGGCTGCATTCGGAGAACGCGTGGGTCATAAGGGATGACCTCTCCCGTCCCGCCCAAACTGTGTGCAGGGGGCATTCGAGCACCCTCTTCCCGCCTCCCACCTGTCTCCACCTAGTCCTCAATGATGTGGAAATAAAGGTGTCAGACGTCCTCTCGGAAGATCCGGGTGAGTTTGTGACACGAGTGGGACGGACGGAGAGGTAGTAGACGAAGCAAGCGAGGAAAAAATTGCAGAGCAAATAACATAGGGCGCCTTGATTCTAACCCAGTGAGGTCCAACCTCTCTACATGGCGGGCCTCGTCGATGGTTGCGAATCCTTCGGCCGCTTTGGAAGTTGTCAATTCTTCGGCGGAACGGAATCGAGTGTAAATCGGAAGTTACCTACACGTTTTGAGGGGCCATATAAGTGAAAATCAATTCTAAATGAGGTTATTACGGTTAACATTTCGCTTTTAAAAGGTTTATTACCAGAATTTTCATAAAAGTGTTCGAATTTGTGTTACATTTTTCGGATTGTTTTTTCATCCTAGCTTCGCGGGCCGCAGGTTGGACATCACACCCATAGATCCATCCATAGATGCTTCCCTGCAAAAAGCATTTTCTTTATAGCATGAATTATTATTATTAGCAAAGTTCTGATGCAGACACCGATTGTTTGTAAAAACTATAAGAAAGATTTGAAACGCCTTTGATCGTTTATAACAGCTGTAAACAACCTGATTTTGAGCCCGCTGAACTTCCAACTGAACCAGCGTTCAACGATCCTCTTCTCTCTCCTCTCTTGTGGACTATCGGAGTCCATAAGCGCAAATTTTCTTATCCTTTCCGCTTCGCTATCTTCTGCACTTATTTACGCGCGGGTTGCTGGGAATCTAAAATTTTTCGATTGAGATCCGAAAGCGGTTGAACATCGTAAGATTATGGTTCGATATATTATTTTCCAGGAACGTTCGATTATAAAACAGTAACTAAGGGGAATAAAATATTATAGACACTAACATTTCCAACCAGAATCAGTTTTCTCGCTGGCAAGATTCTCATTATCGCCGCTTCGTATATAATTATATTTGTATCCAGAGTATAAATACTCCTTGATGATATAAACGATTGAATATTTTTACGGAAAACTATATCACGAGAGAAGGAAATAAACAGATAACATTTTTCACGAGTTTCATTAATTAATCATGGCCAATTGCGACCCTGGTTTTTCACGTAACTCTCCTAGTTAGTTGGAACAATTTTTGAAACGAGAAAAAAGTCTGCTATGACCGGGAATTGAACCCGGGTCTTCCACTTGCCGGGCGGATATTCTACCCCTGAACTATCGTAGCAGAACATTTTCTCTCGTTTCTGAACACGGATGTTTCCTAGTTAGAACAAAATAATGTAATCTTTTATACCAGGGATTGGTAAACTTTTCTATTTGGCGGGCCGCATTGGTGGTTTCGAATCCTTCAGCGGACCACATTGAAAGTTGCTGTTTCGGCGGGACGGATTCGTTTAAATCGGAAGTTACGTTAGGTGTCTGAGATAGCATTTGGGTGAAAATGGATGTTTTAGGCTTAAATTTCAAAATTAAGGGTTTGATTATCGTAATTTTTTTTTAAAATGCGAATTTATGTGTTGAATTTTACTGATCATAGTTTCGCGGACCGCATATAATGCTCTCGAGAGCAGAATGCGGCCCGCGGGCCGTAGGTTATCCACCCGTTTTATACGGTCGAATCATCGCTGAAGACGTTTATTCATCGGTGCTTTAAATAAATTTCACTTTTCCGTGACGCTCATTCGATTTTCATCATTGTTCCTTGTTTATTTTGGCGGATGACTTCAGCTAGTCGACTTCATTCATGGATTCCCAGGATGACCTTGGATGGCGCAAGCAGCTCCTTTCAGACGCGAATCGGTCGAGGAAAAATGAGTAGCCTATATATCACCTGTTGGATACAACCGTAAGGTTAATTCGATGATTCATTTTTTTTAATTTAACGTTTTTATTTTCCAAATAGATGGACTTGTCCATACACAGGAAGTGGGAGACAGATACCACCTTCGTAGTGTGTTTAGTTTTGGATTTAATTTATTGTCACGCCGTTAAGCTACACTGATAAGCATTTTTCTACCATTACGTAAATAGTACATCTCTGATAAAAAGAATTGAAAAAAAAATCGGACTATCGGATTCGTCTTATTGCTTACATCAAATAAGCCATATACTGGCAACTCTTTTCGCACTTTTTTGTGGCTATTGGTGCTAACCCCTCGTTAAAATTCTGGATAAAAATTGACATGAATCGTTTCTCAGCTAGTCTCTCAGTTGATAAAATATTTATCTCCAATGGCCATAAAAAGATGATAAAAAAGAAGATGCGCATTTTGCCTACGAAAGAACCGTCTCCAGTTGTGATTTATCAATCAATCAAACAGATTTCTCCAAATTACATGTGTAATAATAAATATACAACAAGCACATACGACCATGCTCTCGGTGGGATTCGAACCCGCGACATTGGGAGCTAGACACGCTAACCACCCCTCTGCCAAGGCCGGCAGAGTATAGTATATTCTAATATGGATGAAGCACCACTGATGAATGCTGTTTTATGGCCGAATTGCGCATATGGTATTCCTAAATATTTTATCGTTATTGGATCTAGATAGTCTATTCTATCTCTAACGTGATATTGATAATTCCCCTTTGGAATATCCTCTTAGTGTATCGCTTTTATTTTGTTGAAGAATTTCCGGTTTCGTTTTAAAAAAAAAGTCTACAGATTTTTCGGCGGCCTACACACATTTTTTGGATGATTTAGATTTGATACCATACTTTTTTCCTTCTAGCGTTCGTTAACAAATTCTTCTTGAAAATGTTTGAAATCGCTCCATTTTTATGGCATCGCCGAGTTCGTTTATTTCGTAGAGAAAACGCCCTTTATTGAAATGCCACGAATAGCAGTCGCTGTATAAGTCTTATCATCAAGTCATCTACTCCAGTTGCAGATCTCGTGTTACGCCGGCAAACCTCTTATCTAAAAGTGAGGCAGCATGAGAGTTTTTAATATGAGATGGAATTTATACGAGAATGACGTTTTGTTGTCGAAATTGTTTTGAGTAACCAAGACAGGACATTAAAGCATAAAACTAATAAAATTACGTTTTATAAATGCTTAAACCCCGCAGGTCGGTTCATCGTACACGTGTACGGATAGCTGATAATGGACTAGGATAGAAATGTCCGTACACGTATACTGATACTGACTTCACTTTGCTCAAGTCTGAATTTCAGAGCCACACCTTTTCTTCAACATAAAATTAAATGCCAAGGAACCCGAAATAACTTGATAAATGGAAGTTTTGAGAGGTAAACGACGGGAAAATTACCTGCTTCAAGGGTTCAATTAGAATTCGTATGATATCACATTTCCTCGAGAGTAATAGACCGTTTATATAACAAGGATTATTTTTAGAATGACCGATAAATGAATTTTCATTACTATCATGGATCGATAAATTACTCCCCGAATACGGCTAATTCATCATTTGGGTACGGTTTACAACAATAGGAATAATCTGTATCAGTTGTTTGACACGAAACATAATCTGAGCTCGTAAGTTCATTTTTTTCTATTCTATTAAGGCGAACTTTCCCATACGTAAGTTGTCGATCAGTTCTTTCCATGCATCTCTGTTTATTGAGGTTCTCATGATTTCTACCATGTTCCTTCTCCATTCGATGATGTCATCTGTATATTCCTTCCTTCTTCGTCCTCGCGGCCTCCGTACTTCGATCTTTCCTTCAGTCAGCATTTTTAGCTGTGGAAAATCATCTCCATGCCCAATGTATCTCATTTTCCTTTCTTTAAAAGTCCTTCGCAGTTTTTCTCCATTCGATTTCATTCATTTTAGCAATGTCGCATTGGTTTTTATACTTTTCCACGATATTCTATTCATTCTTCTTGAACACCAATATTCAAATGCTCTAATTTTATTTTCGAAATCTTTCCGCAAGGCCTAACTCCCACGCCCACACAGTAAATTCGATCGTACGAAACAATTTAGAATCCTCATTTTTAAGTTTAGATCCATTGCCCTACAGCATAGGACTCTCCTAAGATTGTTGAGTGTAGTTTTGGCCTGCTAAATTCTTGTCATGTTTCCTTCTCATCTCCGCCATCTGGTGGGTATTTCTAAGTTTCAACTTGCTCTATTTACTCTATTTTTATATTAATTTTGCAATTTATACCGAATCGATCTAGTTTCATTACTCTTGTTCTATCTATCAGCATTTATACATATTTTTTAATTTCCTCACCTCGTTTATCTTTCCCATCAATTGCTCTTAGTTTTTAAATGTCTCTAAACACTAATTTTATGTATATTACGGCGCAAGTAGTTAAGTAAATATCTATTCGTAGACATTACTCAATGCAGTATCTCATTCTTACGCCAGGCCGGTAAACATGCATAAAATAAAACGCGAATTAATTTCCTTTCGATTTCTACGTGAAAAAGAAGGTCACTTTCGACTGGCGTTTCTGTATCGACGGCATGCAACTACGCAAAATCTCCTTTCCTCCGACAAGGAAGTGAATGAATAAAAAAACAATCGACCTTGAGGTAACCGTATCTGCATGGATGTGTAAAACCCACTCGTTTCGAAGCCGAGTTCCGACGCGGAAATGTTACCTGGGAGCAGAGACCAGTTGACATTCATGGAAAGCGCTCACGAGGTCGTCTGATAGTGTTTTTTTTTCTTCGGCGCAGCTCGTACTTTTATGGTGCGATCCTTGAAAAAGGGCGGAGTACCGTTGAGGGGTTTCCTTTGGCTCAGAAATGCCGCGTGTTAGCATTTTGTTACTATTTTAATGTATTCAACGGGCTCTAATTCCTCCTAAATTGCACATAACGGCATTCCTTGAAACCTATCTTCTTCTCTTCGGCGTATGTTACGATTAGCACTATTTAAGGTAATTTCGGACGGGATATTTTCATGGCAAAAATATTTTTTTCCAAGAGTTTAAAAGTCGTATTTTTCTTTGTAGAATAATACTAGGTATAAAACGAGTGATGGAAACAAATCTAAGATCTTTTGAGTTTTACAATATCTTATCACTTTTAATATACCTATAATATTTGACAAAGGTATGCAAACGACAGAGAAAGCATTGAGAGTCACTGATAATTGATTCCTAAAATTAAAAACGTTCTTTTAAAGTCAATGATCAGTGAATTAGCACACTGGAATTGTTGTGGGTTTTGGTTCAAGGATTTATTACCTTGATCATTACTTAGATTCAAGCCATAATACAATTAATTTTGAATATACTCTGGTTTTTTATTACTGGCTCAAAGTATACAATAATATTTTCATAAAATAAGTTTAATAACTTAATATAACATTGTATAAAAATTTACCTAAAGACAATTTTGTTTGGCCAAAAAAATTAACACTTAAATTTTAGCATATTATTCAATGGTTGAGCAAACTTTTTGCTTGGAAGACTCCAAAAGATGTTGCAAGTGCTTTGGCAAGCTAGATTAGCATCTAAATTTTAAATTACCAAATCCTCAATGAAAACATTATTATGAAGCAAACTTTCATCATTAAAGTTACGGACGAAAATACTTAATAAAAATATGAAAAACTTTTCTGGATTGAATTAACCCAAAAACTCATTCTGTGGATAGTTATTACAGCAATTCCTTTTTCATCATAGAAACTAAGGCAGAAAAGATTTGATGGTCATAATTTGTAAAATGATTACTAAATTTCTAGCATTATAGTTTCATGGATTGCCTTCTTGTTGGTTTAACTTGCTAATTGTAGTTTGCCCACCCCTCACATAAATCAATATAACTGATCATTTTTCACTCACCCCAGGTGGTTCCGACACAAGTGAGGGAAATGAATGCCAATCACCCGAGGCACAATTCTGGGAACAATATGGACCTTCACTCCGCTCGCTTTGGCTCAACTGCTGCGAGGCTTCAGAGAGGGCGTTCCCAATTCTCCTGCGGCGTTGCCCTCGTCTCAGGTCCCTTTCAGTGTCATCTTGTCGCGAGATGCTCATGTCTGGAAGGCTCCTGGCAAATGAGGTGGAACTGTTGGGAAGTCAGGAAAAGAACTCGTCAAAAAGTGATCCCTCGCAGTGCATTTCAAACAATTGGTGCAAATCTCAAAATGAAGCAAAGGTGAAAATAAAATGTTACTTCTCCAGCAGGAAGTTCTTCAAATCCAATAAAGTTGACAAGAGTAGTGCTACCAAAGAATGCCTTTCCAAAAGTGTCAAATTAGAGAGACAGAATGCAGTCAGAGACAAATCTAGGAATAGCCTAGACAAGTCTATTTCCATGGAATCAGTGGACGAAACAAGTACAGAACCAGGTGCTAGTTTAACGACAAACTTCTTGAGTTGGCAGGAGAAAGGTGATGACAGTGAACTCAATGATGCCGCAGCTCCATGTGACAGTGATAAACTCGATACTGGAGCTTTACAAAGTTTAGAAGGAAGCGATATTGATGATTCTAGTTTTGAAAGTGTTAAAGAGACAAACGGATTTATCCGGACTCCCTCTCAAATACTGGAAGGCCCTCTGGTGCTTCCAGAACTGAGGGAATTGAGACTTGCATCCAATCGGTATCTTTCGGATGCACTTTTTGAACGTTTTGTGGCTCTGAGTCCTGAGTTAGAGTCGCTATCTTTATCTGGCTGTCATGTTACTTTCCATCAAGGTATCTACAAGAGGTTCTACCCACATAGGTGGAACCAGTGCCAGCTGAGAAGAGCTAATGTACATGGAAGAGGTAAGGAAAGTTTAACATAATCAATTCTGATACAATAGAAAATTATCAAGCTTGGATAATGTCTAAAATCAAATTGAAACAATATACCATAAAAAAATTAAAAAACCAGATCTGTATTTTGGCTACAAAAAAACCATCATCAGAGGTGATTATAATAAAGATGATGACTGCTTTGTAGTCCAGATACAGGTATGGTTTTCATAACCTTTTTAGGACTATTGTAGAGACATGTATCAATATCTAATCACTTCCATCATAAAGATGTTTTGGTAAAGCTTATTATAATCACACAACAACACAGGAAAATAACCTTGATATTATGAGCCTTTCATATAATAATTCGACCTATTAAGCATTTGAGCTTATGAAATTAATAAATACAGTTTTCTCAAACAGAGAAATGAGTAAATAAAACTCTTGTGACTTAATGCAATTCTTTTGATTCTGTAAGATTTTTTAAGGCTCATTTTACACTTAATTCAAATGATCTCTTTAAGAAAAACATGCTTCATTCTTTTGGCAGTATGCCTGTCCACATCTTGAACTCACTAATGAATTTAAATAAATATAATATTGCTGTGATATTCAGCTGGTGGTATGCATGCTCCTAGGGTATGTGAAGAATTTTTAAGGAAAATGGGTAAATGTTAACGATTATAATTTCTCTTTTTACTTCTCCATTAATGTAGGACTTTGGAGTGTAAGGTTGCAAAGATATAACAATGAATAGTGCTATTAAGTGGATTACTAGCAAATGATTATTTGATTTGAAACATTATTTTAATATTATCAGGTACTCCTTTGAAACAATGAGTTTACTAGTAACATAATGTAACCCTTGATATGCAGCATGGATTTTTCACACAATTCATTTCAGTCCTCTTGGAGACTGACTTAAAAAACCATCATTCAATCATTTACATGTATAACATCAGTTATATTTTTGAAACGATCTTCGGATCGCATTATTCCATCAGTTATATGTTTCAATGAAAGTATCAATCATTTTATATCAGCATAACTATAAAATATAACAGGATCAGGATTGGTATGATGGAGTTTGCAGCTAGTGCTGTCCATGGAGGCCCCCCAAAGGAGGCTTTACCCTTCCCCATCATCATTTTTTATAACTTCAATGAAACTGTTAGAAAATGGAAATACCATATTTCGTGGCACATAAGACACACTATTTCCAGAAAAATGACCCCCAAAATCAGCTTGCATCTTATATGTCGAAGGTAAGATTATTACTGTTCTCAATACTGACACTAACAAGCACACTCATCCCCAAAATGGAATAATTGGCAGTCATTCATCACAAAAAAAAACAATAAAATGTACATTATTAATAATTAATAGTGAAAACAGAACAGTAGAATTTGTGTAGATGTCATAAATATTTTATACATATTTAGGATAAATAAAGTTACATGTATTGAGATCACAATGGATACGAAAGTGAAAAGATATGCCTAAACTATTAGCTATAAGCTACAGGCAATTCAGTGCGCAAAAACACATGGAAACTGAGCAGCAGCATGTTATTTCGGTCCACCTCCCACACAAAAAAATGATCCATTAATGGAGAAAATGAGGATAAACTGAAGCTGATGGGATAAAAGAAACATAGTCTTCATAAGGTTGGTCTTAAATGGCCACAACTAGAGGTGATTGATTGATTTGATCTTTATTTGGGGCGAGATTGAGACTAAGAAGTCCCATCTTCCACCTAACCTCTCATCATGAAACATATATAATAATACATAAAACATTAGCAATGTAAATACAGGTAACAATAAAAATACTAGTATTTGAAAAGAAGTGATTTTGTGGGAAAAAATATGGACTGCTGAATAATGGAATCTATGTAAAAAAACCCACTGCACTGTAAAAAACCTGCGAAACCTACTGAGATTCACTTAAGACATCACATAAATGAGATTTAGAACAAGTTATAAATAAATTAAAATCATAAAGAGATAAAGAAAAATAAATTGGCACAACACGAATAGATCATTGATAAAATAGACATATAAAAATGCCAAAATGGATAGATATTAACATTGGTATGTCTGAACGAAATGGAAAGAAAAGAAAAAAAATAAATCAATAAAATAAAAAAATTTACAATAAATATTGTTTTGTCAAAATCAAGATATTAAAAAAATAAAAATGAACCATTAAGCATGGTTAATGGATAAGTAGAATGGATAGTAGAACAGAAGAAGTAAGGTATTGCTGTATCGATCAAAATCGTTATGTACGAGGCAAAAAGAGTTGCAGAAGAAAAAGTACTAGTTAAGCATACGTATCGTTATTACGTATTCCATTTATTGTTCATCCCATTAAATTAAATTATTATCTTGCACTTAAGTTTATGTAAGTACTATCGGTGAAGGGTATCTATACGTGCAATGTGTGCGGCACACTCCAACATCTTTAATTAATATGACTGCCGAGTTCACGCAGGCCACATTTACCTTTACAAGTCTCAAAGTAATTATTTATGTTTTAGATCCCTGTTTATTTTAAATATTAAGTTTCTCTAAAACGTTATATTTAACTTATCACGCCGTAATATTTTCTGTAAATGTTGCCAGGTACAGATTTAATCACAGCTAGAAATGATACATGACTTGGCCCTTCATAAATGCCTTGTTAAACCAAAATACTTTTTTCCTGAAAAATCTTCTATCTTATATGCTGAGAAATATGGTAATCTCATATTCAGATTGGATATGATATGCATTCACTAGAGAAGTAGTGAGATAGTCTTATGCCTGAAAAAATTATAGGATAAGTAAGTAAAAATTGAAAAAAATAGGTATCTCAATAGCCACAACAAAGCTATGAAAATCTTGTTCAACTATTGGAGATACCTGAGATAAGTACTTTTTTCGATATTTTTTTATTTTTAAGAGTTTATTCTTGTATATAATATGAATGTTTTATCATCCTGATAAGATGTATTAATTTGAAACTCATTTTATATTTACTTTTTAATCATAGAATATGTGTCACTAACTTAATGCAAACTTGAACAACCCATTCAGTGGGATCACCTCTATCACCACTGTCCTTGAACAACAACTAATGGGCCCCAATTTTGATGCATGTGAGAACCCAAAAATATCTTGCCTTCCCTAACCAGGATACAAGTGAAAATGCTCACATGGGTGCATCAACTAAAAAGGTTGAATGCTACTTTAGTATTACAACTTTCCAATTTGTTGTGTGATAGTACTTGTCAGATACAATGAAATTTACTTAAATTTATGATATAATCTGCAAGCTGTCAAATAAATGTATTAGGGGGTGTCATCACACCACACCTGCATGCCCTCTTATGAAAAACCAATTACACTTTCTCGTAATACAGTGGGTCCCTGGTATTTGCGGATTCTGTATTCATCATCTCACTCATTCGTCTTCATGTATTATGGAACTATGTTTTGGTATCCATGGATTTTCGTTTCACTTATTCCTCACTCAGATTATTGGCCGTGGCAGAGTAAGAAGTCAACATGCACGCTACTTGTTCAACAGTGACTGCCTCATTAAACTCATTTAACTTTATTTTATTTATTTTCATGTGCTTTTTAAGTTATTTTCATTTACATTAAGATGCAATGTTCAGTATATGTACTGTCCTGTATATTAACCCTTTCATGACCAGAATGCCCGTAAATGGACATGTTTTCTTAGTTTGGTTGTCCTAAGATACAGTGGCAGCGACTTAAACCTAATCTCCCTTATTACATGAAATCTTATGATAGAAAATTCCCCTTTTTTTGTCTTATGAGTGATTTAATTGGCGAATCTGAACATTAACCCCTGCTTATATAATGTATTTTTATGGGGAAATATTTGTCTGGTATTTGTGGCCATTTTCTGGTAGGTAATTCCCACAAATAAAAGGGATCCACTGTATCTGTAAATGAGGATATATACCTACCAATCAATTTTGAGGATTATTTGAATGTGTTTTCTTGAATTCTGTAAAGCTGTTCATACATGCTCTATTAATTCAAGGCTACTAAACTTTTCGTATGCCATTACATTCACTTTCTTAAAAATTCATAGACTGCCATCCCAAGTCTTTTAAAATCCCTGATCCACTATTATTATATTTACTCTCTTTTTAAAGAAACAAGCTGCTCTAAAAAGTACTTTGACAAAATCCTTCGGGAAGCCTTTCCTGGACTCCGCCCAGGAAATAATTATTTATCTGAATGAGGCTATCAGTCATTACATATTTTGTTACCCATGAAGCTAAGAATATTAAGACTCTGATAGGGTACATTCACACCGGACGCTTCTTACTTTGAGTTTATAGGGTTGGGGTCGCATAATAATTCAAGGGTAGCAAAAGTATGTTCACACCAAGCGTGTTTTGTTTAGAGGGTAAGGAGGAGTGGTAGGTCAGCCACTTGGGAACGTGGTTGTAGTGAGGAGACTTGAGTGCAATCAATTGTGGTGATAAATTCTTTTCATATTTGAGGGACGTTTCTTTCAAAGTTTTTCAAAAAGATATTGTATACTATTAGGAAGTGCAAATTTAAAATTCAATGATTTTCCCTATATTAGATCATATTGAGTTCATGATTTCAACAAATTGAGAGCAAAATTCGGGGAATTCAATATGCTCTACAAAGAGGCTTGCAAGTTTAATGATAATTTTTTTAAATATTGAATGTTTTGAAATCCCTTCTTCATCTTATCCTTTTATATTTGCAAAACACGACTAGCAAAATAATATTCTTGTTTTTGCTGAAGAATAGTTTGGTGATTTCTTTGAAAATAAATTTTATTGTTTGCGAAGTTTTCCCTAAATTTTTTTCATAATTACCTTTCTTATATTCTTTTCGTTTTTGGCAGACATAAAACATTTTCTTGATTATTTGAGAATATAAAAAAATAGATAATGATGAGGAATGATGAATCTTAATTGGACGGCTTTAACATAAAAGGAACCAAGCACCATTTTCTAGGATAGCCTAGATATCACTTGGTTCCATTTAAATTAAATATTTACAGAGTTTCAGGAGTTAACAGAAGTGTCTAACTAAAAAAATTACAAAAATGGTGCCTGGTTCCTTTTATATTACCAAGTGATATCTAGGCTAGCTAGATATCACTTTGTAAATAGTTAATTTAAATTGAACTAAGTGATATCTAGCTAGCCTAGATATCACTTGGTAGTGTTTGTGTAGAGTTTCAAGAGTTAGCAGGTGTCAAACTAAAAATAACAAAAATGGTGCTTGGTTCCTTTTATATTAAAGCCGTCCAATTTATGATTGTGTATTTTAGATTTATTTAAAGTACATACAAATATATCAGTAATGAGGTCATGGTCAACTCTGTGTAATTTACTCATACTGAAAAAAGAACTTTGTGTGTGTGTTTTTAAATTAAATTTGTGGAAATAACAAAATTCTTTTTTCAATACATACAAATATGATGACCTGACCTTGTTGGTTTTTGAAACTTCTTTGGTAATCCTTGGGTATTCTGCAGAAAATTAATCAAAAAATTCTTTTGAAAAATTAAAAAATAAACTGAAAATGACAATGCAAATTGTACATTTGTCATTTGTCACTTTAGTACCTTAAATAAAATGAAAATGAAAGTTTATTTACCTACAAAATAGAAGCTCAAGGTTTGGCAATGATATGGTCGGCAAGGAAACATGTCGTTAAAATGGCTTTTTTGGATTGAAAGTGAACCGATGCAGATAAAATTGTATTTGAGGGACATAAATTCCAAGAACACAAGTACTTTTAGTCCATGGGAAGAGCTTGGACCTCATGCTAAGAAAATTAGATTAAGGTTTCATCTATTTCTTTGTTTATCAATATATCTGTTCAACTATGTAGCTTATTTTCTATTTATTTGTTTGTCTATCTAAGTTTTATTTATTTAGACAATAAAACCACCCAAAACAATAAATATGTAGCATAAGAATTTTACATGAAAAACCATGGGCAAGCACGCTGTGGAAAGAGTTTGACTGAAATATATATTTTATTTGTTCACTAAAAAACAACAAAGGTTTGCTCCAAAAAATTATCTCTATTTGAATTATTGCTTTAGGTTAAATATAGGGTTCCACAATAACTGCTAGAAACAGAACAATCTAAGACCAAGGTGTCGCTTGCCTCGCTCTTTCTGACCGATCTATGCTTTTTTGTTTTTGCATTGTTTTGTAATTCATGAAGTAATTAAATCCATATCCATATTTAGCAACGGAAATATTTTTTTATTTAAAGTAACAAAAATGTTGTCCATTTGGCACCTTTTTGTAACCACTCGGTCTGCTGGCCCTGCCACGAACCTCGCCTCCCTTCTGGAACTGGAGGAGATGCGAAATTTTGCAGTCAGTCGGTTGTCGCTAGGTAGAGAGTGATTTTAACTAACATGCTGAATCGCCAAAAAAGATGCCTTTGGAGAAGAACAACAAGTTGCGTGGAGTGTGAATACTCTCATAAGATCCCACCTCTTGGTTACTGTTAGGCGACTCTTTACCCTCTAGACTTGATGCAAGACGTGGCCGGCATGAATGTAGTACTTCCTGATCCCCTAACACTTCTCTGTCCTCCATACCTAATCTCTGTGACAGACTAAGGCCTCAGCCACATGAGTGATTTTTCACATCGAAGTTGGGCGTTTTAAAAATGCTACAAAATAGAACTCACGTTTCCTTATGGAGGCTTCCACGCGGTCATTTTTTTCCTGCCTAGCAAGGGAGAGGAGGGCACGTTCTAAAGGTCAAATGCTGGACGATAGGCTGGGACACGTTTCAAAAGCATGATAAAATCACTCTAGGGTGGCCACATGGGGCGTTTATCCTCGCTCAGTCTAGTCGAGTGCAGTGAGAGGGTAAGTGACCACATGGAAGGCATGGAGCAGAGGGGGAACTATGGCAAGGCATTGCCTTGGGGCCTCAATAAATAATGAAATACTCCCACTCCTAAAGAGAATAGCCACTAAAATTTTTCAATAATTTTCTATTGAATTTCATGCACATTTCTCATGGTCAAAAATGTTGCTTAATTTTTAATTCTAAGAAATACCCGGTGCGGTAACAGTATCCCTTTAAAGTTGCGATATCAAACTATTCGTCCCGTCTCAAATGCACACGCCTCCGAATGATTTGTCTGCTTTTGTGCTGATGCTTAATTTCAAGAATTAATATTGGTTACATTTTAATTCTTGTAATGTAACAATATTAGTAATGTTAAGGCTATTTGACACGACACTTAATTCGGTCAGTGAAATCAGTACTGAACTCGGCGCCAAGAAAATAATGCTAATATTATATATCAAATTCAATTCTAATATCGAATTCAATTCAGTACTTGATACAATTCAACTTTAAGTGCCATGAGTTCGGTTGTCATTACTTTACTTCTACAGAAAAAAGGAGACAAATTTAATGATGGCCCTAACAGCAATTGAAAAATGCACCGAAACATTTTTGTCTCTAAGAAATGATTTTGATGGATTTGAAAATGAAGTAACTCAAATGGCCATAAAATATGATATATCAATTGAGTTTAAAACAAAATGAATTCAAATTAAAAAGAAGTTCTATGATGAACCTAATTTGGAGGAACAATTCAATATAAATGAAGAAGAAAATTTTCAAATGAATACTTTTTTCTAAAACTTTTGATTTGGTTATAAATATGCAATTCGAATATAGTATATTTTGTTATTATGTATTTAAAATGTTAAATAAAAATTTATATCGCGTATTTATTTTTATTTAATTTTGTTATGAGAGCTCGTTTTAATAATTTTCCTTGGGGACTTAAGATGAAGTTAAGCATCTGGCATGGAGTACTTCGACAGCGAAAGATTAATTTCTGAAATACAGAAGCATCCATGCTTGTACGATTTACTCACTACTGCTCACTCCTATTACTTACTGAATAGGTAACAAAATATGAAATGTGTGTGCAACGCTGTGGGTCATTTTTTCTTGCCCGTCTGGCCTATCTGTCGATTTTAAACGATCGTTTTTTTTCCTTCTCGTGTGGCTAACTCTAGGTGTCAAGTTCGACCAGTCTTTTTTTCATGCTCACCATTTGCATGAAAATCACTCGTGTAGCCAAGGCCTACATATGATGATTATGTATTTTTACACTTTCTCATATCCTATATTTTATAGGCACTTATCCTCTGAATTATGTTTACAAAAATATTCAGTTTGTAAAATGTTGTTCACCATCGTACTTTACACATTCTTTTGGGTTTGAGAGAGATATTGTAATGCTATTCTTAGGAATCTTAATGCTAAGACTTTCCTAATGGCTTCTTCTTCTTAGTCCTTGAATTTTTGTCAAATTTAGCATGTGAAATCTAAAGAATTGGTAGTATACATAGCTTCAGCTTTCTCATGTACAAGTAGCTTCAAAAAGTTCCCGGATTTATACCGTAATAATTTTTCCGGTGATTGGAGAGAAAGAGACAGATCATGTAAAGTAGGCAATACCTATCAGAAAGTAGTATGCAAGTATCGATTAGTTACACCTGACAGGCTGGCTGAAAATCTCAGTTTCTGTTGAGTCATGTACATTGGCGCGTCGTGTTGTGATTTTCAAGTGAAGTCTAATTAAAGTGCCTGTTATTGGTCAGTGAAATTTTGTATGTTGGTACAGAAATCTCCATCTGAGACACTTAAATTGTTACAGCAAGCATATAGAAATGTTCCCTTGAAACAGCCAAATGTATGAGTATAAAGTTGAACCTGGGACACTTATGTAAACGAAAATAGTTTTCTAGAGGTCTCCTAGTTGTCAGAAAAAATGGCATTTACAGCATTTCTTTGTGACCAACTATTCAAGAGATTAAAGGGGGGACGGACGGATGGTCCGACAGACGGACAGACATGAAGTAATTATATATAAAAGATAAATATTTTTAAATTTTAATTTTTCATTACTATTCTAAGTATCCTTTATTGAAACATTAATTATAGTCTCATGTCAATAAATTTCACTGCCTAGCATTAGTGATTAATAGGTTTTTTAAATATTTGTGAGAGATAATATGCAAAGTAAGGTTATGCAGCTAATACAAAAATGAAAACCATGTGCATTGTAATGTAATGTTGAACAGAAAAAAATTAAACTTTTCCCAGTGAAGATGTACATATTTTTGTATGCTGAAATTTTAACCTTTCAATGTGTTGAATTATAATATGGAACACACTTTAATAGGAGTTAATATTTTTTACATAGTTGTGGGGCTTAATAAAAAATGTGACATTATTCAAATACAGTGAAACTTCGATTTTGCATCTCCTGATTTTACATTTTCCTTGGTTCTACAGTTTTTTCTTTCATTCCTGGTGTTTGGTCCATAAGAACAATGGTAAATTTTAATTTATTTTACATTTCTATGATTTTGCACTTTCCTCAAATGTACCATGGGAATTTCATGTCCAGATAATATGCAGGTATCCCCGATTTTACGTTTATAGTATTCAAAATTACAATTCAACTGATTTGTTTTCTAAATTCTCTTATTAAAAAAATATATCGGTGTATTACATATCTTTTGCCATTAACAATACTCGAATAATGATTCTTGTGTTGTTAAATCGTGTGCATCAGTCTTATGTAATGAACTAGTTTTGCTGATGTTCAGTACATTTAATTTCACAAAATGTATTTGATAGATTTGTGTATGTTTTAGTTTTATTTAATATTACAATTTGATACATTTTTGAACTTACATTGTTATGAAATTCTTCCTATGATTTATTTAACATTTTATTACCTAGAAGCATGAGTTTTAATTTTCATCATTTGTATTCAGATTACCGAATATGCCGGTCTCGAAGACTAAAAAATTTATATTTTACATATGTTTGATATTTAAGTTGAGTCACTTTTTCACTCAATAAATCTTATAATCACTAAAGTGGCCATGACAAAATAATAACTGTTAACCTTCCAATTAATTTTATATTGGAAGATGTTGAATCGTCCGTTTGATATTTACATCTGATCTTTATTTACTGTGGATCATAATGAGCCCAATATCATAGCATCTGTTCCCGAGGATGAATTTGACAATTTCTATGAGTCTGTTGCAGAAGGCGAGGAATTTCATGATTTTTAAACTGAAATGTACCATTCTTGAATGTTTTTCAAATTCCCTTAGAGCATTTTTGTAATTTTCTATAGATCTTACATATATTGTTATTTTTACTTTCTCCATATATGTAGTATGAGAAAGTATCATTTTCATGAAAAAAATCGAACTCGAGATTTCAACGGTAAAACATGTTTTAAGGTTCCCTGAACATGTTCTGACTAGTTTCGCGATGATGTCTGTGTGTCTGTCTGTTGGTCGGTCTGTATGTGATCGATTTTTCTGGGCGCTCTAACTCAAAAACTATTAATCAGGTCAACAAAATTTTATATTTAACATTTTTATAAAAGTTAGATCATCTGATTAGTTTTTGGTAAAAATCGGTTGCCCGGAAGTGGGTGTTTACTCTTGTCACTTATGCGTTATTTTGAAATATTTGCTTTAATATTTGATAAATGTATTGGAATAGAAGTTGTAGGAAGTTTTATTTTCTACAACCTTTGTTTGATACATTTTTCCATATAATGCATTGTTTAAGAGATATCTTATATTTTTAGCTGCTACCACCACGCCACATAGCGAAGACTATTGTTAACAATTGACGCTTAGTTACGTCTTAGTAATGCTCCTTTTTCTTTTCTTAATTGTCAGCCGGAAGTAAATATTGACAATGTTCCCAGAGCTAACAACATGTGATTTGCCATATAAATATGGAGAAAGTCATGTGTTGCCCACATAAGTTTATTTAAAATTAATTTCATGTATTAAAACGAAAATTTTTAATTCTCATTTAGAGCTAAATAAATGGTAAACAGTTGAACAGCTGATTCAAAATAGCAGTCATCTACATCGAAAAATACGCTGGTGTTTATGGTTCACATTTTATACCTGGTGTGCAAGGTGATCCCAAGATATTACAGGATTTATTTAAGCTTCAAAGGTCAACTTGCAGACCAGCACATAGGGTACTAAGAATTAATTTCCTTTTAAGTTGTGTATTTGTGCCTGATATTGCCTTAAATATAGAAGGAAACTGAAAAAGTAGCCAGTGCACTGAAAGAATGCAATGGGGATGGAGTTCCATTATAAATTGATACAATGAGAAAATACTGAATGCAAGATGAGTCATGAGAAAAATCTTAACTTTGATACCTCAATATGCTCAATTTGGGAGACAATCTGTATACAATATCAACTCTCATACTCTAGTGCAGTAGCCAATAACACGATTGGGAAATCAGCCCTCTCTGCAATCCACATACCCTCTAGGAAAGTCTTTGCATACCTCCAGGTTGAAGACAATTGCTCTAGTGTATAAATGATGAACAGCAACAGTTCTTTGCAGATTTTTGTAGCATTAAGCTGTCCATTCCTCTGCAGGGTACTTGCACGCATTTACTAGGGGTTATTAAGCAGTTATTCTCTGCAGTTCTACAAAAATCATTTAATAACACTCAAATTTGAATAACTGCACAAAAATGCAAGTCATTGACTGTGAGTGAGAAGACTGATATTTTGGCAGAGGTCAATGTGAAAATGGGAAGGCATGTTCAATTAGTGGCGTGCTTGGGACTTCCTGTGTCAATGATAAATATGATAGTGAAGAATCGCAAGGCTATAGAAAAGTTTTGTGCAGTGTGAACCTTTCTCTAAACAGAGGAAATCTTTGAAACATTCACCACTAGAAGAGCTGTAGACAGCCCTTTCTACATGGTTCAAGCAGGTTCACACAAGCAATGCTGCAGTTAGTGGTTAGTGCTTGAAAGAAAAGGCATTACATCTCGCTGCAAGACTTGGCATTGACAATTTCACCACATCCAATGGTTGGATAGACAGGTTTAAGAGACACTATAATGTTATTTATAAAACTACATAAATCTGGTGAAAGTAAAAGTGTTTACTGTATCTGCCCGAATACAAGTCGATGTTTTTTTGTCAAAATCTATCATGAAAAAATTACCTCGGCTTAAATGTGAGTCCGAGAAAAAATTTGTGATTAGGGTTAAGTCTCATAGTCACCCATAGATGGCAGTCTCTCATTGCTGTCACGTTCAAATGATAGTACTACATTTTTCGTAAAGTAAACATTTGATCTACAATGAATATTAATGAATAAATAATAAAGCTAGAATATTGAATTTAGCAGTACCTGTTTTGTTACTGTTGTTATGTATTCTTTCATTTCCCAGGGCTAAGCACATGTACCATTAACAATAGTTAACAATCTGTATTATTTTTCATTAGCCATTAAAAGAAGTTCCAATTAGTTTTACTTGGATATTGTAGTTATTGCTATAGCAGTTGTAATGTTTGTATGTTAAAACCTCATTCATGGAATCGATTAAAATTGCGTACATTGACTACGCAGACAATTACGCAAAATGCAATGACATCTTTTGATGCTAAACTGTTTGAATTTCGATAAAACTTTACATGGAACATATATAATTATAAAAATGCAATTTCTTAAGGCAATGTGAATGCTAATTTCATTGGAAATAGACATGGATTAAAAATTATCTTGGCGAGGTCGCTATTTCTATATTTGAGCTTTTGTGAAAATGAAGGTGAATGAAATTATCATCACTGAATATGGAACATTATTCAACAACGCAAAATAATTATTTTGAGTAATATTTCAAAATGTCAACAACTAAACCATTTCCCAGTCTTTTCTTCAATCTCGAATAATGTATTCTAGGCTGATGCATGCCCGGCACATTTCAGCATAAAATCTATGAAATTTACTTTTTTGCCAAAAAATGGTGGAAATGTTTGGAGGGCTTAAATCTGAGGTTAGCTTCTATCCGGGCTGATACGGTATATAGATGATGTTGAAAATTGGAAAACAGACCATGCGCTTTGTGACATTTACAATGCAGATGAGACGGGACTTTTATAATCTGCAACCACATAAAACTCTTACAATACAAGGAGAATCATGCCATGGTGGTAAAAGGTTTAAAAAAAGAATAACTGTTCTTCTTGTACGCAATGCTGACAGGAGTGACAAACTACCACCTTTGGTAATTGGTAAATTTAAAAATCCCCGATCCTTCAAGAATGTTAAGAAGCTTCCTACTCAGTATGTGGCTAATAAAAGATCTTGGATGGTTGTTCAAGTCATTTGAAGACTTTCTATAGCATTGGATGCACTAATAAAAGCAAAAAACAGCAAAATTTTACTTTTCGTTGATCAATGTGCCACTTATTTAAGGAACACACTTCATTTGGGAAACGTCAAAGTTATTTTCTTCTCACCTAATTGCACCAACCATCTTCAGCCCCTGGGCATGTGTATAATCCATGTTTTCAAATGCAACTACAGAAATCAACTCATCCGAAAAGCTGTGGCACTGATAGATGAAGGAGAGCTTCGAGTCACTACAAAAATGAAATTGAGTCTTTAAGATGTGCTTTACTTTACAGTCGAAGCCTGGCGATCAGTATCAGCATCCACTGTAAAAACTGCTTTACTAAATGTGGGTTTACAATTAATATGAGCGATGAAAACATTTCCATAGACTGATGTGATCTAAAATGAAATGAAAGAGGATGATTGGCATTGCGTGCAAAGTGCTGAGGTAAAATTTGAGGATTGCGCTAGGTGTGATAGTGCTCTTGAAACATGTAATGTGAAAACTGTTGATCAGATGTTAGATGAACAATTAGCACCAACCAAAGAGGTTGAAAATGAAGAGATGGAATTAGTTGAAGATTCTACACCAATTTCATTCCTAACTGCACTTCGGAGGTTAGAAACAACAAGAAAATATTTGTCTAGAGTTGACACTAATGACAATGTAATGTGCAGGGAAATTGAAAATGAATTATACAGATTAAAAGGATCAGAAAAAAATAAATAAACAAATCTACAATTTTTTTATGAAACAATAATACAAAAATTGATTATGTAAATGCTATCTTTACTATTATAGGTTAGTATTTTTGTTATTATTGTATTTTATTCAAGTATTTTATGACCTTAGTAATAAGCATAAGACTTTCTTCAGGATAATGAATCTGAAATTTTCTCGATTTTACATTTTTCTCGATTTTGTTTTTTAAGCTGGTCCTTTCAATAACGTAAAATTGAAGTTTCACTGTATATTGAATTGATGATAATGAGAATAATAGGAAATGAACAATGTTAGACCATATAAAAATTAATTTAATGCAATAAATTAGTGCCATTTTAAAATATTTTTTCTAAATTATTAATAGTAATTTCAAATAAATATAAACCTTCTCACTCTTATCTTGTGAGCATCATGATTTTGACTCTCAAACTTTCTCATTAACAGTTCAGCAAGTTCCTGCAGATCCAGCGGGAAGAGATGCTGAACCAGAAAAAGAGGATGGGCCCATTTCAGAGAGTGTACTCACCTTCCAAAATGTCCTAAGGTACTTCAGAAGACGCAAGAGGCAAGGAGGGAAGCTTTATAGACTCAGCCTTGGTCACACGTTGGTTGACAATGCTTCCTTGTGCGAACTGGCAAGAGATATACCAGACGGTTTGCGCTCCTTACACCTGCGTGCCTGCGAGCAGATCTCCACCCTTCCTTTGCCTCACATTCAAGAAAACTCAGAGGAGCCAAAACCTAGTCCTGTGGATGGTACACTTGACAGGTAGTTATAATTATCCAATTTCGGAGACATTAAATTTTATTTAAATGATAATTCAATCAACTAAACAAAGACATGAATGAAAGAAAGGCTGTCACATTTTGACCTACTATTAAGCTTCTATCAAAAGAAAAATCTTTTCATCCATGTTTGAAGTGTAATATTTTATGGTCTGCATGAGATAGCCCTGTTATAACTAAGAAAAGTGATGGTAATGCAGGCATGACTATTTACATGATGCATAGCAAAATAAGTTCAGAGAAAGATGAGAAATCACTTGCCATACATGTCTCTTTTTATTACGAGGGAAGCAAACATTATATGACATCTTAGACCTGCTTTGAGCCAATTGGATCTCTATAATTTATTTTTGCCTTGCATTAAAATATTTTTGTCTGTTTCAAGTGTGGCTTTTATAGCATTAAATCAGCAATGAGCAACCCTGTTTATGTTCCCATAAAAAAATACAAGGTATGACCCAAAAGTTTCTGAACTGATGATATATAATATCACACGTATGAAATGAAAGGATCTTATCATAATTTCCTTCAAAATAGTCAACCAAGCCATACACCTCTTGTAACAGTGTTGCCATACCTGGAAACATTTTTAGAAGTTCTGTTTTTTAATATTCCTCAGAGTCTCTGTTGTTGTTGTGTGACATGTTCTACTGATTGAAAGAATTCTTGAACTTGTGGAATACAAAGAAGTCACATGTGGAAAAGTGAATAGGGAATATGATCTAGCTGAGGGGTTTTAAATTTTATCAAAAATATACTTGCTGAGAGGGCACTATGCAATGGTTCATTGGGAAAAATCCAACAATTTAGCCAAAGATTTGGTCTCTTCCTCCATCTCTCAGTCTTCAAAGGACTTCCAAGTAGAATGCATGATTTAGTCTTTGACTCTCAAGGAAAAAATCTTGGTAAACATTACCTTCAATATCTTTATGCGGATCAACATTATCTTCACCTTTGATTATGAAAATCATGCCTTTTTGATCTTAGAGATTCAATAGTTTTCTGCTAAAGACTTTGGAATTTGGTCTCTGGATCCATGCTTAATCCTCACGAATTTCAGAAAACTTTTGTCCTTTTGAATTCCTTGATTGAGACCAGAACAAATTTCTGGTCATTTGTTCACTCGACACATTTGAACCCATTTCTATGAGTCAACAGGGAATTATCGAGCTCGTCTTATGGCTGAAAAAATGTAAGAACAACCATTTAAAAGATACTTGTCTCAGGTATCTCCAATAGCCACAACGAGGTTATAAAAAACCAGATGTACAGTTTGGCTACAAAGCAGCTGTCTTCAATAGTGGAAATGTGCATCTGGTTTTTTATAACCTTGTTGTGACTATTGGAGATACCTGAGACAAGTATCTTTTGAGTGCTTGTTCTTAAAGCATTTTTATGATGATGGCAAAAAAATTGAGAAAAACTGACAAAGCACAAATCGGACGTAACACACAGTTGTGACCTCATACAGTATTGACAACAAAGAGTCAGATACAAATATAATTAATAAAGTCAGGCTCTACTTTGTGGAATTTACTCATTGAAATGAAAAGAAAAACTTTGTCACTTCCACAGTCAGATACAAGTTTTCCAGTGTGGCCAATTGTTAATGAAAAGACAGCAAAAAATCAGTTCATAAACTTCTGAAATGAATATAGAATAATATCAATGAGAAAGAGCGATAAAGAATAATGTTGTATTCCAGACTTATGATTTCCCTGTGGTAAGGTGCATGATCATTGAGTGCGCTCTAGTCAAAAAGGTTAAAGTTCTGTTTCAGTAGCTTTGCAAATGAAAGAAGAGGTCCTTGCTCAATGGTGATTATTTTTGGCTGCTATAAACACAGTAATAATCAAATTCTGTAAATCTGACAAAGCTATTGAGTCGATGGAAAAAGTATTCCCCTAAATATCCAAGAAACTAGATTGGATTAATTTCCTCAGTCTTATTGATGTTAATGGTTAAAAAATGTCTTCTTATCTCATTATTCCTTGAAGTAATTGGTGGAGCTCCCTCACAGAATTGGATATGAGTCTGTGTCCACGATTAACAGATTCAGCACTTGAAGAGATCTCAGTCCACATGGGACCAAAACTCAGGTCCCTTGCCCTACGCCGTTGCGCTGCCCTCACAGACGCTGGTGTGTCCTCACTTAATCACTGCATTGCTCTAGAGAAGATAGACATTTCGGAGTGCTGTCAAGTTACTGCATCAGGTCTTTTAGCTGGGATATGTGGGATTAAGGTGCAAGATGCGTCACAGCCTGAAAATGCTGACATAAAGGTGAATGACTAAATGAATAAAATGATGAATAGCTACTTTAAGTTTTCTAATATAAAATAACATTGTCCTAATTGCTTTCTGGTCATCATAGTTTATACTTTTAATGAAGAAAGTAAACCTAAATTTAATTTTTAAGATACTGTATTAGTTATCCTGTAGTCAAATATTTTCCTGATATGTCATTTTGAATTAATTCATGATAAATTCATGCCTAAGAATGACTGACTTAGTAGTTAAAATATTAGTTAGAATAACATTAAAATTAACAAACAGATGTATGGTCATGTGTCACTTATGGCAGTTTTTTTTATTTAAATTGATATCACATGATTTATCCCACTGCTTCATAAAAGTTATTATAGAAATATTTGCTTATTGTTTTCTCCGTATTGTAAATACTTAATGTAGGGGGAATTTTCATCCTCCACAATTGCAAATAGTTTTAGGTTTCATTCCAGCATGTTCATTTTTAGGCTGGTTTCCAAAGGAAACATAGCCTTATGAAATGGTCCTGTATGAGTGTTTCCCCCACTAACAACTTTTGCATCAATGGACCGATTTTCATGAAACTTGGTATTAGGCTCGTGCTGCCAGAGCTCAACTCCGGGCTATATTTTATTTGGCAAAGATTTAAGTCCCGGGTTCGATTCCAAGAATATTTTTTCCCTATTAGTGTTAAATAGGAAATCTCAAATCCATTGTGCAGAGATGTTTTCTTTAATACTTTAACATATCTTAAAATTGTGATATCGGAGCAAGGTTAGTACCATTCTAAGGGGAAAAGAATGTACATTCTAATTATTATCAGAGAATTGATAAACTATGAATTACAAATGGTATTTATGGTATGAGAATTCCTTGGAATGACTAACACATACTGAAACATTTTCTGTCAATATAAGTTATCAATTCAGGACATGAACTTTGGAAAACCAGCCTGCATTAGTCCTAGTTTGAACTTCTTGTTCTGTATAATAATGTATAGGTATACCTCGTTTAGCGCACATTATTTTAGTGCATTTTTGATATAGCGTGGTTGGCATTTCGGGACTAAAATTTTAATTTTTGAACATTTTAAAAATAAAGCTCCTAAATGCTAGTCTTTTACGTATTACGGTCCCAACATGTTCTCACTTATCTTCATTTGTACTTCACTCTCTGTTCAGTGAAAGTCATTCCACTCTAATTAAAGACAAATTTATTGTTATTTATACATTTATTAGCTTTATTTCTATTTCACTCGCTCGCTTTTACTATGTTTTTTACTTTGGTTTGCCACAATTCTACAGTCTTTTGCAGTGATGCTAACATTGGTAGTTTTAAACTTGTTAATGTTACTGTTGAGATGTGCAGGGTTGGGTTCACTTTGTATGGGTTTTTGCTTGGGATTGGGTTAGATTAGGTTCATGACTGAATTTTAACTTTCTTTGGGTTCGGTATAGATGAGTATTTGAGTTCCATTACATTAGGTTCATGACAACGTTAACTTTCGTGATCATCATTAGGCATTCTTTACAGGAAGCATATAGGGGAGTTTGTCCCCATTGGTCCGTCTCCATGGTTCAACTGGATGTATTTTGATGAAGTTTATTGGGGAGTTTTACTAAAATTTGTAGATCAATTTCAATTTTGGTTAAAATCGGACTATAATAACAACCACTTTACATGAAGACCTACATGGATTTTACAACATACCTCACAAGCAATTCATTAAATACTCATCTGAGCGAAAAATATTGACAAAATTTGAATAAAATAATTAAATACACATTTTTGTCAAATAATTTTCCTGTAAAATGTAAGGTTTATAATAAATTTTATGTATTTACGTAATTATAGCAAGTTTATCTCCCTGAGGATATTTGCTTGCGATTTTTGATATTTTATTGTTCATTCCAAGGTAATAAATAACAGTGGAGATTGAAGTATTGCTGGGCTTTAGATTCACGTTCATTCATACAGTTAACAGAATCAGGTATAACTTTGTGTAAAAGGATGGCTATAAGTGCTTTTATTATAATTTTTAGCCCCAGGTTCTGTAACTGTTCTTGAGGGAGTCGAACGCATCTCGTTTAATTTTATAGCAGTGCGACTTGGGCAACACAAGAAATTAAATCATTCTGTATTGCATTGAACATGCTGTGAAACACTGTGGAATGTTTCAAATGGTTTCCCAAAGTTTTTTCATATTTAGCGACCTATTCGACCAAGTTCACGAAATCACCTTTATTTACAGTCACTGGATTTGTCGTAACCACAAAAGTCAAGTTCATGCTCTCCCAAAAAACAAACAATATCAATAAGTCTTTTTAACATTTCCCCATTTTTCTTTACTGCTTCGTTATACTGGTGATGAGTAATTTCCAACTGCTTATCGAAAACATGTTGTTTGAGTTCTTCCATATGTTTTTTCTGGAAGAATTGACTGTAAACGTTCTTTACTTATTACTTATATTATATTATATTATTATTATTACTTTATTACCTTATGAAGATTATTTTAATCAGATAATTTTGTTTTAGTCCAAACATTTTTTTCGTTCGAAAATAGTAAGCACGGCCAACAAAATAATTTTGCTTTGCTCTCACATGCAGTCAAACATTCAACAATGTTATAAATATCTACGTTAAAATGTTTTGTGCATGATTTAATTTTTATATTTAAATTTAGGCGAGGTTTTGGACTTTTCGTTTCTAAAGTACACAGACAATGTTTTTATTTTGTTCCTCCCCTTACAATTCAAAAGCCAAATGAAATATAATTTCTTTCAGCCAATGGAGAGGCCATCCCTAAGGAGATTATATGCATCTGAACTTTCATCAGGTACAGGTGGATTACCTGTTGTGAAGGAAATGGTAAAGAATATTCCAACAGGGATCACACACTTAGATCTTGGATCGTGGAGTGTGAGAATAGAAGGAAGAAAGATAAGTGGTCTGACTGACGAAGTTGTGGCAATTTTGATTGGTCGATTGAAGTCGCTGCAAATCCTGAGGTTATCTGGAGCTGATGGCCTCACAGATGCTGGCCTGATGGGACTAATAGAGTTAGCTGAAACAAATTCATGTGAAGGTTTGGATGGTAAGTGTAGATCGTCCAGAATGTTATCCATTTGTTTTTAATTCTTATTCACTGTTGTGATAAAGCTATCATCTAAAACTTCTTTGTTGCCGAGTCATATTACTTTCATTGTTTTCATCTATACTAGAGGAGAGGAAAAATGCCATTTTAAATTTACGTTATGTGTGCACTGAACATCAAATAGCTGATAGGGTCATGAAAATATTAACAATAATGTTTAAAAGCATTGTATAAAAACTCATAAGCAAATTGTCTTATCTTAAAAAGATGCTTCTAGAAAAGTTAGCCTATAAAAATTGATAAGCACATTTTATTAAGCCTATGAAAACTGACAAGCACATTTTATTATTTCAGTACTCATTATTCTCACTTTAATTTATTTCGCAGAACCAAAAGCAATTTACTGTATTTCAGGCACCTTGCAAAAATTAAGATTACATCAAAAGTCATAAAATTACTAGTAAAACCGTAAGAGCATTTTTTCTACAAAGAAGCCATCCTTAATGGAAGATCACCAATCATTTGATCTAAACATATTAATCAATTTGCAGTGAATCATCGCTAAGAAAGGCTGTTTTGTAATCCTAATACATCTTTGATTTTCCCAATCATTTTATTTTTGTCAAGTTATGTTATCAATTGATTTCCAGCGAAGAGGTGAGCTTGAAGATGAATTTTTGGAAATATCCTTTGATTTCAAAAACAAATTTGAGTTGATTTACCTAAACTTTGTTGAAAACTCCTATTAGTGGCAAACTTAGATAGACAAATGCATATTACCTCATTTTTCAGAGCACCCTCCCTCATTAGGGGGTGTGCCCCAGATAAGCTCTAACCCTCATCATATATCCCTGATGACGCGAGCTGAGGCAGAGATTGTCCTGAGGGCAAAGAAGAGTGGGGAAGTCTGCAAGCAGAGAGGCTGGATGGAGGAAAAGTGGGAGAAGATGATCCGTGAGAACTCTGATGACACATCCAGCTTTGAGGAAGAGAGCAAATCTATGGTCACCATGCATCCTATCCCTCAAAATTCAGTTGTGAACCTTACAGGTCAGATATAGGCATCTTCTCTTTTATCCCATGCTTTTTGTTCAACAGTTAAAGCATTTTTGTTAATTTATAATCAGTTTTTGTCCATCTCTTACAATAAGAGATGATATGCCTAATGACCATAGTTTGTGATTCAGGTGTTGTTAAGTTCTTCGTTTTGATAAAAATAAAAATTTTTAGAGGATCTGTAATATGAAACTACCTAAGTATGAACTTTGTGAAAAATAAAATTACTTGTCTCATCTTTGATCGGAGGTTTCTGCAGCAGACAGCATTGTTGGAAGCCATTCGCGGGAGAAGTAGCATGCTGAGCATTTTGGCTCAACGTTTCACCTACATTACAATGCCAATGGCCAAAAAGTGAAAGGACCACTAGTATGTAAGGATGGCAACAAGACAGAATTACTTCACTCCTGAAGAAGCCCAATGTAACGTGGGCGAAACGTCGAGTCAAAATGCTCATTACGCAGCTTCTCCTGAGAATGCCTTCCAACAATGCTTGTCTCATGTCTGCACACATTTTTAATATTAACAAGGTGCAGTCAATTCCCTAATTATGAAAAGTTTTTTTGCATTTTTCATAGTAATACTTTACAAAATATTTCATTCACTTGCTTTCATTTAGCAAAACTTCTGTAAATTTTTTGAAAAAAATTTCATTTTAAAAGTTATTCCTCCTTTTTGTTTAGGTCTTCAAGAGCTTGATTTAAGCAGATGCTTTTGCATCACAGATCTCAGCCTGAAATATGCTGTTCGCTTCAGGGAGCTTCGCCAATTGAACCTCAGCCATTGCCTGCATGTACGATATGATTTTATAATAATATGGCAGTTTTAAATTAAAGTTAATTCTCAAACCAGCCATTTTAATTTTTAATATATCTTACATTCTGGAAATGCTTTAACATAGCTGAAAGTAACTAAGTAATAACCTTGAAGATAATTTCAAATAACATTTTAGAGAGCTGAATCATTCATTTAAACATAACATATGATCACTGCAACTTTTTTATGAAAAAAGCATTGCAGAATTAAAATTAATAAAAAGAATAATTTTCGTATGTGTCACATCACTAAAATGAATGTGCTATAATAGTCTAAGAGGCTGATTAGCCAGAAATACAAACACTAACTAATATCAATATTGTTAGTAACAAACTTTTGCAACAAGGATCATTGTTATTTATACACAAGGAAATAATCTTACTTACGATGATTAATTCCATAAAAAGGTGAAGATAGTTTAATATTTATATAATCATTCACTTGCATAATTCTCCAGAATCTAACTCAATTAATTTCAGGTATCTGATGTAGGCTTATCCTTTTTATCTGAATACAACCCCAGCCTTGAAACATTGCTTTTGGCCTTCTGTCCTGGAATTACAGATGCTGGAGTAGAATATGTTGTTAAAGGACTTCCTAGGCTCAAACATTTGGATTTACAGGTAATATTCCTTTTTGTTTGGATTTTTAACTACTCCTATTGGAGACCAAGTTCAAATAAGTGATATTTAATATTCTACTTACCAATGAAAATATTTAAAGGCACACTGATTAATAGATCTATTAAAATTATAATCCTAAAATCTAAATATATCATTAACATGATGCTTAATTAGAATTTGTATCCATTTCCATGTAGCAGATTGCAGGTAATTAAAATAGATATGCTGAAACTTTCATTAAAGCAACATACTGTAAATGCTCGTGCTGAGCTGCCAAAATTAAAAAAACCCATTCTAAACAAAAAGATTACTTCAGTCAAAGGTTACTTATTTTATAGATAACTTATAAAATTCTCTTTGAAAAATAAACCTTTTGTTGTTATTATTTTAGTGTTGCTTGAATACAAAAATTTATTTCAGTTAAAATATTTACTTTTGTTTACCTAGGTAATAATAGGCAACTTACAAGTGCCTAATTAAGTAACTAATTTCCAAATGGTTTGTCAATTTTCATTGTAGATATTGACTCTGCAGGCATTTCATTTTTCAACAGCAGTTTTCAAGCTTTTGCAAACTTCAAAAAATTTTCAAAATTTAACTACCGGTTTCTCCATACTGGTCTCTGCTCAGCACTGGATATACCCCTGTATAGGAGGCAGGAAGGTTTCTTGGTCTAAAATTTTTAGAAAATTTAATGTACCTGCATATAGAATGCACCTGTATTCAAACAACCCAGGACAGATGCAGACAAGGGCAGATTTACCTCTTATCAAGGGCAAAAGGTTGTGCCAAGCGGCCCTAGCAAAGAACGTCACAGATTTTTTTGTGATTTTTAAATGTTTCCATTATATATAAAATAGACTATATGAAGCGTAATTTCATTGCTCCTTTTTTTAACCTTCTATAGTTCATACAGCATAGAATTTAGGATTTTTATGATCAAAGTTATATGTATTGTATTTATCCGAATCCAAGACGAGATTTTTGTAAAATCTTTCCAAGATCAATTTTTGAAAGATTAAAAATTGTTTATTCCATTTAATTTTTACAAAATATCTCTTCTTGAGTAGTTAGAAAAAACTTTTTGTGAAGCACTTCTTCAACCAGCAGCAAAACAAATTTCAATCAAAGGAGACATCCATGATTAATAATCGACAAATCAACATGAGCCCTTTCTATAATAGTTAGGATATGGATTCTGCGGCAGATCAATTTTTTTCAGAATGGTTTAATCACTGACAAAAATAAAACCAATGTTTGTTGAAAGAGAAAAATATTTGAGACAAAGTCACCTATTTATTGGATAGAAATGAATCTCATTTTTGTGAAGGCAGTTGCATCCTGTCCCCACATCTTGGGAAGCCTTATTGAGCTGTTAATGTTTTCACCCATTTGAAAACTTGAAGATTACTTTCATCTCACTTGTTCATGTAAAAAAAAAGTGAATTATACCCTGCCCATTGTAGATATATAACAAGAATCTGAGTAGGATTCTTTTAGGGAAGCATGTATGATAAAAGCTATACATTGAATCAAAATGCCAAGTGCCAATGACCACTCTGTTGCAGGGATGGAAATACAGGGATACACAGCACTCCTAGTTCCTGAGAGCCAAAATAAATGTTCACCAAGCATCTCTCTCTTTTGGAGCATACCACTATCCCTGAAAATCTATTTCCATCCCTGCTCTTTTGTCTATTCAATCTAATAGGGCTGCAGAGAATTGACAGATGCCAGCCTCGAGCTGGTGGCTCAGAATTGTAAAGACTTGCGCTACCTGGACGTGAGTGGCTGCCTTTGGATGTCTCTGGAAGCAGCAGAAGAGACTGAGCAGAAGCTCTCGCCACCCCTGCACAATCTTCACCGCAGGGGACTTGCGCGAAAGACGTCCCAGAAGGCAGAGGCAGGAAACGTGGGTACGGAAGAAAGAAGGGGAGAAGATGGACAGACCCCACATATACCTCCCTGCCCTCCCCTAATGTCTCTCTTTTCCCTTCTCACCGTTTACCGCTGACAGGATTAAAAGGGACGATGAGGTCATGAACCTTGGTACTGAAAATCTTTCTAATTGATACCCGAGATAGCATGGGTTTTGATGCCCTTATTTTTTAGCAGAAACTTGGATGTAAATTCTGCCATGCTCTTGAATTTTATGTGTAGTAAATTTGACCACAGCTGCAGCTGGCATTCGTCAAACATATCATGAGTTCCTGTATTCAAAGTAAGACATGATGTGATGTTTTACTGGCACTGATGAATAAGGAACAGGTTAATGTGTGATATTGATTAGAAATTTGACATTTTTAAGCATTTGACTATACCAAAAATAAAGATTATAATCCAAAGAATAGAATGTAATATAATTGAGAGAATTGCAAGTTTTTTAAAAATCTCCTATTTTTACCAGTCCAGACAATTCAAGAAATATGAATCATTCCCTTAAATCCAGCATCAAAAAATTTTTTTACCAAACTATTTCAGTAAACTTAAAAGAGAAGTTTAACTGTGCAGGAACAATACAGGCTCACAATATCATGTGGCAGTATTGATAAGCAAGCAAGCCTGAGGGAGGATTAGTTAGCTTACACTTTTCAAAGTATTATATATTGTTCTGTTAGTTGATCTCATGAATTGTTTTTGTTGGTGGAAGCAAAATAAGAAATTTTTTACTGAAATACAACTTGCACTGGTTTGACGATGCTCCACTTAATAATTAACTCTTGTCGATGTTTCAGAGGGTAACAGATGACGTAGGAGATGATGTTTCTGCATGTAGAATAATTTTGATTTATATTTCAGCAACAGTGTCATCAACTCTTGAATAACCAGAGTAACAATGGTTATAAGTGTCACAGCCAAAACTAAATGTTTATTTGGGAAAGGATTAAATAATCCAGGATGTATTGTTGAACTTAACTTGCATTTGAGTATGGATTTGTCAATCATAATATAAAAATTTGATAAAGAATCACAAATAACAGATGCCAATGTAATTATATATAGTAAAAAATCAAAGCACGTAAACGAGTCCATAAGTCTCATTGGAATGAGATAAATGGATGCATGGAAATGCATTTTAATATACATATATTTTTCATCATAGACTTTTCAAAAATTCATTGTTATTTGACGGTTATTTAAATTTATCTGAGAATCCTCAATAATATGCTTCCTGTATTGGTTGAAAAACATCTGTATTTTATTTATGAAATTTATATAGCACATTTGAAAAAGTTTATTAAAATGCTTAAAGACATTTCATCAAAATAGCATATGATATCTTGCATAGATTTCAAGCATTTTTCAATGCATTTTGAGTAAGTTTCTGATAAAAAAGTATTCATAAATTATGACTTGATTCTTGATAATACTATTTTGATCAACTTAATTATATTGCTTAAAAAATATATCTAATTGAACGAGACTTTGACCTTCTTGACAAGGGATGCTCAAGTTCTGAAATACTACTATTTGGTACTACCAATTTTTTTATGTTCATTTCAAGTTTATTATAATCTTTTAAGGCTTAATGTAATTTAGCATACACTACATTAATTCATATAAATTGTCCTAACTCGAAATTTCTTTACAGTTTAAAATATTGTTAATACTTGAATTGATGGCATTTAAATGAAAGTTCTAAACTTAGCTTGCTATTAATACCTAATTTTAGATAATTTATGAAAAATTCTATAGTTTTTAGTTGTGTGTACATTTCCATTATTGCTCTTGATGAATAGGTTAAAGACTATTTCCAATATCAGCTTAATGACTAATGCTCATAATCACACATGAAAGTAAAAGATCTGGATGTTTAAAAATGATTTTTTAGTTTAAAAATTAGTAATAAGTTAATAATCATGCATTCTTATATTAGTTATGAAACTGGATGTAATACAGACACATTTTCCTCACTCTAAAATTGGAAAATTGCAACCATTGTAATACATCTCTAATTATTAAGTCTGGCACAGTTATCTTTGCATTACATTTGGCTGTAATTGATAGTCATTTTCTGGAATGAGATCTCTAAAGTTCTCAAGTCCACATTTTAATTAGATTAATTATTAGACCAAAAACTCCAAATTCATACGGCCATATTCTTAGAAAATGCCTTGTAAATTTAAGCAAATAACAGAGAGTAGAAGAATTAATGTGAAATGCTATCTATAAATCCTGTCTAAAAACTGTAATCAGGGTTTGTTAATTAACTCAGAGAAAAAAGTTTTCAAAGAAAGAATCATTTCTCACACTAAATTTCAATATATTGCATTAATATTAATAGGATCGTTCGTGTTAGTTTAAATAATAATGAAAAACAGAGATAGACAAGAGTCCAGTCATAGCATTAAGTGTTTAGGTATTTATCCTATCATGATTTTGCATGAAATTCTTTTTAAAACCAAATAGTCATAGTTTCGTAATTGTTTACAAATTGTTTGAATTCAGTTATGCTTTCTGTGAATGTGCTACTATTTGGTCAAAGCTGACTCTAAAAGAAGTCAATGTTAAAACGCACCTTACTCGATGATTATCATAGAAAATAAACCATTTGTAAACAAAATTCTAATCTTTGAAATATTAAACTATTTCCATGTGATGTTTATAGGCAGTCAAGAATTTTTACCTAATCCTTCATATTAATGAAATTTAAGTTGATGAAATCGTTAGCAAAATTGACTCTGAATTTAATACAAATTGTGTTTTCGTATATTTATGGTTCATTTCACCTCTAGTCTCTTATACAACCATATTTATCAGAAAGCATTTCTTTTTTTTTTTAAAGAACACAAAGCTGACAGCAGTTATCACTTTCAGAAAAATGTCACTTGCAAATCAGAACACAATTTTCAATAAAAAGGCATTCATAAGAATTCAACTGATAGCAATTGCAAATGCCTTCAGTATAATGCAACCCATCAATGATTGTTGATAAAAAATTATAAAAACACATTGATATAATATTGATTTGTGTATCAGCTATACACCTCATCAAGACCATCATTAAAAGTATAAATTTATCAAGGAAACTTAACTAGGTTTACAGGAGACCAATCTGTTTCACAATGAGATTTTTCTCTTAAATTATAAACCCAATTAATAATTTGATGTTTAATGTTGTCCACATATGATGACATGACATGCATTCATATTTAAAATAATACTGAATAACTTGTGAACAGCTGCATCAATTTTTAAGATTCTTCAATTTTTTTATTACATTGACATCAGATGGCATTGTTGACCATTCACCATATAAAACAAATGTTCGAGTTCGAGTCCACATGCTTTTCGATTTTCCATTTGATTAATCTGTAATCGGCAGGGATCTGTCATGCAGAACTGTGCTTTTTAACATTTATAAATATATTATGCGACTTTGGTGTGAGATTTGCACTATTTCACAGGGAAAATAATTGAATTTCTAATTATTATCATCGATTCTGTTATCTAATACACATTTTATGTTTGTCAGCTTTACCAAATTTTTAACATTTGAAAAAATAGTTGCCAAGGTTAGTGGCATTGTTGGCCTTGAGTTTTCCATACATTTGCACTTAATTTATAACCAAACAGATGTATGAAGGATAAGAATTGATTGAACATTTCTGCAAAAACTTTCATCTAGATATATAACAAATGAATGACCTCACCAAGAAACTTCTAATCAAATTCGTAACAATTACAGCTACTTAGATAATATCTATTCCCGATAAAATTAGCATTTGTTGTGTCTTAAGCAATATAACATCTAATGATTTTAAATGGTTAATAATCTTATAATTATTTTCTGATGTCGTAAGTTTGTCCAACAACAATTAATTTAAAATGAGGGCAGAAGGAGGGATACTATTGTTTTATTTATATGTATATTGCTGAATATTGTCGCAAAAAATTACACAAGTGCTTCTCATTTCTGATGACTGAGAAAGCCAAACTTAATGAAGTTAGATACAAGATGCATAGCACCGAGGTCCCTTGAGCGAGAAAAATAAGGAAGGGTTGACTCGCATAGGGGCAGGACCCCTAGTATCTAAAATAGGTATATGATGTACATAATAATATTTTGCAAGTTCATACACTCCTTCAACTATATTACTTTTTCTTATTCAGAATTGATAAATCTTACATTATCCGTCCAATGATGATTAACGAAAGAACTGAAAGAGATTGTCAATGTTCTGAATAGCTGGAATTTGTATTGATTACATTGGATAAAGTCATTTACAACATTGTATTAGTAAATTATGAGGTGCTATTAAAAATTTTGTAAGTCATCTCAGGGAACTTATGTCTCTCAAAATACTCTTATTAAGTTTAACCAACATGGTGATAATTACTGCCCATTGTGAAATGATTTAAACATGATGGACGAACTAATGAAAAAGAACATTGTTTTCTCCTCCAGCCAAATTTTCATTTGTCAAGCTACTGTCAGTGAATGATGGGGCATAAGACTGATGTTAAATAAATAAAGGAAAGAAATTGTTTGCTTTACCCTTCATTTTTCCTATGGTCCGAGTTAAAAAAATTAAAAAGTATGCCTAAATATATAAATGCTCAATTTTTGCAAGACAAAATATATGTTAAAAGGATTAACTGAAATTGGAGAATTTGAGAGTGATCACAATAACTTAACAATTGTGAACAGCTTGAAGCTGTTAAAAATATGTAAAATGTGAATTATCCTTTAAAACTTTTTAATTAAGAACATTCAACATTGAAGTAGACTGAATTTGATGTGAATATTTGATACCATAAAATACTCGATGTATTGCCATTATAAATTAGAGTTTTTGTTGGTTTTGGTATTCACATTAAGCTGAAGATAAAAAAATTCACAATTTGAGTCCATCCTGTTGGGAAATTTCAATATGAAAGAAATAAAGTAACCTAATGAGCCTAATGCCAAATCATGCAGCTTGCCTATTTCAGATCTATTTGTCATCAATAATGTTGAATAGGATGAGATGTGTTATGTCCAAGGCATAATTATTATAAATTTTCCCAACTATAAGTCAAAATCTTCTAAGTGGCTTCCATGGAGTCTGGAAGAAGGGCTGACAATGTAAAATCACTATAAATGTTTAAATCAAGTTGGGTTGCGTTGTGTCGGTGGAATGAGTAGGAGTTTGGACTGAGATGGTATACTAGGTTTGTGAATTTTAGTGTACTTGCAGTTTATAGAAAACAAAAGACAAGAGCAGTCCTTCTGCATGTTAACAGTTGAGAGCAGTGGCAGATCCAAGGGAGGGGCGATCGCCCTCCCCTTGGATGACCCCATTGCCCTCCACTGGGTACATTCTTAAATTCATTCCGCGCAACATTCCTTATTTCTACACCGAAGATTAAGTCTGTATGACAAGGAAAAGAAAGATTCTGATGGGGTAAGGATTTTCAAAATGTATGGTCGTTGGCAGAGGCAGAATCAAGAGGGGGGAGGGGCAATTGGGGCGATCACCCTCCCCTTGGGAAGTTTCTGGATCCACCCCTGGTTGAGAGAAATTTTGGCCCATCTGGCCCATTGTTAAACACAGGTCCTTCAGATATTTAAGGACCTATTGGCATTGTTGACCCTTTAACTCAGACCTAGCTTCTGCAAGTATATTTAATCTTTAGTCACATTTATAGTCGAAATATTCTTGTCATTTCTGTTGCTAGACCTGTGAATAGATTATTTTAATAACAGTAGTCATAGGTAAGGAATTATTTCTGCAGCATCACTTATGAAAGCTTTACATAACTATTTGAAATTTCATACGAAGGAACAAGTTGAAAGTTTAAATGTATAAATTTGGACGTATAGTTTTTGAAAACAATATTCATATTAGCATGGGAAGGAGCAAATGTCAAGAAATAAAATTGTGGCCTATAGAAAGATTTCCTTCAGAAATAAGCAAGCGCAATTTGGCAGTGAGAGAAAAACCAATGTTCTGCTAATATACTTTTTAAAGATTTATATCCATATTCCTTTATGCAAATCAATTGGTAAAATGTAAATGTTGAGCTCATAGCTTATTTTACTATAACACTGAATTAGGTCCACCATCTGTACTATTATTATTATACAAAATCTGTGTAATATTTTAGGCTGTTTTTTATTATTAATTCTGAAAATGAACAATGATACATGTAATGTGGCCATTTCAGGCATTGCAAAAGAACACCAATAAAGTATGTTACCAATCTTTTCTTCTAGTCATTCTTGAGTAAGTCCATTTTTTGAAGTTGTATTGCATTAATTCCAGTAAAGAATGGATTTTCTCTAGAGACTCATTTAAATTACAACAAAGAAAACTATGCAGTTTACTATTCACAACTTCAATGACTTGCAATTAATTTACTGAGAGAAAAACTTGCCACATGCAATGCAGACCTTCAAGCATTTAAAAATCTTTATTTATTACATACAGCCATGCACTGACTGCAGAAACAACAAAACAGTGATTTCATTAATTCAAATATTATTCATCTTATATTTTTTAAACTCCCATTATTATGAATACTTTTTTTGGATTTGAACACATGACCTTGATACAGTATACTCATGTTGCTAAACCTAATTAGACTACATTTATCTCTAATGTGGCAGATCCACAATGTGCTTGGTATAAAAGTTGTATAAATTGTGCAGGGAATATGATTCAATTCATATAATAATACAAGAGAAACAGTTTCAGCAAAATGAACCTTTTGAGAAAATATTTCAAATGCAAAGATCTGGTAAAATTGGTTGCAGTTAAATAATTATGAAATAATCAGTGTCTGTGTTAAAATTTGTTAACTAACAATCAAATGCATATAGAGCAGGCAGAATAGTTAATAATATATGAGTTACATGACCTATTGATGAAAAAGTAAAATATTTGGGTGAACATCAGTGACATATCAGCAACGATTTGCTCCCCTTTGGGCAAACAGTAAGCCACTGGTGTACATCTTGCTATTTAGAGCATTCCTTGGTAGAACCGCCTTGCAAACCACATGGGAGGTTGAATAAAATTGTAAATTTGGACATTATTAAGTGTTGGTTCAAGATGGAGTTTAAGTGTTGATGCTCCTTTAAGTGCAAAGATATCTGAATTCCATCTTTAACTCAATGAAGAAAAGATAAAGGTTCAATTGTAATGCATAGATGAATTAACAATATCTTTTAAATTAAATTTGTGTTCTTGGTAGAAAAACTTGTTTTTTAATCAGTTACTATAACTCAATTTTTTTTCTTTAAATGTCTTGCCATTTGCGAGGTTCATGAGGAATTTAACCCTCCTGAATAGAAAGGGCTCGTGGACCAAAGCTCAAATGCCAATAAATAAATAATCATAAATAAAAAGCAAAATAGTGCAATTGATCAATGACGATTATTTGGTGACATTAGTAAAAAGCAATGGAAGTTAAATGTATAAAATACTCTTAGAAAATTATAATTCTTTATTAGAATCTGCTACAGGTTAAATCACCGCTGACTATGGCTCCTTTTATAGCCAAAATATACATCTGGTTTTCCTAACTTGAAGATACAGACTGTGTCAATGTGATTTTAGCCGTATGGAGAGTTTAATAACTCTATCGAAATAAATAGTGCCATGTTGAAAATAAGCAAAAATACCTATTTTTGCCATTACTTTAAATTTTCAACCCATATTTTTAAGAAACGGATGCTCAATATAATATTCTTCAGTGAAATTATAATGCTGGCAACTGATCCATCTATTAAATCAATGTATATGAAACATCTCCATTTACCTTTTTATTTGAGAATTGTTATAGCCAATCAAGGGGAGGTTAATTCTGTGAACCATATTTTCTCAAAGTTAATCAAACTTCATATCATGTCAATTCATCACATTCAACTTTCTAAAAGTAGATATTCTTCTCTCATCTGTGGGCTTGCTAAGATAAACGTGGAATTTTCACTCATCTTTGATCATAAAAGTGAATTAATTTTGGAATTAGGGACACCATCTGAAAGAATGAATAGGTGAGGAATGAAAAATAACAGGTTAATATCAGAAAAAGAAGAGATACAGATGTTACATATTTTTATCAATTAGATCAGTCAAAATAATGTGATCAAAATTATTTAAAATAGATCAGTTTTATGATTCAGTCACTTAACCACTTTATGATGACAAAATTTTACATTAGTCATCAAATAACAGTAAACATTGGATGTAACAATACTTTCAATTATAAATTAGGGGTCATTGTTCAGAGATATACGATTCATTATTTTCATAGAAGTACCGAAGGCATCACAAAAGAATGAGATCATAATTAAAATTTAATTCCAGAATTGAACATTTCAGAATGTCATTAAATCATTTAATTTTGAACTTTTTTATTAACACAAGCATTTGAACTAGACAATTTTATCTAATAATAAACATTTTTAAAGCAGCTATGGCAATCTGAATCTGAATGAATGTTACTGCTTATTAAAGCACAAAAAATATTTCCATGTTAACTTCCACTATTATAGTGAATATTAATAACCTTGAACATTTAAAGTTATTGTAAGCTATCGTGACAAATTGTAATTTCCATAGGAAATTATGGATTCTTGGAAGAAGCTTCCATTGCCAGGATTTTAGCGATTCTCTAGGGTAAGCATCCAAAAATCGATATCAATTAATAATAACAGCATGGTTTGAATGTTACAAGCAGAAGCTGTCCTATGCCAAATTTGCTTTAACCTTAGAGAGCCTTTTTACATGTATGCATGTCCAATAAAATTATACAAATGCTCCATAATTATGGAATTTTTAAAGATAATATATTATTTAATTTAGTAAATATAATGAAGTTTTTTATGTTAATATTTTCAACAACATAATTGTTTTATGGAGTAGACAACTGCTGAAATCCTCCACAATAAAAATCTTTCGAATGTATAAAACCTCTCAGTAATTCTAAAAACAATTTTATCATATTTCATAAAAATATGTTGATAAAAAGAAAATTACCATCTAACAACAATTTGATCTTTAGTTTTTGATTCAGGAACACTAATGCTTGCCATAAAGTTCTGTCAAAAATCTTACAGTAACAGGAACAATATCACACCAAAAATGTTTTCACAATATTATCAATAAACCATTCCTCTTCAAATTGCAGGTGTTGTCCATTCAGTGCCAGAAAATGCAGTTTTCCAGCCTTATCCATCTGCCGAAGACCCAACCGATCCTGAGATCAAAAGGAGTAAAATGATTAGAGCAACCTGGGATTGAGCCGCCAACTAAACTGAATATGTAACTCACCTTTAAAAGATAAACTAGTAAGAATAAGAGAACACTGTGTGATAAATCATCCAATCCAATATTTATATACTACAAATGTATTATAACTTATTATAATTATTCAATATTAAAGTATAAATAACACAATATTTAATGACAGACATTAATGATGACATTAGCAAAAGGCAATGAAAATTATTTACTTTAGAACAATGTATTATTTTCTTGGTTAGTTCCTTCATTAATATTTGCTAAGTTAATAAAGTTTATAAATCCATTTGATCATTTATTAATTAATCCCAATTTGTATTTCGTAACACAAATTGAAGAATTTATTTTCAACTTATTTTGATTTTTCTGAATCAGTACCTTATACTAAACTGCCAGGTTCAGTTTGTCTATCATATTCTTTACTTAAGATAATGAACTCTGACAAGTCTAACTGACTGACTAAGATGAGAGTATGCATGTGTATCAGAGGCCTGATGATACACTAACATGACATGATACACTAAGCCTTGAGGGAAGGTCGAGTGTTTTCAAGGGTATATAAAAATGTTAAAGATAATAATATTCATCATAATAACTTCAACACTGATGCATGAACTCAAAACCCATTTTTTGTTAAGTTACAAGCATTAGAAGCACTGCAGAACATTTTCACCCAGGAACTATGAATTAAAACATTATCATTACTAAAATAGTGTTCATGTTAGAAAACCATCTTGAGCATGAAAAAGGTACTATTTCTATACCAACATTGAACTTTTGACGAAATTGAAAAATATGGAAATTATAGCAACTGGCACATTTTGTTTCAACAGAATGCACGCTTGACCCCTTAAAACTGATGATGAAATAAAAACAACACCTCGATGAAAATTTTACTACAGATACAATGAAAAAAATGAAATATTTGCTGTGATTTGGAATTACAACAGTCTTGTGTAAGTTACATGAAACATCATTGCAACCTATGGAAACAGTAAAGCAGAGGTAAAAAAGAGAAAGAATTAAATGTGCCAAAACATCATGTCCTGGCACAAGAAAAATTAGACTGAAGTGTTTAAAAATACTGGATTAGATCTTGATGCAATAAACAGTACCATAGGCCCTCGCTATTCATGGGGGTTATGTTCCTGGAAAACACCGCAGATATCAAAACCAAAGGCATATTGGAAAAAGAGGGTTTGGTTCCTGGAGGGATGCAGTGATGGAGTGGATAGTGTTGGCCTTCCGTCTGATTTTTTAATGTAGGATCTTCCAAGGGAAAAACACAAGGCCCTCTAAGATAATCAGACATAGTCGGGGTAGAATACCTTTGGATCCATGATGGCACAGCATGAGACAAGTGTGAGGGATGGATGAGATTTTAAAAATATTCCTGAATTATAAAAGTGGCTATAAAGTTCAAATTATGTATTATTTTCTATGAAATTACTGGATTATTTAAATAATGCATATCGAAAAAAGTAAAAACTCCTACATAAATAAATGTTCAGCACAGATGCACAACTTATGTGCCATACAGGTTGCATATTGACCACAAAAAATTTATCACCGATAGCAAACTGCAGATATCGATATCTTTTACATGTAAATATGGGTTGTGTTTATGTGAATTTGCTTTATGTGTCACTTTCCTGGAACACACCCCCCCGCATAAAGAGAGGGAAACCTGTATCAGAATTAATAGATGGGGATACGATCAAAGATTTCTTAGTATAACTATACAATATGGACACATCTACCCCCTCTTGAGATACGCTCTTGATTCAGTTAATACAAAGTAACTTAAAACTATCACAATAATATCCTTCTTTCATTAACTCATAGAATCCAATTCAATGAACCCATGAAATAATTTCCTTTTTTATTCTAATCTACACTCATTCAATGGAAGTAGTTTCGGTATTGGTGGCGGTGTTTAAAGGCACATCAGCAGCTTGTCTATTGGCAATTATAATCTGAAGTTTCAGTATTAATGTGTTTGATAGCTAAATGTGAATTTTGCCTTTGTAGAAGCGTGTAACCTGTAAATAAAACAAGTAGGAAAGTAAAGCATGGAGTCTTATTATTCCATCCATATTATCCAGGATAAATTTTTAATACATTCTTAGGTAATGTAATATGCTAGTTAAAAAAGAAAGTACAATTTAAAATATGGGAGAAAAACAGCATTCCTTATAGAGTTCGTATGTAGGAATGAAAGTAAAAATACAGGAAATCCTGTATAATACAGGACAGTTGGCAACTCTATTCTTGTTAGTAGGAGTTTCTTTCTTCTGAAAGAGGCTTTTGCTTTCGCTATTCTAGTCCAAATCATATACATATGTTAAATGCAAAACTTTTGTTTCTGCAACAGAAAATTCATGGACATTCCAAAGACTGTTTTACTTTAGAGCTATTTATTGCTTAACCTAATAACTTATAATTTTTCCTTTCTCCATATACAAAGTATAGAGAAAGTATTGTTTTCATGAAAAAAATCGAATTCGAGATTTCAACCGAAATACATGTTTTAAGGTCCTCGGAACACGTTTTGCCTATTTTTTCGATGATGTCTGTCTGTCAGTCTTGTTTGTCTGTGATAGATTTTTGTGGGTGCTCTAACTCAAAAACTATTAATCAAGTCAACGCAAAATTTCATATTTAACATTTTTATAAAAGTTAAAAGATCTGATTAGTTTTTTGGTAAAAATCGGTCAACCGGAAGTGGGTGTTTACTCTTGTCACTTATCCGTTATTTTGAAATATTTGCTTTAATATTTGATAAATGTAAAAATGTATTGGAATAAAAGTTGTAGGAAATTTCATTTTCTAAAACCTTTGTTTGATACATTTTTCCATCTAATGCATTGTTTAAGAGCTATCTTATATTCTTAGCTGCCACCATCACGCCACCTACCGAAGACTATTGTTAACAATTGATGCTTAGTTACGTCTTAGTAATGCTCCTTTTTCTTTTCTTAATTGTCAACCGGAAGTAAATATTGACAACGATCCCAGAGCTAACAACATGTAATTTGCCATATAAATATGGAGAAAGTCATGTGTTGCCCACATCAGTTTATTTTATTTTGTCAAATGTTTTAAAATACCTTCAAATGATAAAATTGCTCTTTATAATAAATAGGAATAAAAATTTCCTTTGAAATGAAACTTATTTTTCAATCTCCAATCAAGATAATGGCAAATATCATGTACATTATTAGCATATATTGATGAAAAATGTGATATTATGAAACAAGGAAATAAATTTTACTTGTGCCATTCGTGGAAACATCTTACGTGTAATTCATATATGTCATTGCTTTGTATCATTTGTCTTACACACAGCGTATTTTCTTGATTTTCCTTTAAGTTTTCTCTCTAAGAAATGACCAGAAGGGTCTGTTTGAACATTATCTAGTACAAAAATACCATGATCTGCCATTATATAGGATGAACTTTTGGATCATGCAACTGTTCACATAAAAGTTAACAGGCATATTCTCATTTGCAAATGAATGTAACATCCAAGCACTGACAATTTACCCATCAATGGAACTAGTAGAAAAAGGAATACTGTATATGTACATGTATTTCGGTTGAAATCTCGAATTCGATTTTTTTCATGAAAACAATACTTTCTCTATACTTTGTATATGGAGAAAGGAAAAATTATAAGTTATTAGGTTAAGCAATAAATAGCTCTAAAGTAAAACAATCTTTGGAATGTCCATGAATTTTCTGTTGCAGAAACAAAAGTTTTGCATTTAACATATGTATATGATTTGGACTAGAATAGCGAAAGCAAAAGCCTCTTTCAGAAGAAAGAAACTCCTACTAACAAGAATCGAGTTGCCAACTGTCCTGTATTATACAGGATTTCCTGTATTTTTACTTTCATTCCTACATACGAACTCTATAAGGAATGCTGTTTTTCTCCCATATTTTAAATTGTACTTTCTTTTTTAACTAGCATATTACATTACCTAAGAATGTATTAAAAATTTATCCTGGATAATATGGATGGAATAATAAGACTCCATGCTTTACTTTCCTACTTGTTTTATTTACAGGTTACACGCTTCTACAAAGGCAAAATTCACATTTAGCTATCAAACACATTAATACTGAAACTTCAGATTATAATTGCCAATAGACAAGCTGCTGATGTGCCTTTAAACACCGCCACCAATACCGAAACTACTTCCATTGAATGAGTGTAGATTAGAATAAAAAAGGAAATTATTTCATGGGTTCATTGAATTGGATTCTATGAGTTAATGAAAGAAGGATATTATTGTGATAGTTTTAAGTTACTTTGTATTAACTGAATCAAGAGCGTATCTCAAGAGGGGGTAGATGTGTCCATATTGTATAGTTATACTAAGAAATCTTTGATCGTATCCCCATCTATTAATTCTGATACAGGTTTCCCTCTCTTTATGCGGGGGGGTGTGTTCCAGGAAAGTGACACATAAAGCAAATTCACATAAACACAACCCATATTTACATGTAAAAGATAGGGATATGTTCCAAAAGCAATCCTAGCTCCCTTCCAAGACGCTCTTCTTTTGCTCCATAATGAGACTTCTTATACGCCAAATACAAACTTAAAACAATTAACACTGAATTATACTCACCAATAAAAGTAAGCGGACGAGTTGTTGTGAGTAACATAATAGTGGAGGTTTAATGTGCTGGAGGGTTGTCTTGGCCCAACAAAAGTTCCATGGGCAAGGAGACAAAAATTCTCAAGTGTGGTATCACACAATATCTGTCTCACCTCCACTCTACAATATCCTCTCCACTATCGTCTCTTTTACTGTAGTACTAATACACACAGCATCAGAGATAATGAGAGACTGAATGGTCATTTTGTGGTGTAGTGGAGACCTTTCTTTCATTTGTAATGTACTGGCCCCGTAACCGCATAAGGGCGAATCAAAGACGCACAAAAAGAAATTCTGGTAGCAATACGTTTGTCGCATAATAGCGAATTTTCATAAAGCAAACCCACATAAAGAGAGGGAAACCTGTATAACATATTGTGATTTTTTCAGTTTGTTAAAAATGATGTAGAGCTTTCAACTGCAGCAAAATCAGAAAATAAGTACACGTGAAAAAATAAGTGTGTTTAGTTTTATTATTTTAAAATTTATATTTCTGATATTTGTACATGTTTGTTTAAATACAAAATTTAAAATGACTGAGAAAAAAATCTTATCCTCCAAAAATAGCTTGTCCCGTACTTCCCTTATTTCTCTGTTTAAAAGTTGCAGTTGTCCCATATTTCCCTATTTAAAAGTTGGCAACCCTACGCAGGAATATCTGCAAGAAGTTGATCAAATGCTATGTATGGAGTATAGCTTTGTATGGGGAAGAAACATGATGATGGAAAGCTTTGAAATGTGGGCATGGAGAATGCTGAAAATGAAATGGACAGATTGGATGAAAAATGAGGAACTACTAATAAGAATAAGATAGAAGCGAATGATTATACAGAATATACAAAAGAGGAAGGCAAACTGGATTGGACATTACCTTAGGAAAGAGAGCATGATTAAAGACATGTTAGAAGGAAAACTGTAAAAAAAGGAAAATAAACTGAAAGGGAAAGAGAGCTATCAAGACAAGAAGAAGACTGCCGAAAATAGAAGTATGTGGAGAACCACGTCTAACCAAGAATAATCACAGACCTGTCATACAGAACATCTATGATGGTGATGATATGGTTTAATAAGTATGGCAGTTACAACCTGATATTAAAATAAATCTTGCTAAAAATAATCAAGGAAATTTTCAGACTATAGCATGAAACAATAATGCAGTCTTAAAATATAACTGAACTAGTTTAAATATCTTTCTAGCTACATACTTGGGTATAAATTCTGCTTTTCCTTAGGGGTGTTATAGATTTTCCTTGGCCAAGAGTGTAGAAATCAAACCATTCAGAATCTCTTGGCTCAACCATAGTATCATTATTAAATTTTACCATAACAAAGTTCTTCAACCTTATTAATTGCTGAATGTATGTCTTGTTTACCACCTGAAATTCAAAGGTTGTTGATTGAAATAAAAATGTGATTACTGAAACAAATTAACACTAGCTAATGTTAACATAATGCATGTAAAAATATCATATGGTAAGCAGTAAAGAATACAAGGTGTCAAATAAAACATCAAATTTTGTTGCTCTGACTAAGAACCAATGGTTAAAAATGATAATTTATGATATTCAACTCTTTAATTGTTTAATTTACCATTTCTCCATCTAACCAAAATTTCCTCATATCTGTGCTTGGCAAATTTTTAAATAAAAAACAAGCTTGTTACAGTTGACAAGATAATCAGTAATTTTACTTGATCTGAAAAGAAGTCACGTTAAAAATCTTTCTTTATCAATTAACTCACATTTTCATTATTAATGTCAGCCAAAAATATGCTTCCTTTTCTGTAGCTATCCTCATTCAATGGATCATGCCAATACTCAGCTTGTACTAATGAATTCTGCACCCACCTAAATAAATGAACAGCAAATTAAAATGTGTTCAGTTAGTAGTGCTTCCTAGACCAGTACTTCACAACCATTTTCATTCTATAAAAACCTTGCACAAAACATATTGGTGGCATACCATTCCCCATTTTCCAGTATAGTTCTCCCACTTCTCCCAAAATTTTGCGGCACACCAGGTCAAGTCTGACAGCACATCACTGTGCCATGTCACACTGGTTGGGAAAGACTGTTCTAGACCACTATCTCAACTCTTAGAGGTACAGTGGTAATGATTTTGCACCACCAATATTTGTAAATATAATGGTACAAAATTTTCACCAATTTTTTTAAATGTTTTCTTATACAAAAACACCGGTTTAATCTTTGAATCAACATTTTACAGTAGTTATTTTGTTCAAAATTTGTATTACATGTTTTATTTTTTTATACCGTTGTTCATACGTACTAGTACATACTATATTAAAACATCTGTGCATAAAATGCATCTTTTTTCAAAGAATCCTATTAAAATTAAAGGAGTTTTCAGGGACAAATAATGAGATGTAAACAATGCTTTAACTAATTTTTACTGCATTAGTCATAAAAATGAAAGGTAACTTTGTATCAAGAACAAAAACGTGCAATATTTGATATTTCTATTTTAGTATTAAATTTTAAATATAATATTCAGCAGGAGGGTTTAGGACTTAAAAAGATGGGGCAGAGGCTCCCCAGGTCCTGCACTAGTTATGTCCCTGGGTGCATCTACAACAGCTGGGTGCCTGTAGTTTTTCACATCAGGTACAGCTATTAGCTCATCAATTTACCTTAATATGGGTTACATCTGCTTAAGTAACACAAATTTTGAGGCAAATATGAGAATGATCATAATCAAACATTTTTATTTCAATTTACTTACGAAAAGTATGCCCCAAAGTTGAGGATTTTTCTGATGTAATCACACCATTTGTGATTTGGATAATAACAATGGGGCAGCCCATATACACCTTGATGCTGACCTCCGATTGATATCAGGTTTATCATTGGTGGGTAAGGGCAACGTTGAGCAAGAGCTCTCCTAAAATCAGAAGAAATGCGACAATTCATGTTATAGGTGAAACAAAAATTATCATAATAGCCAGTGAAATTACATTTAAGAAGATAAAAAGCAGGGATCCAACATTCATGGTACATTACTTATGAATTATAGCTTATAGGACTTTGTCACAAAATAAGAAATGCTTCTGACACCAACCAAATATTAGCATGGTTTTTCTTCACTAAAAGTAATGAAAATAACTGGATAATTGGAAGAGTAAATTTCACTTAATTTATGATGACAGACTCAATAGAAAGGATGAAGAAACAAGACGTTTTAAAAGACTGACCAAGCATGCACACGGACCTCATTTGGCTTTAATTGTCTTTTTGCATCCCTGATATAAAATTTAGTATAGACAAAATTATACGAGGTTTTGCAAACATCATGCCATCCTGAAAGTGTCATAAGTTTATTTCACTCCATTAAGCCACAAATTCACGTTTTCCTATTTATAACTTATAATAAGGCAATAATAGTGCAGCCAGTATATTTTTATTTTTAAATTCTCAGAGTTCTACTGTTCTACAGCTACTATCCCAGCCCTGATTCCCTACCATGTCTGACATGCTTGATTCAGACCTATAGGATAACCCTTCCCTTGGATTGATGCATGTTCTCATCAATAAAGTTGTTTGGTTTAGTAAATTATTAGTTTTCTTGTCTATATAGTTACTCAATATTTTTATGCCTTACTAAATCCAGCTGCAAATACCAAAGGAATATAATAATTGAATTTAAATTTATGCGTAACAAGCCTGAAAAAATTTGTCACAAGCTGTTTTTCTGTGGGGTTAAATAAGCACAAAAATTCTGAGAAAATTGTTTTGAAAAAAAAAAAACAATTTTTTATTACTTGACTAAAAATGATAACTTAATCTATAATCATAAATGTAATAAATAAATGTAACCAACAACTTTATGACAACCACTTCAATTTACCATTGAGGTAGAATTAAATAATCCATGACATCTACAGAGAGAAAAATTCTACTGAAATTTCGAGTTAAGAACGAGCTATTAATCTTCTAAAACACTGACTTATAACAAACATGTTTGAAGATATAAAAAAAGTAAGATAATATTGCACTGACTGAATAAAACCTACATAAATTGGCCTCCCTGCGAGAAACCAATCCCATTGTATCCATTCATAAGCTTTGGATCCTTTGAAATCATATCACAAGCCATTTCAACTTGAACATTGGCATTTAAGAAGAGGCTATTTTCAGTATCCTGAAAGAGCGCGAGTTGATTTTAATTACAAAATAACAAAATATTTATTAATGAATAAAAAAAACTTAAATTAATTTTTTTACGACCTCTATCGGATTATTTCCAATCATTAAAGACTTCACATAGACACCCGAGATACTATCTTCCAACATTTCCTTTATTGCTCCCATACTCCCAGAATTGCAGCAGTTGTCACCTATAATATTAATTTTCTTGAGTTTACACAAGAACATACGATACTAAGACAATTTTGTCAAACTTAATACTTACCCATTCCATGCCACATAACAATTGGAGTAGGCCCTTCATCTCCGGTCGAAAAACCAAAGAAATACAAACTGAGAACACCAAACACAAACAAACATTTTACCATTTTGAATGCTAAACAGTTGACGAATGCTAAGCGCGAACGAACTTTCATCCGCGACTGTTCAACCGGTACTGTCATCCCTCACACTAACCGCAATTGATATGGCATCACCTTCTGACCGATATAGTGCAAGCCAGTCTATCTGAGAGTGAATTCAGTCCCCGACGGGTTGCGTAAACGCGCAGGAGAAAGAGACTGGGTATTGAGAATCGCAATAGTCCCATTATAAGCGATGGTATTTATTTGTTCCGAAGCTTTAATTTGTTAATTGATACGTGTATATATCCATGTTAAAACTTTATTTATGAAAAAAGGTTGACACAGTTTAATAATAATTGATAGTAGCTCACCTTTGACAGTTTAATAAATTAATTATTTAAGTCCTTCCTTTGAAAATAAAAAAAATGTGATGGCAAAATGAGAGAAAACATACAGAGAGTTTGTGATTTTGTGCCATTTAAGAAAAAAATTCCTGTCGATAAATGAACGTCTGCTTAGTACGTAACATGTTTAACAAAGATTCTGTACTTAGGAAAATAACTGCTATTTGCCTTAGGTCATTCACATGTATGGCCTTGGCAGCGTTTTTTAAGGGAAACTCTTATCATTGGCATACTTGAAAGAAATCTTCGTGAGTAAAGTTTTATAACTCATTATTGCAAATAGTTCAGTTTATGCAATCAGTATGCGCTGTAATTAAAGCGAACGATTTAGACAATTGATAAAACGGAACGAACCTTTCGACATCGTCAATTACAAAAATCTGCAATTTTCCAATGAGGTTGCTGCCTGGTATGTTTCAAATAGACATTTTATGCGGTTTCATTCTTTGGCAAGTGTGGGCGTTGGCTAAATCCTTCACGGGAAAAAAGATCGTCCTAAGTCTCACTCACCGAACAATGATAGAGCCGAGTTCCTGGATGTTTCTATGAATTATTCGTGCAGTTTTATGGGCAAATCTGAACGTAATGGTAAGATAGTATTTTTTATGAAGGTGGAGAGATTACAGTTGTGTTCTTATGTCAAGTGGATCGTTTTACGAGAATAGCTCTCTTTGCAAAGTCATTTTCCAATCATTTTGGTCAATTAATAATGGTTCAGTTTTTCTGCCGTAATACAATACATTCCAACACCTTTTTCAGCGTTGAACAAAGATAAGGGATAAATCTGTTTGGCCTAAATACTTTTCTTTCTTTAAAATATAAAACCATCTGATATTCTGAATAAAAGGGAGTATCAATGTGCATATTGTTATTCCATTCAATCTTGTCCAATGACATTGACCTTAAACTATCCACGAGTCACGGACAACGATACACGCATTGTTATTTAATATTCTTTATAACATTCAAATGTACTCGAAGAAAACTTAAACGTCGGCGTTTAGTCGAATAAAATTCTGCCTTGTCAACATCATATAGGATAGCTGATTTTCAATAGTTAATTATGCAGTCCTACTGATGCGGAAATGATCCATTCTCAGAATATAATTTATTCATGTGTATGGTGTGCACCGACACTTTATAATAATAGGGAAAATTATTCCCTTTGAGTTGATTTTACATAAGAAAAATAAAATAAAACATTTTTCATTTAAATCGCAGCGTTTTTAAGGTTAGGATTATCATTATTTTATAAATAAAAATTCCCGCTGTATATCTTTCGTAAACTCACGGATTTTTTTGTATAACACCAACGTTTTATTTTCAGAAATAACGCGAAGCAGATTTTTTCGAACAATTGCGAGAAGAAAAATTCAAGGCAATAATAAATCACATAGTTGATAATGACAAAAATCATCACATAATTGTTTTTTTCTAAAAAGCATTTCGAAATTTTTGTTTTATATTCCACCCAAGTAGATATTATAAAAAGTCGTTCTTAATTTCTTCTTTTATCTTTTTACGATTTGTCGGTTATGCCCTTGTTCTCATTTATGATATTTTTAACAGAAATAAAACGGGACGTTGTCTGACATTGCGAATCAAATCCAGTATAAAATAAAAATAAATGCACACGATAAGCAACGTACTTAACACGCTGGGACTTCAATTTCCGGTATTTATTTTTAAAATCACCAAAAACCTTTTATTATCTTTCAAAATTCCACCCAAGGTCATCTTGCGGACTCACTGTGACAGCACTTTGCCGTAAGATCTTTCTGATCCGTCGATGCGTATTAAGTTCAATCGCAGTATGTCCTTTCATAGAAGCTCATAATCTTTTGGGCAAGATTCAAAAAGAGAAAGATCAAACAAACTGGTGAAAGCTGTACCACTTCGCTTTTACCAAACGCTCGAGGCCTTGGGGGGTGGGAGGTTTTGTTTTCCCCCAAAGGAAATGAGCGAAACATTGCGAAACGAGACGTTTTATCTCGCTGAAATTCCTCAGATATGCTACACAGTCAATGGGATAAGCAAAGGGTCGGCAACCGTTTCTACATGACGGGCCACATTCGTAGTTGTGAATTCTTCATAGAGCCGCATTAGAGGTCACGATAGCTTCGGCAGACCGGATTATATAAGAAGTTATCTAGAGATTCTGTAGTCTCATATTAGTGCAAATCAAATCTAAACAATAGTTTATTAGCGTCAATACCACACCAGAAAAGGCAATGAGACCATGATTTTACTGAAAAATATAAAACAGTCTATATCGACCACTTTTTCATCATACCTTCGAGGTTATTGCTGACTCCTGGTATAAATAGCTGTGGTCATTGGTTTTTTTCTTCCCTTGTGTACAAAAAAATGTTCAGCTTCATCTGGACTTCAGAAGACACGAAGAAAATTCGAGGTAGTTCTCTAAAATGAAAACCGTGTTAAACCGAAAGCGTGCAAAACGAGGGATGGGTGTACATTCATTATCAAATGAACAGCGCCTCGGGCAAATCATAAAGAGCCACGCATCCCTCGATCTCTTCGCAAATCGTTGGGAGGAGCAGGTTTGATACGCTTCAGGTGGCTGCATTTGGCTGAGCCGAAATCCACATCCTCCGAAAAAGCGTGACACTGCGATTGGAAAAAAATTCCGCCCTTGGGAATCGAGGACGGCTGTGCGATCATAACGATCGAATTTCTGTGTATGGAGAGAAGGCCAACGAAATAAAATGGATCAACAGCTACTCCAGATGGAGCAGATAGAAAGTGGACCCACTCGCGAAATTTTTAACTTCCGTGTTTAACAGTTGATTCCTGCCAAACCATCGATGTTAAAGCGGCAACTCAGAGGGAATTGTTATTATAGTGGTTGCTCAAAAATGTGTAGCACGCATAGAAAAACGACAAGGAGTGGCTCCTGTAAAATTTTAAAATTGACATTGAAGTTTTTGCGGTAATTTTCCTTCCTTCATCTCGCCACATTACATAAAATGTTTCTTAAATTGCTTCTATTTGTATAAACACCGGAAATACTGCCGTGCTCGTTAAAGAAATAGATATAAAAGATATTGTAAATCATCAATCACTTACATAATTTATAAATAAAAGTCCTTTGTTGGGTTGGAAATTAGTGAAAACGCTTTATCTAAATACGTTTAATACGAAAAAATAACGAACTAGAATCATCTCAAGATGCAATGAAAAATACTGCTTCTTTATAAAAGAGGTTCTTATAACTTCACTTTTTTAAATTTATGATGGCATAAAGAAAGACTTTTGTTGTTGCTGAGCTAAGATTTTAAAATGATTACTGATGGAGGTAATCACGCGTACCGAGGAGATAGCATAGAAATGCAGACTTTTTATAAATTTGCATAATAGATATTGTAATATGTTTAAGTCAATCAGATTTAATGTAAGAATATACCCTGAAAAGTCGCTTAGTATGACCATATTTCTCATTGAATTAAAGTTCTATAGCTACAGTCTTAATTATGCTTAATTTTTAACGAAACAAAATGACAAATATTCAGAATGAAAAAATAGTTTGAAACATTATTTTAATCATTGTTCGTTAGCTGAAAATGTTTTTTTTAATTTTAGCTAAGCACTATGTATATCTTTCACAGAGTTTCAAATGTATAGATAAGTATGTGTAAAACTAAATGTGGAGATAAGTAACGAAAATTCTGTGGTAGGTCAGAGGCATGGTGGAATGATTCCACCATGGGTCAGAGGAGGCGAACTTCGGGCACGCAGGGCTGTTCCCTGGCATGCCGCGTATTGGATCGCTGGTCACTTTATAATTTATTTTGATTTTTGTAAATTGCCATCGTGGACTATAGTATGGTGTCCTCTCCTCCAGGTTTTTGCGAAACAATCCAGGATTTAGGCAGGCCGTCCGGCCGACTCAAGCCTTTGTTCGAATTCGTATTTTGTGAAATTGAAAATTTGTCTACTAATTTTTAACAAAATAATAGTTATTCTGGACTAATTTATTTCACAGGTAAGCATAAATATATAAAAAGAAGGCTGAAAATCGTGTGAAGTTCAGGTATTTTTTTCTCAGGATCAGTTCACACTAGACTACAGCCATCTTCAAATTAGATCACAGAAACAAAGTTATAAAGTAAACTAATTTATACTTGATTTGAATTGAAAACCCTAAGAAATGAATCGCAACATAAGTTGCAATTCATAGCTTAGCAATATATGGGCGCGAGGCAGGGGCAATGATAAAAGATTTGAGCAGATTAGAGGCGTTTGAGATGTGGGTATGGCATAGACTAGAGAAAATTAGTTGGACAGAGAGAGAAACAAATGAAGTTTTGAATAGAAGAGAGGAACTTAATAAGAGTAATAATGGGAACGACAGAAGAAATGGGTGGGTTAAATTTTGAGAGGAAAAGGCCTGCTGAAATCATGGAAGGAAGGATGTAAGGAAAGAGAAAGAAAAAGAGGTTTACGTGACGCATTAAAAGAATGAAATGGGTGTGGAAAATGAAGAGATTGGTCTTGGATACCACCGATTGATTTGGGTGTGCCTAAAACCTACCGAAAGGTAGAATTACAATGAATGGATTACTTTATACTACTTCTTTAAATGCCCTTAGGATAAATTAACTCAATACGCACCTAAATACACATTACAGCACCACATTTTCTTTGAAGCTTCACTGATAAACAGGGGCGTATTCAGAAACTGGGGGGGAGGGGGCGATCGTCCCTACTGCCTCTCTTCCTCTTGACTCCTCCTCTGCCGAAGACCATACATTTTGAAAATCCCTACTCCCATCATAATCTTCCTTTCCCTTGTCATACAGACTTAATATTCGGTGTAGAAACAAGGAATGTTGCGCGGAATGAATTAAAGAACACATTGGAGGGCAATGGAGTCGTCCAAGGGGAGTGCGATCGTCCCCCTTTGATCCGTCACCGCTGATAAACGAAGCAGAAAAAGATTCGAAATTCTTGGCGTAAGGCAACGAGAAACTAAATCAAAGACGACTCGTCGACAGCATAAGAGGATTTATTCACATAGTAACGATCCACTGACTCTGTGTTTTTCCTATGAAAGACCGACACGAGTGACTCGATTCTGCGCGTGAGTCACGCGACTCACTTTTCATCACAGTGGAAATCCGAGAAGAGAAAAAGCACGGATAATGTTCGAAATAACATCTTGCACATTTTTATTTATCATAATACAACCATTACGATATAGCGTCTAGTTTCCCTGACACGGGCGTTGTTTCGTTAAACCGAATTAACGCGCCGACGCGTCTGGGAACACGACGTAACACACACTCGATTTCCAAAGCACTTTTCTTCGAGGATGATGACGCCGCCATTTGTTTCCCATGAATCGCGATCACACACCGTGACAGGCGAGGTCAAGGGGTCAATTCACTTGACGTTCTCGCGGAGCGGCATCTCCTCCCCGTTTCGCCACGACGGTACGCGTCTTCGTGCACGTGGCTGGGTGACGGCGTCGAAGGCCTCTTGTAGGTGTCGCTCGTCGGGTCGTACGAACCTCCTTCGCCACCGGACACCAAGTGCAAGTTGTAATTCTGAGCTTTTGCGGATCCGCCGAACGAACAGATCGCGAGAGCACACGCGATGGCAGCGAAAACCGTCGTCTTGAAGAGATTCATCTCTGGTGAGGAGGAGCTAATAAGGCGGCGGAACGAAGTCTCGCGATGTAGTATGTTTCGAATTCCATGCGCGATCTTGACCTTTTATCAGCCGCGGATGTCCTCGTAGCTGACCTTCATCACAAGCAGTCAAACGTCGAAACGATTCCTTTCAGGCAGGGAAATGTTCCGCTCGTTCGTTCTAAAATTATTTTTACTAGCTCAGCGGCGTTTTATACCGTAGGCAAAAAAGACATTGCCTAGGGCTCAGAATTCCTGGATGTTGTGACTGGAAAAATATTGACGAAATCTTAAAGAGACACGATGACTCGAAAGAACATAAATATTGTGTGTGTGTGTGTGTGTGTTTATCTACGGCGTACTAATACTAGTGGAAGAGTTGATTGTGAAATGATAAAAGAATACAAAAAGCAAACTATTTATTGGCATGAGGTTTCGAGAAGAGTGGTTGCTACGGTGAAGCTTTTAGCAACATTAGGATTGGGGTTTATAGGACATGGCAGTTCCAAAAAAGGAAATTTTATGAGTTGCATTGAGTATTTAGCAGAATTTGATAGTTTCCTAAAGACCCATCTGGAAAACTATAATAATTGTGGTATAGGAAACGTAAATTATCTTTCAAATATTACATGCGATGAGTTCATTGGGTTAATGGCCACACATGTAAGAAACACAATTATTAATGACATAAAGGATGCTAAATATTTTAAAATCATTGTTGATTCTACTCCTGAAATAAGTCATAATGACCAATTAGCTTTTATAATAAGATAGGTAGATAGACAACATCAAATACAAGGTTTCTTGGGTTTCATACACATAAACAAACATGATGCAAGTTATTTGGAAAATATTATAGTATCGACGTTAGCTGAGTTATCTCTAGATATTAAAAACTGCCGAGGCCAAACTTACGATAATTCGGCAAATATGTCGTGTTTATATTTACAATGGATTACAGGGGAAAATAATAAAACAGTAAAAATGCAGTTTTCATACCATGTGCAGCTAATTCGTTAAACCTAATTGAAAATTCATCTGCAGAATCTTGTTCCAAGACCTCTCTCTCTATCTCTCCCTCCCTTTCTCTTTCTCTCCCTCCCTCTGTCTCTCTCTCCCTATCTCTCTTTCTCCCTCCCTCTTTCTTCCTCTCTTTTCTCCAACCGCTCTCATTCCCTCCTGTCACAATTCTACATCTACATCTACATTATACCCTGCAAGTCACCTTTTCGGTGGATGGCAGGGGGTGCAGTGCACCAAGGGTCCATAGTTTTCCTACGTTATCTTTTCCTATTATGGTCTCTTATCGTCCTAGGGAAAAACGATCCTCTATATCGCTCCGTTCTGCAGTCAATCTCGCGAATCTTATCCTCACTGTCCTGCTTTCCGAAATACGTCGGGCTTCTGATAAGTCCTACTACCTCATTCGCTAGTCCCTCCGACATAAATTTTTCCAGTAGTTTAATTCTAGCCTGCAGCCTACGTTCCTCTAACGATGTCCATTTCAGATTTTCTATTAATGATGTTACGCTTTGTTTACTATCGTAATTCCTCTTTACAAATCTAGCTGCCCTGCGCTGAACCTTTTCTATCTCGTTAGTGAGTCCCTTTTCGTAAGGATCCCACACAGCTGAAGCATATTCGACCTGCGGTCGAACCAAGGATAAATAGCATAATTCTTTCACTTTTTCGGAGCTATTTCGAACTATTCTCCCTATAAAGGCCAGCTTTTTGTTCATAGCTTCATAGCTTTCCCTTTCTCTCTCCCTCCCTTTCTCTTTCACTCCCTTCATCTCTCCCTCTCTCTCTCACTCCCTTCCTCTCTCACTCCCTTTCTCTCTCACTCCCTTCCTCTCTCCTCTCCTGTCAGTGCCTACTCTTCAAATCGACCTCTTCCAGCCATCCCCGTTCCTGTGACGCCTGCAATCCCCGTTCCCGTGTCACCTGTCATCCCCGTTCCCGTGACGCCTGCCATCCCCGTTCCCGTGACGCCTGCCACCCCCATTCCCGTGACGCCTGCCACCCCCGTTCCTGTGACGCCTGCCGTCCCCTCCCCATAGTGTCCTCTCCCTAGTGCTCATTCCCAAGTGGTTCCGGTGCATCAAATTTCCCCTTATTCGGTTTCTCTCTTAGTTTTCTGTGCTGTGTTTATTTTAGTGTTTTCTACTGTTTTAGTGCTCCTTTTCCCGTGCCGAAGTGTCCTTCGTGTTGGCGTAAATCCTATTTAGTGGTGTTCATTGTTTCTCGGTGTGCTTCTCATTTCCTCCAATCAGTGTTAAGTGCAATCCTCTCGCATCCCCCTTAATCAACCGTAGCATCCACTTCCATTTCAGTGCTCTTTATCCGATTAAGTTTAGTATTGTTTAATTCCTACCAAGTGTTTTCCTCTAATGCTTTCATTCATCTCTGCCTCTATTTTTTTTTTCTACCAGTGCTACTTTAGTGTTGTGTCTCATTCATTATTTCTTAATAATTAATTTGTATTCTTATTATTGTTACTTAGTCATTGGCATATACTGTAGCATTACTTCTCCGCTATGTGTGCTCTTTCCCGTGTGCATTAATCAATTTATTATAGCCCTTCTCAACCACTTCTTTACCTGAATCATCCTCTACATAGATATATATTATTATATATATTATTATTATTTTTTTTTTTTGCCGCTTGCTCAACTACCCGCAAAATGTCTGTCATTGAGCCTTCCACCAAAGCTTCTCTTCAGCCTAATTCTACTCTTAACCCAAATGCACCTGCTTTCGTCCCGTTACACTGCAGGGTGCCATACCTAAACCCTAACGCCCCTGAATTTTTCCCACTGGTCAGACCAAGCTTCCACAGACGAACTCATTATCACACTCCTCATCTTACCACCAACCGTCCGCCTCCTTCCCATAATGGCTTTCCCCGACCCATCCCAGTTCCAACACATTGTCTTCTTACAGAAGAACTTAAACCTTTTCCCCGATCCTTCCAACTTATCTATCTTAACGCCCAAAGCCTTGTCCCTCATTTCGACGAACTGCGCTCATTACTCCCGTCCAACGATCGCGGAGTGCGAATTAAAGCTCAAAAGACATCCTAAGCCTCTTCGGAATGTATACGCTTTCGCCAAGGCCGACTTTAAAAGTTTCAGCTTACATCTCAAAAGTACCTTTGTCAGTTATCGTGAAAAGACAGAACGATTAGGTATGGAGCCATCATGGTTATTATTTAAGAATATACTAGGAAGAGGTATCAATAGATTTATCCCCAGTAAGTTAAAATCTGATAAGAAAGAACCTCGTTGGTTTAATAAGGAAGTCAGGATTGCCTTAAGACGACAGAGGCGTAGCCACGCAAAATTGAAAAACATACCTACCACCGCTTCCGATGAGTATCGCACAGCTATAGTCCATGAGTATAACAGTGCCCGCGTACTAGCGAGAAAAACCATGCGTAACGCATTTAACACCTTCCGGAATGAGGTATTAAATACAAAATTGAAGGAGGATCCAAAAGCGTTCTGGTCCTACGTAAGAGAAGTCAAGGGAGTGGGTCCTTCAATACCCTCCCTGCGATGTGATTCCGGAGACATCCTTCACGATGGGGAGGATAAAGCTAATCTACTAAACGTTTACTTCGCGAAGGCGTTCACGGCAGGTGGAAATATACTTAAAGATAATCTTATTCCCGATGGATGTACTCGGATGGATAATATTAAAATCTCTGAGGCAGGAATAGCGAAGCAACTGAGTGCGATAAAGCCCAACAAAAATCCTGGACCAGAAGGAATTCCCGCGCGTGTATTAAAAGAACTAGCAGAAGATATAGCTCCCTTCCTTCGGATAGTTTTCGAGAAATCTCTTACCCTCTGTGAGGTTCCTGATGATTGGAAACTAGCACACGTCACACCCATTCATAAGGGAGGTGACAAAGAAAACCCCGAAAATTATAGGCCGATTTCTCTAACATCATTATCATGTAAGATTTTGGAGCACATTATTGTTAGCAACACAATGCGTTATCTTGAGAGTAGATCGCTCTTAGTCAGCTGTCAACATGGCTTCAGAAAAGGTAGATCCTGTGACACCCAACTCGGTCTGTTTGTGAATGATGTTTTATCATGCGGCGAAAATAATAAGCAGGTCGATGCAGTGTTCCTTGATTTTAGAAAAGCTTTTGACAAGGTTCCCCACCGTAAGTTGTTATTAAAATTGGGAAATCTTGGCGTTAATGTTAAAGTCATTAACTGGGTTCGCGCTTTCCTTTGGAATAGAAAACAAAAAGTAGTCATCGATGGGAAGTCCTCGAGTGTGGCAGATGTAGTCTCTGGAGTGCCGCAGGGTAGTGTGATCGGACCTATGCTTTTCTTGCTTTATATAAACGACATCAGCTCAGTTGTAAAAAGTAATATCAGGCTTTTTGCGGATGACACCGTAGTCTATAGAGAAATTAGTGGTCCTAGCGACCATCGTCAGCTTCAGGATGATCTGGATGCGTTATCTGTTTGGTGCAAGGAATGGCAGCTAGAAATCAATCAGAAAAAGAGTAACGTTCTAAACTTTTGGAAATCTAGAAGCCCATCGTCCGTGTTTACCTACTCGATAGATGGTGAGATCATTCCTGTTTCGGAATCCGTGAAATACCTCGGGGTAACCTTGAATCGTGACCTGTCTTGGGACACCCACATAAGACGAGTGATAGGTGCGGCAAATAAGAAGTTGGCTTTTGTGCGTAGGATAGTCAGGAAAAGCACGGAAAAGGTGAGAGAATCCTGTTATTTATCGTTGGTTAGACCTCAAATGGAATACGCAGCAGCGGTTTGGGATCCATATCAGAGGGGACTCATAAAGGATTTAGAAAAAATACAGCGGCGAGCAGCTAGATTCGTGAAAAAGAATTACGATAAAAAACAGAGCGTTACGTTACTCATTGATGAGTTGAGTTGGCCATCGTTGAAAGATCGTAGATTACAGGCGAGACTTAAACTTCTAGATAAATATAGGTCGGAGATATTCGTAAATGAAATGAAGGATATTATTCGACAACCAACGTATATCGGACGGAGGGATAATGACGACAAGATTCGCGAAATAGATAGTAGGACGGAGAGGTATAAGGAGTCCTTTTTCCCTAGGACAATACGTGACCACAATAGATAACAGTGAATAATAATTAGTTAGGAACTTGGTGCGCGGCACCCCCTGCCATCCACCGTCAAGGTGACTTGCAGGGTAATATGTAGATGTAGATGTACATGCTATTACCATGTCCGAAACTTGGCTGAAACCCGCTATCTCGAGCTCTTCTGTTGAAATACCTGGGTATAACTTGTTTCGCAATGATAGGATAGGGAAAGGAGGAGGGGGAGTAGGAATCTACGTCCGTAAAGACCTTGCTTGTAAAGTAATCGCCACCAGCGACGCGCAATACTCCCGCAGACCTGAATATCTCTTCCTTGAAGTAGTCGTCAATTCAAAAAAAATATTGTTAGGAATCGTTTATCGTCCTCCAAAAATTGGTTATCTATCTGACATTGACGAGATCATTGCCAACTTAAGACACGATTATGAGCACTTAATTATATCTGGTGACTTTAATGCAAATTTTGCCTCAAGCTCCTCCGATGCTGTCTTTTTTAAAAACTCTTTTACATCGCACAACCTCAGCATACTACCTTTAAAACCCACAAATAACACTAAAAATTCTTCCACTTTGATTTACATATTAGTTACTGCTAACCCAGATAAAGTTTGCACACATGGTCAATTACCTGTCCCGGGCATTTCCTCCCATGACTTAATTTTTCTAGCCTACTCACTAAACTCTCCAAAATTTAAGCAGAAATTTATCTCCCAACGAAATTTTAAAAACCTTGACTATGATAGTTTAATATCCGAAGCTGCGTGTCTTCCGTGGCACACTATTGAATATGCAGACGACATAGACGCAAAAATTGAAGCACTTAACACTTTTCTCTTACATCTACTCGATAAATACGCACCCATCAAAACCACACGCGTCTCTAAACCTCGCGCCCCGTGGATAACGGCCGATTTAAAACTATTGATGGCTCGACGCGATTCAATTTTTCGTCTCTTCAAATCAAATAAATGCCCAAATACGTTCAATACCTACAAAAATATTATAAACAAAACCAAGCAACAGATTAGAAATGCCAAAATAAAATTCGCTTATTCTAAATCCGCCTCCAATATTACAACATCCGCCTTATGGAACAATCTGCGACACCTTGGAATTGGCAAGTCCAAGGATTCTTCCTTACCTCCAAACATATCACTAGATTCTCTTAACGAGAGCTTCTCGACGAATCCAACAACAATCGACATAGAACGAAAACGCAAAGTAATTAGTAGTCTTACTGCAAAAGCGAACGAGTCATCCGGTTCTCCACAATTCCACTTTAAAGCTGTTTCGCAATTTAACGTACTTTCAGCAATACGCAGAATCAAAACTACAGCCCAGGGTGCTGATGGTATTCCTATAATTATTATAAACAAATTAATACATCTACTACTCCCCGTACTTACTAACATTTTCAACCACTCTTTATTACAGGGAAAATTCCCATCGCAATGGAAACACGCGTTAGTCCGCCCAATTCCTAAGAAATCTCTCACCGCAAACAATGACTATCGACCGATTAGCTTTCTTCCCACTTTATCAAAAGCCCTGGAGCGACTTGCACACGAACAGGTAGCAGATTTTCTCGACATTAATCATCTACTTGACCCCCATCAATCTGGCTTTCGGAAGTCTCATAGCACCACCACCGCGCTAATTAAAATAACTGATGATATACGCAGACACATGGATGACAGAAAACTCACGGTACTAATATTGCTTGATTTTAGTAAAGCGTTTGACTCAGTAGATAAAGACATACTCCTAGCAAAACTCCGCTGCATGAGATTCTCTTCACCTTCAATAGAGTGGTTCTCTTCATACCTTAGCAACCGTTCCCAGCAAGTCATCTACAACGATTCCTCGTCCTCTCGGCTTAATGTTAACCAAGGCGTACCGCAGGGCTCAATTTTAGGTCCTCTATTGTTCTCTTTATTCATAAATGATTGTTCTCAATACTTAACTTACTCCAAGCATCATTTGTACGCCGATGATCTCCAAATCTACTTAGACACAAAACCCAATAACTTATCTCTTTCCATAGCTAACATAAATCATGACTTGGCTCAACTTCAAGAATGGAGCTACGATAATTTTCTCACCATAAACCCCTTGAAATCTCAAGCCATTTTAATCGGTTATCCGAAACTACTGGCATCTATAAACCTTGCAGAATCAGTTCCTCTGTCTTTGAACGGCTCAGTTATACCCTATTGCAAAATCGTAAAAAATCTCGGGATTCTAATTAATGAAACGCTCACCTGGAATAATCATATAATAAAAATCTGCAAGACGGTAAACTCCTCCTTACACACTCTAAGGCCTCTCGTTAACATTCTTCCCTCGTCACTAAAAATACAGCTAGTGACCTCCCTAATTTTTCCTCACTTCGATTATTGTGATGTTGTATACCAGGACTTATCAAAGGAACTCGCCATTAAGCTACAACGTTCTCATAACGCCTGCATCAGATTCATATTTAATCTTAAAAAATCTGACCATGTCTCAGAATACTTCCGTCGACTCTCCTGGCTAAAACTTGATTCCCGAAGAAACCTTCACCTTCTCTCTCTATTGTATCAAATTCTAAATAACAACATCCCTTGTTATCTTTCATCTAATTTTGTCACCATTAATACAGTTCACCATTGCAATACCAGAGGATGTGATAAACTACTAACTCCACTTCATAGAACAGAAATTTACAACAAATCCTTTACTGTCACTGCTTGTAAACTCTGGAATGGCCTTCCAACGTTAATAAAAAACTCTCTATCTCTAAGCACTTTTAAACGCTTGTATTACAAGCATCTTCTCTCACTTCCCATGCATTGAACCACACTCTATCTTTTCTTTCAGGTTGTCACAAGAATGCGCTTATTAGGCATAAATTTATAATTTTATTTAATTTATTTTTCCTGTATCATAATGACGATGTAATCTCCCAGGCATATCTTACCCTACAATCCCTGTTCCCCTCTCACCCCCCTCCCTCATATGGATATCAATGTATGTACATATGTTTGTATTTATGAATGTTTTTTTCTCTCTGTTTCTCATATAATTGATTTTTTTTCTTTTCCTTCCCCTGAACTATTTAGGAATTTTCGCGGTTTTTTACACCTCTCTTCTCTTCGTAGGTGTTTTCCGCAGTGGGAATTTTTCTGTGTTAAAACATAACCGATACACAGTTTTTTATGACCCACAAAACTAACATTCTTTGGTAATGCTCTGTTATCTACTAACAAATATATTAACTTGTAATTAATTTGTATTTTGTTAAAATCTGTATGTATTTAATTCCTCTTATTTTGTAAATATTGTAATTACTTATATGACGAAAGGGTTAAATGTAAGAAGGGACTACATAGTCTCAATTTCGCCCTAATAAAGTCGTTTGTCTGTCTGTCCATCCCTTCCTCTCTCTCTCCCTCCCTCTCTCCCTCTGTCTCTATCTCCCTCCCTATCTCTCTCTCCCTCCCTCTCTCTTCCTCTCTTTTCTCCCACCTCTCTCATTCCCTCCTGTCACAATTCATAGCTTTCCATCTTTTTCTCCGTCTTCTTATTTATCTCTTTCCTCCCGTCCTTTTATAATTCTTTATCTCAGATTTATCTTCAGATTTTACAATACAATATTATCATTATGATACAAAAATCTAATATGTTTCAATTCCAGCTGTATCAGCTGTGTATAGCAATACAAAGTTATTCTCATAGCTCGGCACCTCCAACGTGCCACGCATTGCTGTAGTGCTTTATTTATATATATATATAGATAACGTATAAGGTTTTCCCTTACTCACCCGTGTTCAAAAGTTTGCTTTCAAGAAACAATAAACTTTATAATGTGTCGATAAATAAATATTTTATGGCTTCCGGATTTATGGAAAGCGTATTAATCGTACGCTTATTCTGTAAAGATTTTATGGCTGATAAAAATATTTAGATCGAGTTGTTGAGAGTAAATGTTGAAGAAAAAGTCATTATCCACGACGAAATCTTTACATGAATTTTTATTCGTCAGAGAATAATCGAGCTCGTCTAACGGCTGGAAAAAATTCAAGAACAAGCACTTAAAAATCAAAAGATTAAAAGAGTAGGTACTTATCTCAGAGATCTCCAATAGTCGCAACAGGATTATTATGAACCAGAAGCGCATTCTGGCTATAAAGCAGCCCCCTTCAGTGGTATTTCATCGAAAGTGGATTATAAAAGTACCTACATTTTTGTGTGCACTTAGACTCAAATCAAAGTAATCGAGGAGAAGGAAATTTAATTAATACGCGTGAAAATAATTTTTTAGAGTGAACGGTTTATAGGTATCATCACGTAACTATATTATATTTTATGATCTCATCTAAAAAAAGTTGCAGGTGGAGAACGTTTCTTGCTAAAGCAGATTGGCCTTTACGTAAGTTAATTTATGGAGAAGGAACTTCGGTTAGATACCGAAAAGTAGAAATTATTTTATCAGATCTCATTTCTTTGTAGTCCAAGAAGGATTCATAAGTAGAATTTTAAAATATTCATAAAACATTAGTAGAACTATAAAAATCTGATGTGACCACCACAGGACTTTTTCCATACCTGTAATATTTCTAAAAATTCCAAATAGGTTACATAATAATAAATATTTTAAGAAACTGCGAGAAAATTTTACTTGACAAAGAACAGAAATAAACTCAAACTATAGCCTTCTGATATTGGATATAGCCCCAAAGCTCCAACAATTGAGAAAAGAAAAAGGAGCGTTACTATGACGCAACTGACGTCAATTTTTAACAATAGCAGTCGGTAGGTGGCGTGGTGGTGGCAGGAAAAATATAAGATATCTCTTAAACAATGCATTATATGGAAAAATGTATCAAACAAAGGTTGTAGAAACGAAAATTTTCCAAAATCTTTATTCCAGTACATTTTTACATTTATCAAATATTAAAGCAAACATTTCAAAATAACGGATAAGTGAGAAGAGTAAACACCCACTTTCGGTTGACCGATTTTTACCAAAGAATAATCAGTTCTTTTGACTTTCATAAAAATGTTATGCATAAAATTTCGCGATGACCTGATTAATATTTTTTGAGTTAGAGCACCCACAAAAAAGCTATCGCATACGCACACATCATCGAGAAAATGGTCAAAACGTGTTCAGGGGACCTCAAAACGTATATTTCCGTTGAAATCTCGAAGTTACTTTTTTCATGAAAACAATACTTTCCTATATACTGCGTATGGAGAAAGTAAAAATTGCAATCATTGCTTTGTTTACATTTTCCCCATAAAAGAGGTTGGATTAGCATGGAGTGGAGGTTTTCGTAGAGATAGTTATGGTGATAATCTTGCGGAATACGATGCGTGACAAGCATTTTGTCGGCTCGACCTTTCGCCAGAGATGCATCAAGAATCTTGAGGAGGAAATGCTGCAATTTGGTTGACTCCGTAAATTTATCGGTTGATGACAGGGCCGCTGAGAGCAAGGACAGACACTGGGGAAAACAAACTTTCCGGCTAGCATAGACGTAGGGGAACAGTTGCCCTGGTTTCATATCTATTTTCGTTTATATTTACCCTTGGCTTTGCATTTTGTTATTTCAAGTAATACATAGAAACGGATGTGTTCTGTTTTATTCTTAGAGCATGGCATCTTTCTCTTTTCGTAAAACTAATACCTGCAGTCACGTCAGTTTCTATGTTTTTCATTCAGGCAGTGTTAGACGAAGAGTTGGTAAATTATCTTTAGAATCAGGTGCATTCTGGATAGTATTTAGAGTAGACTAAGTTTACTAAGACTAACACACCAGTCTGTGCCTGTTTCTAAATTTGTGTCACTAAGGAATTTCGCGAATTTTCTTGTTCAAATTTCTGTAGGGTGACTCATCACCATTCACTAGAGTCCGCTTTCCAAGTGTTCGTACTAACAACGAACGAGGCAACGACACGACTTCTTCCTAGGGGAAGTCTAAACAATCTATCCGCAGGGACGCCTACGGATAGACCAGTACGTTTCACTTGGAAATGAATTCCGTGTTCTGCAGATGTTTCTATCGGTATTCAAGTAAAATTTGTCGAGTTTTTCCGTTGTTCACCGTATTACACAGATGCAAATTGCCTTTAGTGAGGTGCAGTAGCTACTAACTAACTAACCAAGAGCATTTTGCATCTGTACTTATTTTAAAATATTTAAACTTGTTTAAATAATTTTTCCTTTTAGCCTCTCGGTTAGATTTTCGATTAGATGGGTTTAATTTAGTCTTCTGAAAACATGGAGCTGGGGCTATTTGTTCTCAGATAGGGAATCAGTTTGGCAGTTAGTACAGATTGCTAGTAGGGACAGTAGGTGAATCGGGATTCATGATGGTGTGCCAGTCGATCATTTGTGCTACTGGAATACAGTATCGGTAAGTCAACAGCATATCCCATCAGAATATATTCCCTACAACACCCTTAAATTTGATGCTATATTCTCATTGTTATAGGAAAGTTATGTAAGTAATCCTACTTCTCAGTATTCGTGTGGATGTGATATTAAAATACATTCTGGAAATGTTCTCAATTTTCTTGAAATTAGGATTCTTCAATATATATGTTCCGCATATCTTAATTTCGCGTGCCTTGTTTCAAATTGCTGTTATCCTTGGGTTGCTATTAGGAAATACTGCCAATAATAGAACGTTGATCGGGCTTATAAACATAGTCTTCGTGGGCTTGATTTTTAAATATCCAGCGTAATGTATCAATGCATCTGAAATCTTTGTATCGCGCGTTCCATGTAGAATATAAACTCTCTCTCAGACATTTCATAAACTTAATTTCGGTTATATAAATAGTTAAACTACGAAGAACTTTCTGTTCCACGAAAAAAATTTAAAAGCATGGTATGATTTACAACGTGCCACTATACATCGGTACAGTGTACAAGACGCCGTGGGATCATGCACTGAGGGACCATGTACCGAAGGACCAAACGCCAATAGGTGCGGCAGCGAGGGACTGGATATCAAGTGCCACTCCGCTGAGGAACACGATGGCGAATAAGCAGTCGGCGGTGAGTTACGGCGTGGTGCTCGAAGGAAAGAGTGCAGACAAGATGTGCTCCGGATGGTGAGGTATATGATGTACGGTGCGGTGTTCTAGGTAATTTTTCGTAAGACATGTTAAAATCTGTTATTAGCGATATTTTTACGCCTAATTTACTCCCCTTTATATACTTATATTATTTTTGTTGGTATTGAAATGAGGAGTGTGATCGCAAAGTCTTATGTTTAAAGACTTTTTGTGTGTATAGACATGTGATGATGTTTGACTGACAACCCATAGCGCTATGTGGTTTGACCGCACAGGCCTGTGCAGACGAGTGACTTTTTTGACATTTTTGTGGTGGCTTTGTGTGATGAGACGTTTTCTGCTTAGGATTGATTGGGTTATTTGACTGATTACGATTGTTTATCTATTGTGGTTCGATTGATGTGCTGACTGAATTGGTGTATTTTTAAGATTTCTACTAGCGCTACTTACGTTGACTAATGTCATTTTTGATGAACTTGTTTACTGGTGCTGTGTATTTGTATTGTCATCTGTTATATTTTATGCTGTACGTGTCAGGGTATTTATACTATATTGTGTCATATTTTAGTTTATTAATCACTTGTTTTTATTTTTTGTGTTGCATAGTGCTATGCTCCTTGACATGTTGCATTGTGACTGGTATGTGATATAATTTATGCTGCTATTGTCTGTCATTTTTGGGTGCATTTATTTATTTTGAGTACTCATTGCGGATTTATATGTATTTGTGGTTGTGCCTAATGAATGATTTATTTTTTATTTATACAACTCTTTTTACCTTGACGGTTATTTATTTTTGAGAGATTTAGGAAGTAAACCTGTGGTTTTCTGTAACTTATAATACAATGAGTATATATGTTATTCTACTGTTCTTTGATTATCGTTTTGCAGGGGCCCTGTGGATGGAATAGGCCTTGATTATATCAGGAGAAACGCCATTTAAAAAAAATGTTAACAAATGGAGTGCACTACCCCTTTGGGTCATTTGGAAACATGCACATATTTAAAGTTGACCAACAGCTTTCATTTTCAATGGAGAGAGTGTGGTGTAAGGCATACTCTGTGAAGACTGGATGCAGCTTCTTTGTCTGGCAAATGACTTTTGTTCTTTAATGGATATCAAGTGTTCTATGCATTTCTTAGAAATTATTGGAATAACACCTTTCCAGTTGCTTGCAATCATATGTGGAAAACTTGTCGGGCTAAATTGCATTTTCTCATGTTCTACATTCCTTCACATTTTATAAAGAGTATATCGCGACTCTGACCAGTTTATTTTACTCATAGATTCATCAAATGAACTTTTTGATTGCAACGTCAGAATGCTAATTTTAGCCTGTAGCAGCTTCATATATTCAATTTGGTGGAATTTTTATTTAGCTCTTAGTTTGTAGAAATGTAATTTCACTGATTTGAGTTAAAGGTGAACATGTTAAAATAATTTGTCATATTTTTGCATTCAATTCCAAATTCTCTAGCAATATTAAGTAGTAATTTTCATGGTGTGCTTGTTTCACTTGCAAATAAAAATATAAAATGTGATAGTAAGGAATAATAATTAAGAATGGTTTCTGCTATGGTTTCATATTTATTTTCATTTAGAAGGTTATACTTTAGCTTTGCTATTAAATATTTCATGTAAAAAATATATACAGATGCATTCTGTATTCTTCCTGCAGCATGGCATATTTATATTTTAGTAACCCTAATACAGTTTGCATCTGTTTCTATGTTTATTATTAAGTCAGTGTAAGATGAACAGTTAAATAATGACTTTAGAATCGGGGAAATGCTGGTTAGTAGACTAATTTTAATAAGACTAACACACCAGTGTTTACCAGGTTCTAATTTTGCCTTATTAATGATTTTCTGTAATCATGCAAATGAAACCAAGGCAGTCAGTTCACAGAAAGGGTGCTTGGAGTAAGTGGGGAATTTCTTGGTACAGGGATGTATAAGGGAACTTTAAATTTCCCTTGATTGCTACAGTTACTGTACAAGCTTAATTTCAAAACTTATTATACAAACATGGTACTTTTTAACTTTGCAATTAGGAAAGTCTGTGAATTGGGATTAATGATGAGACATTAATGGACCATTAGTACTAGTTATTTATCTGAATTTCTATATCCTCTTTGTTGTTGTCATTCACATGCCCAATGAAGCATGGATGTAAATCTTGGAATACAGCATAAACCTTCAGTCATGCATACTAACATTTTCAAATTAGATAAATTCATGCTGCTCTAGAGAAATGTCACAGTGAATTGGAACAACTCTTGGACAATTAGCAGACTCTATGCCACTAAAATAATTCCACAACCAATCTAATAAAATATTCTTTATGAAAACAGCAAAATCACATTTTACGTACACAAGGTTTTTCTTTAAATTTTGCCATGAGCACCATATATCTCAGTGATGCCTCTGCACAAGTGTAATATACCACTTCATGGCCTACAGTTGCATGTTTTTGGAATATGTTGACTGAAGACAGGTCTTGTATAGTTGAACATTTAACTAGCATGTTATGTAACCATCAATACCAGTATACTGAGAAATTTTTTCCATATTAAATTGAACATAACCCTCCAAAGTAGCATGTTATCCAAGAATGTGTGTTTTGACAGTATGTAAAATGTATGTCTCAAAATTATTCCAATTAAAATGTACTGAATTATACAATATTAATGATGTACTATTAATGATTTTTATAAGTGATGCTAAAAATTTAAAATGTTTCAATTCAAAATATTTGTTCAATCTCCTCTCAACTTCTGGTTCATGGAGGATTCTACTAAAATAATCGTTTTTATATGTGTTAATGCACTTATAAAATCTACAGATATCATCTAAAGTGATGCAACCATAAACAATAAATTTGAAGCAAGGATAACATGAAAAAAACATCAATTCAGTAATATTTTCAATTTAGTCTTAATAAAATTAGCTTTAATATACTAAAACTAATAATTTGACTACCTATTGCAATGAAAAGAGATATATAAAATAAAGACAATCCATGATAGAGTAACAGCTTTTCATGTCAAAGCATTAATGAACAGGTGAAACAATTAACTACATTTGAGAGTGATATAAGTTTTAACAATGTTTGTCATAAACCACATTATATGGTGATTAACTGGTTCAAGGACTAGAAACCTATGGCCCAAGAGAACATTTTTAATTGCCCATAATGCTATAATGAAACCAATTGGAGAAATTTAAAACAGACAATTTAATGTTTGTAAATAAAATTAATGTTCCTAAACATTGCATGAAGGAATGTTGATACAGGAAAATATTTTAAATTTATTTTGATTTTTATGATACTGGAGAAATATTTAACTTTTTATAAACATTCATATTAGGCCTGAGAAAGCTCTCGCAATTTCTAATGTGTTTCACCAAGTACTTGTAAATAAGAATTTGAACTGCCATCAAGAATAAGTTGCCAACTCCTGGACGAGTCCAAGATTTAATTATTTCCCCATTATGTATGTACATGCTACTTCACATAATCGTATGGTAATATTTAGTTATATCCTTTGAAAACTGGCCAAAGTAATGGAAATTTTAATTTAATCCAGATAATTAATCATCAGTAAAGACTCATAAGACAAATTTATTTTCATGCAGGACAATGATACCGAAATTAAAAATTTTGTCATCGGTAAATATTTATAATTTACAATAACCCATGGATGCCATCAGGGGCATAACTTGAGGAAGCAGGCTCATGCAGTGCATGGGGGTCCAAAGCTTTTTGGGGACCCTGAAAAAATGTTCTCATTAAATTGAATGACAAAATCAAAGAATATTCACAAACATTCTTAAGAAACTTATTGACCAAGGACTTTGTGACAAATTTCTCTTGCTAGCAACAAACTGTTTTAAAGGATGAGATAGACAACATCAATGAACTAATGGATTTAATAATGATTAAATACAGATTGGCTTCAATATACAGCAGTGGTCGGCAACCTTTATGGGTGGTGGGTCAATGAATGTTGTTTGGAGATAGTGATGGGTTGGTTAATATATATGAAAGAAAAGAACCAAATCTAGATGTTTATACCTGTGTTTACTAGTTGATTAATTCTTTTATTTTCAAAACATAAACCCTTTAAACACGTTGATTGAATGCTCAGATAAACACTTATGGCTAGTTGAATTAAGATAAATTGAATATCCCTTCAGCCATAAAATTAAGTTAAAGTCACCCAATGCATTTCGCCCACTAAGTGGGCATCTTCAGGGGGTATGTTGCTTACGACAGTGATCAAATTCAACTGCGAGGACAGACAAGAGACTGAGTGCTGAGGAAGCCGAAAAAACAAGAGATACAATAATTATTCAGTGACGATGTTGTGTTGATTTGTGAGGTTGTATAGAGTTTTATTAAAATCAATGTCTGTGTTCATAATTGTTTTCCTGTTTTTATAAATATGTAGATTTTCTAAAGCATTGAATATCACACACTAGCACATTTTTTTGTAGTTCAGCACAGGACCACTCATCACCAAAATGTATTATTTTGCATTGTACACCGATAGACTGAATATATTACAAATGTAGCCATATGTATAGCGATACTGCATTTAAAGTAAAATGAAACAATGACAAACTCTACCAAGGGGGGTAACTCAGTAACGCCGACAGTGTTTTCATTTAAGAAGTGGCTCTAAAAAGTTGTAAATCTACAAAAAAATCCAAAAGCAATGTTCTTAGACGGTAAAAAATGAATACATGAGGAGATATGAATGAAATCCCAAAAATAACCATTACAAAAATTAGGAAAACGTCGTTAGGATAACTGAGTTACCCCCTCCCCCCTGGTAGAGGAAGGCTTAAGTTCCAAGTTCCCTTTACTCCGCTGTGTCAAAGTAGCAGCGAAGCAGTTCAATGTCTCCCCCGGCGCCACTGCATAACATCAAAAGTCGTTGCAGTGTGTAGGCCTTTGTAATAGATCGAATGACTCGGGATAGTCTTCGTATTTTGTCTCGGAGCTCATTCAGAATTTATCTTTGTAAAGGAGAACGGAACAAATTGACGTTAGACAGCGGAGGATAGGTGGCGCTGAAATTGACGATAAAGCGGCGGAAAGATGTACTACGTGGTCCTAGGAAATCCACGTTTCGCACGTTTTTGGACGAGGAACGGAGTAACCTACTTCTCGGAGAGTGCAAATATGAATCTGGAAGGAATGAAAGCCAACCGCTAACCAACCCAACCCGGCGGTTTCGTAAGTTTCAAATTTCTGTAAATGTAGGTGTGAGTGCGTAGTACAATATCTCGGCGAGGGCAAATGCGAACGTGGAAGGAAAGGATGCGAAAGGTAAACAAAGCAACGCTAGCGCCGCCGACGTTACACTAAAGAATATTACGTCTCCCCTTACATTACAAACCTCGGAATCTTTTATTTACGTTTTTCTTCCGTTTTTTTTTGCCTTTCCTCCTGGTAGTTTCATTTCTCATCGCCAACGCTAGCGTCACCTTGTTTACCTTTGCCCTGGTTATACGCACCAAGGTCCCAAGGTACTACTAAGGGAGGTAAGTCGTTCCGGTGGACGAAAACGCGTCCAGTTCGCGCATGACGTCACGTGGCATAAGGTTAAAATTTGTATAAAAATTAACGTAAATCGGCTGCTGATATCCGTATTTTTATTTCTTCTTCCTTTGATATTATAAATAATACATTTATAAGTCATGCTATAAAATCCCGGGACGTTAATTTGTATATACAATAATCGGAAAAAGTTCAAGATTGTTAAGAACATTCGGCATCAAGTGAACTTCGAAGAAGGGAAAAGACTTCTAAGAAAGGTCCCGAACTCATCTCAAAGAGAAGGGCTTCATTTTCCGTATGATTCTCACTCAAAGGCCGATTTTTCCCAAGTTAACTTTTTAAGTTCTTTCGTCATTGATTTCTTCGAATTTCGCGTAAATACTGGCGTTTTTATCACTCACTAGCGTAATTGCCCTTCAAGTATGACGGGTATGCGTGAATTAAATTGAAATAAAAAGATGGGCAAAATTGTAGCTTTATATTTTTCAAAAACTTAAATCGATCAGAAAACACTAAATTTCAAATGTAAATAATAATTCGTTAAATCGTATGATATTTAAATTTATAAACACTGCGCACGAACATATGTAGGAAGAACTGGTGCTATATAATTAGAAGGCACATGTTTGTAGACGTTGCTAAATTTACATGAAAATGGTCATTAACGCAACCGTAAAATTTTGTATTTTAGTAACGCTTATGATGTTAAGTAGGTACTTATTGTAAATTAAATAAATAATGTTTCAGATCTTGTTAAGAGATATTTAAGAATTATACAAAAAATACAACTTTTTTTTAAACATGCTATTCTCTCAACATACTGTATTTGCAACAAATTTATATTGCACCAAGCACTTTCATTCTAAATATGCATAAATCCACCAAAGAGACACTGTATAAATCGATTAAGCAATAGTTAACATCATACTGAATGAATAAATTTCATAATATTGACGCTTTCACTATTTATATCGGCATCACTAGTTTCACTACAACCAGATCACTGAAGTTCAATTCACCGGCAATAATTAAATAAATAGATATAGATCAAATTAATAAGTAGCATATTTAAACCAAAGAATACCTGCTCTTACCTGATTTCACGTTTATGTTGTCTCTTCTCCGGCATGCTTGAATCCATGTTTCTTGAATGGACTTTTCTTGGGGAAATCGAAAAAATTACAATTTTTGTAACTGCTATTACAACCAAATACCGCACAAGACGTCATTTCACTGAGAAAGCCACAGTTCAAGAGAAAAGATAATAATTTCCAAACCTGCGACCACAGTCAATGCTAAATCATAGGCGGCAAGTGCAATGTATATGCCATGTGATGTCACACACTCGAAGCGATGCTCGCCTGAGATGCGCAATGACCTACCTCCCTTAGTAGTACCATGATTTGCACAGTACCATAATTTTTATACATAAATTTGACGATACTAATTTAATCTCCAATGCTTAGAGGTATGTGTTGCCTTTTCACGAATCACCCATAAGGCTTTTCTTTATTTATATATTACGGAGTTACCAAATTGTGCATATTTCTTGCTGCCAGTTTTATGTCTTGCCGCCGTAACGTTACTGAACATTAAGTTGACCAATATTGCTTAATTATTTGCAAAGCATCAGAAATCAACCTAGGGTCACCAAATTATATAGTAATATATTCTTTCTTTTTGTGGACTTGGAGGAGAATGCTGAAGATAAAATGGACAGATAGGATGAAAAATGATGAAGTCCTACAAAGAGTAGGATCGAAGCGAATGATTGTATTATTATTATTATTATTAGAAAGAGGAAAGCAAACTGGGTTGGACATTACCTGAGGAGAGAATGATTAAAGACGTGGTGGAAGGAAAACTACGATAGATGGAAAAAGGGAAAGAGGTAGGAAAAGGTTTCAGCTGATAGACGATTTGAAAGGGAAAGAGAATTATCAAGATATGGAGAGGACAGTGGAAAATAGGAGTATATGGAGAACCTGGTTTAACCATGAATAATCACGAACCTGTCTACGGACAGACTACCTATGATGATGGTATTCTTTCTATACATCGGTATTTAAATATTCGATAGTTATCGATACAGTTAAAGTACAAGAAGAGTATAAATTCCATCAAATTTTAATAATCGCAGGGCAAATAAAGACATGGGTTTAAACCTATCAAAAATATTTCTGGTGTATAAGTCGACCACCGAGTTTTTCGCTAAAAATTTGGTCTTAAAACCTCGACCTATACATGAGTATATACGATACATTATAACCTATATAACAAAGTGAGTCTCAGCACCATATGTAACTTTTGGCAACTTTGTTTGTCAATAATAACTATAGAATATTCAGTTAAGCCAGCATCACCATTTTGAAAGAGTTATTTCAGTTTTTACATAACAAACATTCATTATTTTTGTGTTTGTATAATAAATATATACTTGGGATTAATATCATGGCACCAAAAAGGAGAATTAGTGATGGGGAAAGTGTGGAGAATAGGCAAAGGTAAAATTTTGAGTTTAAAATGGATATTATAAAGCATGATGATTCAAGTAAATCATTAGTGTAGATAGGGAGGTTGTTAAACTTGAATTGTTTGGCAGTGGCTACGATTTATAAGGAGAAGGAAAAAATACTTGAAAATGTAAAGAATGCTGGGAATTTAAAAGTGAAAGTGTTGTCAAATATATGGAATGTTGTGATGGAATAAATGGATTTGCAAATATGGATACAGGATAAGGCTCAGAAATGAATTAAATCTTCAAATCCTTCAATTAAAATTGTGAGGTCCTGTAAGACTTGGTGAAAAAGATTTAATGTAAGAAATTTTAATTAGAATTTGATCTAGATTAAATATTATTCTCTTTACTATTAAATGTTAGATTTTACACTATACAGTGGGTCCCCAGTATTCATGGATTTAGCATTCATTACTTCACTTATTCATCATTCATTTATTATGGAACAATGTTTTGGTATCCATGGTTTTTTGTTTAGCTTATTTGTTACTCGGACTACTTGCCATAGTGCAGTTTGAAGTTTTCACACACACTACTTGTTCAACAGTGACTGCCTCATTAAACTTGTTTTATTTTATTTTCTGGCCTATTTTGTTTATTTTTTGCTATTGATAACAAATATACTGTTGGTAATTGCTTTTTTACCTTTTTATTCGTTGTTACCAGCATAAGGAAGTGAGCTAACACATTATCTTACCATCTTCTGTGTGTTTTTCACACCAGCATCACATGATTTGTTTTGGAATTGTGCAGTGAACATTGTATTCAAGATTCTCACGAGTTTTATTCCACAATATCTTTGTTTATCTTTATCATCATATTTTCCATTCATATCTATGTAATTTTAAGTTATTTTCATTTATATTAAGATAAGGCAATGTTCAGTGTACTGTCCTGCATATGAACCCTTTTATGACCAGAACACCCATAAACAGAATTATTTTCTTAGTTCGGATGTCATAGGATACAGTGGCAACTACTTAAACCTAATCTCCCTTATTTCATGAAATCTTATAATAGAAAATTCCCCTTTTTTCGTCACATGAGTGATTTTAGTGGTGAATCAGAATGTAACCCCCCTTAATATAATGTATTTTTATGGATAAAAATTCCCAGGTATTTGCAGCCTTTTTCTGGTATGTATGTGAATAACAGCAACCCATTGTATAACACTCTGAGGTTGTTAAAATATTCATTTAGTGTGTAAATAATGGTTCAAAAATATTTTGTCCAAGGTCCAAGAATGTAACTCCTACTTAACGTATGGGAAAATGTAATCCAGATAAGGACATTTCATGCATTAACTTCACTATCTGAAGTCTGGCTGTATGGTGATTTATATGCAGTTTTGATGTTATAATTGGCATTACCAATAATTGTGTCATCAAATGAAAGATCTTTTTCAAAATTAAAGTTAATAAAAAGTTTCATATGTACTTGAATGCCCATAAGTAGATTAAAGTATTTATCACTTATTTTGGAAGAAAACTCAGAAGCATGTAAAACAAAAACTGATGATTTGATTGAGAAATTTTCAAAGTTGGAATTTTGAAAAAATAAAAAATAATCAAATCGTGTAAACATAATTTTGACTTTTTACATTGGTAGGAGATCTGAAATCACAGTTATGCTCCTGCTGTCCCTGCTTTTATATGAACATTTCCATAGAATTAATTGGTTAAATTTTGCCCAGACATGTGTTCTGACTAAAAAAATCAGAAAGCTCAGGATTCCAGTTCATTGATAATTTTCCTCAATTTGATTACCAATAGAATAAGTGGAGAAAATTTTTAATCTAAAATAGTGAATTAGTAATTTTTATCAACTCAACTTGTCAAAGCATAATGATGTTGATATAATAAACCTACATCTACATAGCGAATGCAGTGAAGTTAAAAATCAAAATAGTTCATCAATGGGCAATTTTTTTTGCTGAAATATTGTAAACTTCTTCCAAAAGATTTAGAGGTAAACTTTTCACTTTTTATATGATAATAGAATTAAAATTGATTTTTGATTGGAGGCATAGACTCCAAAAAAATTATTATATAATACTAGCCCATCATATAGGATTGTGGGATTGTCTTGGCTTGTTAACCTGTTTCCCGCATCTCGACTTATCTTTCAAATATCCCAATTTTGAAAGAAAATTGCTCAGCACTCAAAATTGTATTTGGAATATGTAATATAATCATGTTTAAATAAAAAACAATCACAGAGAAATAAGTTGAATTAAAAAAAATAAATATAGATACTAATGAATTGTTAAAAGTCGCCAGCTTTGTTTTATCATTACCACATAGTAACACAGCGTGGGAAGGGATATTTAGTTTGATGGCTGTTGCATGGAGAAAAGACAGAACAAACTATTGCTATACAATTTAGAAGCTGAATTTATGATTAAGAAATACTTTCAAAGGAGTTGTAGGGAATTTTGATTATATCTAGATACAGAAGCTGGTAAGAAAATACTAGTGGAAGCCAAATCAAGCCTAAAATATTTATAATTAATTAAATTTCAAAATCATTTCTTTAATGTGTGTTTGAACTTTAATGTTTGTAAAAATATTTATGAATTAATCAACCTTTTTTTATTTAGTTTTTGATATAATTATGCCTTGAATTTTATTTCACAGAATTGTCCTGATTTAATATGGGATAACTTTGAAGCAGAAAAAATTCTGCTAAGACCCGGGTTCGATTCCCGGTCATAGCAGATTTTTTCTGTTTCAAAGTTATCCCAACATTACAGCTTATGCCTTTCTGCATAGTTTCTATTAATTCCATCAATTTCTGGCTGATTTAATATATCAAAAATTCTTGATTTAATATAAATGTCCCAATTTGTGATTTTAAAAATCTGGCAACCCTACCATCATAACAAGGTAACTTACAATAGTAAATATTTATTATATTTGTACAAGGTAGTCTGTTCTAAATATATCCATACATGAAATGAATCGATTAAAATGTATATAATTTAAGCCAAATATGAAGTCCTAACATAAATTGGAAAGGTAAGTGTAACTTCACATTTGTTACATTGTAATCCTGAGTGATTCATACAGTACATTTTTCAACAATTTAATAATTTTAGGAAAATACTACAACACATCTTAAAAAACTAAAATATAAAATATGGAAATTATTCCATATACATTTCTCCATTTTTGCGACACCTCTGCAAACCTTTTGTGACCTCCAGATTAGGAATCACTGCTTTAAATGTGTTACAAGTTGTTGAAAACAACCTGATTTGTAAAAGTTACACAAAGTAGTGCTAACCTGGTTGGACTGAGAACTTTTTTTGCTGATAGAGATTGGACTTGATTTCTGTATTCGAGATCCCATACCCAGACTTGTTTGTAAATTTACATCATCGGTACATAAAACATGCACTTAAAATATATACATCATTGTAATATAATTGATATTTATGTGTAATCATTGAAACTCATAAATTCCTTCATAAAAATTAACTCACGGAAAGTGGTGCTAGATTGGATCCTTGCCCAGGCCGCCAAAAGACACTTAGCCAACCCTGATGTTACATGCTCTAAGTTTAGTATAAAGGATGTCACCAAAAATTATCTTTACCTGTTGACAAAAATCTGGAAAAGTTCTTGCTCTTTCGATGGAGTGATGATTCAAAGTGACCAATTAGAAGTGAGTTACAACATAAGTGAAACTTCCTTGGTCATTGATAACTGTCATAGTTTATAATCATATGGACCATCAAAGATAGCAGCATGGTTTTTTCTTCTTGATCTCTCTCTTCAATTAACTAAAATTTAATAAAAGTATAGATATAAAAAATAAACAGATTTTATGAATATTCAACCAAATTTTCATGTATTTTCAATATATATGATTAAAATATAATTTGGTAGGAAAATAACTGTAAACCCAACTGTGTTACTTTCTATTGACAATATTAAAAGTGAAATTCATGCAACTTAAAATGGGATACTGATCTATTCAAAACCACAAAGAATATCGTGATCTTAGATTTTGTAATTCAAATTCAATCAAATAATGCCATTGCTTTTTATTAGTATAATGGCTGAGAAAAAAAGATGTTGAAAATCTTATGCTCTATATATTGACATTCGTAATCGTTAAATAATCTTTGTGAAATTATATCTTAATAATTCTTGTATTAACATTTTACACCTTCACATAGATGTCTTTTATTCTATTAGGCCAAAGATATTACACTTTCCTATTAATTAAAAGACAATAAATATACCCATATTTACATAAAAATATGATTTAGTATTTAATACTATGCACTAAAATATTTGTACCTATATTTATATTATAACCTGATGATAGTTTATGTCAGAAAATATATATTAATTTCATAATATATAATCTGGTTTATCTTGGACCATCCTATCACATATTGTTGGACAATAAAGTCAATTCTGAGTACTCAGAATTAGGGGGTCCAGTGATTGGCAACTTGATTTTTTAATTTATTTCCTCTTGCTAAAATGTTATTTTGGTAAATAAGGTTTATCTACTTGTACAGATTTTTAAAGACAAAACTGCAAATGAATATTATCAAAAATAATATTGGGACATCCATGCAGAGCCTTGGGTGAACTGAAGATGAGAAGTTACTAAGGTCTGCTGCTAGCGGCTTCATTTTCTTTCTCAAACTCTGTTGTTCAATGTCAATTTTTTTAATCTCTCACTCTCCCACATGCCCACCATTGCCTTGCACATTCTTTTCCCCCATCCATTTAATTTGCTTTTCCATATGTAAAAACTAAAAATGCTCAAAATGTATCACGTAAAAAAATGTTCGTTTTGCTATTTTCCATAAGCCATAGTGACATCGTAATCGAGGTAGATTTACAGTTATTAGTTATCATAGAACACTAAAAATTGAGCTTCTATTCAAATATGAAATTATAGAAAATAAAAAATATGCTTGACGAATACACTTTCTATGGTGATAAAACAAGTGGGAAAAGTGTACTCCATAAATGGAGTACACAGATTTCATAGGCGTTCTTTATGGGTAATACGTCTCACAGACTTTTTTGTGGAAAATGTTGCCCTCTATCCGAATAAATTTTTTAATGTATACCCCACAGATCATATAAGAACATGGAAGAGAAAAATATGGTATTTAATTGTTGCTTGACAGAAGCCATTTAACGAGATACGAGTATAAATTTATTTAAGTACTTTATATAAAGCGGACGTTCTAATTCACGGATGGTGTTAAAAATCAGCATTTGTCGAAAAATTTTAATAAGGATCACTAATACTTAATTTAGTTAAAATCCTCCCAGTAGTTTCAGAGATTAAACATACGGAGGCGACGTGCCCATAAGGCGTTCTGCTACTATCGCTTCGCTCGTAAAGAACGCCTAATAAACAAAGGCTTATTTAAGTAAAAGTAGTCTGTGGCCGAGTTTCGCATGTATTAACCACACTTAAGACCCCCCCCTCCCCCCTGCTTAAAACCTTAAGCCCTCTTCTCACATTCCTTCCCAAACTTTTCCCCAACTTTGCCGGGGTCGATTCGCTTCTCTTTCCTCCTCCTACCCAACAAAGCATCCAGTGTTACACCGTCCTGCATACGGCATCCCGCATGCATTATACTACTTGGGGAAGAAATTATTCGTGGGTGAAATCTTCATAAGAATTCTACGAAGAAATCTTACAATTCATTGTGCGTTTTTTGCACGAGGTGAACGCATATACTAGTAGGGGAGGTCGTTTCCGGTCGTCCGTCCGTATGTTAAAACTTTGGAACTGCTGGACGTATTTTGATGAAATTTGGTATTGGGGAGTTGTAGTAAAATTGGTCGAACGATTCCAATTTAGGTTAAAATCGGACGATATTTACGACCACTTTTCATAAAGACCTACATGTAGTTTACAACGTACCTATTTCAACATGGGAACCACAGGGCATATTTTGATGAAATTTGGCATTGGGATGTTTTACTAAAATTTGTTGATTTCAAAGAACCTATTTGGAAGCTCTGTGTACTCCGACATGGAATACACCTTTCCATACTCGTTTCTTATCGGTGACGGTAAGAGCATCGTAGAACTGCTTGTAAAATCACCTATTATTGATTTCCTCTCAATGTGACAGAGGGTTCTTTGAGGGATTATTTTTATGATGCGAATAGGTTATATTAATTTTTATTTCGTTTGCATATAATTTAACTCGTCAATTTATTACAGTTTGTTCACTGATTTAGACACCTACCATTCAACAATATCCTTTTCAGGTGTTTACGAATTTAATCTAAACAGGTAAGGTGCCCTTCCTAAAGTAAGAGTTTTCTTAAAAAATTTCAGGGTTCTGATTTGTCTCCCCCTTTTAGGAGGAGACAACACGCAGCGTTGGAGCGTAGATCCCCACTAGACCTTCCCATCCGCGAAAACTTCACTCAATCCAGTTTGAGTTGCTTGTCTATTTGAATTTTCAGAATTCGAAGCTACCTAGCAAAAAATCTATGAACTGCATAGAAAATTCAGACATTGAACTTATAGCTATCAATATACAAAATAATTTTCCAAATATCTCCAGTAATTTGGCTACAATACCATTGGAAATATTTGTTTTTTTATTCGATTTTGGATCCACCTATCGAAAAATCTATGAACTAGTTAGAAAATCCAATCGGTTGAAAATTCATTAATTTATAAGAGCTATCAGATTCAAAAAGAATTTATCTAGTATATCTTAAAACAAAAAATTGTTTGTCCACAGACGGAGAGACAGACGGACAGAGTGATCACATAAGCACGTTTTTTCTTTTAAGAAAACGTGCTAAAAGCAACTTTAAATTTTCTTTACAATAAATTCTACATATATTATAAATCGATACTTTCCACGACATTTTGTTCCAACTGTTTTACAATTGGCCGAAGTTCTCGATCTTTATGAATTATATCGCAATTCCAGAGTTTCCTATTCAACGCCCACGATATGCGTCTTCCGTCTTTACCCTATGAAAGGATTATCAAAGTTTTTTAAAATCCGAAATTATTTTTGTCTTCAAGAGACAAAGTTCTGCTTCGGTTAAACGCTGCTTCAAAGGGTAAGCATGCGAAAGTCTTCGAAGAGAGGGGGATGTGAACTCGACTAATGCGAACCACGGAACTGGAGCTGGATGAAGCCAAAGACTCCCGCGAGCGGCAAACATCAATTTTCCCTTCGTCCCCTTTGACCCGATGCTTGACCTTAAAAGCTCCCGTAGCAACCCAAGCGGAAGGTCACGGAAACAATTTGGTCTGTAAATTTCATCCAGTTTCCAAAAGACTATCAAGCAGCCGGCATCGATATCCTTGTTAAGTTTAATTAATTGCTTCGTTCGGTGGTTGGGGTTTGCTATCCTACAAAAGTTGATTATTAAATATTTTATTTTCTTCTAAAATACGAATGAATTATGCGCGTTTAATTTATCGTCCAGGGAAGAAAGATGTGATATAAATGGCATAACTGTAGCCGTGTGCTCAGAAATGTTCGTCGCTGTAGACATGTTCAACCACAAATTCATCTTTATTAAGCGCTCGACGGAAGGCTACACGATAAGACGCACCGAGAGAACCTGAATTTGCGCATTAATTAAAGAAGATCACTCTGTCAGTGCTCCTCAAAAAAAATTTCACCATACAAAGAAAATTGGGTCAATCGCAGTTTCACTCAGAATTTGCACGATGGCAACACGGATAGAGATGTGAAACTCATATGTTTATTTTTAATACAAACTCGCTTAATAGTAATAAAAATTAATTGAGCTTTTCCCGTTAAGCGCGTCAACCTTATGCAGATATTTTCTCGAATAGTGTTTGGCTACGGCTTGAGCTACATCCCAACGCTTAATTTCCATTTCTGTGGTCCTCAGACCAAATGATTATGTATAGGGGTTCGGTTCTGTTTACATGGCTAACGGAATTTCTAAAATAGGAGAGGAAAAGATGGGAGCGGGTCGCGATGAATGAAGTGTGTTTTTCGTTGAATTTCACGCATGGCGCGCCCTATATATTCAGATTTATCGTCTAATAACACCGTTCTACTGATACTGATAACGGTGAAATAAGGTAGGTATAGCATAAATATTTGACCAGTAGATATTTGAGAGATAACTAATGCAAGATCAAAATTATAGTTCATTAGCTGTGAATAGCTTTAAAAGTTACGTCTGGTACCTTAAATGAAAACTTGGAGGAAACGAATCATCAGATGTAAAAGTAGGATCAACAATGCTACGGCCGAAAGATCTTTATTCGTCGAATGCGATATGAAATAAAATCTAATTAAAGAGTATTGATTTTTTAAATAACGCATGGATTTTTGCTTGAGGTACTATTTTAAATTAAAAATTTCGAATGACAACAGTTATTTTTCATTCTGATCGTCATCTTTCTTTTTAAGTGCCGTGCGCATCGTAAAACGCTAGTATTATATTATTCACGCAACGGATTTCAAGCTCTGACGGATATTTGCTGAAATTTTCCAAAAATCTTAAAATGATGAACAGCTCGAAAGCAACATGGAACCTCATCACGCTCATAGAAACAAGAGAACAATAAATTCTTGTTCTGCGCGAGTTTCTACGTCGAGAATTGTACGCGGTTAAATAATCCTGCCAGTTACCTAAAACATAAAATTTAATTATACACGGTCCTGATGTAGGTGCGTGCCGCAATTTACGAAAATACGCGACGTGAGAAAGGTCGTAACCTATACGAACACGGGATTGTTTTCCAAGATGAATTACATCTGCACAACGCTATTTCGCCCAAAAAGGTCTTCTCTAAGAACGTATACTCTATCTTGCGCAAAGCGACTGCTGTATTAGAATTATTCGAAAACCTAAATTTAAACCGTAGTTCTTACCACCGCCCGTTCAATCTCGGCATTTAAAAAAAAAACTGATAGCAGACGTTTCGGATGAGTCAATCTTCCACGATAAGAGTACGCGCTTGATTCCAGGACATAATTTTTTCCTTTTGATAAACACAAACGAACGTATCCGATTCAATTCGCATTAAAAAGTCGCAAGAAAAATAAGAAATAAACACTTAAATTTATCTTGGGCCAGAAACGAGATACTTCCTTGTATTCAAATTAACATCAAATTAGAATTTAATCAGCGATTTTGGTACCCTATATTAGAATATTTTTCCTTTTTTCTCCGTCGATTCTTCACTCGTATGGAGAAGATTACTGAATTCTCATGAATATGAGATTTAAAACAATTAACGAAATAAATCAAGCAAAAAAATTTGAGTTTGTCTGGTATCTGTAAATATATGTTAGTTCTCAGCTAGGTGCTTTTTTAATTGAACGAACTGTACGTTGCCTGTATTGAATACATTTAGAACAGACAGAATGTTAGCTATTAATATTGAAATTGAATAAATTTTTACGCATTAAAAGATTATAAATTTAAGTATCGTGTCAACCTCGTCCCATTGAAGTTCAAAGATATGAGTAACATATTCTTTCGACCTTTGACAAACCAATCTATGCTTACATTCATTACAACTAATCTACAGAAGGCCAAATAATCGACTATTTTAATCATGGGAGTATAAATAAAATTTCCAAATGGCAAAACATTTTTCGAATTAAATCAGTCGACAATATCTTTTTGCGCAGTGTTGAATATAAACGACCAAAAAAAAACAAATAATGGAAAATAATAAAAAAGCAAATATTTAAAATTCGGCCCACCCCCGTTTTAAAAAAAATCGAAAGCTAAAACTGTTTTCAGCTATACCTGTATTGAAGATTAAAACCATTTCGAATGATCAAGCACTTTAATGTATTAAATTGAGTCTCTTTAATTTAAAAAAATCTCAATTACTTTGACTGATTGATAAAATTATTAAATATACCATGGAAATAATCTGATTGACTACCTACTAATTTTCACTCCACTAAAATGAAATAATTTTCCGAGGCAACGGAAGCCACTGTCAGCATCTTGTTACATCGTGTGCTGTCGAAAGGCTTTCACTTTTGCAATTGTTCGAAAAACGTCTCATGCGTCCTTTTTTCCGACACGGGGCTCCCTTTTGGAAGAAAGAAAGAGATCTTCCAACAAGAGCGAGCGACGCGGAACTCGCCGACGCGCAATTTCCAACTTCCATTCAAGAATCTGACATTGACTAACGTCCTGGGCGGGACGCGGTCAAGGTGAAGGGAGTATATAAAGGAGCAGCCATCTCGCTCGTGTCCGCGAGCCGTTTCGTACTGAAAAAAGTCCACCTTGCACGGGATATTTTCGTAATGGATCTCCGACGCAGTTAAATGGCAGGCGTGCCTACCTTTGCGCCTGCGAAGTTGTATGGGTTGCAAACCTATTTCTCCATCTATGTAAGTGATGGCCTCACGTTTTGGTCAATTCAACTTTCAAAACGGAATTCGACGTCGATGTCAACGACAAAAGGGAGTGTTTTAAAAAAAATAGTATAGTTCGGTATTTGGTTGAAAGCAGCGAATTATGAGAATAAGATTGCATGTTCATAGAAATAACGAACACTTTTAATGAGAGAATTAATCACCTACGAAACGGTCATATCGATCCCATTAATAAAAGTAGGTTTAATAATGTCAATCTTAACAGAGACAAGCGTTAATATTTCTCCAGAGATATATGGATGTGTCCACGGTGCGACTTCACTGGGCACCACTCTTTCTAAAAAAATATTTGTACTACTTGTAAAGTACGTACATACATACAAAAATCGGAATTTTTTCAACACTGTCATAACTAAATAAAAAGGCGCTTTATTTATTAAAATGTATAAATAATTTTAAAATGCAAATTATTAATGTGCTACACTCACACCCGTGTCAATCACAGGGAGAAAATAAACGCTATTGGAACGGCGTTTTGTGACGGTGAATAACTCGAGAACGATTAATACGATTTCGACGATTTTATCGAAATATACTGGGTTATAATTCTTGCACCTTTTAGATACATTATATTCTATCACAAGAACTTGGATTCGATTTCAGGAGCGTTTATTTTCCACATTTGATTAACGCGGGTATGAGTGTACCACATTAATCATTTGCATTTTAAAATTGCTAAAAATCATGGAATGAACCAGTGGTTTGGACGGTTCTCGACTGAAAGAAGAAGAAGCTTTTAGAAGCAGAATTCTCATCGGTGTCGAATTAGCGTAAAAATTTGTGTAGAATCAGAAAAGGTGTGATTTTTTCAGGTTTTTAGGCGTTCTTTACAATAAGTAACAAGATGGAAAAGTATACTCCATAATTGGAATACACAGAGATTTAAAAGGCGTTCTTAATGGGAAATACGTATGGAACGGTATCGAAAGATTAGGTGAATCTCGAATTTTTATCCCCGAAACTATAGTCTCGGGGACTGTCTTGTAGTAAATGTTTATCTCTATCCAAATAAATTTTTCAATCTATACCTCACAGATAATATAAGAGAATGGGAGAGAAATATATAGATTTTTAATTGTTGTTTGCTGTGAGAACCGTCTTTGCGATCGATGTAAACAAAATATGCGATTTGAATTTTGAACATTGAGAAGGAGAAAAAAATCCTGTACTTGACAGGGAATCGAACCCGGGTCTCCCCATTTGCTGGCTAGGTGCTTTAACCAACTAAGCTATCAAGCCAACATGTTCCTCCTTTCTCGAATTGGGGTATTTACGGTGAAGAAGGGCTAACAGAGTAGTAAACCTCCAACACTAAACGTCCTCACTGAGAAATCGCGGAAAAAACGCCTCTGCCTCGCACGTATGCACGCATGATCTGTCCATCTTTTCTCTCTTGTTAACAATGAGGAAAGTAAGCTACTACGACAAGTACATTGTCGGCGCATTTGAGAATCAAATGGTTTTATATGGGGAACAGTTAAACGTCATTACGTAATGCAGGCAATCAACAACGCATCGCATCTGCGATGTTTTACTCCGATAGCAGTCAGTGAAAAAAAGAGACTTGTGTAATTCGCTCTGCAATTCTTCCCTCACTCGTTTTTGCTCCCTTTTCATGATTCCCGTTCGTCGTTTTATATTTTTAATTACATCACTACCATTAAAAAGAGAGTCTCTTACCCATCAAATCATAGGTATATGTTAGCTTTATATGAGTATTTTCTGTTCATCTTATGTTTACGCATCTATACTACAATTAAAAGTTAATGATACACTGAATGGATAAACTGTAGAACATTGAAACAATAATGGTATTTCCTGTGGCCAGCACATGTCTTTCCGATAGCTAAAATTGAGAGTGAACGGAAGAACTTACCGAAGTGTATGACGGCGCATTTGAAAGCCTAAGTCTCTCTGGCCAGCACATGGCTTTTCGATACCTAAAGGTGAGGGCGAACGAAAGAACCTACGGAGGTGCGTAACAACTTATTTGAAAGGAAATAATTTTGAAACGAGAAAAAAAGTCTGTTATGACCGGGAATCGAACCCACTTCTCGGGTGGATATTCTACCACTGAACTATCGTAGCAGATCAATTTTCTCGTTTCTGAACGCGGATGTTTTCTTGGTTGGGACGGAACTAGCCAAGCTAACATCAAACTGCCCCAACGGATGTCCTCGAAGAGATACACCGAAGAAAACTCCTCCCTCTCAAATAGTGAGATTGCCAAGCAAGAAATTGATGGAATATAACGATCTAAAGATAGTTCAATGGTAGAATATCCGCCCGGCAAGTGTAAGACCCGGGTTAGATTCCCGGTCATGGCAGACTTTTTTCTCGTTTTAAAATTATTCCCAACATTACAGTTTATGCCTGTCTGCATGGGATCTCTATATCGCTTTATTCCATCAATTACTTATTTGAAAGCTTACGGTCACTTATCTCTAGAGTACCATGAGTTTGAATGAAAATATTAGCGAGTGATACGAGCATGAAAAATTCGAAACTGTGAATCCGGGGCAGAGCTAGTTATATATATATATATATATATATATATATATATATATATATATATATATATATATATATCTTACTCTTTCGCTGAAGAAGGGCATACATAGGCCTGATAAGCTTGCGTTTTATCTGTGCGCGTGTTTATTTACGTGTCTCTTCGACGCCCCCAGCAGCCTGCCAACTTGGTCCTCAACTTGGTAAGTGTCCGCTGGGCTTCCTTCAACACCTTGTTGCCACCCTCATCACTACCTTTCCTTTTCCTGAAGTTTATATATATATATATATATATATATTTATATATATATCAAGCTGAGAGAGTTAGCTTCATTTTTGAGGGAGAGAGTGAGAAGGAGAGGGAATTGAATAGGAAGTGTCATAAATATAATTTAATACTTTATAACATGTATGCCTTTCAATTTTGATGGGCAATTACTCTAGCATAATAATAATTAATTTTAAACAAAAATCTGACTAAGAAAGTTGTTTGAAATTGCTAAATACTTTAGCTACAGGTTGCGAAATATTTCCCCAATTTCAGCGAAAATATTCTTCTGAAAAGGACCGAGTTAAAACGAGAGAAAACGCCGCAAAATCCGATTAAATTATGGAATACCCCGAGGTGCAATGATTATTGATCGCACATAATGATGTCACAGCCGGCAAAGCGGATGGCGCAGCATTCAAGCCCAAATAAACAGGAAATTACGTTGCTTTGAAGTTTCGGCGGGGTTACTCGGAATATCCCTTGGTGGCTTCTCTGTTCCTCTTTTCCGCTAGAGAGATAGAATTTCTACCTCTTTCCAATGCGTATTTTTTCTGGAGGACGCTGAAGTTTGGAATCCTCTTGTAATCCTTTTCTTATTATATATCCACACAGAGAGTGTTACAAATGCGAATACCAAATTCCGGTAACTCTTGTTTCCTGTTCCAACTCAAACTTCGGGATACCAATGAAATTACAAGATACGAATTGCTTTTAGTAAGCAAAATGCGCATCAATTTATCTGCTTTAAATTCCCATGCTCTACAATGTAGTAGCAATTCAAAGACGCCATGGCAATAAATTAAAAATTTCAAACGATACATTTTTTAAGTAAATACATTACAAAAAAAAGGAAAAGTATTCTCCATAAAAATAATGCACAGAGATTTCATAGACGTTCATTATGGGAAACACGTATAAAACGGTATCGAAAGAATTTTTATCTCTGAAACTACAAGTCGTAATCATATGGTCTTGCGGAGTTTTTTTGCGGTAAATGTTGTCCGCTATTCGAATAAATGTTTTAATCTGCACCTCACAGAACATATAAGAGCTTGGGAGAGAAAAATATGTTTTTTTATTTTTTTGCGGAAAGAATCGTCGTATCGACCGATGTAAACAAAATATGCGATGCTTCGCTTGGGATTTTTTTCGAATTTTTGCTCCAAAACTAAAAGTCTTAATTATGTGGTTCAAAGGACCTTTTTGTGATAAATATTGTCCTTTATCCGAATATAATTTTTAATCTATAACTCCCAGATCATATAAGAGCATGGGAGAGAAAAAGGTGGTATTTAATTGTTATTTGACGGATGAGAGATACGAGTATAAGTGAATTTAAATGCTTACTAAAGTAGTTCAGAGGTAAAACATGCAGACGGACGGAGGAGACGTGAACATAATGCGTTCCGCTACTACCGTTTCGCTGATAAAGAACGCCTAAAAGCTGCTTTTAGTCTCAAAATCTTAGATATTACAAATCCTTGAAGTGATGCGTTCTAGAAATAAATTTCATGGATTACAGAAAATTAATAATGATTCCTCAACGGATAGACAACATCCGAAAAATATCTTTTTCCAAATGGGTTTGATTTTGTATACGATTTGCTCCATTAACCAGAATTAAATCATCCAAACAAATATATTAGCAGTAATAGTAAATGCGTTACATTTTATATCAAACACTTAAAGCACGCGTATGTGGTGAGATCGGCATAAATACAAGCCGAAATAAGTTAGCATGAAGATTGTTTGCATCAAACAGGCGTCAAAAATGGGGAAAAAGTTAAATTTATTTAGATATCTAGCATTTTTATCACAACTCTAAAATGTATCATCACAAAATTATTTTCTTATCTCATCAACTCATTAACGCAATAGTTCTCACAACATTTCTAGTAAATATTCGTTTGTAAATTTTTTACGGTTAGAATGGGCTACGATGTTTCAATATCGCCGTTTAAAGTAAAAAATACCATATCCGGAATAGAAAAAAACAGAACACCTCGACGAACGATATAAAATAAGCAGCAAATTGAACAATATTTCCCGTTATGATTTATATCATCAGAGACTCTGAGGTGAAAGAAATATCTCCCAAATCGTAGCATAAATTACAGGTAAGATGAAAGAAGGCGCCATCCGTTTGAAAATATAAATGATGAAATATGACCGCCCAGGTAGCAGTGTTTTTTTTTATCGGAACGACCGTGTAGTTTGGCTGTTTCCGTCTGTCGTTCGCAAACCTTTCCGAAAGAGAATGCGGGCTCAAACAAATTTCGCAGCTGCAGCTGGGTTTGAGTTATCGGCCTCGTCTTTCGTAATCTAGCGCGCCTATCGACTAAGAAGTTCCATGCGTTTATACAGCGCCGAATCAAGATATGGACCAGCTCTTGAATGATTTCAAAAATTTATAAAAAATGATGGTAAGGTTTTCTACGATTACGTATTTTTATTTATTTATTTTAACTAACTTTGTATATTTAGTTTTTATTTATTTAAAACTTTATCAATTTTATTTATTTATTACTTTGCACTAACTTTTATTTATTTATTTTTAGGCGTTCTTTACAAGAAATAAAAACAGAACGCCTTAAGCCGGGTCCACACCGACAAAATTGTCGACGACCTGTGTTTAACAACATTTAAAAGTCGAAGTTGATAACAGTTGAGACGTCCACACCTAAAAGACGTGTTTTCAACAAATCCATAGGTTAGGACGTGTCCGTCCTCATGTTTCATATGCGAAACAACTGGGCTGATATGTTCATGAAATTTGGTATTTGAGACATAAGTGCAAAGAAAAGAAGAAAATGATATGAATGGTTTATGTAGCCTAATCGGGAGTGCCACTTTATTGGTGACAAAAAGTGAATTTTTCCTTATGTCTCGTAAGATATTACTTATAACAAAAAGATCTTTAAACAAAATTTGTATAACTGGTCAAATAGCATATGTTTTGTTTAGCACATTTTTATTGAAGGAGTAGCCGATTTCAAGAAAATCAAACGAGAAAGTCGTAATTCACTTTGAACTTGGAAAATTTTTCCCGTTTTATAATTCTCGACAACGAAAACAATCTTCGTAGAAACTGAAGTAAACAACATCTACTATGAATAAGTTTAATTTCCTTTAGTGCACCGCCAGCTTATATACTAAATGAAAGGAAATGGGTTATGCACGATCAAAAAAGAACTTAAATATGTTTATTCTCCTTACGTATACACACAGCTTTTGTAAGCGAAAAGAAATGGATAATTTACGACAAAGGAATGAACGTGAACGTAAATATCGCTATTACTCATTTCAAGTGAAGTATGTTTTCAATAAATTTCAATTGTTTTATTAATTAGTAACCATTATAAAATATATCGGTAAATCACAAATTGAAGATTTCCTTGACATCGCTTCTGATATATCGTTTTGCATTGCTTAGACATTAGAATAAGCCATTAATATTTATCTTTTTTTGACATGTTAACATAAATCTTAAAGAACGCCTTTGGAAACTGTGTACTCCAACATGGTATACACCTTCCCATATTTGTTTAACTAGCTTATAAAGCTCACTCAACGGCCTTTTACAATGAGCATATGATAACATAGACGAGTAAATACGATCATGCCCACGTCAGAATTCGAACCGACGACCCAAGCAATGGAAGCCAAGAATCCCTCCACCAAACCATAGCAGTAAAAAAGCTCGAGAAAGCAAGATGCGCATTGCGGCTACATATCAGTCGCCATCGGTGGCAACAATGAGGATAAACGATAATTTTACAAGCTAATTCCGGGAATAGTCTTCAGACATGAATACAAAAGATAAACAAGAAAACTCCTGCGGCCGTTCGTCGGGCAACAAGAAACTGGCTTTCATAGGTAGAATAGTACGGAACACTACAGAAAAAGTACTTGAAACATGTTACTTATCAATGGTTAGACCACAAGTGGAGTACGCCTGAAGCATATGGGATCCGTACGAGAAGGGACATATAATTCAATTAGAAGGAGTACAGCTCAGAGTAGCCAGATTCGTAAAACAAAAGTACGAACATAAGGAAATCTTCACCTCATTATTGAGTGATTTGAGCTGGGTACCACTGGAGGACCGTAGATTAATCTCAAGGTTGAGGCTTCTGGAGAAATATAGGTCGGAATGTCTAAAAGAGGAGGTAGTAGGAATAATTGAAGCACCACGTATATAGGTAGAAAAGACGTTCCTTCCTAGGACAGTACGAGATCACAACAGAAAATTTCAACCTGCGATAGACAATCTTTAGGTAGGTTTTGGGGCATTGCGCCTTCTGCCACCCACCAATTAAATGAATTGCAGGGTAACATGTAGATGTAGTTTGTTCTTTGTAAATCAGTCATCTGTGGTGCTTAACCGATAGTAGATTCTGAAAACCATCGGCTTAGTCACCGCTGATGAGTGCTGCTTTGTAGATGAACTGCGCATCCGGCTTTCAAAACCTTTTTCTGGCTATCGTACAGGCAGTTTGTCAATCTAATTTCTGCAAAAGAATAAATCCTTTCTCAATCCAATTACGTAAAATTAATAAAAACGAAAAAAACAGCGGAAAGGCTTAATAATATCAAAGCCGATACAACCGTATGTACATACTTCGGCATAGAAGTTAATTAATAAATTCTATATACACACACAACCATACATATATAATACATACATAAAATCCAAACCGCGAAATGAAACCTCCCCCATTCGAAACCTCTGCCGTATCTTCCGCTTTCCGTACTAATAACACATCGGACACACCGCTTAGGCGTCCCTCTCATCTCGCGGGCATTGTCGCAAGGGGCCATTGTTACCCGCTTGAATTAAAACGGACAATGGGTTGCGTGAAGTTATGGGCTTTGAAAAGGAGGTCGGAGGCGGGAGGGGGGGCGTTGGAGAAACGGAGGCGGGGAAAAAGCAAGGGATCGTTGCTTTGGAGAGAGATAAATAAGACGAAGGAAAATGGAGAAGGGAGCGAAGAGAGATAAATAGGAGAGATATTTGGGAAATGCGCAGACGCGCTGAGAGGTAACGATAGATTGCGCAAGGATAGGTCGTGAACGTGCGAGATAGATCAGCAAAGGAGAAGCTTAAGAGAGAGGGAATGGAGGCGGCGTTGAATAGAAATGGGAAATGAAGGGCCGATACAGATAGAGAGTTCTCGGCACGGATCCAAAAGCAACCACAGCGAAAAGGGGTAGATGAAACGGGGCCGAGAGATGTATATCTAGCGAGGAAAAGGGGGAGGAAGATGGAAGGAGTTAACGCTTTGTATAAGGTATACTGAGGCTCTTGAGGATAATGGGAGCGGAAAGGGACAGGTAGGATTAAAGCGCTGATTCCTTGGATACCTTCTCTTCATTGAAAATGCCGACGCTTTAATTATCATTCCCATCTCCTCACAGAAACAATCGATGTATTTTCTCTAGAAATCCGATTCCCGTGATAATCTGGTTTCCGTAAGGGGAAAGAACAACGTTTGGATGATGCAGGATATGCGATTCTATATGAACGTGTTAATATAAAAAGTTCTATTCTGTTTATGAACCTCTCGATGACGCTTGGTCGTAGAAATTCAGGTTCTAGTCAAATTTGTCAATGAATATAAATGTAAAAAACGCTTCAATATACGTTGCACAGACTTTCTCGTGTAATACGTAGGTATGCGTCTGGTCTCGCTACATTCCTTCCTGACTGGGAGGAACTCCTAATACTACAGAACCGCGGAAAAGGTTTTCCGTACGTAAAATTGACGCATGGAAAACATTGTACTGGTATTAATGTATCGATAACGTCAATATACGAAAAAAAACTTGATAAATAGGTCTACCATGCATAAATATCAAGTATTAGGTGGATAGGTGGGTAGGCGCTAAAACTTTATGGCTGGGCAAAGACTGTTGAGTGACGTCAGAGGACTGGCGAGAGCTGGGCGTAAAATTCGATACACTCTAATGTCTCTAGACGCTATATAGTCATTTTTTGCGACTCCTTAAACCAGGGGCGCGCCTACCCGGGGTGCAGTGGGTGCAATGCACCCGGAGTGCAGTGAGTGCAATGCACCCGGGCGCCGACTTGCCGGGGCGCCTTCCCATTAAGGTATTTATATCTATATATTGTTGCAATTCGAGTTGTGCATTCTGTGTGGGAATGTTTCATCCTTGGTCAGAGTGAAAAGGGAAAGTGGGAGATACTAAAATGACACGAAATTTTCTAAGCAAAATTTTTCCGATCCCTTGCGATACGCGGTCGCGTGACTTAAGGACGCTAGAACACGTATCAGTGGCGACCGAAAATGGGTTCACCGTAGGAGTTTCCAGGAGGTGGGGGCGCTACTCTGTTAATTGCCCTAGCGAGGAGCTCCAGCTAAGGCGGCGATCCTTTCGCAAAATACCATCAGGGCCGGCCCGAGGTAGGGGCGAGCAGGTCGGCTGCTCGGGACGCCAATGTATTGTGGGCACTAAATCAATCATCTATGTATATATTACTTGCAAGTGAATACAATTTGGATACAAATTTACATCAAATCTACATAGAATTCCTATTTCCTTTCATTATCAATTATTTTACAGAGCAATGGATCAATGAGCAAGTTGTTCTAAAAATATCTATACAAAAATTTACGGACGGGAGCGCTGGAGCACGTTCTCGCCCGGGGCGTCAAAATACCTTGGTCCGCACCTGAGTACCATCGACCTTTACCATAAATCCTTTCGCTGAAAGAATACCAGATGTCTACCATTTTTTTATTCTCCCTCTTACCGAGTCTTGAAAATCCCAAATCTGTTTTAAATTGATTTGGAATAGCTTTTCCGAAAACTAGCTTTTCCGAAAACTAGCTTTTCTTACTCCTTCACGATCCCCCTCCTACGTTAACGTTCATATTCATTTCGAAATAGTACAAAGCTCTTAAATCTCTTTCGTTGGAGAATGATCGCTTTTCCTCAACGGTGTGTGAACAGAAGAGTGTGATACTTGAAGATAGGAAAATACTATACTTCGTTCAGCGAAAAAAAAATTATTTTTGGAGCTGAGGAGATCATCGTTCATGTAGAGGAACACTGCACATACGTAATGTTTATTTTCTTTATTTAATCGAGGAGGTATTTCATATAACGTGTTTCAGTTTCTATTCGAAAATTCTGTTATTGCTTTCCGCTCATAAGTCCTCAGTTGTTTTGAGTTTTTGATAAAAATGTAGGTAAGTAGTTATAAAAGATAGCTTGAATAGGCAGCTAAATCTGTCATAATTATAACACCATAACGATTTTAACTATTAACCCTATTGAATGTTCACTCATTTTTGAAGAGTGAGTTTACAGTACTCCCGTATTCGGTCCTTGTATCGAGTCCACATAAATTTATCGACTTATATACACAAGATAACTTTTGAATACGAAAGAAGGATTCCTTTATTTCGAAGAACGAGTATCGGCGGAATAGCAGGAGGATCATTTTGTTGTAAGCCTGGCGCCAGTGTTTTTGTATTTGCACGACTCTTTATTTGTTAATTATATCCTTATAGAAGATAATGTAGACTACTTTTACTAGTGGAAATTATTATTATAAACAACTTTCCAAATAAGTGTGTGTATGTTGGGTTACGTTTGGTTTCGCACTTATTTGTACATCATATAGATCCGCGATGGTTTGCTAATACTCAGAAAGTTATAAATGTTCGAGAGGTAGGTCGAAAATGCCTTTAAGGGTGGATTGCTAAATAAGATTTGATAGATGTTCTGGTATGTATTATTAAAAGGTGGGGAATGAGTCAAGTGTTTTGGTGGGAGCGCAAGTTTGAGGATTGTTCTAAACAGTTTTTAAAAATACTTTCATAAAATTCAATAAATAAAATTAAACGCAATGGATGTTTAAGTTCTATTCAATAACTAGAAAATTAATCAAGATCTTTTATGACCAAAAACCAAATAAAGTACAATTGCCATGAGTGGGTATATTTGAAATACGATCGAAAAATCAATAAAATCTGGTAAATGGAATTTTTCAGAGATAATGCAAATTATTAGTTTTATTTTTTGTCTTCTTAGCCATCTTAGTCTTACAATTTTTTGTTTTATAGTTACATGTATATTAATTTATTTATACATTTATCTATACTATTCCCCATTAAAGTAATCATTTTATTTTATTATTAAACTATAGTTTTAGTAATGTCAAACACCGAAACGCAAAATTAATATAAGATGATATTGCGTGAATTTTGCCATATGCTGTATTTCGGTGATCGTATGTAGATGTATCGAATTAAAATTCCATAACAATTTCTCCAAATAATATTCGAATTATTGACATCTACCTCTTCATTGGATTTTTAAATATCTTAAAATGAAAATACGAAGTCGGGACTTTGACGCAGAAATGTATAAATAATTGAAGTTTTGTTTTCTTATAGTCGAAATAAATATCGCATCTAATTAAGCTTGTAAATTGACAAAATAACCCAAAAATATTGGAATTTCTGATTGTTCAATAAGGTAAGGGGATAGCGTATAGACTTTTAACCAAATGTGCGGCGTTTTATAAGTTTCGTTCAAGCAGATATTATATTATATGTTTATCTTTATATTTATACAACGAATTATTTCAATCAGTTCGTTCTGGGGTACATCGACAGAAATCCATCAGCTTGTCTGCACTCTCTATCGATGAAAAAAGTCGTATTTGTTCATACCGCAAAATTCGCTAGCATGGGGGCGCCACGGAAATATCTTGCACCCGGGCGCCAGACACCCTAGGCGCGGCCCTGCCTTAAACCGCAGTCTGCCACTGCACATTTCTCACGTGATGAAGGCATATCTACCGTGGAAGAATTCTTCAATATATTTACTATATATCTACTCGACAAAATCAGAATAACTTAGTCAACCGCTCAATAAGCAATGGCGGATTTCTATCAAGAAAAATGGCCGCTGTTCCGCTGCGATAATAGATACTAGGAACGTGTGGCGCTGTGGCAGAGAGAGAGAAAGAGAGAGAGCTGACTGCGACTGCAGCGCAGTTGGTGGCCCCGTATCGTCATAGTGAACTACGTATAAAACTTGGGTATCTATTCCCCCATAAGAGTTTCATACCCCTGGAACGATATGAATAACTGTTTTGGCTCGGGTTCAGAGAAATACTTTTTCGTTTTGGGTTCGGTTTCACTACAGTTAAAGTAACGGATTTTTCGGTCTCGATTTTCGGTTCGGTTCCAGTTTGATGCCCTGGTTAAAATTAAAATTAAAAAAAATTTATTTCAATTTTAACAAAATTGACGAACATATACTAAGCTACCTTATATCGTTCATATCTTTATAGTTTCTATTCTGAAAAATAGTATGATTAAATTCAAAATATCATTCGATTTCGTTTAGCCGTTTTGGCCCTAAAGCGTTCAGACAGACGCCATGGCAAAAACAACTACTTTGATATCAGGGACACCTAAATAGTGTATTTCGTCCAAAATATCGAAGTCGATTATTTTCGCGATTACAATACTTTCTCTATATACTACGTATATGACAAACTAAAAAGTAAAAACTAGTTCCCTTTCATCACAAACCTTGCTCATGTGCATAGGAATCTTATACTAAAGCAAGTTGGGTAGGAAACATTTACTTATCAGCGATTAAGAAATAGACGAAAAGGGACTTTGCCACTGCCTTTACCAGCAATAAATGCGCTTCTTTAACAACTTTTGTTTTAACCCGATCGTAGTATTTATAACAATTCAAATAGGAATTTACATAAGAACATAATTGCAAATGAATGCGCTGAAATCGCAAAAAAACAAATAATTTTGGCGTAAATAGCAGAGAACACAAATTAATGTTATAGATATTGAATTTCAGGAATTTTAAAATTACAAACGAATGCAAAACGAACAAAAATAAAAATTAATGTTAACTTTTTAACCGATAAACCTCATTCGCTTTTGTGGTGGAAATTTGGAGTTTGAGAATTAATAATGTAAACAAATTTTCAACGACAACGTTGAAAATAGCAATGCCAAAGAATAAAATTTAACTGCGTTGAAATAACGGAATAAGAGGTGTTACTCAAAATTTCCCGAACTGAGGATCATCTTAAATACAGTACCGAGGCATACACTTCTTTCTACGGTGTCACTGCACCTGGAGATATTATCGGTGCTGGCGTAAATGTTTGTCAAAAATGAATAAAGTATTAAATTTAAATTAAAACACTTCCCATTCTCCCTCGTTCTCACATTCACTTCGAAAATGTAGCTATCTCTTTCAGCAATAGAGATAGAATATTTGTCCTTGTATCTAATGCCGCTGACGGTGCATGGACAAACAAACACACACTTAAAGTATGAAGTATGATTTTCTACGAAAGAATATGAAGTTTGCCCTCTGAATTTTACTGAAAGACCCATGCTTCGTTCTTACGGATGGCCAGTACCCTCGAATCTTCAGGTGGAGATCAAAACGAATTTCAGCCCATTGCAACACTTCTGGAATCATTTTTACGACAACAGCAAAATGTCAGAATAACTGGCACAGCATAAATCAGATTTAACACACGGTTGTGGCCTCAAACTATATCAAGAGATGCAAGTTTTTCAAGGCCGCCAACTGTTTATTACCACTACAAAGCCTGCAAAAAATTAGTCCGGAAACTTTCAGTTAAACTTGTAGATTAATAACAAAAGTGGAATACTCCTTTAACCAAAACAACTAGAGGGCTACAAAACCCAATGCATTTCGCCCACAAGGTGGGCATCGTCAGGGGTAGAACCTGTTTCAACAGTGACTGGAAGCCAACTACCAGGTTGAAACGGAAAGTATTAAGAAGACGACCGAGAAACAAGCGAAACGCGGAAAGATTTTTCGGCGTGTGTGTCGTTTAAATCTGTCAATTTGTATAGGGTCTTGTTGAAATCTGTGTCTGTGTTCATAAATGTATCGCGGTTTTTGTAAATGTGAAGGTTTTCTAACGAGTTTAGTGAGTTATTGGCTGAAGTTATCAGTGTTAAATCGTTTAAGTGTATACTATGACCTGTTTCAAAGATGTGGTTGGCAACGCTTGATTTTCCAAAACGATTATATTTATAGTGAGCCATGTGTTCCTTGAAGCGTGTTATAAGTTTCCTTCTTGTTTGTCCTATGTACTTTTTGTCGCAGTGTGAGCATTGTATTTTATAAATACCGGACTTGTAGATTAATGTTATAATTAGGCTTGGTAGGATTAGATTTAAATCGAAAAACGACGACAAACGTCGATTTTTTTTAAATTTCAAAATAATCGGAAATGAATAGTCATCGATACGCGTCGATTTTCCAACAAGATGGAGAAGTATACGTCAAAAAACCTATTTTATTCTGAATTATAATATTAAAGTCGTTTCTGTTTACTTTTTTTCGCAATATTATTTCCTACCAACGATTTCGTTCCTTTTCTGGGCTTGTATTAACAGTAGGACTGAAAGAGGGGTATTTCCTTACACTCAAATATGCGTGTTTTTGAAATGCTCACGCTTCTACTCTGAACAATCAGTTAACCGCAAGGTCCTAGGGTAGTTTTGAGAACACGTGTTTCATATACCTTTTGAGGTTTTTGTGATTATATTTGCCGGTGAGATATTCTACGAGCCTCTCTATAGAGATAAGGTCATGGATATGTCCTGCTGAGACTTTCTCGACCTCTGTTAAACGAGGTTCGAAAGAAAGGAATTTCGGTGGTCGTTTTGCTTCCCCTTCCACGCATTTACCCCGTGGAGTGTATTCCTGGAACAAATGTTCCTCGATTCCTTGCTAGTGGTTTTCCTATAGATGGACGTTGTTGTATGCACTTTCACCTCTTTGTATGCAATGAACCCACACTTTGACAGTCTTTCTCTAAAAGTTATCAAGGAAAGATCGTTCCGCTCCCTCGCTTTTGGCTCCTTCATCCTTTGCTACAGGTTAGTAAATTTCAATTTTTATATTATAATGATTTAAAAAGGTGCACGGACACTCAAAACTAGATGCCGCGGTTGGCAAAACCAGGTACAATTTTTCAAACGCGGATAATCAAAACCGCGGAAACGAGGGGCTACTGCACTCGTTTATCGATTTTTCGATATCGAGGTGCTTATTTTTTAATTTCCTTTAATCCTGCAAAGTGTTCTATGAGGAGCTCACAAGTAAACACACTCTGACCTACATACGCACGCAGGGATTTTATACAGACTATGAAGGCTTCATCCTCTGCTCTATTGCCTCGCCAACCCTTTCCTCCGTTCGCTTTGCTCACTCCCTTCAGCACTTGGTGCCTCGTCTGACGTCTGGGCACTTCGCGTTCCCTTTATAATATTTCTGTATACCCAACGTTTGTGGTGACCTCTCTCTCTCTCCACCTGTCTCACTCTCACCTCTTTCACCCCCATATCTTTTCTCCCTTTTATTTCTCCTCTCCGTCTTTTCCTTTGCCCCTTTCCTTCCCTTCTTCACTCTCCCCTCTCTTCTTCATATCAGTTGATGAGCAGAAAAATCATCCGATAGTTTTGCTATTTACGACTTATTTTTATTAGTTTAATAGTTCTTATTTATTAAACATATTGACAAAACCCTTAATAAAACCTAAAAATACCATCTCTCTCAATAGAAAAGCCAATTAAAACAATAAATTCAAAATAATTCAACAGGAAATTATCAATTATGGCTGAAAATTTTCAAGAAATAGCACTTTAAAAAAAATTACAAATATTTATCTCATATATCTCCATTTGTTGTGACTATATATTCGAATACACAGTAGTCTTTCGTAAAATTCTTAAGCCTAAGAACAATATCACAACTATTCTTACATCTATTACTAGACAACGTTAACCATACAACAAATACTAACTCGGTTCAAAATTAAACTTAACTAGACTGCATAAACATTAAACAAGATATCGTCAAGTTGTTTATCGGAAGTAATGGAGATTCAAACACACACACACACACACACACACACACATATATATATATATATATATATATATATATATATATATATATATATATACTTATTAATTACACACAGCTAAGTTCCTCGTGGGTAAGAGAAGTGCCAATGAATGAAATAATAACGTTGCATAAAGAGGAGGCAAAGAGTTCGACAAACATTGCGGAAAGATGAGAGACCCAGAACGGAGATATAAACGCGTTATATATTGAACAGCAAGTTAAATAGGAAGAGAAGAGACATCTACATCTACAGTATACCCTGCAAGCCACCGCAATGGTGTGCGGCAGGGAGTGCAATAGCACCAAGAAAACCATTTAATTAGGACGATGTATTTCGCCATACGACAGCTAATGTTTTATTGTTACTTCTGTTCTGGTCAGTTATCGTTCTAGGGAGACAAGAAGAGAGGGAGCAGAAGGAAAATCGAAGCGAAGAGATGATTTTATATACGTGATGAGTTTATGTGCGTGTATAAGAGGGTTTTCGAAGGTGGTAAATAAGGATATGGGGTTATGAGAAAAGATAAGAGGAATGGGAAAGTCATAAGCAGAGAGAGAGGTTTAGATACCGCTACAACATGGGGCCTCGAACTTTTACCAATATTCAGCACTGCGGCGATTTACACTTTCGTGAAACAAATTGATGTAAGAATCCCTGTTGCCTTTTGAAGGCACATCTATCTAACAAATAATAATAATTTTAGGCTCCCATGAACGTCTTTTGGTAAATAAAAATATGTTCGTACAAATGAAATGAAGCATTATGACGGTGCGCGTAACGCAATTCATAAATGTAACACCAGAGGATGCCATAAACTTCTGACTCCGCATCACAGAACAGATGTCTAAAACAGATTCTTCAGTATCGCAGCATGCACACTATGGGAGTACTCTGCTCTTAAATTTTGTGAATGCTTTAAAAGTATTTGATGGATATATTAAAAACATTTTTGGTTTAAATACTGCACCTTCAAAGCAGAGGTTTGATGGGAGGTAGTGAAATAGGGAAGTAGAGAGGGAGGTAGGGAAATAGGGAAGTAGAGAGGGAGGTAGGGAAATAGGGAAGTAGAGAGAGAGGTAGGGAAATAGGGAAGTAGAGAGGGGGGTACGGAAATAGGGAAGTAGAGAGGGAGGTAGAGAGAGGGAGAGAGGGGGGGAGGGAATGGGAGGAATGGAGTGAGAAGACCGAAAATAGGGCTAAATATAATTATCTACCTTAAATATATGCCGAAATGAGGAGGTTCAGGGTAGCATACGGGCAGCAGACGAATTTACCTCGCGGAGCGAGGTACGGGGTTGACGCGCGTAGTGCGTAGAGGCGGAGCTCCTAGTCTATAATATTAAAGCTAATTGTGCCTCACTCACTGACAAAACCCTTAGGTACTTCTACAAGGGCTAGAAATCTTAAATTTGGCAGGTACATACGTATGTAGGTCGAGTGGCACAACCGACGAGAAAAATCGAAAATCACAAAAATGTTAATATTTAAGGGGTCTTTTTAACTCCAATGTTCCATTTCAATACCCCATAAGAAAAGTATGGGATTCAGTGCAAGGATTTCTAAAAATGCATTTTTAAATTGCATAAAATTGGGATACGAATTCGGGAAAAAAGAAAAGTTGTCAAGTTGAAAGAACGGAGATCTTAATTTCTTTAGACAGAATTCAAATACATACTGAATTAACGTAGATGTCTGTTTTAAATCGAAAAAAGTGGGAATTTTTCCTCTTTTCAACAATGGAAATGTATTAACGACTTCATTGCTTTTAAAGGGACCTTGAATGCTTTTAATGGAAATGAAAGACGTTTTAATGCTTTTAATGTAAATTAATGCCATCATAACGGATTATAGTGGAACTTCCATAACTCGAATCTCAAGGGGAAATAAAAATTACTGGAGTTATAGAAAATTAAAAATACGGAAGTATATTTTTCATATATTTGTACATACACTGTGGAACTTCTATAACTCGAGTCTCAAGGGAAAGCAAAAATTATTCGAGTTATAGAAAAATCGAGTTAAGGAAATACCTATATTTTCTCATTTTTCTTTAATTGAGTTAACATCAAGTCCCTTAAGTATATATTAAGTTAACTTACTCTATGTAATTTTCAATATCACGCATATTAATATCACCTATATTTTCTTCCGATAATGTGAAAGATTTTACTCTATCCAAAACACTAATTGTATCACGCACTGTGATTGAAGGTAACATAAATAATTAGAATTCTAACGTAATACTGAAAGCACAAACACGACGATTAAATTTGGGATATCGACTGTAGGAAGGGGCAGTTAGGTTTGTTTTTCTCTGGGAATATCAGGGATCACAATAGGAGAAACAACTTCATAGAAGTGACGTTAGGGACTGCCTGAAGCTCTGCATTCCCTCAAACTCTTATTGTGTTACTTTTGATATGGGCTGAAATGCTTGCAGAATGCAAGCACCAACTACTTGTATTATATATTGACGCATCGTTACATATGATATAACTAGGCTTGATAGGGTTCGATTTAAATCGATAAATGTCGATAAACACCGAATGTGTAAAAATTTCAAAATCGACGAAAATGAATTGTCGCCGATAAATGTCTAATTTTCACTAATAAATTTTCTAAGAAAATATTCGTCAGGATTTTTAAATTTGCTTTATCACAGTCAAATTTAATATCTTTCAGCGCCAAGTCTCCAAAACAAAAGAGAGAATCGGCATTTTTCATACCAGTCAGCCACACTTCGTTTGGCATTTCATACCCTTTCCAAGATCCCTTATGTATTGAGGATCCATACTGAGCTGACACGGACACGGCACAAAACAATATGATAGGTTTATCACACTATTTCATTAATTTCGACCACATTTGATCATGCCTATGCGCATTTAGTCGCTTACACGGTACGATCAGCCTACATGCTCAATTTACTCAAAAGTCTTATGACTTCTGCAGACAACCTCCAAGATGCGAAATGAAAGATTTTCCCATACTGAAATTAATACGGATCGCCATATATCCCCATAGAAGGTCTCGAAAGTATAACTTAATCCTACTCCCCGCTTGACAAAATCCACTCGCCCATAACTCAGTTCGTGGTTGATTAAGTTAAAAATCTACTACTACGAGTACATTTCTGGAGCTTTGCCCAATAGTATTTTCAAAAAGTCATAAAATTTCTATTTTTGGTAGTCATACCCACAATTCATTCTGTGATTGTGGGTGAGAGAGTCCCATGCTTATTATTTCTTGCAATGCTGTCGTAGCATCGCTCAATGGTCGTACTCCGGACTATTTTGTACATTCATCATCGTTTGTCACTCAGCAAGATAAGATTGTTTCTTTAAAATATTCATATATGAATTTGATTGTGCATTATATTTACGTCACATTAATTTTGTTATGGAATTATCTCGAATTCGTGAATAAGGGGCGCTATTTAAAGAATAAAATTTACTAGGAATTTATTCCGAAAAATTAACTGTTACGGGTTGGTGGGCGAAGACAACAACAACACATTCACCTAAGTTTAGAGAGCAATGAAAAATCTGGCAAACGAGGTCTTATTTTCATATATCAAGTTTTAGTAAATTTAATTGGAAGAATCCAATTCATTTAACTTTTACTTTCTCCATATACGTAGTATAGGGGAAAGTATTGTATTCATGAAAAAAATCTACTTGGAGATTTCAACGGAAATACACGTTTTGAGGTGTGTGTGTGTGTGAGAGAGAGAGAGAGAGAGAGTGTGTGTGTGTGTGTATGTATGTGGTAGCTTTATTGTGGGTACTCTAACTCTAAAACTATTAATTAGGTCAACGCGAAATTTTATATTTAACATTTTTATAGAAGTCAAAAAAACTTGAGTTTTTGGTAAAAATCGGTCCACCGGAAGTGGGTGTTTACTCTTGTCACTTATCCGTTATTTTGAAATATTTGCTTTAATATTTGATAAATGTAAAACTGTAATAGAATAAAAGTTGTAGGAAATTTACTTTTCTACAATCTTTGTTTGAAACATTTTCCCATATAATGCATTGTTTAAGATATCCTATATTTTTAGCTGCCCCTACCACGCCACCTATCGAAGACTATTGTTAACAATTGACGCTTAGTTACGTCTTAGTAACGCTCCTTTTTCTTTTCTTAATTGTTGGAGCTTTGTGGCTATATCCAACATCAGAAGGCTATGGTTTGAGTTTATTTCTGTTCTTTTTAAAGTGTAAAATTTTCTCGCCGTTTCTTAAAATATTTATTGTCATGCAACCTATTTGGAATTTTTAGAAATATTACAGGTATGGAGAAAGTCATGTGTGGCCACATCAGATTTTTATTGATAATAATCGATAAAATAAATTAAAATTAGCACTGATATTCATCCTCGATTTTTAGGAATAATAAACGTTATTGGTGGTCGCTTTTAAAGAAATATGTACTTCGAAAACACAAAGCCTAATAAAATGTTTAAAATAAACGTCGATATTCATCGCTGAACTTAAGGGAAAATAAACGTCGATTTTAATCGTCGAATTTTAAGAAAAATAAACGTCGAAAAACCGAGACTAGATATAGCACATAGGATGATACTAATGTTTAGGCACTTCCAGATAAGCTGGACACTTGACATTTATCACGTTTATAGGACTTTGGTCATAACGAAACATAAAAAACGAAAATTTCAAAATTGTTAATTTTTAGGGTTTTTTTTACCCAATTTGCACATTAAAGTTTAATAATTTTTAGCTCGGAAACTATAAGTTGTAAGTAAGAACTTTTGCAAACATTTTGTATCAAATTCTATATAAATAAAACTAAAATGATTAAAAAGTTCAACAATGAGGCTGGTAAAAATTCGCTAATGTTTAAACACAGTTTAAAGGTTTATGTATTTTCGAATGTGCTACAACGCTGAATTTTTTTGAAGGTAGAATTAGTAAAAAAAAAGAAATAGGGATTATAGAAATTTTGATATTTTATTTTATTTTTGGCTGTTAAAAGTTCTTAAAATTTAAACATATAGATAAATGTTTAGGTACTAGGGGGCAAGCTAGGGAGCTAGAATTTTTAAGACATTTAGAGCATAGGTCAAATGCACAAATAAACATTTGAATGCTCACTGCACGTCTGATGACAGAACTAAAAGCGAACGATATTTTCCTTTGATATCAGGGACTTCTTTGAAGGATGAAATACGTAATATAATCACAAGACCCTTGAAACTGTTTGTGGCGAATAGGGCATTTGGAGACACCTGTGCATACATGCGGCGACGTATAACGTGTCTCACCAAGTCCGGGCAGTAAGGGTTCTAATGGGGAATTTTCTCTCCTTTCACGAAAAACTCTGTCTCTCGCTAAAGATAGCCTCGAAGTAACTTTCGCCGTACGAAACAGCATATATCACACTAAAATAAAATTTTTTCTCCGTTTTCGTTTTTCGCACAAAGAATGTGTTGTTTTATCGTCCTGCATAAGATTCACAACTTTAAGCTGCAAGAAAATCATTTAAAGTTCGTAATAACAAAATAATCGTTGTTTTCTCGTGCGTCTAAGTATTTTAAATATATTTCGGGGCAGATTTCGGAGACAAGTGCTGACTTCGTACAAAAGGAACTTCGTTAATGGAGGTGTGCCTGTGTATATATATATATATATATATATATATATATATATATATATATATATATATATATATATTAACTTAAGGAAAAGAAAAGGTAGTCATGAGGGTGGCAACAAGGTGTTGAGGGAAGCCCAGCGGACACTTACCTAGTTGGCAAGCTGCTGGGGGCGTCGAAGAGACAGGGAAAACATTATATATATATATATATATATATATCTCGGTAAATGTGCGTAGTCTGGTAAATGTGTACATTTCCCGGTTAATGCGCACATTTACCACCAAGTTCGGTAAATGTAAATATAAAATACTTTTACCGATTGGATTGGGGAAATGTACACATTTGCCTAGAGACACTGTAAATGTGGATAAACGTTGCAACACAGGCCACAACTTGGCGGCGACGCGAACATCTGTTGCAGTTTAGAAGTAGGTAAGGTATATGTGCGGTTGTCCGGTAAATGTGTAAATTTCGTGGTCAATGTGCACAGCTAAACTAAATTTGAACATGAAGGCAAATTTTACTCGGCCCCACCGGGTACCGGGTTGGGTAGTCGAAGTGTTTTTGGTTCCTCCTCACGTTTACTGTTCCCCACTCGGGTTGGGAAGCGTTCCTCTTAATATGTACCAGTGGAGCCGAACCCGCGATGATTTTATTATAAATTAACGTAATTATTAAAGTGCAGCATTTCTCATTCTTACTTATTTCCACATTTATCAAGGTACATCGGTAAAAGTGCACATTTACCGGAAAATGTACTGTTAATACGTATTTCTGGAAACTTAAACTTACATTTACCGAGCTTGGTGGTAAATGCGCGCATATATATATATATATATATATATATATATATATATATATATATATATATATATATATATATAGAGAGAGAGAGAGAGAGAGAGAGAGATTAAAGCGATTGTAGTATAAGAGGGTCGGCTAGGAGCGATAGAAAGACGTATCGAGTCAGAGATCAGGAGCAAGATAATGATAGTCGGAGTCGGATAGAGGTTGAGGGAGAGAACGAGAGATGGAGAGTTTCAGAGGGGAAAAAGGAGAGAGGCAGAGGTAGAGAGAGAGAGAGAGAGAGAGAGGACGCCGGGGAATTATGGAGAGTAAGCAGAGGTTGCCGAGTAGTAGTGAGAGGTTGGGTGGAGAGGCAAAAGGGTGGGTGGGGAGGAGCCTCCCCAACTCATACAACTTCTCCCCTCTCTCCATCTCAGCCCCCATCCACGACTACTGCGCGTGCGCAAATTTCGAATCGAACGACTTCCATCTCGTCTCTCTCTCTCTCCCCCTCGCTTTTCATCCGTTTTCTCTTCTCGGAAAACCTCCGTCTCCTTCTACCTCCATTGTAACACTCCATACGCCCCCTCCCCCGGTCTTCTCACAGTGCCCTCTTTTGCCCCGGAATCTGTCCCTAGGATTTTTCCTTCATTACTTTTGTTGCATCCCCCATTTCTCTATCTACTTTTCTTTCTCTTTCTCTATCTCTCTCCCACTCCCATACCTTTGCGGTCGTATGTCCGTCTCTTTCCATTTACCACTCGCGTTGCTTCCTAATGGATCTCTCTTTTCCCCACTATTTCCCTGCCTCTGACATTTTCCCTCTCTCCTCCCCTCTCACTCCCTTACTATCTCTCCCACCCCCCTCTCTCAATCTCTCTCTCACAATCTCTCGTTCCCATGCCTCCTCTCGCTGCTACCTGTTGGACACTCCTGCCGGACCAATTATTGCTCGAGTGCCGGGAAAGGACGAGAGCGGTGGATGGGGAGAGAAAGTGAGGGTGTGAAGGGAATATTGGAGGAAGTAGAGATGGGAGAGGAGAGACGGGTGGGAGGGGTGATGAGAGGGAGGAGGATGGGAGCGAATGAAAGGTGTTGGACGAAGGAGAAATGTATGGAGAGATAAGACAGGGATGAGAGGGAAATAGGGAGAGAGAGAAAGAGAGGATGAGGGAGAAAGGGAGAGGAGAGCGGGAGGGCAGAAAGGAGAGAGAGAGAGGAGAGAGTGAGAGCGATTGGAAGAGAGAAATACAACGCGAGAGGAATGAATATGTAGGAATGGAGAGACAAATAATGTCAGAAAGATATAGGGAGATGGGATTGGAAGTTGAAGAGGGAAGAGTGATAGGAATGGTGAGAGAGATGCAGAGACGGAACCGCAGTGAGGGAGAGACGATAAAAGGAGGAATAGAAATCTGGGACGGATAAGAAAAATGGAGAAACATAAAAAGGGAGAATGAGGGTTGGATGTAAGATTCGGCGGAAGGGTATAGAGAGGAGTATCTGAATTACGAGAGGCGCAGTCTGGATGTAGAGGGTGAACGGTTTTGAGAGAGCGGGACTTGAGATGAGGTTGGAGATTTATGCGTGGGAAAAGACACAGATGAAGATCAGGGGGCTAGGAAACAATCGAGATAAAAATAGAGGGACGACGAATGAAATAGAACGTAAAATGCCATTCTGATGGAGAGCATGGACGGGTGGTGGTAAAAAATAGGAACGCATAAGGTTCGCAATGGAAAAAGCTAATGGCATCTGGCAGAAACTCAAAGATGAAAAGAGATGGAGATGAATGAAAAGGAAAAATGAATTTTTAAAAACAGGTTCTTAATAAGGTGCACAGGAAAAAGAAAAGCGATGAAGAAAAATTAACAAAAGCGAGCATGGACAAAGAAGGTAGGAATACACATAATAAGTTAGAAGAAATGTAGAAAAGGTAAACCATTTTGCAGAGAACATGAAGAAAAAAGAGGAAAGTTTGCAAGGGGCAAGGAAATTGTGGAGAAAGACAAAAATCCGAGGAAGAACGAAAGATAAGAGGTGGAATAATACAAAAGATAAGAGGAAACTAACAAAGAGGAGGAAAAACCCGAGAGGTAGAGACCATGATACAGAGACAGAGGAAGCGAGGGAAACGAATAGGAAGTGGTGAAATTTAAGAGAAGAGGAAGCAACGCCGAAAGGTTTTTACCTCTCCCTAACTTAATTTGACGCAGGGGAGAGAGTCTATGAAGGATAGAGTGCGGAAAAGGTGGAAAAATAAAGAGAAAAAGGGATTAAGCACAACGAGAGAGAGAGAGAGAAAGAGAGAGAATGTCAGAAAAATGGAAGCATAAACTGAAAATGAAAAGCAAGATGCTACGAATCATTCTGGAGAGAGAAAAAAGGTCGGGGTCGAGAGATTTTCTTTCATCTACCGGGGCGCAAAAGAATGAATAAATTGTGACAGCGGGAAAAAGAGGAAACGGAGGGGTAAAGGAGGGGCTGGGTAAAGGGCGACGTATCCTAGCAACCAAGAATTACCGCCAAAGGGAGGATTCCAGAGAGAGAGAGATAAATTAAAAATCGCAGAGGACTCGAACGAATTACAGTAAAGCCAACCGCGAGGATGAATGAGAAACGTTTGTTTTGGGAATAGGACTGATTATACTAATGTGGCGCGGCTTGGGAAATGATAGAACTCCGTATCTTTCAACCCCTTTCGAGGAAGAATTACCAGAAAAGTTTTCGGGGAATTGGAGGAATAAGGCTTCTGACTGCACGGTCGGATGGTGTCGGACAAAACGAGAAGGGATATTTTTCGAAGGAGGTTCTTTACCCGACTTAAAGAAACTCTCCCGATGGATTATTTCTTTCGGTTTCCTGCGTCAATTCATCGATCATTGGAGGAGCCGAATTCCGATCGCGGAAATTGCGAAGTCGCTGCTAAAGAAACGTCAGAAATTAAACGGGATTTTAAGCACGCATCGCCACGACCGGTTAATTTTTCCCGGGAGAGAATCATCGACAGAAATATATGCCTGAGCGTGGCAACACGGTTGACGTCGCTTCGCGGCACACGATGTGAAATATTCAATCGATTTTCCATCCAGGTCGAAAATAGGAACATTATTGGTACACATATTTAACCCGGAAGTAGGCGCGCGGGGTGACTGATCACCGCACCAATGTTTACACTGCACTCATCCACTCGTGACGTATGTTTTTTCCCTAAGATAATCAGTACCTTTCTTCCGTGCTCTTTTGAGCATATTTATATCACTTTTAGGTCTCAGTAGCATTTCATCCGTGAAACAGAGCATTTTAAAAATCTTTCAGGGGTGAATCAGTCACCCCGCGCCCTTCCACGTTACCTTTCTTATTGCGAGTCATGGTAAGCTTTTATTCTATATCTTGCTGTAATCTTAATAAATCGATGGAATCTCTTTACACTTAACTAATTTAGTGTTTCTACCCTCTATTTATTAGGCAGGTGAAGATTTCGATATACATCGCGACTTGGAGAAAATCCGTGAAATTCTTTTCAATTGTTTCGTAATATTTCTATCAAATAACCCAAGTACAGTGCTCAAAAGAAGTAGTTTCACAAAACAACTCGGTCAGGCCTTAGCAAAACCAACAGTCATTTCTCGGTTGCAACAGAAAACCTTACCAAAGCAACTAAGGGAATTGGGCCAAAAATTTGTACCGCATAGAAAAGAAAGTTTCTGGAGAGCCCGGTCCACCTAAACCTGCAAAATTACGGTGTCGTATTCCCAAGAAATCAAGAAACGAAGACAACTTCGTCCTGTTCTAAATGTGAGACGCCGATGTGTATGAAACATATGAAATACGTATGTGAGTACTGCCTTGACAGCGAATAACACAACGAGAAGTGAACTTAGATAATTCTTATTATTACTGTCTTATTCATAATATTATGTTAAAAATATAAGTTATCATAATTACTAAGTCTAATTATTATAATTATTATGCACAAGTATTTTTATTATTATGTAAGTTCTTTTGTATGCAAGATAGCTATGCAGGACTTTTGAACAATAAATAATATATTTAACAAACGTAAACTATATGGGTTTAAAATAAATTTGAGTTTTCCAAACTTTTTCCTTACTAATTTAAGAATACACAAACAAAGAAAAATAAAAAAGCACGAATAATTAGGCTGGAAAATGTAATTTAAAATGGGGTAACTCAGTCACCCCGCGCGACCGTCTGTGCTCCAGAATTGAGCGCGCCTACTGCCAGGTTAAACAAAGCATCAGCGATGCAAAACCACAATAGTAGTGAAAACATTTTGCTTATTAGCGCTTTTTCTGAAAAATAGCCTATGTATTCGGTGAGTCCGTCCGTCTGTCTGTTTGGAAAATATCTTTGGAACCCTGCAACTTGGAGAAGCCAAATTTTCAGGATAGATTGGTCTACATGACAGCTACACATGGTAATAATTCAGTGCATCAGCTACTGAGGAGTGATCGATGTCTTTATATATATAACATACATTCCATCTTATTTTTCCGCCATTACTTTGCGTCTTCTCTGAGCTTCGCTTCCCGTACTCGTCCCCATAAACCCATGTAGCTCAGCGGCTGCGGGCAGAGATGCGAGAGGAGAGAGGGATTTTTTTTATCATCGTAGTATAAAGCGGGGTGAGGACAGAGGGAAGGGGGAAGATAGGTAGGGGAAGTAAAGAGAGGGGAAGAGGAGGGGAAAGAGGGAGAGGGGAGGGTGCTGAGAGGGAGAGAGGAAGTAGTGGCTACGGGTCCCCCTCCGTTTCCTGGGAAAATTCGCTCCCTCCCTCTCTTCTCTCCAGCTTTAGTTCCAGTATTGTCCTCACCCAGACCGAACGATGAGTGAGAGAGGGGGCGAGGGAATGGCGGGACCAAACTTCCCCGAGGTCGGCCACTACGGCCGGGTATAGGGGCGGAGAGAGAGAGATAGGGATGAAAGGGTAAAAGGGATCGGAAAAAGGGTGGAGGGTAGAAAGGATCGAACGGAACGTGTAAGATGGAGAGAGAGAGAGGGCGAAGGGAAAATGAGAGGAGTTGAAGGAGACGGAAGAAGAAGACTATGCAGAAGGAAGGACGAAGAAGAGAGGGAAGGAAATAAGTCGGAGGAAGAGGAGAGGCTAACAATCAGGATGGAGCGGATATAAGAAGAGTCCCCGGGCATGGGGAAGACGAGAGATTAAAACGGCAAATATATATATATCGGAGGACGGGACGGAAGAGACACAAAGGAGAGGAGAAGAAGAAGCAGCGGCGATAATCCTCTAGAGGAGGAAAGGGGAAGGAAAGGAGCGAGTGGAGTCAACAAAGGAGGGAAGATAATAGTCCTCCAAAACACAAAAGCAATGAGGGAATGGCTGGTGGAGGAAGAAGTGGAAGGAAAGGTAAACAAGGGAAGTAGAGGGAGAGGTAAATGGGGCAAGTGAAGAGTGACGGAAGAGAAGAAAAAGTGAATGGAGGAGCAGGGAAGGAAGAGGGAAGTAATGAGGACGAAGAGGAAGGAGGGAAGTCGAACAGAGACAAGTGTAGAGGAGTGAATAGTTAAACCGGAGCGAGGGGGAGCGAAGAGAAGTGAAGATTGGTGACGGAAAGGCTCGAGTAATAGAGAGAGAAATGAAGGGAAAAGAGAGAAAAGGACGGAGAAGAGAAGAACTAGCGGGGACAAAGTAGGAAGACGCAAGAATGAACGGCACAAAGAGAAAGAAGGATGAATGGAAGCGTATCATAGGTATCCGAGAGACGAAAGATGGTAGGTAGGGAAGAGGAGCGAAGGGGAGGAGGTTGGTGTGGGTGTGTGAGTGTCGGTGTACCCCGCAAGTAGGGAGAGGGCGCCAAGTGGTAAACACCTGAGGATATGCCTCGCCCGCTCCCTGTAGCGAGCCGCAGTCAACCCGGCTCCACGCCACGGAGTACTCGTCCGCGCGGGAGGGTGCGCTACAGAGAGACGGCAAAACAGAGAGGGTTGGGAAGCGAGGAAAGACGAGAGATAGAGACTTCGCAGTAAAGACATCTGGAGTTGAGTAAAAAAAACCGTGTGATGGAAGGAGCGAGAGAATGAGAGAGAAGGGGAGAGAATAAGAGAAAGACAGAGAAGGCAACGGAGGACGGAAAACTCTTTTGCGTGTACGTGTGTGTTGTTTTTTGCCGTTTTTAATGGTGGTGAAGTCCGTCTCCGAAACTGTGGTGTTTTTCCATACACTCGACGTGTGCAACGGACGGTTTTTCTTGTTTTTTTTTTAATGTTTTGCCTCGTGGGCGTTCTCGCTGTTAAATTAAAAAGCACGTAGCCGTCGTAAAAATAAGTGTTTCCTCGTTTCTGCTTCTTCTTTGCGTTTCTAATGCACGCTGGCGTGAAATTTTTAAATGCCTCATCGATAGATTTGATTGAATGTTTATTTTGCCGGGCGAACCGGGTACATTGTTTTTCTATCGCGGAAGTGCTGGGTGTTGCCTTTTTTTTGTTCGATAATCGTCGTTTTAAAGATGTCGTCATTTTGCGTGTTTTTATATAAATTCACGTGGATGTATACATAAATTTATATGTGTAAATAAAAAATATATATCTATATATATTTGTGGTTGAATATCTTTTTTATGTCGTCAAGGTGTTTATTTTTTTACGTGTAACGTTGTTAGGGTGTTAGGGGAAAGCTTTTTGGTACGTCGAAAACGATCGTTCCCAGGAGAAGTTTAAAACGTTTAGAAATTTAAAGATTCGCGGGAAGGAGACAAATTTTCGTCCCGAATTCTCAGTTACGATCCCAATTCGCAACTAAGACGGCTTGGTTTTTACAGGGTACAGACGTGATTGACAAACGAATCGAGTTACGATCGTTAATCAGTAATCAGGGATGTTTTTATAAACGATAGCATCTGTAAAAAATTTCTTGTATATAAAAATATTTGTGTCTAGCATTTTAAAATATATGTCGAATCGAGAAAATGAACGGGGTAGTTTTTTTAATGTATTAGATGTTAGATAAGCGCCGTGCCGAACGGCAAGATCAATTGCACTGACAATCCAAGAATATTCCGGCCTACTCACGCGCCACATTGTAAAGTAATCTCCTTCGCGTATTAAAGCTCTTCAAAACGCGCAAAGGTAGATCTTTCCATAGCTCAAATAATTTTTTGCGGGTATATCCAGGGTTTTTGAAAAAAAATCTTTCAATCGCTTGTTAGTTCGGATTCTTTTAGCTACGCGAGCTTTTTTCCAGAGGACGAAAAAGAAAAAAAACAGCCGAGAGTGATATTTTAGATAATTTATAGTCCGTATTTTATTCCAAAGATAGAGAAAGGGAGAGGCGAAAAATATACGGAGATGAATAATTCCAGGTTTCCGCGATGCATAAAGCGTTTTTAGCCGAAAATTCTAGCCAGAAACACTCCCAAAGCCATCCTAAAACCTGACGAACTGCGTCGGAAACAAGAGAAGAACGGCACGCGAAACACTTTTTTACTGACCGGTAAGGGAAAGTGGAAGACCTATCAACAACAAAAACACAGTTCCCTCCCTTGTGAGATGCATTACAAGCGAACGAAAATGCCTCTAGACAGCTCTTCGATAACGCCGGAGGTGAGCCCACTATCCGTCACGAAGCTGGGACAGCAGTGCGGCAGGCCTCTGATAGACAGGTCGGACCTGCCTCGCTTCCCGGTGTCGAGACAATCGTCCACCGTGAGATCCTGCAACTTCGCCAACGGCAGCACGGCGGGAAGCAACAACACCGTCAACGACAGTAAGGTCGAGGAGGGCACGGTGCCTTCGACCTCTTCCGGAGGCAGGGGAGGAGGCGTCGAGAGGAAGAGCATCGGGGTGTGCACCGGGCCGACGACGAGGGTTGGGTGCATGGGAAGCGTGGGAGAAAACAACAAGCAGATCCCGAGGACGAAGATGACCACTAGGTGTCTCTGGAACGCATGCAAGGCCCTTTCGATAGGACTCGTCCTGCTGGCTATGGGATGCGTAATGGCGACGGTCGGTGAGTTGCATTTTTACGGATCCTGTGTTGCGCGATTGCCGTCAGATACCTGCCCTCAAGAGTTTACGTGGATAAAGACTTAAGTAGTAGGTTCATCAGCGCCATCATCGGTAATCTGTCCGCGGAAAGGTCCGCGATCCTAAGTTAAACAGCTTCTATACATTTTCCTGTTCTCTGCTATCATAATTCTCGGTAGCTCTCTTTCCTATTTAAAGTCGTACTAATAGCCCGTGATATAGCTACGCTTGTGTACGTTAAAAAATAGTTAGGTTTAAGTTTTTTTTTAATTTAGCTGGTTGTTCACATTGGTTAGCACATTGATATTTTAATTTATTGAATATATTTTTTAAATCAAGGAATCATGATAAACAACATTTTTGGTTAATGTTATTGGATAATCAGGTAAACTAAATCTGATATTTGCAGGGTTATTGACTGTAGAGGTAGCTACATATATATGTATAAAGTTGCCCGTGTGCAAACACAGGTTCCTTCAGTTGGACGCCAACCCTTTCCAGTGTCTGACCTTGTGCCTTGGTCATGGCAAGGGCAGGAGACACCGGGAACTGGGGTCTCTCCCATTCAAAGGGAAAGATGTGATCACTTGGCTTCTCCCATATTATTGCCATAGGAATTGTCATACAGAGCAATAACCAAATAAAGTAAGTCACTGTCCATCCTTTTCAAAACGCGTTAGTTTCGCAGCAAGTAGGAAGGCTTTCACACGATACCTCTTCCTTATATGCGGATAGCAATCGCTCGTGCCGGAGTATACCGATGTACTAACGGTTCTGCGGATGGTCTGGGATTATATCCTTTAAGGATGAGAGGGAGGTTTGGGAAGGTTATCGCTCAGTTGGGAAGTGGGCCGCCAGATAAAAGGTGCATCGACGCAAAGTAGAACAAAAGCCGTCCAAGACGACGCCCATTCTCCCAATGAATGAAATGGTAAGATTTTTCCAAAATATAGCATATAATCGTTAAATTTGAGCGATTTCGAACTGAAGACGAAAATCGACGATAAGAAAATTGATCTTCATGCTTTTCTCTGTATAGTAGTGCAAATCCAGCGTCGGTATCTAAAAGTTAAGATTTAAAAAAATATTAACGAAAGAAGGCCTGCACGCAACGTTTCAGTTCTTCCCGTGGTATTCAAATGGAAAAAAGGTAGTCTACTGGAGGCAAACTCATGGTTTCAATGTGGACGGTGAGCTGGTAAAAATTTAAAATTGGCGTAGTCAAATAATTTCTGAATGCGTGCTCGAAAAAGAATAAACGTTTTTGATTTAAAAGCAAATTTCTTATTCTCCCATTTAAAACTACATACTGTCTTGTGGTACACGGGCAAACACACATTGCTCACTTAATATGTAGGGTTTTCCATATAATTTAGTTTAATATACGTAATTTCGCCAATTCTGCAACAGTGCGATAGTTGTTAACAACAAAAAATTTTAACCTCTAAACACGTAATATTTTCAATTTAAAACGACATTTGTGGACCGATTAGACCGGTACAGGGAAATTGACTGTAAGAATAATAAACTGTATTAATTTTTCTTTAAAACTGTCCGAAGATCGAAAGTCAATTTTTTTTATTTTAATTTGCAAAAGAAAAGAAGCCTGCACGACGACTAATGGATTTTTACGTGTTATCTTATGGGAAATGGAAATGATCTCCTGGAGTCGAACCCGGATCTTTTTTCGTAATTGACTTGTGATGCATGACTGAAGCATTTCTACAAAATTTCAATCTTCTACCTAGTCGGAAAGTTTGTTAAAACGCGCTATAATATTACGTAACACACATTTCCACTTAATATATAGTATATATGTAGCTGTATATATATATATATATCTATATCAGCCAAAATTTTCATTCCCCTGCCACTACCTCTTTTGCTTCCAACTATTCCTTCGATCACATCTTTAACCATGTGGTCTCTCCTGAGGAAATGCCCTGCACAGTTCGCTTTCCTCTTTTTCAACCATTCGCATCATCGATCACTTATTTCTTATTCTTCTTCATCATTTTTAACTAGATTGGTCCATTTCGTTTTCTTTATTCTTTTGCGCAGGGACGAATCCAGAAACTTCCCAAAGGGGGAGGGGCAATTTTGAAAATCCCTACCAATTTATTTCTTTCCCTTGCCATAAAGACAATCTGCGGTGTAGGAAAAAGAAATTTTGCGCGTAATGAATTTAAGAATGAATGTTTCCAGTGGAGAGGAATGGGGCCATCCAAGGGGGGAGGGGGGGACCCGACACTGCTTTTGCATGTCCATATTTTATAGCTTTTAAAGTATTGCAGGTCATTTTTCCATACAATACTCCATATACAGCACTTTAATAACTTCTTCGATAGATCTTCGTTTATTTTACTTGCTTTTGTAATTCCAATAATAATTTCATTCGAACATTCTGCATCTTCTGTTAAAACACTTCCAAGGTATTTGTATTGGTTAACCTATACAAATAACTTTCTACCAAGCCTTATATTCTAGTCCTTTTCTTCTCCCGATATTCTCGTAACTATAGATTTCTCTATATTTCGCTTTCGCCTGGTTATCACCCGTCTGCTGATCATTTCCAGGAGTTCCTTTACCTTTCATGCCAAGATATATAGCATAATAGCAGAAAACATTTCCATCCTCTCTTTTTCCTTCAAATTTTTCATGCAGTATTTAGCTTGTTCTTCGTAAATACTCTATCCTACTTTCTTTTCTCTCTCTCCCTATTCTTCTTTGTCTCACCTTATCCGTCCATATCACAATTAATGAAAAGGAGAAAAATAATTGCTACACCTGGCTTTTGAAGCCACGATGCAATTGAACAGATAACTACACATTTTACCAATACAATTTATGTAATTTATATCCGGGTACATGGATTCTTGTTTTTGTTTTCCTCCCACATCTTCGCAATTTTTTGTTTTCTTCCCACTTCTTCCGTTTCCCTCTCACTATTACGAATGTACTATAATTTCATACACTACGTCTTATGAAAAAAAGGAAACAAAAACATGTAGTTACAAAGTGTACAGAAATTTAATGAGAAATGAAAAAACTCCTATATATTTACGTATGTGTCTCCCTTAAAATGCACAAACAGTTTTGTCGAATGAAATTTGAAACTACACAACACGTCTCATGTGTAAAAAGGCACTGGTTTCCATTAGCTGCCTATTAGGATACTTGAACACCTGAGATTTTACCGTTTAGTTTACAATGAATTTGTTGCATAATATTCCATGCTGAAATTCTTTATGTAGAGAAAAAGCACGGCCAGATAAAGTAGCAGTTTCTAATTAGATACTGAAAAGCTCTTTCCTTACATACCTGAACCATGGATCAAACAAAGAAAAATTACATTTTCTTGGCAAGAATTTTTTCCTTGTTTAGGCTCATTCTAATATCCATTTCAAATATTTTTATAAACCCATCCATAATGCATTCTCAATAATTCATCATGCGTTTGCCATCTCGAAAATACGAGTACAGGATACGATTTTCATTTATATATATATATTCGGATCCGTTACTTTATGAATAGCGAAGCAGTAGCAATTGATAAATCAACAAAAGCAACACTTATAAACCTTTAAACTAAATCACTCGTTCTAAACTCTAGCAAAAGAAATTTCGTTGGCATGACGGAAACAATAATGTAAAAAAGTTTCGCTTGATATTTCCAATCGTCGTATGAATAAAGTGGTTCTTTTGAGATGAAAGAGATGATCAAAATCGCACTGCGAACTACAATAGTGTTGTCATCTTTTGTTTGGATGGTCCCAAAAGCTCTTTCGGGGGAGAGAGCATTTGAATAGAGTAAAAGGGGAAAATTTACATATCGAATGCTACGGTTTTCTTTTTGAAAACGGCCATCGAAGTTCTTCGAACGGATAAGGAATTTTTACAGAGGAATTTAAACCCTTTAACTCAAAAATTTCCCCTTTCTTCGATGCTATACTTTTTCCCGCAAATATTTTCCTCGTTTCCAAAGGCCATGTGATAGAGATTCATTTTAATGGAGATTCACAAACTTTCTCTTACTGGAAACATGGATTACATTTTGACGTAGATTACTCATTAATGAACAGCAAAAATTAAAACAACCAGTACATAACTAACAACACTTAATGAAAGGACTTAAAAGATTATAATTAGCAGAAATAGTAGAAAATGCAACAAAGAGAAAACGAAAATTGGGTCGTCCATATATTACCATAAGAGGGTTGATTAAATTCGATTGTGCATTTTCCAGGTTGATGTTTTAGAAAAGTTTCCTCGTGGCTAGGGTTGCCAACCGTCCAATACTGTACGGGATTTCCCGTATTTTTATTTTCTTCCCGCGTCCCGTACGAACTCTATACGGGACGCTGTTTTCCCCGTATTTTAAATCGTACTATTTATTTTTAACTAGTACGTTACATTGCCTAAGGATGTATTAACAAGATGATCCAAACAGAGCTTATGATGTCTACTTTCCATTTAATCATTTATTTAATACTTATATTGGCTTTAATAGCTTTAAAGTCATCGCGGATATGTAGCTCTTTGTGTTCCCAAATTTCATAATTTAGCGTTATAAAATACTGCAAATACATTCGAACGGAATATTAAATTGATCACGCGTATTTGCGCGGCGAAAATAACGCGTGTACATATTAGAATACACCGAATCTGAGTCCAACAATAGTTGTTGCTATGGCAACACTCTCGTAATGAGTGATAAAAACTGAAAAATCGTCAGTAAATTTTAAGAAGTACAATCGATAGGCAAAATTCTACGATAAAAATGACAATATTCACTCCTTTTCTCAGAGAATAGTACACAACTCGCTCCGATATTACAATTCCAAGATAGTTTAATGTGCAAGAGAAAATTACCCTGCAAAATGGATTTCAGATTTCCCATGTAAATCAAATGGGAAGGATAGTACCTGGAATCGAACCCGGGACTTCAACCTTCGCAACAAAAACTATCCTCTGAAGCTTACCCCATGTAGCAACAGATTTTCACCAAGTTTCATGAAAATTGGTCTATTGGTTCAAAAGTTAATAGTGGGGACGGACAGACGGACAGGCACATGGAAAAACTATGAGCCTATTTCCATTCTGGAAAGTAGACTAAAACTTGATCGTAGATAATATGAATGGAATAATAAAACTCCATGTTATACTTTCCTACCTGGTTTGTTTACAGGTTACAAAGTCAAATTCACATTTAGCTATCAAACACATTAATACTGAAACTTCATATTATAGTCGCTGATAGAAAAGGTGCTGACACACCTTTAAACACCGCCGCCAACAATAAAACTGCCTCCATTGAATGTGTGTAGATTAGAGCAAGTAATAATATAAAAATGGATTTTTAAAAATAACTTTTATATAGATAATGACTTTATATGCATTGATGTAATATTATTTTCAATAACTTAGGTTACATTATTTAAAATATTTAAACTGAACTTGTTTGAAGCACATATATTCATTCATTCATTCATACAAGTGATATATTCATACTTAATTCGTAAAAACGTACTATCGGCTGTCGCGGGAGCATATTCACAAACTATTTCTCGTTCTCCATATAATCTAATGAAATCATACTATAATGGAGAAAGCGTGAGTTTGTCTGTCCGGATTCTGATTGACTTTCGAGAAGCCCTGCCTCTGGCGACAAGGAATCGCAATTTTAAAATAAAAATTTAATGTATTTTTTCTGAATTGAACCAATTTTGCATGAATTTCTAAATCAGATGACTCTCTTAGAACATATCCTTACAAGCCGTCGTCTTTGCAAAATCGAAGATAAAACGTACGATTGGAGGAAACGAATGAAAATTACTGTTACAGAGGATTTCCAAAGGTCGTCTCAAAAAACTAACACTAAACGATACACAATATAAAAAAGCACAAAAACTTACGGCAAAAATTATCGTGTAACTACAGGTGTATTTAGAATCAATCACAACATAGATAATTTTATTTTTTGGATTATCTCAAGTAAATATAAACATTTATGTTGTCTTGGAAGTGACAATAAATGAATAACAGCGAAAGAAAACATCAGTATTGTTGCCAATAAACTGAAATGAAGATAATCAGTTATTATGCACGTTAAATAAATAATAATGTTAATAAAGTCAGATACAGAGATTTGAATTCATGAATATTTGAAGGATCTTGAGGACATTTTCTGGGAAAGATGCGTGTCTTTAACCTTTAGCTAAAAAGAAAAAAATATATTTAAATTTATTTCATGAAATCACGTTTTGCATCCACTAAGAAGTAAATAAATCGCTATTTCTATTTTGAGTCAAAGGTAGATCCCACCCTATTAAGACTCCAATAGAACAGTTCAACCATTAAAATTATCTTTTGATAATTGCCTCCGCTGTTCACTGGTTATTCCTATATCACTGATGCATTTCGTAGGACTCACGAAGAAATATTCGTCTGTATCGAAATATAAAAGAATAGTGAATGAATGCTGGCAAACAAAAACAATATTTCTAAATACTATTATTGAATCAAATATCATTGAAAATATTAAAAATAGACTTCCTAGTATCAATCTCGTTCTAATCAAAACCTTTATCTATCTATCTCTCCCTCCTTCTGTCTCCTTCCCTCTCACTCCCCCTCTCTCTCCTTTCTTTCTTTCTCTCTCTCTCCTCTTTCACGTACTAAAATATTCAAAGCACACTTTCCTTACGCATCTTCTCTACCATAAATATTTTGAAGAATTTGTTTGTTTGTGTATTTATAACGCAACAACTACAAAACGTAGAAGCAAAATGAAGGTGACATTTTAAGTTAAGCGAAATGGGAGGGTTTTTGAAGCGATTTGAACTACATTTTTATTTAAAAAATGTTTTACTCTTTTAATTTTTCCCATTTAAATAACACGGGAATGAGCGTATTGTTGGATTAATAATCTACTTGACAACCGTTATAAATAATACTTAATCTCTACTAAATATTTTGAAGTACTTTTTGTTTGTTTTTGCATTCATAACGCAACAACTACAGAGCGTAGAAGCAATAAAAATATGTAATTTTAACCGCAATAAAAAGTTAAGCAAAATGAAGGGGTTTCAAAGCGATTTGAAGTACATTTTTTACTTTTAAATGTTTTACTCGTTTAATTTTTCCCATTTAAATAACACGGGAATGAGTGTACTGTTGGATTAACAATCTACGTGACAACTGTTATAAACAATACCCTAATACCTAATATTTACTAAAAGAAATAATATATACCTAATATAAATTACAGTATGGAAGAAAGAAACACTAAGGTTATTCAAAGAAAGACATTCACCAAAAAAACTATACATCTAGCTAATTGTTTCAAAAGATAAGTGGAAGACAGTTTTAATGTGAAGTGCTTTCGTTCTCTAAAAACTTTTGGTGTATTCTGCATATTAAAGAAAAATGAGAAAATATAGGTATTTACGTAACTCGAATTTTCTATAACTCGAATAATTGTTGCTTTCCCTTCAGATTCGAGGTATAGAAGTTCCACTGTATATAAAAAATATATTTCCGTATTTTTAATTTTCTATTACTAGAATAATTTTTTATTTTCCTTGCGATTCGAGTTATGAAAGTTCCGCTCTAATTGGTTAGGACGGCATTAATTTCCATTAAAACCATTAAATCGCTGCAATCGTAACGTATAATATCAGATCCCTTTAAAAGCATTGAGGTCGTTGCTATAGTGTTTAAAGATTTCCATTGTTAAAAAGAGAAAAAAAACTCCCTTTTTTCCGCTAATTCGGTAAGTATTTGAATTCTGCCTTCAAAAATTAAGACCTCAGTTCTTTCAGCTAGTCAATAGTTCTCCCGAATCCGTATCTCAATTTTTAGTAATTTAAAAATGCATTTTTAGAAAACCTTGCACTGAATTCCATGCTTTTCTTATGGGTATTGAAATGAAACATTGGGGTTACAAACACCCCTTAAATATTACTTTTTTTTGGAATTTTCGATTTTTATGGTTGGTTGTGACTCGAGTTTTGGGTTCCCGACGATATTTTGTTTCCCGGGAAACGGGAATTAGGTTGTCAAATTTCCCGGGAATCCCGGGAACCCGGGAATAAGAACGATTTCGCATTTTTAATATTTAATAAAACATTCTTCATTTAAACATTATATTTATTATTGATACAACGTAAATACATAAGTCTTTAATAAATTCCAATGACATGTGATACATTATCTCCGACAAGTTGTTATCAGAGTCAATATTCTGACGCACCTTGACTTACGCAACCGATCTTTCCTCGATGTTGAAGATGTGGAGATAACAAGAGACCAACTACTAATGTATCCTATATTGCAATTCCCTCAAAGTTGAAATTGAGGGTAGAAGATGTATGAAAGAGGTTTAAAAACAATCTAAAATATTTTGTCCCTTTGTGGCTCCCTCTGTCACGCTATAAAAATGCGAATAACTTGATAAAAGTTCGAGTTATATTTTTGAAATTTGGCAATAATACTAAATTCGAATATTTTAAGGTGTTGACAAAAAAAAACTCGAAAAATCCCTTGTTTCGACTCAAAGGAAGACATTTCAAGTTCCCATAAAATAACACGTAAACATCGACTTTTCCACATTATTCTTTTTGAGATCCAAGTTAGAAAGAATTGACCTAAGATCTTCGATTTAAATCATTTTAAGGGAAAAATTATAATATTTCTTATTCTTCGTTCCACAGGGTTGAGCCTGACCTCACTATTGATATTTCTTATTCTGTTCATCTTTTTCTCCCTACAGTTCAAAATTCCACGTGTTAAACGTTTAATTCACATATTTTGGGGAAATCTTGACATTTTAACGGGATATTGCCTTGCCAACGAGCTACATTGTTAAGCCTCGAAATCAAATTGTTGTTTCAATCCTTATGGGTGAAAGCGTGCTTCGAATTCTTTTAATATGAGAGAGAGAGAAAGAAGGAAGGAGAGGGAAATGATTTTCATAGCCACCAATGTAAGCAACATTCGTTGCGTTATATGCTAGAAGGAATACTTTTGAATCTGAAAAAATTAATCATTCGCATATTAAAATCACTTAGAATCATCGCAGGAGTTCGATACTTGAAATAACGATTCGATTTTTTAATACGCGTCGAATCGATCAACAGGTCAGTTTTTAACGCGAGAATTTGACGCATTCTTAGTGATTTGCATTGTTGTCGGTTTCGTGTAATTGGCTACCATTGATTTGAATAATAGCTTCTGGTCGCACCTAATCACGAAATTTCATTTTAAAAAACTCCCGTTTTCAACGGGCATCTCTCTATTTTATATATAATTCACTTGGTCGATTAGGAGAGGAGGGATCGGGGAAGGAAGAAGAATAGGAGGGGAAGGTAGTTCGCTTCAGTGCTTAGTTTCAGATACATGCAGACATTACCATTGGACACTTTGTTTACTAACGACATTCACTGGTGCGAGAAGAAGCCATTTTGACAGTGTATTAGCTTTTCATTAAAATTGAATTAATAGCGAGAAACGCAACCTGATCCTTGATCTCATACTCCTTAAAACTAAGTTACTAAATATCATTCACTGGTAAAACATTTAGTACCTATTCATCAGAAATTCTATTGGAAGGTACAATATGCATAAAATAAAAAAATAAAAACTAATTTTGAAAGTTTAACATTTGGGGCTGAAATTCGTAGGATTATCTAAAACAAACCAGCTATGAAGGCAATTCTGGAAAAGCTTGACTCGGCACAAAATTCAAACAAACAATTCCCGGGAAGCGAGAATAAGAAATATCGAGTAAATTCCCTGGAACCGGAAACGGGAATTCCCGATTCCAAAACTCTAATTGTGACTAAAAACCTATAATTGTGCCAAATTTCAAGCCTGTGGCTCATCTGGAAGTGCCTTAGTATCCTCATATATATATATATATATATATATATATATATATATATATATATATATATATAAGTAAGAAGCGTAAATATAGTATAGAAGATAGACTAGATGAAATAGCCCGTTTAAAACGGGCTTTGTAATCAAACAAACGGCTGAGATATTTATTGCCATATGGGAGATTGAAATCACCCTCTGGAGTCGAACCCGTGACCTTTTTTGGAAAAATTTTATGGCCCCGTTTTCCGAGAAATTTCAGGAACCGTCTGCACCGTAAAGCGAGATGTGGCTGTTTTATAATCGCTTTCTTTAATAAAAAATGTTCAAAGCATGTCATCGTCAATGAGGTGTTGCGAAGAGTGGGAGGAAAGAGGTCGGTAATACAAATGAATGTAAAGGCGACCTGGATAGGGCATTTCCTGAGACTCCAGATGTTACCGAGGGAAAACTTGAAAAGAGGAAGGGAACGTTTCAGCTGATGGAGGACTCGAATAGACAAGAGAGTTGCCAAGAAATGAAGAAGGCTCTGGAGAATAAATTGGACGATGCGAAAAACTCAGTTTAGCGCGTAATTAGGGAGATTTCTGCGGAGAGATCACCAGCGACGATGATTGTTATCATAAGACTAACATGTTTATGAGTGAAAGAGTTTACCGTGTAATCTCTAGCGTTTTTCCTAAAAAAATATCGCTTAAGCATTCGGTTTGTTCCTCTCTCTGAAATCCTGGAATCTGAAGAAGACAATTTTTTCGGGATAGGTCGATGGTAAAAATCTAATGCTCGGGAGCAATCGGTGTCTACATCAGAACTTTGCTAATCATTCGAGATGAATTCATGCTAGAAAGAAGAAAATTATTTTTGCAGGACGAAACGTTGGAGTAATAGAACGGATTTCAAAACTTAAGGACACGGGTTCTATTCCGCGTGTTTATTTTTGAATTTCGAATTTTTTTATTCTTCAAGTCTTTTCTTGCTTTGTGACCGGACACAATGATACTTATTTACGAAATTTTCTGCGAAAAAAGCGTTATGTCGTTTTCTGTGTAACTCTTCCCTCACTTGTATCTTTGCTTTGGCGATGGAGATTGTAGGGAGGAGTCGGTTATAATGTCAGAAAGTGTAAATGAGACCCTCGAGTGCAGAAAAAAAAGCTTGGGAGCTTCTGTGTCATATCATTCATTGCGTTTATTCTAAGAGAAACAGTCGACTCGTTTTGAGAGGGTTCCTCTGCGTTGGCAAAATTACGTAATAGTCGCTTCGTTAACTCTTTTTATTCCGTCCCAAATCTCACGGATTTTTTACGCTTATTATTTTCCAGTTTTTGTTTTACCATAATTAATACTAGTACGATTTCTAATGGCGGCTGACGTCATGGGTCAATAAAATGCGAGCTGACAACGACTCTCGAAAAACAACACGAAAGGGTTTCGCTTGTAGGTTTCCCGAGAGTTTTGAACGCTCGTGGGCGAAATTTCGAGCGCCAAAACCCTTACAAGTTCCTTTTTTCAAACATTCCATTAATTATAACAGCGGTTGAAAACGAGAGGCGGGAAACGATTCGTGAAGAGCTGCGGAGGACAAAGAAATTATCGTTTTTCCCTAATAAACCGACTCGAGTTCACGCGCGACCAAAATACCGGATCCTTTATCAATTGCGTCAATTAGTTTTTCTGGCAATCTGTAACATCTTCACCGCAGCTGGGATAACAGAAAAATCGGACCGACTGGAAGAGAAAATTTATTTTTCAAAATAAAAACTGCCTTAAGTTTTGCTCTTAACCGGGGGTGAATATTCCTGGAGGCCGCCGTAAGCTTCCTCATTTTAGGATGACCCCAAGAAAGATATGAATTTTTTGGAATATTAATAAGTAAAATAATTAGTTATTTCCCGTAGTAATACCTACTATATTGTGAGAATAGTTTGCCTGTGCCATTTTTCGGCGCATCATTAATTTTTTTTTAAGGAAAACAAAGCAAATATCTAAGAATGCATCTCCTAGTAAGAAGGATGTAAGAAGCCCAACACACAATAAAACTGTCTAGGGTCACAAAATGTTAATATGCGTACTGTACTTAACTAATGCCACCCGCACTTTTAAAAATTGCACTTTGGCTTAAAACTATTTTAGTTGCATAAAAAAATAGTAATCAGAATTAAATCAGAACTGATTTGAGCCCCTTAAAAAAACGATTCGTCTATTCATGAAACACGGAATTAGATATAAATTAATAGATACATGAAACATCAACATGCGCTCCTAAAGCAAGTTAAAACAATATAGAGTCCAGATCGATACACGGGACGGTTGTTTAATGGTGGCCACTCCCATGAATCGCTATTATTTCAAGACATGACGAGACTGGTGGAATTCGTTTCGAAATTTCACAGCTCGTGGAATCACAGCGAAAGCGTGAACCATAAAATTAACCTTGCATATTTCATGTAACATCGCTTTCATTACGAGACCAATCCAGATAAAAAAATCGTTTAAAAAGACATTTTTAACTGAAATGATATAATTAATTACCTGTAAGATTTACAACCATCCTGCTCCACCGCTTAGATCGGAGATATCAACTGAAAAAAAGAGAAAATAAGTTAAAAAAATAAAGCGTAGAGAGAAAAGCAACTGATGTAGCAAAGGACGAATCTAGAAAAAGATGGCGGGAGGTTGAAGAATTAATGAGAATAGAAAAAAAGAATAATATATGGTTAACTAGGCATACGGTGTTGTTAGAAAGTGGAAACTATGGTTGCGTTTCATTATGGAAGTGGGTGAGTGGGTGGCAGCCCGAAGCACACGAATCTGAGTGAGGGTGCTCAAGAGGCAGAGCTGAAAAGCGGGCGTAGCGTTGAGAGGCCAGCGACAAAATCAGAAGCGCTTTTTTTCCTTCTAATATACAATCTGTCTGTTTCAGCGACTTGCTTTTGAAAATAATCAAAGTGTTTCCCTTCGTTTTTTTGGTGATGTTATCAACGAACAGAACATTTTATGTGTGTCACACATGGAAGGTATCGACTGTCATTTTCGAAAATTTAGAGTTCGCGTGGCTCCAAAAGCCTTTAAAAATAATGATGCTAGACTCTCAATTTCCGTCTGGCTACGTACTTTTCATCTCGTTCGATGATTAAAGTGCTTTGTATGGTATTAATATCTTGAACTCCTAACCCGTTTCTGAATTAATTATCTGGTTTCAAACTTTATATTGTGATAATACCTTTGAAAATTTTACCTCGTACAAAAAATTTTAGGCTGATTCTCGAAGAGGGCGAAATTCCAGAACAATTATTAATTTTAACCGCGCTTAAAATGTTTCAGATAGCTTATTTTGATTAATTACCAACACTGTAGATTTGTTGTCTGATTTATTCGTCTCATCATATCATATAGTGTATAACTGCGTTTGTTTTACTGAAAAACTCTATAAAATGCTTTCGCCTACAGTAGTAACTTTATCGGTATCCGTGTTGATATTCTAACGGCCAAATATTTAATGATGAAATAACTAATGAATACATCAAATGACCGTGTTATAAAAATTTTATATAATCTCATCTTTCGATGCTAAAATATTGTTTGGATGCGATTTCTCGCTTCAGCGACAAAAAAGAAAATTTCTGTTAAATATCTACTGTGGTGCACTTACCATAGTTGCGGATTTTCTTTATAGGGCTAGCCGTACAATGAGTTTTTAAGGGTATTTACCTCCTCTTTACTATCCAAGCATCCAAAGCTAGACAGGCCAGGTGGCACTAATGGTGAGAATTTAATCCTCGTAAAAGGATTCCTGCGAAGGAAGACAGACCAGAAATACCGAGACAAAGATAGGTTTGTGGTGGAATGGAACAACGTAAAGATATCGTAGGAAATCCAGAAGTGGGCGGAAAAGCGCGGCGCGGTCACCGCGTGCTTCCGAGGCAGCTGGCGGTCATATATCTACGCGGTCCCTTGAGTCTATTGACGGTTACTAGGGTTCAAAGTCCTCCATATGGATACCAAGCAATTGTGGCAAGGCGAAAATAGAACCGGAAAAGAGATCCAAAATACTAGGAGCTATATAAACGGAGAATTTTAACCCGAAGAGATGTTGTCATCCGGCATAACTTCGGTTTATTAAAAGGGCCTCAACGCAAATACCATGCTCGTGATAAAAGGCCAGTAAAAAAACTTATCAAGTTAAAAATTAGGATAAACAAGAATAGATTTCTTGAGGAAAAAGTGTTTATATCCTATCTAAAACATCGGATCGATACTTTTGAATTGGGTAATTAATTTTCTGAACGAAAACTTTCGTTTGCGGTAACAAATGCAAAAAATAGTAATGAAAGTCGGCAGAAAATAGCGACAGAACATTCAGATATTGGTCTTTGTTTGGGAAAATTTGAGAGTTAACCAAGGGCCTAAAAAACGTGGCTCGCGGGGCGCATGCGGCCCGCGAGTTCGAAAGGTGCGATCCTCCCAATACCTTGATCCCAGAGTAATTTGGTGGAAAAGTGTGGACGAGACATTTGTGGAGTAAAAAAAGAGATAAGAAACAGTATAAAAATGTTTAATAATTATGAAAGCATCACAATTTGTTCTTAATTAAAATACACAATTTTGAACGGGATTCTTTTAGGTTTCAACAAAATGCTTAAGCTAATTTTTATGGAAGACGACCCGCCATGTATTTTGAAATTATCACATGCGGCCAGCCATCTATTTCAAAATGATATACTTCGCCCCAATGCCATTTAAGTTTGAGAGCTAGAGTGTCCTCCCTTCTTTCACTTAACCCAATACCAAGCACAAAATACAATGCCATACACGTGATAAAATAAAATTAAAGCTGGAGGAAATGAAGAGAGAATGATATTTGTTGGGGAAAAAGGGGAAGAAAATAATTAAAATATAGTACTCTAGAAAATAACCCGCAACAGGAAAACACCCACATCAGAAGAGTTGATAAAACAGTAGAAAAAATACAGCTGACAGAGTAGGTTTCTCCGTGAGCCATAGAAAAGTATAAAAAAATCAGATGCGCATATCGGCCACAAAGCAGCCGACATTAGAGGTGATTATTTCATTATAATTAGTATTAGTGATTGTAAGAACCTACTATCGGTGAATATCCACTGATGACGGCAACTTTGTAGCCAGAATTCAAATTTGTTTTTTATGGCCATCGGAAATATCTAGGTCAAATTGTATTTCAGCCTTAGGATGAGCTCGATAATTCTTCATTAAATAAAACGCAGCTAACAGTACCGTATTGTCAACAAGTTACTGAGTTCTAGACATTGGTGATTGATTCTCTCACGCGCATGAAATATCTATCAGCGAGCGAAACGGAGTGAGGAGATGAAAAACGTTCTGTTATTCACCTCGGTTTTATTTCTGATCCATCATCGCACCCTACTCAATACGCCTTTCCGAAAAAAGCTACTTATCGAGGGTTTTGCAGAAGGACGTAAATTTATCAAGGGAAAGACACATGTAGGAAGGAGATCGCATCGGTTTTTCCATCATGAACATTGAGAAAAATAGGCTCCGAAACATATCTACCCACATATATCATACTCGTCCAAAGCAGGGGCAAAAATCCCTGTCCGACAATGCCCTCGAGTACGCCCCAATACCCTAGGCTACCTGGTGTCACTCAAAATACGAGAAAGGACATATATATATATATATATATATATATATACATATATATATATATATATATATATATATATATATATATATATATATATATATATATAACAACCTACGGAAAAGGAAAGGTAAAATAGATATATGGATGTCAACAAGGTGTTGGGATGAGGAAACCCAGTGAGCACTCACCAATCAGACGACTTCAGGTTGGCGAGGCCCCGGGGATGTCGAAGCGACACACGTAAAATAACACAAAAACACAGAAACATCACAAACGTAAAGCTTTCGGAACTACTCCTTCTTCAGCTACAGAGAGAGAACGTAGCTGAAGAAGGAGTAGTTCCGAAAGCTTTACGTTTGTGATGTTTCTGTGTTTTTGTGTTATTTTACGTGTGTCGCTTCGACATCCCCGGGGCCTCGCCAACCTGAAGTCGTCTGATTGGTGAGTGCTCACTGGGTTTCCTCATCCCAACACCTTGTTGACATCCATATATATATATATATATATATATATATATATATATATATATATTCAACAATGGACATGGTCGTGAATTCCTGAAAATCTTCCTCTCTCTATGCAACAAGTGGGACCTGAAGTGTGAGTGAGAGAGAAAGAGAGTTGAGAGTTAAAAAAAATCACATAACCAAACGAAATAGTTTCGTGCATGCAGGAAGAATCCATTCTTGATTTTGTTTAAGATGGCGCCAGCGGGAAATCAATATTGCGATATTGCGGGCGGTGGACATATTGTTCCGAGAGAGAAAAAAACAGGATAAAAAGTGTGTGTATATATATATATATATATATATATATATATATATATATATATATATATATATATATATATATATATATATATATATATACATACACATATAGGTCGATGCTCATATCGTACTTCCTCCCTGCCAGCGATATGCATCGCTTCCAAAAAAGTTGCTTTATCGAGAAAAAAAAATTGAGTTTGGAACTGGGCGTATATCGTAATTCTTCCTTTCTAAAGTTGCATAAATTTTTTAAGAGAGGGTTTTGGTCTTCCGTTAGTATACAATGACGGATGAGTATCGAAAACGGAGGAAATAATAACATACATATCCGAATAGCGTCACAAATGGAATACAGAATGCCATATTTCAAGTAAAGTGTAATTATTCGTATCCGACTTTTTGGGCTTTACAAAAACATGTAAAATGTTTTGCTTTGTTTGTTATTTTATTTAAAGGATTATTTTATTTCATATTTTACAGTTTTGTTAAACGTAAGGTTAAAACTAAGACGATAAAGAAGTTTTATACATTTACTGTAGTAAAACTAACATTTTTCCATATGATATGGTTCCTCATCTTCATCTGATGAAATTGAGTTATGCCTCTAGCCTGAAGAAGAAAGAGTTAGGCTTCGACGATCCCGATGATCTAGAAAGTAAGTAGCGGTGTTGTGTTTCCTCCGCGTAAAGTTTAATGAGTAGACTAGGATAATGCAAGGTAAACGGCGGCTAGAACGAGACAGACAAAGCATGCCCGGCTCCTACCCAAGCTGCCATGACCATCGCTGCGCACAGCTGTATACGTGCAGCTTCTATTGTCTTCAACGCCACGCAGTCATCCGCCATTTTGCCTGTTACTGATCGCGTAATCGCGTTCAAGTGAGAACTAAAACGACGTAAATTAGGAAGTGGTATATATTCTTCAACCGCGTTAAACCGAAATCGCGTAAACCACAGGCGCGTAAATCAAGAAATGATTGTAGGTATTTTACTTGTTTCATTTTGGGAGTGATACCTAAGAAAAAAAGTTAGTTAGTTGAGAAATGTCGTTTCATCGCATTTAAAAAATACATAAATTCCATAAAACAATACGGAAAACTATGATATTTTTAAAAGAGAGATAAAAATATTCAGTTTCCTTTCATTCCCGTGTTTTACGGTTGCGCAAATCCCCAAAACTTATAAAGGTAACATGAGGTATTTATAAAATCGACGAAATGCCGGATCGTTTCATTATTTATTACCCCGCCATCGACAGGAAATGTTTCCCGATAACCATTCAGGACAGTCTGGTGGTCGGTAATAATACATCACGCCATAAAACCCCGATATCCTCATCGGGGTTTTGAACCCGGACCCTTGAGCATCGACGCCGTGCCCTTTAAAAACCATTCACCAACGGAGGGTGACGATAAATCTCTAAGTTGATTCCGCTCCAAAATTCTCTTTTCCTTGGAACTCTTTTTTTTATACTATTCATACCTTCACTTATCCAAGAAAAAATAATCGGATTAAAAAGAAGAGAGCGGAAAACCAGCAATATCGTCCTTTTTCCCATTCATTTTTACAAGTTCCCATCAGGGAAGCACGTCAAGAAGCCTAATGGCTAGTAACTCATCGGATAGGTCGGCAATGTGAGTGCTTCTATGGGAGTGCTTTAAAGGTTGGTTTCGGCCACGCCTTGTTCAATCCGCCCTTTTTACGTAAGCACACGTACAGAGGTTGAGGCGACCCCCCTCTCTCTCTCTGCGCACCTTTCAACTGACTGAAATTCCATGGCAACTCTGTGCGAGGGAGGTAGAAGAGAGGCAAGAATCATCGATTCGTGTCGTTCCCTTTAAAAACACATCTCTCTATCTCTCCCTTCCTGTCGCTCCACCTACCTCCTCTTTCTCCCTTCCTCTCTGCCACTCCGTATCTCCCCCCCTCTCTCTCTACCCCTTACTTTTCCCCTCCGTGTCACTTTACGCCATTTCATCTCTCCCTTATTAAGCATATCCATTCGTTAAACCTGTGTGTGTGTGTTTGTTTGTCCCTAACGCTGTCTCTTGCCTCTTTTATTCTCTCCATTTTGAATGAGAGGAGTTCCACTCCACCTGTATCTCTCATTTTGTCTCTCTCTCTCTCTCCCCCCTCCTTCTCTCTCTCTATCTCATTCGACCAATAGGAAGAGATATTCTTGTTGAAAGATACTGCGGCGTACAAAAGGAATCTTAATGTGGTCGTGGTTGGTTTGTTTTGAAATCCTCAGAAATAGGAGAGAGAGTTGAATTATCATTTATATCGTACGGATAGAGCGAGGAGATTTCCCTCCCGTAAAAGATTAAGACTGACTGTCACTCTGTTTGCAATGATTTATTAATCAACGACGACATCGCCAAAGGTCTTGTTTGTTATCTTTTCGTCTTTAGTTTTATTTCACGCCCTTATTCTACAGGAGAGTTTCATAGCTTTGAGTTTTATAGAAGGGAGACAAAAATATTCGCACGTGATTTTCGCTGCATTGTCCTTAATGCGTTTTGCTCATCTTGTTTTAATTTTATTTCACTAATATATTTGGTGAAATTTTTGAAGGTTTATATAATTTTTTCTCGCATCAAGACTTCAACTTGCTGCCATTCGTTCGTTACTACTAAAATTCCACAAATAAAACGCATAAATAATTAAATTCAGTTTATGGATACCATGAAAGTATAAAATAAATTGAAAAAGTAAAGTAAATAAAACGGTTTTATTTTCTTGCCGGTATTGGTAGAGATGTGGTTACGTCCCGATTCTACAGTTACGGGTTCCAATCCATCTAAGGAGTTGATTGTGTATGGTTTTCTTTGTTATTATTATTTCGCTAATCATAAAATGCCGCCAACAGCATGTTTATGAACAATTTAAAATAAATAAGCACAAGAGATAATAATAAATTTAACAGAGGCGGCAATCTATTTTGAACCTATTTTAAAAATGAAGTTAGCGCTGCCCCATCTATTAATAAGTCGTTTCAAATGAAGAATTTACATAGTTCCGACATACCACTGTGCTGAAGAAGTGATAACGCACAGCTCCATAAAGCAGACTGGAATCCTCGGCGCCAGGAGCATAAAGCTAAAAATTCCGGAAACCCACCAGAATTTACTGAGTTGTTTAATTGGACTGTCAAGATATCTCCTTGCTCTTTTGACGGTTAAAAATTTTCCTCTCTACGAAAAAAAAACAATTTTAGTCGTTTTTGGTAAGGCACCGCGTTTTACATCACCGAGGTGATTTACCGTTCTCGTAATCTCTCATTTTTAAAAGCCATCTGCGTCACCAGGTGTGAGATAGTTAAAATAAAAGACTTACGTTTACTGATAATACACTCACTCATTGTCTCGCGGAGAAAACCAAACTTCTCTTCGAATTCTTCATGACTCGTTACCCGTCACTGATTCGTCTTTTTCATTTCGCAGCCTCCTGAGATATACATAAGGAATGGTTTTTACGCATGATATTAAGCGCATCCGCTTTCCCTCATGAGGATAAAAACGAAGCGCTAAGCGGAGTATTCCGACGGGATTCATTTTTTTCCCGCGCGATAACCCGGCGTTTACTCATCAGACGGCGTCCCGGTCGATTTCTCGTCTTTTTTCACCAACCATTTTTCTTTTTAAAAAGCAGCGTGCTGGGTTAATTTTTTCCTTTCACGTAAAGAAAATGAGAGCGTCATTAATCACATCGGACTTTGTTTTGCGAGTTTTGGGTGCTTTTAGGCGGCAATTTCCGCCATGTTACCGTCACTCTTTTCCGCGACGAGGTGTCCGTTACATTAATGAAGACTTTTTTTTTTCGAAAAACAAAAGAAGGTCGAAATTTTCGACGGGCGGTAAGAAAAAAATTAGCGAGATCCCTTTGTGTGCCACCGCGACTCTTCAAGTGCTCCGTACGCGTTGTCACGGAGGAAGTTTTATTTGATTACTAACCGCCGACGAGAGTCGATTTTGTTTCGCATTTTCTTGTCATCCTCTTTAATTTTTCGCAGCGAGAGTTTGAGATTGGCACGATAAGATCGCGGCCGTTTTGCATTTTTAGTCTATGAGAATTTTTCCCTCAACTTTGTGAAATGGACACACCTTAACACGCTCACGATAACGTCACATATAGTGCGACACACACAGACCGTTGTCACACCATATGTGTCACTGTTAGTAGTTTTAATATAAATAATTTCTAGACGGTTTCTATAAATTTTAGTGGGTAAACGCTGTGATATATATAGAGTGGGTCAAAAATTATAAAACACCTCTAAAAAAGATTTAAATCCCCAATGATACTTTTCTAATGAGATATTTTTGAACAATTATATTATATGATAAAAACATCCAATCATTGGTGATCCCTTGATCCAGGGCCGTGCCGAGGGTGTTTGCCGCCCGTGTGCAAAGTAGAATTCGCCGCCCCAATGAAAAAAAAAATATTGAAGCGCGAGAGTTGTTATGGTTACTAAAAAATGTATAGTTAAATAATGTCAGTAAACCAACTTAAATAAATCGACGATTGATCACCATTTAACATGATTCGAAGAGAATTCCCAATCCAATTATCACACGCAATGATAAAAGGTAATTAGTACTAGAAAAACCCTTAAATAAATTAGGCATTTGAAACACGATTTCTGCTTTGGACATTAGAGGTAGTTAAGTCCTAGAGCTCAAAAATATTCGTGTAAATTTCAATTGATAATAGATAACATGTAAGAACACACTCTCACTACATATTTTATATAATGATTTGCTGCAAATAAAATTACACTGAAAATACAACAGTCCTCCAGTTTGATCATAAAATTTACATCGTAGGTAAAAAAGTTGGTATAAGTTAGGTACAAACTTGCAAATAACATTTTATTTAAAGAAATGTTATAATTAAAATTATATTTAAAAGATAATAGGCTCCTAGTACAGTAATAAATTTAATCAAAATTTACTTTGCGAGCTTTTAGATTGGTAAAGCATTTCATCACATCATCTACATCTAATTTTTCACAAAGCTCATGTTCTATTGAAATAATAGACAAAGATGAAAGCCTCTCTTGTGTCATAGATGACCGTAAATAATTTTTTATGATTATTAATTTTGAAAATGTTTTTTCTCCAGATGCAACGGTCACAGGAGGGGTCAGCAATATTAGTAGTGACACTGAGATGTTGGTAAATACTGAAGTTAGGTTATTTTCGAGCATGTACTCCAAAACCTCAGTTATATTCATGTTAGGGGCCAAAAATGTTTGCAGTATTTCCAATCCATTCAATAAAACCATCGCGCGTATATCAAATTCATTCCTCGTTGTATCACTCAGTTTGATCTCTAAGTCTATGCATAATTTCATTTTATTTTCTTTGTTTAATTTATTAAAATTATGAATATCATATAAAAAGTTGAAGGTTTTGTTATGATCTTCCAGCTGTGCAAATATTTCTCTAACAGATGCAATTGCGGTATCAAAAATTTCTAAAAAGAAATGTCTTTTAAAATATTGCTTTGAGTCAGGTTGTTTCTCGTCAGGTGATTTATAGTTAAAATCTCTCTTCTTCACTCGCTGCCTAAGGACTACCACTTCTGGAAATTTCGATTCAATGTCAACATTTTCTGCAATTTCCCTTGCTGTTATCAAAATTTCTTCAAAGCCTTCATCGGATCTGAACTTAATTAAATATTGAAGTCGATCTTTTAACATATCAATGCATTGGAGAATATCTAAACTTAGCTGCTGCATGGCTTTACTCACTACGTTAATTTTTGATAAAATGTTGTACCAAATAACTATGGAACAAATAAATTTGTACGATTAAATTTTCAAGCCAACTGATTGTGCCATGTATTTTGTCTTTGGGTCACGAGTTTGATCTGAAGAAAGTTCCAATAAAGTATCGTAAATTTCTGGTAAGTTTAATCTTAACGGTTTAATAGCTTCAATTCTACTAATAGCACAACGCTCACTCCTCTTCAGATAGAAATGTAGAAGTAATTGAACACGTAAGTTTTCTCGAAGTCGCAGACATTACAGGAAAAGGACTTAGCCAAACTGTACTAAAGGAACTAGGTGTGCCGGCCAACACACGCTTTTTTAAGCAATTCTAGGCCATTCCGATCAATAGTCGCGCTTATTCCTGAAATTCTGGTACCCTCAGACGCGCTTCTTACCTAAATTCCCGGTAACTCCGACCAACAGACGCACTTGTATACTTTTGACATTCATTGCGACGCGCAGTTTTTTGTTGCATAAACAGATGTCACACAATGTGCGGCACAATTTTTTACATATTACCAAAATACACAATTCTGCATTGGTTTCTATAAAGGTTTCTGTAGCTAAGCGCGATATTGCGTAATACCTGTCACATAGTTTATTAGCTTAGTTTCTGGCGAATAAAAAATCCTTGGCTGCAAATAAAAATGCGGAAATTTACTGTAGACGTGTATTTTTCCATCCAAATCTTTTTTTTTAGCATAGCCGTCGTACATGTAATAACCCATCTCTGTTTTACCTCCGCTATAAAATAAACCTGACGCCTGGAGATTCGAAAAGCCTCCAGCTTCAGTCATTTATAAAAGGTGACCCAGTTTATTAGAAACGAGAGAGGAAATATGCACTCATACATACGTACGTGCAAGGCAGGCTTTATTTACGATTTATGCAATCGTGTCGAACGAAGATTAATGGCTTAAAATAATGCCCGAGCGCTGCAAAACGATACATCAGAAGCGGTGCCAAGGCAATACTAAATTATTGGTTTACCGATTTATTTTCTAATCAGCTGTTGTCAATAAAACAATCAAAAATTATTTAAAACAAACCGCACTTGAAATGGGTACTGGTAATCTTTACGTTCAAATCCATTCCTTCGACGTAAATTATCCATTTCTTTTCAATTACAAAAGTTGTGTGCATAAGTAAGAAATAAACGTATCTCATTTTTTCGCTGTAGACAATCCATTTTTTTTAATTACTTAATTTCGTGTGTGCTTACGATAGAAAATTAAACATTTACGTAATTGCTGCAGATCTTGTTTACTTAAGTGGCCAGGAAGATTGACAAAATTACAAACCATGGACGATTTTTTCTAAGTTCAAAGCGAATTACGAGATTCTTGTTTGATTTTCTTGAAAAAGTCTACTCCTTCGATAACAAGATGGAAAATTAAACCCAGTGGCGGATTTAAGAGTGGAAGAGGGTCGCACCTGGCGCACGCCACGGGCCCCGTGAAGTAAGGGGCCCCGAAAAAATGTTCGTGTATATAATCTCTGAAATATTAAATATCTCAATTTAAAAATCAGTGGAACCTCTCTATGAATCCATAGAAAAAAAGGTCGTTAAGAGGCGTCACAAAGGAGGGCAGCCGTTAGGAGCGGTTTCACTATATATTTAGATTGCAGGGCCCCCGACTGCTTAGGGCCAGGGGCCCCCAATTGTTTACCGCCAGGAGCCCCAAAATGTTTAGCGCCAGGGACCCCAAAATGTTTAGCGCCAGGGGCCCCAAAATGTTTAGCGCCAGGGCCCCAAAAATGTTTAGCACCAGTGGCCCCAGTAGGCGTAAATCCGCCACTGGTTATACCCCATAAATGGAATACACGAAGATTTAAAATGCATTCTTTATTGGAAATACGTATAAAACGTATGCTTGCATTTGAATTGTAGTAGCGATAGAAGTAAACAAAATATCTGATGTTATGCTTGGGATTTTCTCGAATTTTTATCTTCGAAACTGTAAATCGTAATTATGTGGTCTCTGGGACATTATCGGGGTATGTGATTTCCTATATCCGAATAAAATTTGTAATCGATACCTTACAGATCATATAAGAGCATGGGAGAGAAACATATGGTATTTAATTGTCGTTTGACGGATGAGAGATACGAGCAAGACCGTCCCTAGGAGGTCGAAGGGCCCGGGGGGATCAGCATTTGCTTTAACAATTAACAATTAATTAACAATGAACAATCTAAAATCATCAAGGTATAATTCGCGCACTAAAAATAATTGTAAAAAATTAGTGTATATTTTTAAATATGTATATTTTATTTCATAATTTAAATATAAGTACATATATTTCTTATTGTGTTTTTAAAATGAGGAATCGCTTCTGGAGTTTAAGAACAAAAACAAGTCCTTCGTTAGGAAAATCAACAATAATGTGATCATTTACGTCTGATTAATGATCTATGCTCATTATTGTCGCATATGGTTCTGGAAAACTGCATGCATACCTGCAATTTGGATATGAATATAAACACAGAAACCTCAAATGAATGGCAACATATAATACGTGAGGTCAACTTAATAGTAAAGTAGAATAAAAACTCACTGTTTATTACTCTGCCTAATTTCAGAAATTCAACTTCCTCGACTTTCTTACAGCAAACTCTGTCATCACTTCATTGTAATCCAAATCTGAGGCTATTTCTCTCTCGATAGACAGCATAGCCAAATCACTCAATCTCTCTTGGGACATTGCTGTCCTAAAATTGTTTATTATTATTCTAAGTTTCTAAAACCTCGTTACGCTGATGCTACTGTGATCGAAATTGTTGATAAACTCCTTTACACTGAGTATTTTGGAAGGAATCATTTAATGACTCAAGAAACTGAAGGATTTCAAATGCAATTTTCGTTCCTTTGGGGATCAGGTGTTTAGCGCATGCAGTTCTAAGAATAGGTTTGTACTGTCGATGTCGTGTGAATCTTTATCACTCAATATGTTGTCCAAATGTATACACTTTTTTAATTTCGTCTTCTGGTCATTCTCCAAGTTTTAAAAATCATATAGGAAGTCGAAATTACCTGCATACTCTTTCATTTGTTCGAAACGCGTTGTCAGTAACACGAGAGCCTGGTCTGCGATGCCAAAGAAGTAGCTAGTTTCAAATGCTTTTTCAACCGAGCACCATGAGTGTCATTCACGCTTAGCAGCAATCTTCAACTTGCAGCTTAGCGCGGGGCTCCTTTGGACGCGGGGTCCTAGGGACGGCCCTGGATACGAGTATAAGTTAATTTAAATGCTCATATAAAGTGGAAATTCTAATTGACGGAGGCAGTTCAAAATCAGATTTGGGTGATAAATTTTAATAAGGATCACTCGTGCTTAATTTGATTAAAATACGTCCTTGATTCAAGAGATGAAAGTTACGACAGACGGACGGACGAGGCGTGCCCATATAGCGTTGCACTACTACCGCTTCGCTAAAAACGCCTAAAAATGTATAGGATAAGAAATATTTTATTTATCTAGTTCTACATATTTCTTTTGAAGATCTTTTTGGTATGTCAATAATTTTACGATATAGGATGGAAAGATCATTTTTCGTTTCTTGTTCAGTGACACTCCTGTTTGGGCTTCGTGTACTATTTAAACAATTTTCCTATTCTTTGCCGAAAAGTCCATAATAACAAATTTAATGAAAATCCACCCAGTAGTTTCGGAGATAAAACATGCGGACGGACGGACGTGACCTGCCCGTAAGGCGTTCATTTTTTTTACCTTTTGTGAAGAACGCCTAATAATGTTGGTGATGTATATTTCGTTTAACTTACATATACCTGATATCAATGGTATACAATAGAAATCAGCGTACGCGTACAAACATATTATACTGCTTGGTTTTGCGTTTAAATATCCAATTTAGGGCAAATTCAATAAAGGGTTTTTAAGGAAGCCGAGACTGTTTCATTCTGTATTTAATATTCTATCTCATTACGTTTTTAAACTTGATGGTTTTACTGATAAACTCCCCTGGGGTATGGGGAAAAAGGCAGATAACAGAAATTCTGCCGCATGAGTTATGAATTTAATTTCCTCGCTCAAACAGTAATTGTATATGTAATTACGTAATCAGATTATATACCTCGGATTATGAAACTTTGTGTATCTTTGTCACATAAAAGTGTGCACAGTACGTAGGTATTCTAAAATTAATTTTGGAAATAACAAAACAAGGAAAAAAGCAATTAACTATAGCTTTATGTCGACAGGCCATGTCTCTGCGATAGCCAGGGTTGATTCTAGATATCGTCGAATCATCACTGATGGTGATTGCTTTGTAGCCTAAATGCTCTTCTGGTTTTCCCAACATTTTGTACCTACTGTCTGTACCTACCTACTTGTATTATATTTCTTGGTTTGCATTACGTTATTACCTATATATGTATTTTTTATGACGGTATACAACGATGCTGTATATACGAACACTTACTGTACATACTCCTTTCTATTTAATGTTGTATTACTATATTATCATATGTACACTATCTAGGGTTTTCGCAGGTTTTTCACACCCCCCTTCTCAGTGGGTGTTTTCCTGCGCGGGTTTTACTAGGGAGGACATGCCTGTTTTACCTAGGTTTTCCCCACAATCTCTAATCTTTACTGTTTATGTAATGCGTATTGTAATATCTTACTTTACCATTTTTTATATTTATTATATTGACGAAGGGTTAAATGTAAGAATGGACCTTATGGTCTAAATTTCGCCCGAATAAAGACGATTGTCTACTTGATTTTAGCCATAAGCTGCGCTAGATAATTCTATTTTGAACAGTTCTATATACTTAAATAAAAATATCTTCGCGTTTTATAGGTCATGGCCACAAATACATTTTTTTAAATATATAAAATGCATAGCCTAACTTTCGAAAAACCTCGTATGGTAACTTTATTTTTCCTCGTATATAACACTACGTCTCAATTTTTCATAACACTTCCTTTGACCACAAATCCATAGTGTCTTTAGATAGCATGGTGTAAATTTTATTACCCCAAAACCCTAGGCAATTACTCTGACTCCGCAGCATCGCACAAAACCACCTGTGTAATCGACCCCCTTTTACGGCACCCCACACTCTCTTAAGGTACCCTCTGAGCAATCAAATACCTGCCGCCTTTTAACGATTCCCCGGCATAATCTTGGAGCGCGAAGCACCTCATTAACAATTACCTCCTTTAACGCTTTTATCTCCTCCTTCTCCGCAGGTTACTACGCCGACCAGCTCTCTGAATCGAAGCAGCTCAGAGGCAACACCACCATAAAGGTTAAGGACGAGTGGACCGGATTCCATCTCAACAATCTATCCTACGCCGGACCTATCGTCATGGGAGTGGGAGGTTTGTTCCTCTATTTTAACCCTTAAATTTTCAACATTTATGCGTGCAATCATCTCTCGGATTGCGCGGTTACGCTTTGCCGGTTCTGCACGGTTTTCTTTCAGGAACCAACCTCGGATTGTACGCCCGTAGATTTCGCTTTCGCTAGGTTTTGAAACGGTCTTCTGAGAATTTAAAAGGAACTAAATGCTTCTTTTTGATACAATTTAAAAAAAAAAAGATAGGAAACAATTTCGAATAGAATGCGTACAAATTGTTGCATTTTGAGCTCAATACGGCGCTCAAACGTATCCTTATGTAATCGTACGGAAATAAATTGCGCGGTTTCGCTTTGGACGGTCTTTTTCAGAAACACGTGTCCAGTTCAAGGGGAGGGATGTGTGTGCATGGCATTGAAAAAATTAGAGACAGTCTGTAAGGTGGAAACTAGTACAATAAAGGGATAGAAGGGAGACATTGGGCACAAAACATAGTGTGTGGACGTCCACAGACACAGTCTTGTCGTTGGAGCTTTCTGGCATTGTCCTGTCTTCGGCAAAAGAGAAACTAACAAGTAGTTCTGGAAAGAACTAATCCGCCTATTTTCCTTTCAATACAATTTTAATATATTACAAGTAGGAGTATACACAGGTTTCTCGTGGTACAGAAGTGCATTTCGTAGTATAATCGTATACTAATGTATTTGCTTAAAAATCAGAAATTATTTTTCCTTGTATTGTGGTAGCCCTGCTTTTTTGATCCGTTCTAAATATATTCATCTCGTTTTTCCTTTCTATACTCTCCTACACACGAAATTTCTTTGAAATCCGTTCAGCCAATACCTTCGAAATTCATGGTTACAGAAAAATTCTAACCTTGATATTGTGGTAGCCCTGTATAGTCGACCCGATGTAAATATGATATTTTGGTTATTTATTTATATGAAGATTAAATATATTATATTTGGTTAAAATCCATTTGGTCAGTTCTCTAGAAATACGTGTGAAAGAAATATTATTTAACTTTTTATTGCGGTAGCTTCCTTAGCTCCGTTGTGAACATCTTGATTTCATTGTGATATGTTGTGCCAATCTTATATACACAATTTAATTGAAATCCGTTAAACCAATTCCTTCAAAATCCTTAATTACTGAAGTAGTTAAATTTGTAATTGTGGCACCTCTGTTTGGCTGATCCGGTCCAAGTATGCTATTAATGAATTTTCTTTAATTCCTTGTATTGTGGCAGCATGCTTTCTATATATATACTAAACATCTTGATTTAGTTATTTTATGTTGCACGCCTACTTCATACAAAATTTCGTTTAAATCAGTTCGGCCAATTCCTTCCAAAGTCAAGTTTAACGTTGCAATTGTGGCACCCCTGCTTATTCGATCCGGTCCAAATATGTCATGGTGATCATTAATATATGTACACATTCTATGTACTAAATTTGGTGGAAATCGGTTAATTCACGAAGAAGATGTTAGGGAGACAAACACACACACGGACATCCGGGCGATCTCATTAGACTACTTCCCATTTTTTGGAAAGTAGGCTAAAAACAGAGCTTAATGTATCACTGGGGGTTTTATATGATGTTCTTCTGGTTGGGCAGAGGGGGGAGGATGGGAAAATAACTGGGTTCAGGAATATACACTGAAACAAATACGTGTGTTATGCAGGTTAGAGTAGATTGCTATTGCTGAAAAGCCATTTCATAATCTTTCCATTTCTGCGCAAAAACGCTAATGTATGTTCCGGCAAAGACTGAATAATGTGATTTCCGCCAAACTTTTGTTATGTTTTTTCAGTATACTCTTCCCAACAATACGATTTAAAATAACGCAGGTTTCATTCATATGGTATAGCTCTAAATATATGTAACCAAAACAAACGAAATGCTCCGTCTCTATCAATTAGCATACGTCTTCCCGGAAGAGCCATATCCACATAATCTTATATCGTTTCTTCTGCTTCTTGTTGGCACCAGAAAACACTTCGAGGCAATAAAAAATCGTAATTCCTGCCAGTTACTTAGCACCTAATGAGGGTTTTATATACTTTTGAAGAAGGACATAAAGGGTAAAAGTACGTTTGCCCCACCCCTACTGTCGAAACCCTCAATTTGGACTTAGAGGATATACGACGGAATTTCTGTTTACATTCAGTGTGTGTTCGTGCGGGTTTGAATGTGTGTGTATGCACATACATACTTGGTAGGACGGGACACACAGGCGGTCGGATAAGGGAATATGAAGGCAATAGTTTGACGTAAAAGCGGGACAACATTCGGGTCCTAAATGCCCGTGACCTTTAAAGCGGAAGCTGAGTCTGTATTTACCCTCTCCCTCAACGTTTTGAGTTTTTCTGCGAAATCGTAGTTTACATCACTGAAGTTCCCGCTGCTTTTTTAAGTCGATTTCGGCGAGTCGTTGGAACATGACGGGGTTCAATCTTGACGTAATTCTAAATCCGAAAGAGAGAGAGTTTATTTTTCGGCAATTTCCGTTGGATTCGGCAAGCGTTCACTGAAATTTACTCTCGAAGTTTCCAGACGAATGGACGGGATGACATGGGAGTAAAAATGTCTGAGAAGTGTATAACGTACTTAAATGACTCTATATCTACCTTAAGAGTTATCGTTTTATGAAGGAGTAACGTGTAATCTCAACACTTGAATAAAGGTATTTCATGACGCTATATCGAGATGTCTATATCAAGAAGTCCAGGTTAATGAATGATAGATTTTTTAAAGTAGTATTATACATTTTAGGTAGAAATTTCAAATTTTTCCATCGTAATACGTTAACTGCAAAAAGCACGCCGGCAGATACATCGCTGTTATTTTTACGATTCCTCAATTCCCTGCTACTCAGCATTTTAGATTCAAAATTTTTTCTCGGCTGGAAACTCGTTATTAATTATAGATACCGATAGATGGGAAAAATTTATGAGAAAATAAAGGTTGATTTGACTCAAAGTATTACCGCTAAAATATATGTTCGGTAATTACAGTTTCTGCCTCCTACACTATTTGGTCGATTTTAGTACCTAACTTTTTTCCACTGACTCGTAGGAAACTTAAAGTAAACCTTATGTTACCGCTGAACGGATGGATAAAATTTACACGCCAATAAGCGAAATATTAGCATGTAGTTCAAACGTATTTTCCAACGGAATCGAAAATTTTATCACTTGCATGAATAGTACTTAACAATTTATTGGCATGACATTGAAATACGTGAGAAGAACCTTAAAATAATGAATAAATTTATTTAAAATGTTTTTGTTCCGTAGATTTTAAGATATATGTTAAAAGATTTGAACTCGAATATTTAACCCTTTTCATGCTTGGTGGCACATTTTTCTCTAAGTGCTCACATATTTTTTCAGCTAAACTGGATAAGTTTCATATAGGAGTCGTTTATAATGTTTTAATTATTGCACAAAAGTATTTTTTGACCAATCCATTACATATTTAAAAAATATATATAGGTGGTTAAATATTTAGCCACTAAATGTTCAATATTCAATAAATGTTCGATATTCTACCTAATACGAAGTGGCTAAATATTTAGCCACCACTCATCTACGAGAAAGTATTCTCAGGAAATGTGATCACTAAAGGGTTAATTCATCCATTTTGCGAGTGACCTCAGCGAAACTTTAGCTTGATAATACTATCAACGTCATAACGTCATTATACTAAAAAATCTACTTGGAAATTAATCGAATAATACGAGTGGAATTGAATATGATTTTGTTAATTGAATCCGTACGAGAAAATTACTTTTAAGCAATATAATTACTAACAATAGGTCGAGATAAACGCGATTTACTTAGCTCTAAACCAATTATTTGACGCAAGATATAACATGAAAAGACATCGTTATCTCAAATACAACAGCTGGCGTGGGGAGGTTATATAAAGACGGCGTGGGAAACTCATACCCAGACACGAGTCAACCTACACATTTTCTTCAGAATTAAACGCTACAACATACTACCGTAGTCCAATATTCACTCATTCAACACGAAATATTTCATAGACTCTTTTAATATACATTTTCCCGTTCCTCATCCACATTTTCTCGAGTCAATAATATTTTCGTTGTTTCGACCGCTCAACCGTGTACAGATATTTGTGTACGTATCGTTCGCCTTTCCCTTCTTGGCAAGTCCATCCATAACAGCCCCTCGCTTTTCTCCGAGAGCATCATTCATTTAAATCTGACGTCCGACGCGGCACAGATCTTACTCGGGGAAGAGAAAACGCGAGGTAGAGGAACGACGGGGAGAGAGAGTGGGAGAAGAGAGGAGTAGAGGGAGGTAGATGAAAAAGGACGCTTGTAGGAGAGGGGTAGGGGACGATTTAAAGAAGGGAAGAGGAAGAGAGAGGAAGAAATGGAAAGACAGGAGATGAAATACGGTAAATATGAAAGGTAAGGAGGATTGGAGAACAAATGAGATGATGAGGAAAAGAAAGAGGAAGAAAAGAAGACTTTGGAAAATTAAAAGTATGAGGAGAGGGATGAGATGAAGAGATAGGATTGTGAAAGAAAACGTGGGAGGCGATAGCGGAAAAGATAACAGAAAGAATTTCAGGGATTGGAAGTTGGAGAGAGGATAGTCGAAAAGGAGAGGCAGAGAGGTGGAGTGAGAGAGATGCAGAGAGAGAAAGGCTGGTAGAGGGAAGGGTGAAGAGATGGAGGGAGGCAGAAATAGAGGGAGGCAGAGAGAGAGAAAGGGCAGCAGAAAGTGGGCGGCAGAAGGAGAGGGAACTGAGAGTGGGAGAGAGCGAAAGGAAAACAGCAAGAGAGAGAAAAGAAAGTAAAATAGAGAGGGAGGGAAAAAAAGGAAGAGGGGTAGAGTAATCTAAATTAGTGTTTCTCAAACTATGGGCCGCGACCCCCCAGGGAGCCGCAAAATTATTTTGGATGCAAGGTGAAATGTCGAAAAATAAAGTTTTAACGAATAATAAAATTTTATCAGGGAATTTTTGGAAACACTATGTGATAAAAATTATTAATGGTTACATAAAATGAAGGACTTGGCAATAAAATTTCTTATTTTTGTTATTGTCAATTTAACGGAGGCCGCATGATATTCAAGGGAGCAGCTACATTTGAAAGTTTGAGAACCACTGATCTAGAGAGAAAGAGATAGAGGAAGTGAGATGGAAAAAGAAAGGAAGGGGCAGAGTATAATAGAGAAAGAATAAGATATTAAAAAAATTGGGAGAAAAAGAGTGACAAAGGAAGAGAGTGGGAAAGAGAGGAAGAGAGAAAAAGGAAGAGTGAAAGAGAGACAGGAATAGGGAGGAAGAGAGGGGGGAATAGGGAGAAGGAAAGAGAGTAATATGGAAGAGAGAGAGGAAGTAACAGTCAGAGAAAACAAAGTTTTTATCTTCAAAAACCCTTTCTCCCTCGTCGTCTCGCATTTAGCCGTGCAAGGGACACGGCGATGGAGATTCATGGCGCTGTGAGCGATGACGGCGGGCGTCAGTCTAGGGGGCTTAAGTGGGGGGTGTATATGAGGAAGAGGGGAGAGGGTTGGGGAAATTGAAGGTGGTCGAAAACGGAGGTGGAGGGGGGACACGATTGGGTATTGTGAGTGGCTCCTTTTGGTGCATCGCGGAACGTAAGATTCTCGGAATTCCTCGAGCGCTAAAGATGCCGGAAAGGGACTTTCGGGGCGTAGCACCGTCGTGCGTGTGTGTGTGTGCTGGAGAGAAGAGGATCCGGCGCCTTGCTCGAGCGCTGGGCGGAATAATCGATATCCTCTCTTTCTCTCTAGAGCACAGAGGAAGAGCGAGAGAGCGATCCGATTGGCATGTTGAATGCTTGTGTGTCGTTTTTTCAGCGCCTTTTTTCTAAAAAAATAGCTCTTATCTTAGGTATCGTGTGCCCGTCTGTGTGGGAAATATCTCTAGAATGATGTAAGTTAGTAAAATCAAATTTCCAGAATAAGTTGGTCTACGCATGGCAAATATTTGGCGGACCTAAAATTATTTATTTATTTAACCTTCAATTTCGCAAGTAGGCTAAAGCCAGGTGGCGACGACTGTTGCTATATTGAACCCACAAATATCTTTGACTTGTACATTAATTAAAATTGAAGAGTTACAGTTACACATATTTATACAATTGATGCATACAATATTAATTAATTTAACAATAAACGCTAACTATAAAAATTATCTGATGGGGAATAATCGGTGTCTACTTTGTTAATAACTCGAGTAGAATTCGCGCTCGAAGGAAAAAAAATGATTTTTGAAGAGAACCATCTATGAACGAAGCGTTGGTCGTGTAATGGAACGGATTTCAAAAATTAAGGGCCCGTGTTCGATTTTTAAATATTGAATATTTTATTCTTAAGTTTATTTTGCTATTTGCAGAACATAGTAACATTTATTTTTTATCGTTTTTAGTGAAAAAGCCTCGTGTTATTTTCTCTGCAATTCTTCCCCCGCTTGTTTTCTAACGCTCAGCTTGGAACGGTACGTGGAAGCAGGTGTTGTGCGCGGAGGTGTTTCCGTTAAATGCTCTACCCACGACGTGACTGGAATGTATAAGGGGCGCCCACGCGCCTTTATAGTTTACTGCCGGGAAAAAAACAAAAATGAACGAGAGCCGGCGTTGATTTACCGCGCCTATTTGTATAAAGATTCACAGATCTGTCCGTCACGCCTTATTTTGGTCGCTTCCGGTCGGAATCAATTGTTCAGAAGTTGTGCACGCATAAGTGATTGCTAAGCAATAACCGAAAAAAGACGAAAATTTCGGGAAAGTCTCTGGTTTGATTCCATTTGACATTCATTGGAGAGGATGTTTTCAATTTGTATTCTATAGTAGGCTAAAATCGAGACACGATCTCGATACTTAAATGCACGTGCGGTCAATAGAATGGAGTTTATTTTTATAGCTAACCCAATTTGAATCCGTACGGAATTAACGCAAAAATCAGTTTGCCGTCGGAAAAAAACGGAAATAAAAAAAATGTAATGAGAAATTTTAACTTCTAAGGCAGTCCGCATTGTCGCCCACGTATTCAAGTCAATTGCATGTATAGTGAAATTATTCACCATTAGTTCTTTTTTCGCTTGATGCAGGATTTTGTTTTTGTTTTCTTTGGATAGCGACAAATATTTAACTTTCAACCGAATTTTTCTGTTGCTTCAAGTTGTCCAAAGCGAACAGTTCGACAAATTATTTGATCGACATTTTAAATACCATGAAGATTAATGATAAAAATCAACATTTATTTTCTAAATTTATTTCTAAATTTCCAATTTCCAGAGAAGGGAAGAATAACAGAGATTCTCAACTTAACAGTAACTCCGGGCTCAGATATTTAAAATGAGATAGGGAAAAATATGTTGCCTGGAAGCAGAACCGACAAATGGCGTAAAATTTGAGGGCTATTTAACCACAAGAAAAACTTTATGAAAATAATAGTCAATTTATACACATCGAATGAAGAAAAAGAACATTATCTATAAATATCATATCGATAAATTTTAATTCTAAATGTTTCCGCTAGAATTTACATCAATCGTTTGTCCTGCCACCATGTCTATAATTTCCTAACTAAATCTATCGCAGCGCTTTTTAGCCTTGTCCATTCGATGGTTCACGACGATCCTGCATGGAATCTCTATCAGTTCAACACAGTCGCCAACAAGTATACGTAAGGTTTCTAGGCTTTGTTCATTTTCGTTGCTATGAAAAGAGGCCTAAATAAACCCTACATTCATTCAAAAAGAAAGCGTATAACTGCTGAAAAGAAGAAGCAGAAAATTGACACGAGAAAAGCTAAATCGAAGAAAGAATATATATATATAATGAACAAATAATAGTAATAATGCTGTAATCGCTCTTTAATTTTAACCAATGAAAAAATACATAAATTAATACCCAAAAATATCATACAAATGAGCTAGGTTTCTCAGGTTTGTTTGTTTTCGTTGCTACAACAAACGGTTAGGTCAGGCCAAAAATACAGAAGTAGGCTATTATTATATGTTATAATAAACTAGCGCAATTGCCCGTCAAATATGACGGGTATGCGTGGATTAAGTATTAAATTTAAGGCACTTCCCATTCTTCTACCTTTTCTCTCTTCCTCTCTCCCATCCTCCCCCCTCCCATCCTCTCACTCCTTCTCAGGAAAAATACTTCCAAGTCCCAAATTTAAGGCAATCTACTATGCACTCGTATATATTACACGTATGCGGGTTAAGAAAACAACTGATTCTCGAAATTTAACAATGACGTAGTCGGCAAGGCAACATTCCGTTTTAAAACCCATATTTTCCCAAAATATGTGATTTAAATGTTTAATATGAGATATTTCGAACGGTAGGGGGAAAAATTAATAGAATAAGAAACTTCATTAATTTTCATAAAACATAGTTTAAATTCGAAGATCGTACGTCAATTATTTCTAATTTAAATTTCCAAAAGAATAAAAGCCTGCACTTTAAAAAGTCGCTTTTTACGTGTTATCTTACGGGAAATAGAAATTCTCCCCCCCCCTGGAGTCGAACCCGGGTCTTTTTTCGTATTTTCTTATATCATTTAATTTCTATATCTGAATCAAACATTCCTGCGAAATTTCAACCTTCCACCTAATCGGGAAGTTTGTTAAAAACGCGTTAAAAAGTGCCATTTATGACGTCAGCGTCAAGTTTACGTACGTACGTACGAATTTACATTGGAAATTATATATAGGAGAATGCTGTATCACCTAATTAGTAAGTATAATACATATAATAGTAGTACGAAGTGTCCTTTGTCCAATGAAGAAGAAACTACTGAAAATAATTTAGTTTAACTATATGGTATATTAACGATACTCCCACACAGTTTTTATTAAACAATTTCGGTAAATTTTATTCTTTGACACGGATAATGTAATTAATTAATCACATGCATATAATTTTATTTCGAGGCGTAACTTTTGACGATAGGGAATAACTTGGAGCCAATTGATCCAGCGATGTTTAATCCAGTATTGCAGGTATTAGAGAAGTTAAAAAAATGTACAGTTGAACCTTTCTAATCAGGAAAGTTCGTGACCGAAGGTGTTCCGAACTATAGAATTTGCGAACCGCGTTCGGTTAGTATACAATGAATGTACGGTTACCGTACACATTATCCAAGCCACAAATACGTGTCTTTAGCTCAAGTACATTTGTAAATAAATCATGGGAAGACAAAAAATTATATAAAAATGGATATGGCGATGTATAAGGTTTTTTATACAAAACATGTGGTTTACGTGATCCAGATGGGATGACAGATACAACGAATAGTTTTTAAGTTTTTAAAAATTCTTTCTTTAAGCTGTTGGAAAGAAGGGAACGGGAAAATTTATTGCTCTACTCAACGCCATATTTACGAACCAAGGACGTTTTCCGAATTAGCCAAAATCCCGGAATCGTTCCGAACCAGGAATGCTTCCGGGCCACAGAATTCCGCCTGTTTTACGTATAACCCGAGAAACTCGTGTGTATGACGAGTAGTATAACGCGGGATTTCAAAGGGGCTCCGCCTTCCAGAGAGGTTATGCATCACCTCGCGCCAATCGCCTTCCTCTTCCTTGCTGCTAGGACGATAAATCAGAATCACAAAAGCCCTGAACAGATCGTGTGAAGACGGTCTTTTTTTTCGCGAATGGATTGGGAAGGTCTCTCATAATCTTTGCATATGTTCACGTCGTAGGCGTTTTTTCTATTGCAAACAACTCTGAGACACACGGAAGATGCCTCCTATCATTCATAAGAGCTAAAATGATCTACCTGCGTGAAATACGCGGAAAACTGCGGGAGTCAAAGACTGGGTGAGGGGGCTTTATACAAGCGATTCCCAACCTCTGTTCGGGAAAGGACACCAGAAAGAAACTTCACCGATAGTCATTTTGTATCTATACGTTATAGGAAAGCTGCCTAACCTTATCAGTTACGTAACATGATTAACAGCCGATGCAAGCCATCCTAGAATTTCGAAGCTTTTAGTATCTATGTGAGAAAATGGATGGGGAAAAGTGTGATTACCAGAGAAACAAAAAAGTCCTTCAGCACATCCTCTAACATGAGTTTCACGCCACAATTCCGCCATTTTACCGAAAACGTTCATGACAGAGCGACCAAATTTGCGGGGTAGTAGCGATACAATAGCAGTTTCCGCATGCAGGGGCCTATTTACTGCTTTCTCTCCGGCCTATCCGTATTGTATCTTCGCTCAATCGGAAGTGAAGGTCGCGAGGTCCTTGGTGGTCAGTTTAGGGTTGAGAAAAAAAGGTTGGGAACCAATGCTTTATACCAGGAGTCACCAAACTTTTTACTGAAAGGGCCCCAAGAGGCTTCATGACCCACTGTGCGGGACACATACGGCATTTCAAATGACCGTGCGAAAATTTCAAAGAGCAAGTTTTGAGAATTTTTTCGATTCTGTAATATGTAATTCGCTGATATTAAAAGTTGTTTTTACCCAATTACTCGGAAAGTGTAATTTAGATATAAAAATGATATTTAATGAATACTCTTGCTGATAAGGCGGGTCGGATCAAATCACTGCGCGGGCCGTAGTTTGAGGACCCCTGCTTTATACGATCAACGACACGCGCCCCCTCTCGAACGGGACGCGAACGTCATTCCCCCGCTGTTACGTTTATTTCTCCGCTGTTACGTTTATTCCCCCTCGCCCGGACCCGACGGACCGAGCGAATCGATAAGAGGACTTTTTTATATTTTGAATTCGGCGTCATAATTCCCAGGCAAACGCCTGATGACTTACCTCGAGCTGGTTTAATTGCTTTACAAGGGATTCGGAAGGGTTTCGGGATGCGAAGTCGTTTGGGAGGGTATAAAATGAGTTTCAGACAGTATTCGTGCGTTGTTGAGTGGAAATAAAATTTTTCTATCACCTCAGAATGTTCGAAAAGGACTATCCTCTTCCCTTAGCTGAGAAGTTGAGTCGAATGGCGGGGTATTCTGTCGCTTGCGCTTTATCGCCGCGCACGGCAACTTTAGAAAATATCGTGATAAATACGAACTGAAGCTATTCACGCATAGAATCGCTACTCGGCGTTAACAGGAACGGGAGGATTGTAAACTTTCTTCCGGACTCAGCGGCAAAGTTCAAATGAAGCACCGAGAAATCTCGTAGTAACGCATGTCTTATCATGGATTAGCCTATAAAGAAATTGCATTATACTGAAAATGTTTACCAGATACACATAAATGCACAATATACAAAATCTCAACTTTACAAATAATACGGGCTTTTACGAGAACTTGGAATTTTTCAGCTTGATTTTTATACGAAAATGGATTTTCAAGTGGCTTCTATTTACATCGGAGTTTGAAATTTCCCTCTTGCCTTTTTATACACGATGAGCCTCAGTGAGTACAATTCGGAAATTATTCTATGAAAAGTATTTATATTTTCTCTAATAATTATGCTTCTAAATGAAAAATACTTTTGAAAATTATTACGCAGCAATGAAAACTTAATAAAAATTAAATACGTAATGCGGAGTGTTTTTTGCTTAATTTTTAGTAAACTGAAAATGTGCGTAAATCTGAAAAATACGTAATTTTAAGTAATAATAGTTGAAATAAAGGTAAATAGAGTTTTTATGCATGAACACATAAGGTTTAACATATATGTCAACTTAGAGTATGAGATAAATCAAGGGTGGCCAAACCTACTTGCTCTCGGAGCCGCATACGATAATCTTCAGAAGTTAGTGAGCCGCATGGCAGACATTCTGTGCTCATAAATTTACGAACAGAAAACATAACGAAACAATTCAGATATAATGCATGTCTCTTAGGAATTACCAAAACGCCTCAAGTCACACTACGTCATTATGTTCTATAGTGAAAACCGTTGACACGCCTCAGAATGGAAATTTAAAAGAGTAGCATACTAATTTAAAAGAGCCGCATGTGGCTCGCGATCCGCGGTTTGGCCGCTCCTGAGATAAATTCTGAGCTTAATCAGGAGTCGAAGTCGGGTCTACCATTTCCGGGCAGTTTCTTTAATCCACTTAGCTACCAAGCCAGCCGCAATTCAATAGTGATTTATGCAGGATGGGTTGCTAGGTTGGCTAAAGCACCCATCCGGAAAGTGGTAGACACGGGTTCGATTCCCGGTCAAGTTCAGAATTTTTCTCCTACTCTGAGTTTACTTTTATGATATGAGGAGCGTAGAATCTGTATAATAAGAACTTATACATAATATGATTTATTTAACGTATGTGCGTGTATCTTCATCACAAAGGATTAGAATTCTTATTAGCTTATGTGTGTGATATTATACAAAGTTATTCAATGGGAAGAGTGGTTTTCTTCCTTTCTTATGATGGAAATCCACCAGGTATAAGGTAGCCTTAGTAACTTACACAGCTTAAAGATTGTAAAAATAAATATGCGAGCTGCCTTTAATGTGAAATTAAATGAAAATTTTAAACGCCATTTTTTATGTATGTTAAAAATTTTCATTTAGCTTAAAGTTCGCTTTCTTATAGAGCTAATTCAAGCCACGGATTATTGATTACTGATACTGATTCTACGAACGTTTCTTGGAAATAATTACATTTTCTTGCAAATTTTATTCATATATTCTGATCATTCCTCTTCCATCTCACATATGGCCTAATCAGTTCTAACGCACAGAAGAAATCGTCGTTAGCGCCGGAGACGGAATAATCGGATAAGCAGTTAAGCGAATGAACACAACCACTTTTAATTAATGCGGATAACGATAAGGGTGTACAATGCATCTTTATTATTGAACTGGGCAAATGAAAATAAAACCTTCACATCGGTCGAAGTTCCCGAAACACGGAGAAATTCGAACTCCAATTAGGAGAACTCTTAAAACCAATCCGGATTCATTCTCCTTGCCAGTTTTACTTGTCAACTAATCAGACTCTTTCCCACAAAAAAATAACCGAGACGTTTCGGAATGGTCTCAAGAGTAGCGGCGCAGAAAGGAAAAAATACAGGACGAGGTTTTAGAAAAAGTATTTTTTCGCCCATAAAAGTGACACGTATAACCTCCGCGGAAAAAACTCAAGTAATCACTTTGAGATTGAGTTTTGAAGTAGAGAGAGAGAGAGAGATACGAAAAAAAGAAAAACGAGATGAAAACTGTTGCGTCCTCTTCCATAGGCGCGAGGCAAAACTTTTCTCGCGAGATATCTCACCGACGCCATCCCAGGGCGTGGAGAAGGGATGAGTAGGATGCGTGGGTCGGTTTCGTTAAACTTTTCTTCCCACACCACCCTCCTCCCATAATATCTCCTCCCCTAACCCCCTTCATCAACCCACCTTCCCCAACCCTCTTCCCACACCCCCCTTCCCACACGCCCCAGCACCCTCTCTCACTCGAGAAGTCCTATTCAAACAATTAACGCCCCGTGAAACTTTAGCGAGCGAAACTCCTTTGGCCTTAATTTCTAATTGATTCCCCACCTCTCTCTCCGCTATAGAGAACTCTCTACTCGAACAGAGGAATGAGTTCTAGAATGAGAAAAAGGAGAAGGCGCTTCTTCATCCCCATCTCTGGTAACCTCCGCCTAAGTCAATTATTACACCGTATATACAAGGATGGTTCCGTGCGGATTTATCTAGAGGCGACGGAGGGAAAAAGAGTTCGTTAAATCCCTCGTTTCCTTGTTCATCCCCGGAAGATTTATTTTTTTGTGTGTGTCGGAATCAATGATAGGGAAGATGATTAAAAAATATGCAGGATTTAAAAAATCATCCGAGTGGTGGGGATAATGAACATTTCTTTACGTACGCTTTCAGGATTGAGGCTGGAAATCTCTAGAGTTGGTTTGTTAAAAATCCACCTGTAACATTTCATGTCGTAGCGTAGCAGTATTTAAAATACTTCGATGGAAAAATAATTTAGAGCTAGTCGATGCGTGCAAACGGTTCCCTTTTTTAAGTGTCAAAGAAATTAATGAAGCTCTAAAAACAATTCTACCACCTCTTGGTTACAAATGCGGCCATTAATGTCACGGTAGGTAATTTTTTAAACGTGTTCACTCGGAGTGTGGGAAGTCAGGACAGGACGCAAGAGCCGATCGCGACTGTAATTATCTTCGAAGTTTTTCCAACTGCTCGTAGAATGGACATATCATCCTTATTCGTTTGATTAAATGCAAATTAAAATATACGAGGATGCATGCATATCCGTCACAGGAATTTTGTTTTAAAAATTCTGTAGTGAATTCAAAGCTAAAAAGACTTTGCTATTATATAATTACAGATCAATAAGTACGAGTATGTAGGATCCAGCTGCCGCCACCAGTCTTCTATATGATTCGCATGCGATAGCAGTACGATACACAACGTAGTGACGCAGAGGAATTTATTTTCTATCACTTTTATCAAATGCATGTAAATTCGTGGGCATATCAATTTTATCTTCGTTAACGTCACATTTTGTGGTTAACTATAGCTTACTGAATAAGCAAAATTGACTTAAAGTCAAACGTGACACTCGATAAAACCTTTATAACCGGGTTCAATCCTCAAGAGCATTTTAGATCGGAAATTTTCCTAAATATTTTTAAAGCGAAATTCTCGAGGTATAAAACGAGAAAATCCATTCGAGTATGAAAAATTGATAAAGGATGGCGAGCGTTTTTTTCTAAATACCTTTTTTTCTCTATCGTTTCTCTCGACTAGATCCTAAGCAAAAGTTTTAATAAGCTTGCACAATTGAGGCGCCAGGCGGAAAACTTTTCAGACGCTACACATTAATACGCCTGCCTTACCTTGAAACTATTATCTCGCCGCCTACACTGTGCAGTATCGCGAAGCAGCTTTGAGAAGAAGAAAAGGGCTCATAACGCCCAGCTTCCCAGTGTTTAATGAAAAATCGAAAAAAACGTCGATTAGCACAATGGAAATTTCAGTTGCTACTTTTTTTTATACCGACGCACACGTCGCTCGAAAAACGAGTCGTGCGCTAAACATCTTGAGAAAACGCAAAAATAAAAATCTTACCTTTCTAAGCCTGCCGAGGATAAAAACGTATGACGCGGATGAAACTTTAAAATGATGCTTTATTTAACCCCATTTTCTATGCATGAGTCGAGGTAAATGGAGTTACTGGGAGTCAGTGGCGTAGCTACGCTCGCGTGGGCTTCGGTGAAGGATATACAGACCCGCTCTAAAATAATGAATAAAGGATTAACACTCAAATAAAATCTAATCACCGTGAGAAAACACGTAGGTTTATTGATTATTATTTTGATATTATGAGTTAATTGAAAACATCAATTCGTATATGTATCCATAAACAAAGATAAAAGTTGATATTTAGTGCCCCTCCCCCTTAGCCGATGGGCCCCTACGCACCGCGTAGGCTGCATAGACGTAGTTACGCCTCTGCTGTGAGCACAGTGATTATTACTACATTTCGCGAAACATCATTAATGAAGATGGAACGGGTAGAGTGTAAATAACATATTGTATGCCATTATGAATTTTTTAATTATCGAAATCATAGATTTTCGACTTTATATCTGTAAATTTGGTGTATGTACCTGTAGTCATTTTCATAAGTCATTCCTCAAATGGATTGGTGCCACATTCGCCACTAATGGGCATCAAACTTCTTTTGCTGGCTACGCATTCCATCACTGAGCTTCGTGCTACTATGAGAAATTTTACGGTCATCATTCTAAATAACACTGAGCAAATAGAAACGCAAGAATCGGGTTTCGCCTTGCGCCTTTAAAACACTGTAGCTGCTCTATTTAGGCGCATTTAACTAGACAGTTTTTAGAAGAAAATACTCGCATTACTGTGATACCGTGGCCACCGCACTCCCCCGACCTTCATCCGATAGAAAATGTGTGGGGCCTCATGGTGAAGGAGTGGAATTTCGCCGGCGAGAAGAAGGAGGTGGCATTGGAAGCCCACGTAAGAGATATTTGGGCTACTCTAAGCAACCGTCAGATGCTTATTCAGAATTTAGTGGCGTCAATGCCTTCAAGGCTATTATCTGTTATTGATAATAATGGAGAAATAACTAAGTATCAAAAACAATTTTTAAGTCTGTTTTTTCTATTGCATGGCATGAACTTCGTAGAAAATCTGGAAATGATTGGCTTGAAAATTAACTTCATATTTCAGATAATACCTTATCAAGGTTATTCCTCGAGATTTCCTTTTGATCTGCTTTAAAGAATTTATTTGTGCAAATTATTGCCAATAACATCAAGAAAATCATCCTTTGTTGATTGTACCCCGTTAAATATAAAATATTTAACAAGGTATTTCGGCCTTAATACTTATACAAATATACTCGAGACTTACTAATCCTCAAATAGAAGATAACCTCCAGGTCTTGCTGTTTTTTAAGTAGCACCGATTTAATGAGTTGATATCTAGGCTCGAGTCCAGTAAAAGCATTTGAATCTTTAAGGATCTTCTCTTAAACTATTCAATAAACTATATCAATCATAAATGTCGGTTTTGTAATGGTTTCTGTTCCAATCTTTTGACCATGCCACTGTGTGGAATATGTGTAACAGGAATGGGGACTTTAATTTTTGTCACTGATAGAAGAAAAATGTGAGTCCATTGAAATGAACCATGCCATACTTACGATGGGTGTTGAATAAAAATAATTTGCAGAAACAAAAACAATGAGAAGTCTAAAAAATGACAAACCGACTCTGATTACCAGCTATACTTAATATCAAAATTCAAATATTATTGCAAGTTGGGTTCGGAAAAACCAATAATTATCAAATGAGTGAGTTATTACCTGATATAAGCACCAGAAAAAATAAAAAATGACTACATATGTATTTTCTAAATAATCGTATGACAAAATAGCGTCGTCGATGTTGAATAAGTGTGATTACATAACGTGATTGTATTTCGTCATCCTCAGCAAATTTCAAATGGAAGCGTTTTAGTTTAATTTTTGATACCTTCCAGGGATGGAAATGCATATTTAATCGCTAGGGTTTCACACTAACGAGTTTTCAGAACTTGGGAGTGTTCTCCAAAAGAGATTCATGAACACATAGGTAAACATTTATCACCCTCTTCAGGACTTGGGATTACGACGTAGCCGCAGCCCACCTCCGAATTTTCTCACGATATCTTCAATCAGGCTCGATGGAAAACGATTTTGGAAAAATGTCGCGATTCATCGCAAAAAACGTATAATAGCGAATAATATTACGGTTTATATAAATACAAGAAGGAATTTATCCCTGCGTTTCAAAGCAGGTGGTGCTTTGACGTTGCGTTAGATGTTATCCTTCTGAACGAGACAACGTCCGGTTCTGGTGAACTAACTTCTCGCAAGGAAAATAATTAAATCAAATAAAATTGTTCTCTTTTGCCATAGCAAAGATCACCCCTAATTGTTTTGTATTCAGAATTCCTTTAAGGTGTGAGTGGCCTAAATTTCCTTGAGGGAGCATAAAAATTTGATTAGCCTGGACTTCATAATAACCTTCGAGGTCATTCCAGATGTGCAATTTTTTCGCCCAGCACGCTCCAGGGCTGCGAAACGAGGACAATTCAAACAAGTAGTTCTGGAAAGAACTAATCCGCCTACTTTCCTTTCGATACAATTTTAATATATCACAAGTAGGGGTGTGCACAGGTTTCCCGTGGTACAGAAGTGCTTTTCGTCAAATTCGCCCTGGTATAATCGTATACTAATGTATTTGCTTTGAAATCAGAAAATTGGTTTTCCTTATGCATAGTGTGGTAGCCTTGCTTTTTTGATCCGTTCTAAAAATATTCATCTCGTTTTGCCTTTCAATACTCGCCCTAAAAATGATATTTCTTTGAAATCCGTTCAGCCAATACCATCGAAATTCATAGTAACAGAAAAATTCTAACCTTGATATTATGGTAGCCCTGTTTAGCCGACCCGGATGTAATATGACAGTTTGGTTATTTATTTATATGAAGATAAAATATATTATATTTGGTTAAAATCCATTGGGTCATTTCTCTAGAAATACGTTTAAAAAATACGAATTAACTTTTTATTTTGGTAGTCCTGCTCTTTAGCTCCGCTTTTGACATCTTGATTTCATTATGGTATGTTGTACAAATCTTATGTACAAAATTTAATTGAAATCCGTTCAGCCAATTCCTTAAAAATCCTTAATTACTGAAATAGTTTAATTTGTAATTGTGGCATCCGTTTGGCTGATCCGATCAAAGCATGCTATTATGTCTTTTTATATATGTTGTGTAAGAATAATTTTTTTATCCCTTGTATTGTGGCAGCCCTGCGTTCTATATCTATACTAAACATCTTGATTTTGCTATTTTATGTTACACGGCCTACTTAATACAAAATTTCGTCGAAATCGGTTGAGCCAATTCATTCTAAATTCATAATTACCGAAAAGATTAACTTTGCAATTGTGGCACCCCTGATTAGTCGATCCGGTCCAAATATGTAATTTTGGTCATTAATTTATGCGAAGATTCTATGTACTAAATTTAGCTGAAATCGGTTCATTCATGAAGAAGATGTTAGGGACATACACACACACATACGTATACACTCGCACACACGGACACCGAGGAGATCTCATAAGACTACTTTCAATTTTTTGGAAAGTAGGCTAAAAAGAGGGTCTCTATTAGGAATGCATTATCGATTCTATGAAAAAATATACCGTCGGCGTTGGGATGGAAGGGGCGAGGAGGGAATTGGCGAGGCGGGAAGAGGCGAGGCGGGAAGAGGCAAGGCTGGGGAAGGGCGCGTCTGTGGCCACGCATCCTGGAAATATTTTCGTCCAGCTTCCTACGCTGTTAATGAATTCAAATCCCGGAATGCTTATTTTTTGCGACTTCGGTCCGAGACACGAGTGCCAAACTAGGACGAATTTGATGGCTTTTGAAATCTTCACACACGTGTCGGTCACGCTTGTTTACCGAGAATGCGAAATCCTGGGGGTGAAAATTAAAATGTTTGCGCGTGTGACGATAGTTTCTTTAGTGAAGAGCTCCTAACTCTTCACTAAAAGTAATCTATGAACGCCATATGGTCAGATCGTATACGTCTGTCCGTCCACAGATTTAATCTACAAAACTAATTGGCGAATTTTCATGATATATGATATTTAGCACTTTAGAGGATATAAAATACAAATATTAAACGTCCATATAACTCAATCAGAAGTGCCTTTACAAAAAGTAAACTTTTCGTCATATATCATAAAATATTAGTCATACACAAAAGGTTTCAAGTAAAATCTGTAGAAGTAGTCAAATACAATATTTCTTGCCAAAAACATTTTTAACGAACGAGCAGCCGTTTTCAAGAAAACCTAACAATTATATCCTAATTTACTTTGAAATTTGAAAATTTCTCGAATGATGTTTTAATATTTGTCAAAGAAAACAATCTTTGTAACAACTGAAGTAAACAAGAGCTGCTATAATTGCCTAATTTCGTTTAACTTCCTTTCGTTTGCATGCAGTATTTAGTAATCGAAAGACTTAGATTACCTATGATGAGGAAATGAACGTAAATACGTCTATTTTCCTTTCCTGCGCTCAAAGTGTGTTGTAAGTGAAAATCAATGGATAACTTACGACAAAGAAATAAATTAACGAGAACATAAATATTTCGTTACAGTTCCGCAACTAAAGTAAGGTACGTTTTAAATAATTTTCGATAGTTATATCAATTACAAGTGACCAGAAAATAAATCGGTAAATCCAAATATTAATATTTCCTTGCCATCACTTTCGATTTATCGTTTTGCAGTGTTTGGATATTACACTAAAAAGCCGATAATAAGCCAGTGATAACTTTCTTGGCACGATTACACCATTCGTAAATAACGCATGACGCGAGCATCTTTCTCTCTCTCTTTTTTATTCTGATAACATTTTCTGAAAATGGAAGAAAAGTCAGCGATTCTTCGGTTCCAGTTCGATTTTTCGCACCACGCCAGTGTTCTAGAGGGGCCGATTCAAAATCTTAATCGTTAGTAAACGTGTCCCACAGTTGAAATTTTTTAAACCATGACAAATATGACGTCATCGAACGTTTTCAAAACCAATCTTTTGTTTAAGAACGTGTGCAGTGGAAAATAAATAAAAAATAAGCTGATGTGGGCAACACATGACTTTCTCCATATTTATATGGCAAATTACATGTTGTTAGCTCTGGGATCGTTGTCAATATTTACTTCCGGTTGACAATTAAGTATAGAAAAAGGAGCGTTACTAAGACTAACTAAGCGTCAATTATTAACAATAGTCTACGGTAGGTGGCGTGGTGGTGACAGCTAAAAATATAAGATATCTCTTAAACAATGCATTATATGGAAAAATGTATCAAACAAAGGTTGTAGAAAATTACATTTTCTACAAATTTTTTTCCGTTACATTTTTACATTTATCAAATATTAAAGCAAATATTTCAAAATAACGGATAAGTGACAAGAGTAAACACCCTCTTCCGGTCGACCGATTTTTACCAAAAACTAATCAGATCTTATAACTTTTATAAAAATGTTAAATATAAAATTTTGCCTTGATCTGATTAATAGTTTTTGAGTTAGATCGCCCACAAAAATCTATCACATACAGACCGACAGACAGACAGACATCATCGCGAAACTAGTCGGAACGTGTTCAGGAAACCTTAAAACATGTATATCCGTTGAAATCTAGAGTTCGATTTTTTTCATGAAAACAATACTTTCTCATACAACGTATATGGAAAAGGTAATAATCGCAAAAGCCTTTAATATTGCACACGCTTCAACGAGACATAAACTCATTTCTTATGATATTTACTCGAATTTCCGTACATACGAAGGAATGGCCTTAAAATTGGATTTCATCGACTCAAGAGGAGCTGTTGTCATAGCAGCAAAAGAAAAAATTCCGCCAGGAGGCAAAAAAGAATTTATATTAGAAGATTTAGAGTGAATTTCAGAGGCATACCTCGTTATGTATATATTTGAAAAGGGTGAAGCACGGTTCAAATCTCATCCGAGTAATTATGTTGGAATTTTCTGAGAGGAGATTTGAAAAAAATGAAAAATAGCTAGGATGTTGAGTGTGAAAAAGGATATTATAGAACCTTATGTTTGTTCAGCCATTGATATTTATAGTGGAAATTCGTTTAAATTAACACTGAATCGAAAAGTTGAAGAATTGAGTAGGAAATGGTCTCATAAGATCACAAAGTTAACGAAAAATAAATTATAAAGGGAAGATAATTTGGCACATTTGAGGAGTCTACGGAAAAGAGGCCATGGAAATATGGATGAGAAAATTGATTCGAATGTGATACGAAAAATAGAAAGGAGCAAAAATATATATTTAAATAATAAACGCTATAATTGCCAAATACGAGACAGGATCCAAACTAAATATTAAAATTTGCAATGCTCATGTTGTGCAATAATTCTTAATTTTTCCGTATCTGATGTTGCAGTTTTATTTCCTATTCGCTTCTCTCGTACACATTATCCCATTGCATTAACCGACAAATTGTAATTATAATTGAAGCAGAGGAATGATAACTACACTTTTTCGTAATTATCGCCGACCTTGTTACGGTTTACTTCTTTGTATTTAAGCGTCCGATTTTTTCCGGTTGCAAGACTCTAGTTCAATACATTTTGCATCTCTTTTCATGATGATTCCTAAGTTTTTACTGCCTGAAACTGATACTTATGTCTTCCCACCTATCTTTATGTTCAAGTTTTCTTCTTTTGTAGATATTCGCATGACCTTGGATTTCGCTGCATTTATTTCCATCCCGTATTTTCTCCCTCTTGCTACTAGTCCATTCATCATTTTCTGGACTTCCTTCTCTTTTCTTGACGGAAGAAATTGCCCGTCAGCATATTTTACTGTTTTTATAATCCTTACTCAAATCTTGAAATCTCTTGAGTTTTCTAGCGCTTCTTTCATTAGCCTTTCTTCAACATACACGTTGAATTGAATCAGCGATAGGCAACAACCCTCTCTTACACCGCAGGCATCAGCTTTCACCAATCTTACTTTAACAATTTGATTCGCTTACAGATTCCTGATCAGTTTCCTGTATTTCCAAACTACACCTATATCCTTTAATATCTTTGTCAGCATAAACCAATTTACCCTATCAAAGACCTTCTGTCAATCGACGAAACATGCTCAGAAATCTTGACTGAATTCTATTGCCCTTTCTGATATAATTCTCATTACACCGATAGCATCTCTGATTTCTTGTTCTTTTCTGTAGCCGAAATGATCTTCCCCTAGTATTTCTTCGGCCTTTTTCTCTAGCCTTTCGTTAAGGATCTTCGTGATGATCTTCGAAGTGTGTGACAGTAGGCTTATCGATCTGTAGTCTTTACACCGCATTGCCTTTGACTTCTTCCTTTAAGGTATCATTGTTACTTATAGAACATCCTGAGGTCACTCTAATAAGGAAGACACGCACTCATGACTGATGAACAGTATCAATTCGCCAGAGGTCAGTGGCAGATTCACCAAATGTGGCGAGTGGCAAAGGAATTGGACTACGTTTCTCTAGTGCAGTGGTTCTTAACCTTTTTAGCTCCCCGCACCCCTTGGTCTTTCAGAATATGCTTTCGCACCCCCGAAAAAATATCTTTGATTTACGCAAATGTTTCTTTCGAAGACATGAACATATAATCGTCTCATTTATAATGACTTGCGTTTATTCAAAGGCTGTGACAAATTAAATGACATTTCTCCTAAATGTTTTCTTGTACATTTTATTTTGTTTCTATTTAAATTATTTTTTTTTAAATCTCTAGATCAACACCTCGCACCCCTAGAAACAGTGCCTCGCACCCCCGGTTAAGAACCACTGCTCTAGCGTGACTACAAAGGTTTACAATTTGTCCATATTAGTGGACAAGAGTAACCGCCGCTTGATTTCAAGTAAAATTTGTAAATTGAAAGAAAACCGGTAATCGTTTGATTGTTTGGAAAACCCTGCTCGTTCAAACAATACCACTTCGCGTGCTTTTATTTACAATGTAGTTACATCGGCAATGGCGCTTTTGTTCCATAGCTCGTGTAACTAGGTAGCTATTCATATCTCCTGAGGGGCAATTACCATATACAAGAATTCCGCGCTACGTTATCCACATAAATTCAATTTATTTATCGGAATGGCGTGTGAAATGGCTCTTTTCGCGCTTTGGATGTTTATTTATCTTAAAAAGATCGCCCGCGGGGATGGAAACGCAGTAAAACACGGATTACCTTCCTAACACGAAATAAATGGGGCTAAATGAAGATCACCATTTGTGATATTGTGTGACTGTACATATATGATTTTACGCGCTTCCACACGTTTATCTGCCCTAAAACGTGTATAACGTGTACACATTGCGTTACTCGGAGGAAGCATGGGAGTTAAGAATCCGTTACATAAATAGATCGGGTCACGCGAAGACGCGTGACGAGGAACATGCGATCACCCAAAGCATGATTTCCAGGTGTTCCAGATACGCGCATTTATTTTGTTGGTTCCCGCTGTCACTAAATCGAACGATGTGAGGAAGCTTTGAGTTGAGACGTTGATGTCTTCAAAACCACATCTCACGACGGAATACGGAGAGAAATTCTCTTTTAGCGGTATTGAGTGTTATTTTTTAGTTTTTTTAACTGTCTTAAAAATAAAAATTTTGGTCAAACCGTGCAGAGAATGTGTCCTAAATACACTTTTTGTCTTGTTATGCTAACCTTAACGATGGTTTAATCGGCATATTTTGTAGACAGTCTTTAAGGGGCCAACGAAAATTAGAATGTTACAAAACAAAATAACGAGTATAGTCCGAGGAGATATGTTTTTTAAATGCGAGCCCCCGTTATATCAGGAAGATTATGAAATACGCAGCGGTGCAACACAGACCAAAGAATAAAAATTATAATGTGAAAGTTTAGGTCTGTGCTAAACCAAAGAACATGCTAGTCATCCAAGTGTACATGCCAACCGGCGACCATGACGGTGGGGAAGTGGAGGAAGTGTATGAGAGAATAAGTGCCATACTGGACCAGGAAGGAAAGGCATGCTGTAAAATAGTGATGGGAGACTGGAATGCGAGTAAGGGAGAGGGACGAGCCGATGGAGTTGTGGGACAGTTCGGGCTGGAACAGAGAAACGAAAGGGGAGACAGACTTATCGAGTTCTGCAAGGAGGGGAACATGATAATAACCAACACCTGGTATAAGAATCATAATAGAAGGCTATATACATGGAAATCGCCAGGTGACATGTACAAGAAACAGATAGACTATATATTGGTAGAAGGAAGGTATAGGAACGGGGTGAAAACAGTGAGTGGGCTCCCAGGAGCAGAATTAGCAAGCGACCACGTGCTGCTAATGGTGGAAATGAGTATCTAAATGAAAAGAGTTAGAAAAGCAAAGATGGCTAAAAAATGGAATCTAGAGAAACAGAAAGAAAGGCAGAAAGAGGAAATCGGTTATGATATGGCAAACCAGATGAAGAGAGGAAATACACAGAACGAAGGAGTAGAGGAAAAATGGAAGAGAATTAAGAATGGAATAGTAAATGTGGCGGAAAAGGAAATAGGATACAGGAAAGGCAAGAGAGCTAAGAAACCCTGGGTAATAGGGGGAAATGATAGCAAAGATGGAGGAGAGAAGAAGATACAAGAATGTAAACACAGAGGAGGGGAGAAGGAACTACAGGCGGTTGCACAATGAACTGAGGAGGGAGACGGAAAGGGCGAAGGAAAAGTGGCTAGAGGAGGAGTGCAAGGAGATACAAGAGCTCGAGAAGAGAGGAAGGTACGACCTAGCGTATCAGAAGGTCAGGAGTATTACTTGGGATGGACAGAGATCTGGAGGAGGAGGCTCAAAAGAAATTGAGAGCAAGGATGGTAGGATACTGAAGGAGAAAAGGGAGGTTATGTGCAGGTGGAAAGAATACATGGAGGAGTTGTATAAGGCGAAGGAAAAGCCGGCAGAGCTGGAAATTGAGGAAGAAGGGGAAATGGATAGGGAGGAGATGGGGGAGGCAATACTGAGGGAGGAAGTAGTGGCAGCTATGAAGGAAATGAGGGAGGGAAAGGCGGCAGGAGTAGACGGGATACCTGTGGAATGTTCAAGTGTCTGCAAGACGAAGGCATTGAAGAGGTGACCGACTTGTGCAATGCAATATATGAGAGTGGGGAGTGGCCGGAGGAGTTCGTCAGAACGGAAATGATACCACTACCTAAAAAGAAAGGGGCAAAGAATTGTAGGGAGCATAGAACTATTAGTCTGATAGCTCACGCGGCCAAGATAATGTTGAGAGTGATGAATAGAAGGCTGACGAGGGTAAAGGAAGAGAATGTAGCAGAAGAACAATTTGGATTTAGGAATGGAATGGGTACGAGAGATGCCATATGGGTGGTAAGGACGATTGGAGAGAGGTATTTAGAACGGGGCAAGGGTATCATTCTGTGCTTTGTGGACTTGGAGAAGGCTTTCGACTGTGTGATGTGGGAAAGGATGATGGAGATATTGAAGGAGAAGAAAGTAGATTGGAGAGACAGAAGGTTGATAAGGAATCTATACATGAGACAGGAGGTGGCCATGAGGATAGGGGAAAGCAGGACGGAGTGGTTCGAGATTGGGAGAGGAGTTAGACAGGGCTGCTGTTTGTCACCAACCCTGTTTAATATCTATATTGAAGAAATGATAAAGGAGTGTTGGGAGACGAGCACAGAAGTAAGCGTTGGAGGAAGAATTACATCGTCAATTAGGTTTGCTGACGACATGATACTGTTTGCTGAGAGGACGGAAGACTTGAGGGAGATGCTACAGAATCTGGTGAGCGTGGAGGACAGATATGGGTTGAGAATAAATGGAAAGAAAACGAAAGGGGGCGAGGAAAGGATGGAAGTGCAGGTGAGGGGGGAGAGGATAGAGCAGGTGGAACAGTACAGGTATCTTGGTACGTTGTTGACAGAGGACTGGAAATGTGAGAAGGAAATTAAGATGAGAATAGGTTTGGCAAAGGAAGCGTTCAATAGAAAACGGAAGCTATTTAACAGCAAGATGGATTTGGGATTGAGGAAGAGATTGGTAAAGTATTATGATTGGAGTGTGATGCTATATGGGTCGGAGACATGGACATTGAAGAAGAGAGACAGGGAAAGGGTGGGGGCATTTGAAATGTGGGTGTGGAGGAGGATGCTGAAGGTTAAATGGACTGACAGGATTACAAATGTGGAAGTGCTAAGAAGAGTAGAAGAGGAAAGGAGTTTGATGGACACGATAGTGACTAGGAAAAAGAAATGGATAGGACATGTTTTGAGAAGAGAGGGATTACTGAAGGATGTTATCGAAGGAACGGTGGAGGGAAGAAAGAAAAGAGGAAGAAGAAGAATTAAAATGTTGGATATTCTAAGTGAGGGAGGAGGGTATGGGGAGATGAAGAGAAGGGCACAGGATAGAGAAAGGTAGAGGAGAAACACCTGAACCTGCAGATATGCAGAACACTATTTATTATTATTATATAAATATTTTAAAACTTACGCAGTCGCGTAAAAGAATTTTACCGCAGATAAAAAGTTTTAAACGAACGAAATAAATGATAACATGGCGAATTCATTATGATTAAATTTCTATACAAACAGAAAATGCGATATTTACATGACATGAAATTAGAAAAAAGAACTATTATGTTTTCCGAAAAGGATTATCCCTAGACCATTGCTTCAAGAAAATCAGCGCATATCTCATTTAGATAAATTTATGACATAAAAGGATTCAATTATATGAGGCAGCGTTGATAAATAAACAGCAATTCAAAACTTGGATATTCACGTCGTTTTTTTATAATCCACCAAACCAAAGATTTCCAACGAATTCTATTCGATACCTAATGGATTAACCCAATCCTGGCCCACATTTGAAAATAGAGATCCCGTACGCTAAATAAAAAACGAGTGAGTCTGTGCAAAATAATCGTATCGCTAAAAGTATGCCGAAGCACGACTTGTAGAGTTCGTTACAGCCCAGCGATAACATACGTAAAAAATTCAGCACAAGGTCTCACGTAGACAACGAGCGGCGAAAAAACCCGCTTAACGCCATTCGGCTTCCATTTAAGCCATCGCAAAGCACAGCGGTCTGCGTCTCGCGCAGATATTGGTTTTGAGGGGACAAAAGGACACGCAAACGACAATGCCATTATTTCAAAGCTTAGCGGACAAACGGACCCTAAATTTCGGGATTTTTTAGTCTAAATAAACGGTGTAGAGCATTAAAAATTGAGACAAATGGTCACAAGAGGATATATATATATATATATATATATATATATATATATATATATATATATATATATATATATAGATCACAGCCTTCTAATAGTTGACGTGAGTACAAAGCTCAAACAAATAAGAAAAACGAGAAGAGAAAGACAGACCTGGGACCTAGAAAAACTGAAAGAAAGGCAGGATGTAGTCAGCATGAAGTTGGAAGATAACCTAAGGAAGTTGGAAAACAAACCGAAGACCGTTGATATAGAATGGGATGAAATTAAAACCAGTATCAAGGATACCTTGGATAAAGAGATTGGAAAACAAGAGAAGAAAATCAGAAAACCATGGATCACGAAGGAAATGCTGGAGAAAATGGATGAGAGACGAAAATGGAAAAACGTTAACAGTGAAGAAGGTAGAGCCAACTATAGGCGTATAAACAATGAGTTGAGAAGGGTAACAGATAAAGCTAGAGAAAACTGGATAAAAGGAAAATGTGATGAAATAGAACAAATGGAGAAGTTAGGACGGTACGATATGATGTACGCTAGGGCACTGGAATTAGAAGATAAGAAGTCTAATGGAATTTGTGGTAAAGGAATTATGAATACGGATGGGAAGATAGTCTCAGAAACAAAGGATGTAGCACAGGTATGGGAAGAATACATTAAGGAATTATACGGCAAACAGGCAGGAGAGGGGAAAATAGAACTGGAAAATGAGAAAAACATTGAAGAAGACAACTTAGGACCAAGTATTATGGAGAGCGAAGTAGAAAAGGCGATAGTGGAACTAAAGAAGGGGAAAGCCACGGGCAGCGATGGAATACCGGCTGAGATACTTAAAGTCATAGGATCAGAAGGACTAAAAGCGATCACGAAATTAATTAATAAGATTTACGACACGGGAGAATGGCCTCAGGATTTCCTAGAAGTAACAATGATCCCTCTAAAGAAGAAGCCAAAGGCAATGCAGTGTAAAGATTACAGAACTATAAGCCTTCTGTCACACACATCGAAGATCATCACGAGGATTCTTAATAAAAGGCTGGAGAAAAAGGCAGAAGAAATAATAGGGGAAGATCAATTCGGTTTCAGAAAAGGACGAGGAACTAGAGATGCTATAGGAGTAGTTAGAATCATATCAGAAAGGGCAATAGAATACAGTCAAGATATCTGCGCATGTTTCGTAGACTGGCAGAAGGCCTTTGATAGAGTAAATTGGGTAAAGTTGATGAAGATATTAAAGGATATAGGTGTAGACTGGAAAGACAGGAGATTGATTAGGAATCTATATGAGAATCAAGTTGTAAAGGTTAGGTTTGAGAATGTGGACACCTGCGGAATAAATATCGGTAGAGGAGTAAGACAAGGCTGCTGCCTATCGCCAACCCTATTCAATATATATGGAGAAAGTCTAATGCAAGAAGCTTTAGAAGGCACAGGGGATTTCAAAATTGGAGGAAGGATTATAAGAACAGTGAAATACGCAGATGATCAAGTACTTCTAGCAAGAAAGGAAGAGGAGCTACAAAAAATGATAAATAGACTAGTGATAACAGGTAGAAAATACGGTATGGAAATAAATACAGAAAAATCCAAGGTCATTCGAATATCGGGTAAAGAAGAGAATCTGAACATAACTATTGGGGGAAAGCCAGTAGAACAAGTTTCAGAATATAAATACCTTGGAAGTATCATAACACGAGAGGCAAAATGTACGGATGAGATCAAAACTAGAATAGGAAAAGCAAAAGCGGCTTTCAGGAGAAAGAAACAACTACTTACAGGGAATATTAGGGAAGATATCCGCAAGAAGTTGATAAAATGCTACGTATGGAGTATAGCATTGTATGGGGCAGAAACATGGACGCTAAGGAAAAATGACATCAAATACTTGGAAAGCTTTGAAATGTGGACTTGGAGGAGAATGCTGAAGATAAAATGGACAGATAGGATGAAAAACGATGAAGTGCTACGAAGAATAGGAGAGAAGCGAATGATTATACAGACTATCAGAAAGAGGAAGGCTAACTGGGTTGGACATTACATGAGGAGAGAGAGTATGATTAAAGATGTGTTAGAAGGAAAACTAGATGGGAAAAGGGAAAGAGGTAGGAAAAGGTATCAGCTGATAGACGATTTGAAAGGGAAAGAGAGTTATCAAGATATGAAGAGGACAGCGGAAAATAGGAGTATATGGAGAACCAGGTTTAACCATGAATAATCACGGACCTGTCTACGGACAGACTACCTATGATGATGATGATATATATAGAGAGAGAGAGAGAAAGGAGTGCAGCGTTTGTGACCTCGTGGTGCCTGGTCGCGACAACAATGTAGGTGACGACGTGCGAAATAATTCGATTCTCTCTTGTCAATCTTTTTTTCGATTTCCCTCGATTACGCTGGAGCTCTCGGCGGTTTGTTTGACCTCCTTTTTTATTTGTTTTTTTGGGTTGGTCCATCGATGGATTGACTAACGCGAGCAGCGATTAAAAAAGCTTAAGGGCGATGGAGAAAAAAGAATTAAACGAACACTTAACATTCTGATAGCATCGTTTTGTTGAATATATTATGTTATTCCTACATTTCAATTTTTTCGCATTCGTCTCTTAAAAGGCCTCTTGGCGCTTTAAAAAAAGTTTAACTTTTTTTCCAGCAACTCACGTAAGTGCTTTGTGTTGTGTTTCCAATATCCTTTTCACAAGGACTGAACCCGTGGCGTTCGCATATACGCCACTTTAATTAAACCTTTACCCGGTCACGGATCTTAAGTCAACGTACGGCAGAACATGAAATGTTTGTGTTGCAAAAAAGTCCTTTCATTTCAGGTCTTCATTTTGCTTCGAGAAAACACGGACTGTGAAAACTAAACCGAAGAGTTCGGAGTTGCGAAAGACTTGGTATAGATTTTAAAAATGATTAAAACGTACTCGCATCCGTACGGCTTAACAATGACAATTACAAAAAAAACGAAATTATTAAAGTTTTGGAATGTACAATTTAAAGCTCATAATCTTTCCATCGATATTATCGTACCATAAAGCTGTCTAATATTTATATTATTTTTAAGAACTCACTGAGGTACTTTTCATGTACGAACCAAATATTTGTATCCGTGTTTGGCTAAATTATTGAGATACGTTGGTTGTTAGGCGTTACTAAGAAACTCATTTTAACATAACAATAAAGAAACCGACAGCGATCAACAAAGCTGACACTACGCGGGAAAAAAAGCTGCGACGTGCGCCATTTTCGCGCCGTATCTTAGTATAAATTCATACATTATTTCTTCATTTTTGGGACGCCGTAAAAATATCCTCCAAGGATGACAAAGCCCTCGTATATAACCCGTTTTCCGCGACCACGCGACGTTAAGACCTTTGGCGCGACGTTAAGACCTTTTGATACAACGGAAACCTTTGAAGCGAAGGGAACCTTTTTTTTGATACTATTATATTTAAGTGGAATATGTATATGCGAAAAAAAGAGATACAACGGAACGGAAATAACTCCCCGACCTTCCAACGCAGAAGGGATATTCTCGCGAAGAAAAAAAAAAGAGGGGACACTGCCTCCTTTCTTATTCCGTGTATTGCTCGTACTTTTTCATGCATTTATTTATTATTTTTTGCTTTTTGGAACGCGAAAAACCACTCTCACGGTCTGGTGCTGGAAAGAGAGAGAGAGAGAAAGGGATGGAGAAAGAAAGACACCGCAGAAATCATGGAAGTGTACCCTACTCCGTCTTTTGAGATGGAAGAGAAGGCAACACGTGCGCGCACACACACATGCACCTCCTCACAGACATAACTCTTGTTTTACCGACTACGTCCCTAAAAGAAAGAAGAAAAAACGAGATGCACGGAGTAGAGGTGTATGGATGCATTTTTCAAGGCGAAAAAGAATTTTTTTATAAGGCCTATGTGATCTATGGAGAGAGTTAGGGGGAAGGGCTGGAAATAAAGGAGAGAAGGGATCGATGAGGTGTGCGGAGGGATGTGCGGGAGGAAAAAATCCATTGCAGCCCGAAAAAGGAGAAAAGGAAGGTCTATGCAGGTATTGCGAAGGCGTAAATGGATGGGAATGCTCCTATACGTGAGTACGGAGTAAGATGGGATGAAATACACGAATTAATGAAAAGGAAGGACGAGGGAAACGGTCGAAAAATGCATGCATAAGCATCTTCGGATAGTTATGCGATATGTGCATACATACCTACACATAAACACACGTTACATATATATATATATATATATATATATATATATATATATATATATATATATATATATATATATATACATACATACACACACACACACACACACACACACACAAACAATATTAGCTAGAAACAAATTAAAATCTAAGAAAGTGCTATCTATCAAAACAGTTATTGCTTTAAAGATCCAGCGGTTAATAAAATATGTTAACGTTTTCACTATTATATAAGGTCAGAGTAGAAAGTCGTACGGAGAATGAAGGCGACCACCATATTTTTGATTCTGGTGCGAGAGAAATGCGATGATGGATATGCATCTTCGCTATAACTTTCTTCAGACATCTAAATTCGCGCATGAATCAATTTTGTTTTCGCTAACGTTACGTATTGGGTTTAATTAGCTACTACATAGGTAAAAAAAGTTTGGCGGAAAATCAAATGTAACGTTCTTTATAAAAACATTACAGTGATTGGTGGTCATGGGGAAGATGGATCTAGGAAGACAGGAAGATAAATCAAAGATAAATTAGAGATGAAATATGCATAAAATGATTGAAGTTGGTTTTATGAAAAATATAATGAATGCCACTACTTAAGCCATATGATCTGAAATTTTCATCTCACATAATGTAAGGCGGTCTGACGGATATACATTTTTTTTATTTGGATTTTATTGAGACTATTAACCATCTTCCTCCATCTGCACAATTGCCAAGTACAAAAAGATATAATATAGTTCACGTGATAAAACAAAAGCAAAACAGGTGGAAATGAAAAGAAAGAAATATTTGTGGAGTAAAAAAATAAAGTAAAATTACATAACTATTCTGTAGGAGAAGACCTCACAGCAGGAATACACACACATAATAAGGAAAATCCGGGAAACTTGGACGAAGACTATCGATAGCATTTATGAAATATTGGGAGTAATACGGACGCGTGCATTGATATATATATATATATATATATATATATATATATATATTAAACGTGTTTGAAAAAGATATACTGACTGAATTACACTCGATGAACATGTGATTAAACGGCTGCAATATAGCCCGTTTTCCTCAAAGGTCCATCGATTAGGTCTTATTGTACAACTCCAGTTTTAATTTGGGGGTATATTGCAGGACGAACTGAAAGAGAGACCGACCAAATTAAACCATATTTTAGAATTAATTCTCTCAACTCCCAGCCAGTCAAGGAAAATAAGATAAAGGATGTAAAATTCAAGTGATGATAAGAATAAAGAGGTGAAATCAACGAGATGGCGTTAGAAAGAGGGAAGGATAGGGGCAAAGTTGCTGAATTCTAGAGATATTGCCCACACATACGGGCGGACGGACAAAAAAAATTAATACGTGATTTTTTTTTAGAAAAAAAAGCGCTAAAAGCGATTGAAGGGAAGATAAGGAGAAGAGAAATTGGGGAAGTAAAAGCATGGATAGATGAAAGGTGGTGGAAAAAAATACTAACTAAGACCTTAAAAATAGGTAAATTATAAAGGACAATAGTCTATAGCAGGCCTGTCCAACCCATAGCTCGCTGGCAACATGTTGCCCACGAGATACTTCAATGTTGCCCGCGAAGCGGATAAAGTTCCAATCAATAACAGAGATTTAAAATCGTATATAATGTTCGGCGATATTCATTTCAAATACTTTTTAAAATCCAGTCAAAGTTTGAGTATTTTGAAGCAAGATATTTATCTTTAAGAAATATATATAATTGAATTTAGAACAGGTTTTCCACTGAAATAAGGCTCATCGTAGCCAAAACCTTGGTCTATTATACATATTAAGAGATTCCACTTATAAAATACGACTATTATAATCTGAATCTATGTTTTGTTTTAACGAATGTAAGTGAACCTGGTTTTTATAGTACGAGTTGTTAGTGCTTGCATACTGCAAGCGCTTATAAAAACAACCATACACCAAGATCTAAACTCGTAAATAAACCAACGCGACATTATTTGAGCTACACGGAGCCCATTTAAATAAGATATTAGTTTTCATTTTCCCAGAAATTAAGGCATCTATCCGGAATTTCTAAATTCTCTGGCAATCAGCTCGCAACCAAATTAGGATATTTTGTGTTAGGATTATGGCGTCATCATCCGTGCCCTTTAGTGCGTATCCGGATTTAAAAAATAATTTAAAATTATCACGTCATCATATGTATACGTCGTTGGCAGGCATAAAATTGATTATAATGCATTCTAATCATTAAATCAATTATCTTGAAGTATGGATAATCCATTCCCATTGAAAGGCTACGGAGTCGTTGCTATGGTAGTTAATTTTTCATTGTTGAAGACCGAGAAATATTTCATGATTTTATGATTAAAATCAAATTTTTACGCAAATTCAGCATGGATTTGAATTTCGTCTTCAGGAAAAATAAATTTCATTCTTTTTTCCACAGTTTAGTGGATGTTTCGACTTTGTATGTTGATTTTAAATTATTTTAAAAAGCAATTTTATATAGCCCTGCACAGTTTTCGATGCTTTTCTTATGGGTGTTTGAAATTGGGCATTGGGGTCAAAAATACCCCTTAAATATAATGTTTTTCTGGAATTTCGGATTTTTCCAGAGGTTGTAATCAATTACCTAGCTTCATGCCAAATTTCAGCTCTGTAGCACTTTTAGTACCTTAGGTATTATATGACATATCCTATTAGGGAATGCAATACCGGTCGCAGAAATCAATACCGGTATTGATTTCTGTCAATACCGGTATATTGGGTTTAATACCGGTATTTAAAAAAAAAACAAAGAAAATCAGGAATAGTCAGGTAAAAGAAACACAAGACTTATTCAAAGCATACTTCAATTATTATTTATTGTAATTGCATGGAATATATGGTGGAAAACATGTTATTGGTTCAAAAACGAATAGTAAAATTTAAGTTTCAACTTAAATCAAAGAAAAAACTATTTAATTGTTATTTGTTTTAATTAAATTAAAGTGATCACGCAATAGATGCAAACCGTCAATGCATTCATCACTAAGATGTGATCGAATTTTCGTGCAAAGGCTCTTTCACATTATACGCTCGTTGGTGAAACGGTGAGGTATTCGTACACTAATTTTAAATTGGCCCCTCGAACACCCTCTTCCTTTTTAATAAGTTTGCTGATATCTCTGGAACTGCTATTTTTCAATCTCTTCTTAGATATAATTTTCATCTTATCATTTATAGCAGTTTGTAACCTTTCTTGCATTGTTTTGGGGACTTTTACAGAAGACGCAGTTGCTTCATTACCAACATTTATATCTATTGCATTAATGGTACCTAATTCTGAATGGGAAAAAGTATGTATTTGCACCTACTAAAACACTCAATAAACGTTGTGCAAGACCTTCTATTCATTTGGCAATAAAATTTTTGCTGTGAGCGTAAATGAAAAATGTGCATCTTCCTCATCAGTAATCTGATTTGCACTTTGAAGATATTGAAGAACACCTTAAAAATTAGTGCATCTTTGTTCAGCTCGAGTCTCTAACGCCAGTTTCATATCCATGCTCAAAGGCTCATTGCCCAAATTGTATCATCATGAAGGACAAGGGTGCATCAGCAGTAAGGAGGTTGGCATCTTCACGGCACAAAGCTTCAACTTACAGGAAGAAGAGTAGAAATTATAGACAACATGAGCTGCATTTCGACTTCTGTGAAAGTAATATGTGAATTCAGATCAATTAAAGCTTTTTTAATGCAATGTTTAAGTTTAACAAAACGCTCAAGCATAGCAAGCACACTGTTCCAACGAGTCTTATTGTTAGAGTTTAAAACTAATGCGAGTTCTTTTCCGTACTCTGATTTCACATACCTTTGAAGAACTTGGTCGTTTTTTGTTGGTGGGCATTTAAACAGTTTAACGACTTTTCTAATTTTAGCAATCAATTGAGGTAATTCATGCTGATTAATAAGTTCACATGAACTTGGAACTTGGTTGGTCACTGTGTATTATTTTTATGCCATCATCTTCTAGAACGACTTCTTCCCCCTTTTCACTCTATGTCTCAGATTCAGGCTGTTCAGGTGGTGAAACTGAAACGTCTTCATAAATTTCATTTATATTGTACAGGACATCAATCACAGCCACCTGGATGCCATGCGCCAAACAAAGCTGTTGCTCTGCAATCAATAACCTACCAATCTTATTCATGACAGATGCACACAATATCGTCATTAATGCATAGGTTATGATCCTTCCGTTTGCTTTCAGGAAGTTGAACACATCTTTCCGCAGGCAAAGCTCCATGTATTTGAATCAAATTTTATTGCTTGAGTGATCGTTAATATATAAGTATCGCCTGTTTCTTACAGGTGTCCACTCATCTTTAGTTAAACTAAACTTCTTTTCTTCGAGTTTTTTAGCTGAAAAATTGTTTATCATTGAAGCACGTACTGTTTTTCTATAGTCCAAAACAATATTTCGAATTGTATGTGCCGATTTTGGAATATCACGAAAACCTCGATCCATTAATGCTTTTCTTAGATCTATTGAGGTACAAAAAACCTTAATGGGCAACCCGTCGCTAGCTGTCATTCGAGCCAAAACTTCAGGTAATGATTCATCATTGTCATTACTAAAATAACTTGTGATCTTGTTTCCTTTTTAGTTCATCGAGTGCGTTGTACTACCTCCAGCTATATTTGAACTTGATTCGTCACTGACATTTCTTTTCAACAGATTCATATTATGGCATGTTCTCAGATGTGTGTGAAGTCTACTTGTACATCCTCCAACAGTTTAAATTGTTTTAGGATATTGCTTGCATTTAACCAGATATCCAGATTTTTCTCGCAAAAAATTAAACTGCAGAATTCTTGTCTAAGTTTCTATTCCTGAACACTTCAAATATTAACGTCGTATTATCATCGGCCATAATAAATGTTTTTCATGACAAAAACGTTTATCTATAATAAAGCATTTATAAAAATTATTGGCCATACCTAATACAACAATATAAGCTATAATACATATACTTTCACCAAAATAAAAAAACGTATTTGTTATAAATAAGTGAAAGTATAAAAACTAATTAAAAACTAATTTTATATTAATAATATAGTCCCAATGAAAAATTAACAATTCTGTACTCCATATTTACCTCTTTATGCGTTCTTTGCACGAAGTGAACGCATATAAGGGAGGTCGTTCCCCATCCGTCCGTCCGCATGTAAAAATCAAAAACCGCTGGACATATTATGATGAAATTTGGTATTAAGGAGTTTTGCTAAAATTTGCCCGCCGATTCCAATTTTGGTCAAAATCTGACAAAAATTATGAACACTTGACATGAAGATCTACAGAGTTCCTTTGTTTCAACTCGGGAACCACTGCACATATTTTGATGATATTTGGTATTGAGGAGTTTTGCTAAAATTGGTCGACCGATTCCAATTTTTGTTAAAATCGGACAACAAATACGACCACTTTACATGAAGACCTACATGTAGTTTACAATGTTCCTTTGTTTCTACTCGGGAACCGCAGGACATATTTCGATGAAATGTTGTATTAGGAAGTTTTGCTAAAATTGATCGGTCGATTCCAATTTTTGTTAAAATCGGACAACAAATACGACCACTTTACATGAAGACCTACATGTAGTTTACAATGTTCCTTTGTTTCTACTCGGGAACCGCAGGACATATTTCGATGAAATGTTGTATTAGGAAGTTTTGCTAAAATTGATCGGTCGATTCCAATTTTGGTTTAAATCGGACAACAATTACGACCACTTTACATGTAGTTTACAATGTTCCTTTGTTTCAACTCGGGAACCGCTTGACATATTGTGATGAAAGTTGGTATTGGGGAGTTTTGTTAAAATTAATTTTCCGATTCCAATTTTGGTTTAAATCGGACAATATTACGACTACTTTACATGAAGACCTATTTATATTTTAAAACGTACCTCGCTTGCTTCTCGTTAAATACTCATCTGAGCGAAAAATATTGAGAACATTATCAAATCTCAAAGAACGCATTTGGAAAGTCTGTGTACTCCGACATGGAGTACTACACCTTTTCAATCTTGTTTCAAAGGTGGCAATTGAAAATTGATCGATTGACGTCCTCAAATTAAGGGAATCCTAAATTGAAATGGATAGCACCGCTATAAAACAAATATTATCATAAATATATATAATATCATATAAATCGTAGTTTGTTCGAAATAGTAATTTAATTTATAATTGTAATTTTGAAATCATTATGAAAAGTATTAAACATTTACTTAGTTTTTTAGATGAAAATTGCAATTTTGATACCAAAATAGTTTTACTGAGGCACACGAGCGAAAACCGTTTTAGTATAAGTTTTTATATATAGTATATTATGGAATATAGAAAATTCTACATGAAAATGAATTACAACAATGTAGAACAAATATTTACCAGAAGTATAATTCTGTCACACTGGATAGCTTCTCTCCGTACGACTTGGGGATAATCTACTCTGTGTTACTGAAAGGGCCGTCATCAGGGTTGCTAGATTTTTAATATCGGTATGCGGGTTCCTTTGAACTGGATGGAGGTTTCCTTCAGACTTAAATCTCTAAAGGATATTTCTCATGCAATCCGAACACACTCTCCTTAGACAGCCTCATCGTAAATATCTTTGAAGAAACCTTTTAATAAACTGACCTCAGATACGTTCAGACAATGACGCTTTTCTTTCTCTGACTGTATTTATTTGAATGAATGGTGACGGAAAAGCAAATAGAACCCTGGATGCCTAGAAATATTCTTTCTCCCCCCCCCCAACTTGCTGGTTCTCGCGAAGTGCTGAGTAATTGGAAAACGAAATTCGTCTGGAGAGAGAGAGAGAGAGAGAGAACCATCCATGGTCAAATAAACATCTCCTCTGGTCTACTAACCGAAATACAGCTCGTCTCTAAATTCCATAGAGATTTTTTGAAGCCGAAATTCCCCAGTCTGCTCTTGGTGGGATATTCGAGTATCATTACGGGACATTGTGCTAACGTACGGGGCAATCTCGCACAAATCGAAACGTCTGGCAACCTTTGCCGTCCCGAGAGATGAGATGGCTAGGCCAGTTCGTTTGAAATGATAACAACATATATAATTTATATTTTAATATCATAACTTCATATTTACCTTGGCTTTTCAAATACGTATCGCACAATTTTAATCCCGACGAAGCACTTGCACAGTCTCACAAAAAAGAAATTAACTAATCTCAATAACAGAATTAAAACGTGTAGCAGTAATGTAAACATAGACAAATGTTATCCTAGTTTGAACTTTTAAATTGGATCGTCATTGTTGAACTCTATTTTCGATTTTCACATTATTAGTGTGTTCATATGCGCATTCGGTCATATTTTATAGCGATGGTGAATTGTGTATCCTGGTAATTGGTTGCAAAATTTTATATCCTTTAATACCGAAATACCGGCATTAAATATAACGGTATTACGGTATTTCGCCAGTGAAAAACTGACCGGTATTCCGGGATACTGGTATTCGGTATACAGGTATTGCATCTCATGATCCTGTATATATCCTATATCATATATCCTATATATGTAAGAAGTAGCTATTTATAACGATGTAAATTATTGAATCAGGTTGCAGATCAATTCCTACGTACAACCGTTGCAGTGACAGAATGAGAATTGCTTTGACGAAATATGTTCCTTCACACACCAAGTCATCTGACAAACTTTAACGTCAAATTTCACTTAAGGATTCTAAAAAATAAAATAATTCGCTTTCCGTAGTAATAGTCATAGATTTAGGTACATTTTATTTTATAACAATATTAATATATTGATATGAATAAATACAAGGTATGTTACCCGTGCCTTGAAATGTTTTAGTTGAAGTTTCCCGCTAACCTTAAAAGGTTGGACAGGCCTGGTTTAAAGGGAAAGCGCTAAAACAAAACATGGAATAATGCACATCGTAAAAGTAGCTACATTTGAAATTAAAATTTTATTTCCTTTGAAAATGAAAGCTCTGAAATATCGACCGAACACAAACGTGCCGACATCTGATCGAATTACTGAAAATTTCTAAAATAAAAATTTTTTGTAATTCCATCACGAGTTCTAGCAGCCGAAATTGAACATTGTGAATACAGCATTATAAGGGCATTATAAACGTAGTCACATTTTGCATTTGAAAATAAAGGTTTTGTATCCCTAAAGGTGGCAGTCCTCGTAAATTGACGAAATACAAACGCGCTAACATCTGATTGAATAACTTATGATTTCTGTACATGCAATTCGGTCACGTGTCTTGGCAGTCGAAATTCAAAATTTTATTTGCGGTATAATAGCAGCCGTGGTTGAGTCGTATGGTCCGCTCGTTTTCCGTTTTTTGTTTTCTACTTCCTTTCGAATCTTAAAAACTGACCTTCGTCTGAATGTGTCCGTCGATCATGCTTGTGATAACTGCTTACCGACGGATAGACGTAAAGATTAAAACAGTCGTTATTTCTTCCTAGAACACGCGGGGAGAGGAAGAAAGAAGTCGAAAACAGTAACGGGATGTGATAATCGAGGCAGAGATGGGAAAAGTGAGGCTTGGAAAAGAGAGAGAAAGGAAGTCGTGAGAAAACTATAGGGAGAGAGGGAGAAGCGAAAAAAGGGACGGAGAGGCGGTCGCCATTGGAAACGGTGTGATAGGGTTTTCTCGAAGGGATTACTTTTTGATCCTGGCAACACTTCCAAGCGGCCAACTAAGAGGACCAGAGTCTGGTGACAAGATAGCGGAGTGGGAGGAGGATGGGAGTAGGAGGAACATTAAAGCTTCAAATTAAAGGAGAAGTGCGGTACCACTCGAGAAAAATCAGAAGTTAAACCTTCACTGCGTGTTACTTCGTGAAAGGACGGTTGTATCTCAATTTACTCTCTTAGAAATCCGCTTTAATGATGTAGTCGACAGGCGCCGTGAAATATTATTTATCCTGTTATGAAATTGGTCGGAGTTAATGTATTGCATTTATATTGTAATTTCATAGGAGCGTGGCGGAAAATCGATGATAAATAGAGAATATGATTAATTATTGCAACTGTAAATTAAGCTGCAAGTAATACTAAATGATAATATATTCTCTGAATTACACATTACGTTAAACTATTTTGCGTTATGTGTTAGACATCATTACATTGTCCTTACAAGGAATAGCATCACGAGTCTGCTACCATTTGTTTTAAGGAAAATTTCTTTCACGAATGGAATTCGATTTGTAAAACACAAGCGTATTATAGCATAAATATTGAAAATGTACAAAAATTCAAGTACGAGGGTTATTTGAAAAGTTCTAGGAATTTTTCAAGAAAGATGAAGTAAAAGATTTATTCTTCATAATTTAACCTTAGTTGTTCAACATAGTTGCCTCTTAGTTTAATACACTATTCGCAACGAGAAATTAGCTTTTGCAATCCATTATTAAAGAACTATTTTGGAGTGTTTTGATCCAGATATTTACTGCCGATTTCAGCTCTTTTAAGGAAGAAAATCTTATTCCCCGGAGTGGTTTCTTCAATTCTGAGAACAGATGGACGTCACTGGGTGCTAGGTCGAGAGAGTAGGGTGGATGAGGAACCAACTCCCTACAAAGATCTATGGTATCCATAGAAAGCCTGTCAGCGTGAGGCCTGGCATTGTCCTGCTGCAGCAGATGTCGTAGGTGAAGCTTTTATGGCCGTTTTTGAATCAGTGCTTGCCATACAGAACCCTTTAATAGCCCTGAATAGTACGCTGAATTAACATTCTCCTTTAGGAAGGCATTCGATGTGAATAATCCCTTCACTGTCTCAGAAAACAATGATCATAACCTTAACAACAGAAGGAGTAGAGCGTGCTTTGAGTGGAGGTCTATTAGTAGACTGCTCCAATTCCATTGATCGAGTTTTGGTCTCAAGATTGAAGTAAGGAGCCTAGATTCATTTGTGCTTAATATTCGTTGCAAAACGTTTTCACCATAATTGCTTCCTAGCCCCAGCAGCTGGTGATATGTCTCTATATGGTTGATCTTTTGGTCAGGCCCCAACAGCCTAGGTACCCATATGGCAGAAACTTTGCTCATGCCCAAGTGATTGCGTAGGATCTCATGAATAGAAAGTCAAGACCAATGCCGATAGTTCCAGAGATCTCTTGATCTTCCAACACCGATTTTTCAACTGCCCCGATATTTTATTCATTAACAGCAGTCAAAGGCCTGCTAGTCTCAGAGTCATCTTCAAGACTCTGCCGGCCACTCTTGAATAGTCCTACCCAAAAGTAAATTGACACGTTTTGACGATTTTCTCGATGATGTCTGTGTGTCTGTCTGTCTGTATGTGATAGATTTTTGTGGGCGATCTAACTCAAAAACTATTAATCAGATCAATGCAAAATTTTATATTTAACATTTTTATAAAAGTTATAAGATCTGATTAGTTTTTGGTAAAAATCGGTCGACCGGAAGAGGGTGTTTACTCTTGTCACTTATCCGTTATTTTGAAATATTTGCTTTAATATTTGATAAATGTAAAAATGTAACGGAAAAAAATTTGTAGAAAATGTAATTTTCTACAACCTTTGTTTGATACATTTTTCCATATAATGCATTGTTTAAGAGATATCTTATATTTTTTAGCTGCCACCACCACGCCACCTACCGAAGACTATTGTTAACAATTGCCGCTTAGTTACGTCTTAGTAACGCTCCTTTTTTTTCTTAATTGTCAACCGGAAGTAAATATTGACAACGGTCCCAGAGCTAACAACATGTAATTTGCCATATAAATATGGAGAAAGTCATGTGTTGCCCACATCAGTTTATTTGATAAAGCGATCAGGCAACTTGATGTAGTAAAAAGAAAACATTTCTTTCTTTTCCTATAGTGCATCTAGACGCCACTACGGAATAAACAGATCTGACAAAAAAAAACAAATACATCGACCACCGTCGGACGTGATGAGGTGAGAGAAAACACATTAAACATTTTCCGACGTTTTAATTCTCGTTAACTTTTCAAGGCGATCGTTTGACGCAATTTCTTTCTAAATTTACGTCCGAAGATGTTCGTTCGGGAGAGGGAGCGAGTGTAAATATTTAGGAAAAAACTCTTCTCGTTTTATCTCTCTCTCCCCCTCCCCTCTTGAGGCACGAAATGAGGCGAAAGAACTCTTCCGAAGGCGCGTAACGTCCCTAGAAACCGCCACCGCCTTACTATATACCTCTTCCATCCATTCGCCACGCCCTCCTCCACCTCCTCCTTGCATCCCCTCCTAATCTCTCCCATTACTTTTTTATTTCCCACCCCTTCCGCACGAACATCACGAGCATTAAAAATTCACGCGCGCTACCCTTCTCCTCCTCCTATCGAAATTAAAAATAGCTCGCGGTTTATGAAGTTGACGCGAAGGCGCTCGGAGGGAGATGTGGTGGCGGCGGCGTGGTGTTGCTACGGGACCGCGCAACGGAAGAGGGCGTGAGAGGAGGTTTTTCTTTAGCGGTGTTGGGAGTATATAAGAATAGGATACACACAGAATGCGATCCTCTCCCACTTACGGAAGCCTCACACTCCTCCAACTGCTGGTGTTTCCTCTCGTAAACTTCTTCCTTCAGCCTCCTTATTTTCTCCCTCTCTCTCTCTCCATTCTTTCTCCCTTCCTACCGCTCGCTCTCTAATATCTTGCCTGCTCTCCTCTCCATTCTAACTTCTCTCTCTTTCTGCCAAAAAATTCCGCATTACCATATCTTCTCCCCTCTTCTCCTCTGTGTTTTCCGATCCCACCTTGCCCTCCCACTCTTCCCTCACCCCTCTTCCCGTAGTCCTCCATCTCTTTCCCCTCCTCCTCCTGTACACCTTCACTCACTTCTCTCCTCCCTTAATCCCCTTTTGCCCTACTTTATCCTTTCCTGCTTTAGTCCTACTTTACCTGCCCCCTCTCTTTCGAATTTCATAATATCCCTTTCCTTCATTTTATCTTTTTCATTGATCTTTTTCCTATACATTTTAATTCTTTCTCCCCTTCTGTCGTCCTTCTACAATCGCACTTTACCTCACCTTCTACTCACATCTACCTCTACCCTCACTTCTTTGTTTTCTCTTTTCTCATCCATGCCCTTTATCTTATATATCCCTTATTTCCTTTCTTTCCTTACCCTCTTTACTTCTTTTTCCCCTCTTCCTCCTGGCCTGATTATTCCTCCTCTTCCTCGCTCTAAGGAGGCTAAATGGGTTAATTAATCACCCTCACCAATATTTCAGAACACCGAAAAAATAATAATAAAAAATAATATATCGAAGAAATTATATTTTTACTGTATTTTTTGCGCAAAATGTTACCTATTTTATTTTGATATTGCTAAAGCTGTATGCTTTTGAAGATATATATGTTCACATAGTTTAATATTTCATCCTTGATTAAACCCTCCTCCCCAATAATGAAGCCTGGATCCGCCCTCCCCTCTCTCTTCTTTTTTCTCCTTCTTCTTCCTCCCCTACCTCTATTCTCTTTCTACCTCCTCCTTTTCCTCCTCTTCTATGTCCCTCATCTCTTTGCTTCCCCCTTCTCTTTTCACATTTTTTCCATCTTCTTTCTGTTCTCTACTTACATCCAACCCGGGATCTCTCTCCCTCTCGCATTTGCTTGCGAGTTTCTCCCCCACATCACACTCCTTCTCCCTCTCCTTTCCCTACTTTTATTCACTTCTCCCATTCCACCGCTCTTACCATTTTCCTCCTTCGCCCTCACCTTCGTCAGATTCTCCAAAATAATTCCCCTGCTTAGTTTTCGCAAAACGGTTTTCTTGCGCGCGTGCAATCATCCCTCGGGACTTGACCGAACGTAGTATGTTTCACAGTTTCCATCCGAGTGCTCGCTTGCTTTCGCGAAATTCTGTTTCCTTTAGCGAAAACTTTCGTTGTAAAGAATCCATTAGGACGATTGGCTTTCCTCTCGCGTCCTCATTTTTCTTTGCGTCATGATAAAGTTATATTCTGGTTGTGTTACAGACGCCAATTTCCAACGGAAAAGTTGCATTTGTAAAAATATATAAATGGTTCTTGCAGGAATATGTATCACAGAAACAAACACACACACATATATACATGCATTTATCTATATATATAAAAGGCTTAATGATAGATGAGTTTGAAAGTTTGCAACGCGAGATCTCCGAATCTACTGGGCCGATTTTCACAAAACATTCCCTGAAAGATTAAGCAAAATCTCAAAGAGGTTTTAGGTCTAATTTTATTCTTCTAACTTAAGCCGTTTCTAAGATATGGCGATTTTTCCGCGAACACCCATTTTCCTACGCTACTTTATTACGTTCGGCGGGCGGTGGGAGGGGGGAGTGAAAGAGAGGCGGGCGGTGGGAGGGGTGAGTGAAAAAGGGGCGGGCGGTGGGAGGTGTGAGTGAAAGAGGGGTGGGCGGGAAGAGGGGTGAGTGAAAGAGGTGTGGGTGCAATCCCGAATCGCACCCGAGCAACGCCGGGGCACAGCTAGTATACATATATCATGGGTGTCGCGGTAAAACGCGTCCTTTTTGAATACCTGCTGCGCCGTTAACATTTTAATATTGAATAAAAATGTATACCATTAAACCACAGGAGATTTTCAAATAGTTTAATTACAGCTTTTTAAAATTTATATTCGAAACAATGGCGTTCCATATTGAGATATTAAAATTTACAGGGAAAAAACAAACGTTATTAGAACATTCGGAATGTGACCACCATTTTTATTGATCACTTTCTTCATATGTACTTGATTTCCACTGAGGAATGGCAGCTCGAATTTTATATTTTTCTCGAAATCAAATAATCAGCCTCTTTACCACTCATTGTTTCTCTTGAATATGTTTCAATAACTTCAAAAGCATGATCCGTCAACTGAGGCAGTAATTCACTAGAGAATTATTGAGCTCGCCTCTCGGCTGAAAACAACAACAAATTAAATAATAAATACTCAAATATAAAAAATTGAAAAAGCACTTATCTCAGGTATCTACAATAGCCTCAAAAAGGTTATGAAAAACTAGATGCGCATTTTTCTACAATGCAGCTGTCTTCAGCACAAGCATGAAAACGACAAAATACTGACACACGTGTTCTTTTTAGAATGTACTTTTGATGAATTACCACTGAAGAGGACTGAATTGATGCCGAAATGCGCATTTGGCTTTTCATGACCTTGTTGTGGGCATTGGAGATACCAATGGAAATACTTTTTTCAATTTTTTTATATTTAAGTGCTTCCCTATCGCAAAATTTTACTGCTGTTTTAAATCTTTGACTCTGCTGTATAATTTTATTTAAATCGATTCAGCCACCATGTATACCCAAGTTCAAGTCAAGAAGTAATCAAGTTAATTATGAACTTCCCTTAAGTTCACTCTAGTTGTTTATCCACGAGTGGCGCAAGTAGAGCGTGTTTTACTTTATTAGATTCTGATGATATTTAATCCTTGCAAGGTGTCAGTAGTACTTTGGGTTAAGGTGTCAATCAGGTAATTTTCAGGAATATCTTGAAATATATTTTAGGCATTTTCAAAAATCTAAATATAATAGGGATTAGGAAGCAACGGGTCAATAAAAATCGTTGCTTCCACTCGGGTTGAAAAAATTCCTAGCAACTCCCATGGGAGAACAGCGCGCCAAGCAACTTGATGGACTTCATAACAAAACTGTCATCTCTAAATTCCAGCTGTTTTAAAAAACTCAAGGTGAGTTAAGCGCGTGCGTCATTATGGTTATCCAAGAAAAAGATGCCAGGCGGGTGCCAACGAAGCAGGATAAAAAAATCTAGTTTTTTTAAAACATTGCATTATTCATCATACTTGAAATAATTTTTAAAACGTAGTTTTGATAGATTATGAAGTTATCCAGGTCGTGTGAATAAAAAAAATATTGTGGTGTTAGGAATATATCCCAAAAATCTCCATATGTGAAAGATTAAACTAAGTTAATGTGAGCTAATTCCTTTTCAATGACATATTATGGTCAGTATTGCGTGAATTTGAGCTACACGTGTGAAACAATTTCATTTTTATCAAGTTAATGTGCATGTATTTGATAAAAAAAGCAATTTTAACTAAAATTCAAGACTTTAGTTGCAATTATTATAATCCAATCTAGAATCAAATAAAACTTTGAACATATCGATTGGATAATTAATGTTATTTAATAATTTATTATTTCATTTATTAAAATTAATAATTTAAAAAAATCTCAGGACAGATTAAACATCACGATGCCAAATTTACACGCTGCGAAGTAACTTCAGATTGGGGCTAAATTCGTTCGGCATAATTGGTCAATGATGCGCAGTTTATATTTATAAGTCAACATCCGGGCATGACTTCATTTACTACGCGTTGTTCGAAATTACTCTTCCATTAAGTCGAGATGATGCTGGAAGCAGCTCGTTATTCTACATCGCCGATATAATTGTTTTTGTTTGACTTCATTGATTCGAAAATAAAGGATATGTGCGTGGTGCGGTTAAGAAGCTTCCATTGTTTCACCGGGATTGATGTGTACGCTGAGATCTCTGCGTTCAGCCATCTGTTATTGCAATATGCATCATCACCGTTGCCTGAAACGCGTAAAGTCGCTTTAAATTTCATTGCCTTTTCATCGTTATATATTATTATCATAATAAACGTATGGGTATTTGCATGACATAGAGAGGAAGAGGTAACAATTGAAACGTGCAGTAAATAAATGAACATTTTATGGATTTCGAATTTTATTAAATACAGCAAAGGTCCCCCAACTACGGTCCGAGTGCCCTATCCGATTCGCGCATTGTTTTCGTACCTAATCAATTTCTTGAAGACATGCATATTCGCATAATTTCCAGCGTAAGGTTATAAATGATGACATATAACAATATTTTCGAGTGTATAGATGCAATGTAATTCTTTTGATATATGCGTATGGCAAATTAGACAATAAAAATCACAAATATAGCCTGATCAGGCATTTGAAAGTTCGTATGTAAAGGTTTGGTGACTCCTGATACACAGTAAAAGTCCATGATAACGAACCTTTATAAAATGACGAAACATATTTATCAAAGCGAATACTCGTTTTATCCTAATATTGTACATGATAAAATTCATGATATCTAAAAATATACGTATTGTCTCAACTGCTGAAAGCATAATCTAGTGTAATAATTCCATAATATGAAATGATAACACTGTAATTTTCCAAAAGTGGAAAATTACAGAATTACTATCTCATATTATCTAAAAACATTCTTTATAGAGAACTTATTAAGTCCCGTAATAGTTAAAATTGATGTTTGCTACATATAATATATATATATATATATATATATATATATATATATATATATTAACTAAAGGAAAAGAAAAGGTAATGATGAGGGTGGCAACAAGGTGTTGAGGGAAGCCCAGCGGACACTCACCAAGTTGAGGACCAAGCTGGCAGGCTGCTGGGGGCGTCGAAGAGACACGTAAAACACACGAACACAAAAACACACGCAAGCTTATCGGGCCTAAGCCCTTCTTCAGCGAAAGAGTAACATAAAGTGACACACTGGGCGGGGAATGACAGGGTGATGTGGGAAGGTTGATGATTGGAGGAGGTGGGGGGTAGGAGGGGTGGATAGCCAATAAAGAGGGAGTGTGATGAGGTAGAGTTCGAATAGTTACAAAGTAACAAGGAAACATTGTAAGGGGGCTAATAGGGTTAGCGGAGGTTGAGGCCAGGCGGAGAGAAAGAGTCGAGAAGATGGATATGTGCTAGTTCCCAGTGTCGGAGAAGGGGGGCAGGAGTGTCATAGGGTAAAACGCGAATAATCCTAACATTGTAGCAACTATTAAAGGGAACATTGTGGGTATTAGCATGTAATGCAACTGGGAGGGGGCGTCTGAGAGAAACGCTATTCCGGTGACCGTTCATTCGGATGTTTAACGGATTGCTGGTGAGGCCTACGTAAAACGCGGGACAAAGGGTGCAGGTAAGGAGGTAAATGACGTTACGGGTGGTGCAGTTGCTTCTGGAGGTGATGGGGTAGGTGATGTTGGTGGAGGGACTCGAGAAAGAAGATGATGGTAGGTGGATAGGGCAAGTGAGGCAGCGAGGTTTTCCGCAGGGGTGGGAACCTATTGCAAGAAGCGTGGTAGAAGTGGGAAGATCCTTCCTCCACAAGATATTTCCCAAATTTGGGGGCCGGCGGAAGGAGAGGAGCGGAGGATTGGCAAAAAGGTTGATAAAGAGGGACTGATGGGAGGAAGAGGTAAGAATTGGGTGGGCAGCATGAAGGATTGTTTTGAGAGCTTCGTGGATACCAGGATGGAAAAGTGTCGTAAGAGTGAGTGGAGGGGTAGATGCAGGAATAGTGGGTGTGTGAGGATGAGATCCAATGTGGGTAGGCGTCATCGCCCTATGGATCTGTTCGCGGACCAAGACTGGAGGGTAACCACGTTTGAGAAGAGCATCCTCGAGGACAGAGTAATACTCTAGAAGGGATGCTCTATCGGAACAAAGCCTCCATCCTCGACGAGCAAGGGCATAGGGGATAGAGGTTTTGGTATGAAGGGGATGGCAGCTATCAAAGTGGAGGTATTGGAGGCTGTTGGTGGGTTTGATGTGAACACAGGTGCGGATTTGGCTGTCTTGAAGGTAAAGATCGACATCCAGGAATGTGATGTGGGAGGTAGAGGATTGGTGGGTGAAGGACAGTGAAGGATGGGAGGAGAGACGCGAGAGAAAGGAAAGGAGAGAGTCAGGTCCATGCGTCCAAATGAGGAAGACATCGTCGATGTATCTCAGCCACAAAAGTGGTCTGAGTGGAACGTTGAGGAAGAGTCTTTCCCATTCTCCAAGGTAGCAATTGGCGTATGAAGGCGCCATTCGGGTGCCCATCGCAGTGCCTCTAATTTGAAGGTAGTGACGACCATCGAAAGAGAAGTTGTTCAATTTGAGCACCATTGCTGCCAAGTCTAATAAGAAATGGGAGGAAGGTCTTGCGTCGGGTGGTCTTGAGTCCAGGAGTTTACTAAGGGCAGAGAGTCCATCATCGTGGGGGATGTTTGTGTAGAGGGAACAGACATCGATAGTGGCCAAAATGGTATTGGGTGGGAGAGGAAAGGGGAGGTGTTTGAGACGTTTGAGAAAGTGGTTAGTGTCTTGGATGAAGGAAGGGAATTGACGAATGAGAGGTTGTAGGTGGGAGTCAACGAAGGCGGAAATGCGTTCTGTAGGGGAATTAAAGCTGGCAACAATGGGGCGGCCGGGGATGTTGGGTTTATGGATTTTAGGGAGAAGGTAGAATGTGGGTGTGCGGGGTTTGTTGGGGATCATTAGAGCAATGGCGGAATCGGAAAGGCCTTCCTGTTTGCCTGAGGAATGAAGATAGGACGAAAATTGGTAGGAGTGGTGGTCTGTGGGGTTGGAAGTAAGGTGATGGTAAGAGGTTTCGTCAGAAAGTTGGCGCTCGGCTTCCTCGTTATATTTGGCGCGATCCATCACAACCGTGGTGGTGCCCTTGTCGGCAGGGAGGATGATGATATGGTCAAGATGTTTGAGTGTGGAAATGGCATGCCTTTCACGTCTGGTAAGATTATCTGTATGGTCGATAAGATCGGAAAAGTTAGGTTGGGAGATTCTGGAAAGGATATAATTGAGGTATTGTTCGACCGGGTGTAGGGAAGGAAGGGTGGGTGGAATGTATTGGGAAGGAGGTTTGAAGATGGAAAAGGTAGGTGGGAGGCCGGGAGGGAGTTTTGGGTTGGCAGAGGTGAGAGAGTCTTCTTTGGGAGGGTTAGTTTTTAGACGTAGTGTGCGGGCAAAGGACTGGACGTCGGCAAGGAGGCGAAAATGATCAAATTTGGTGGTGGGACAAAAGGAAAGGCCGCGTGAGAGGAGTTCATTCTCGGCAGGGGTAAGTACGTGGGAGGAAAGGTTCAAGACTTCATCTGGTTGGCAAGATGAAGAGGTGGTGGCAGGAGTGTGCGAAAAATATGAGCGCTTCAAAGGTTTGCGGGTTAGGAAAGTGTGGGTCTTTTTCAGGATATGAAGTGATGGTGGCGTTGGGAATCCCAGGAGGTCCGCAAGACAGGGAGTTTGACCGATGAGTGGCGGGGAAGGAGGTGGTTTGTTGACCTCGCCAGCTGTTATGAACGGAAGGGGAAGACCAAGTTTGAGGTGCCGGACGCAAAGCAGAGAGAGTTTACGGAGAAGTCTGTTGCGATGTGCGGTGATATCATTAGCCGCTTGAAGGAAAGCGGCACGAAGGTCGGATATGGATTGCGAAGAATGACGAAGATAAAGAACGAGAGATTTACAATTAGCGAAGTGGGAGTTAGAGAGGGTGGTATAATGGTGTATGGTGGAACGGATAATGTGGATAGAGGCGAGGTGATACGTGAGGGCTAGGGAAGCGCGTATAGGGGGAGGAAGACCTGAAAGAGGAATTCTGATGGTGAGGCATTTGGGGGTGAGTCCAAGTGCAAGGCAGGAGTTGAGGAATTCAATCTGGCAGTTGAGGGTAATGTGTCTACGGAGATGATAACGGAGACGGGTCAGTTCCATGGTGGAAGAGAAAGATAAGAGGAAAAGACGACAGGAAAGAAACGTAAAGATATAGACAAAAAAGGAGAAAAAAGGACGGTATATATATTAACTAAAGGAAAAGAAAAGGTAATGATGAGGGTGGCAACAAGGTGTTGAGGGAAGCCCAGCGGACACTCACCAAGTTGAGGACCAAGCTGGCAGGCTGCTGGGGGCGTCGAAGAGACACGTAAAACACACGAACACAAAAACACACGCAAGCTTATCGGGCCTAAGCCCTTCTTCAGCGAAAGAGTAACATAAAGTGACACACTGGGCGGGGAATGACAGGGTGATGTGGGAAGGTTGATGATTGGAGGAGGTGGGGGGTAGGAGGGGTGGATAGCCAATAAAGAGGGAGTGTGATGAGGTAGAGTTCGAATAGTTACAAAGTAACAAGGAAACATTGTAAGGGGGCTAATAGGGTTAGCGGAGGTTGAGGCCAGGCGGAGAGAAAGAGTCGAGAAGATGGATATGTGCTAGTTCCCAGTGTCGGAGAAGGGGGGCAGGAGTGTCATAGGGTAAAACGCGAATAATCCTAACATTGTAGCAACTATTAAAGGGAACATTGTGGGTATTAGCATGTAATGCAACTGGGAGGGGGCGTCTGAGAGAAACGCTATTCCGGTGACCGTTCATTCGGATGTTTAACGGATTGCTGGTGAGGCCTACGTAAAACGCGGGACAAAGGGTGCAGGTAAGGAGGTAAATGACGTTACGGGTGGTGCAGTTGCTTCTGGAGGTGATGGGGTAGGTGATGTTGGTGGAGGGACTCGAGAAAGAAGATGATGGTAGGTGGATAGGGCAATATATATCCATATATATATATATATATATATATATATATATATATATATATATATATATATATATATGGATGTCAACAAGGTGTTGGGATGAGTTCTCTCTCTGTAGCTGAAGAAGGAGTAGTTCCGAAAGCTTTACGTTTGTGATGTTTCTGTGTTTTTGTGTTATTTTACGTGTGTCGCTTCGACATCCCCGGGGCCTCGCCAACCTGAAGTCATCTGATTGGTGAGTGCTCACTGGGTTTCCTCATCCCAACACCGTGTTGACATCCATATATTCATTTTACCTTTCCTTTTCCGTAAGTTGTTATATATATATATATATCATCATCGTCAGCCCTTTCCAATCCATTGACGGATGGAGGCTTCCCTCAGACACCTCCAGTTTTCTCTATCATCTGCCTCCCTCCTCCAAGTTGGCCCTAAGAACTTCGCAAGCTCTCTGTCCTACATGTTTTTCGATCTTCTTTTCGGTCTATTGATGTTTTTTGGGATCCACTTGATGACACTGGACGTCCAACGCAGATCATTTCTTCTAGCAATATGACCCGCTCACAGCCACTGAAGTGCATTTACTCTTTTAATTGCGTCAAAGACTTCCGTCTTTATTCTTACCCAGTCGTTCATTTTGCGGTCTCTTCGGATGATCTCAGCATACATCTCTCCATGGCCCTCTATGTTGTTTGTAAGCGCTGGATTGTTCTGGCATTCATGGTCCATGTTTCGCATCCGTAGGTTAGAACTGGCCTACAAAATTGGTAATACCAATCTCCTTTTTAGAAAGATGCATATTCGATTTGAAGATGTTTGCATTCCTGCCAAAAGCACTCCATGTCATCTTCATTCTCCGGTCGATTTCTCTAAGAAGTGATCCGCCGGTGGTGGTGAATTGAACGAAGTAAATGTAATTTGCTAGTTCTTCGAGTTCTGTTCCACTGCTAGATATCTTCTCAGGAATTGTAAAGGAGTTAAACATGACCTTTGTTTTACACCACTTAGGCGGTTTAAAATACTTCTTCTAGAGCTGCTGTGAATAATTTTGGAGATATGGTATCTCTTTACCTCACTCACTTTACGGTCTTAAAGGCACTTGTTTTTTATGCCATTGGGCAGACGATTACGCATTTTTTGAGGTATTCTTGATTAATGTAATGTATGTTTCTTTTACCGCTTGATTTTTCACTGCATTTAACACCGAAGAATTTCGAATAGAGTCGAATGCATTCTTGTTGTCTATGGAGCAGAGGAGCAACTCGTACTTATTAGTCCGACTGATTATCAATCGTATTACACCCACTGCAAAATCCGGCTTTTTCTCCGAGTTAAGCGAAATCAAAATGCATATGAAGGCGCATCGTAAGAATCTCTATGGATAATTTTCAGACTGCCAGGAGCGGGCTGATTGGCCGATACTTACTCAAATCTTCCATGCAACCTTTCCTGTGGAAAAGGCTGATGGTTGCGTGGTTCCACAGCACCGGTATATTTCTCTTCCTTAAGCAAAACGTAAAAATCTTGAATAGAATTTCGTCCATACAGTAACTTGTCGACTTGAATTTTTCTGCTGTGATGCCGTCAATTCCAGATGCTTTTCCAAACTTCATGCTTTTGATTGTGTAATCTCATCTTCTGGTAGATTATCTGGAATATTTTCGATTGGCGTATTTTCTTCTTCCTTTACTTCATCATTGGTTAATGGATCTTCATACAGTTTCGTGTACATTTCTTGAACTCGATTTAGAATTAAATTCCTGCTTTCTTCTATTTAGTAACATTGCCACCAGCCGTCTATTATCAATCTAGAGATATTGCCGAATTTTTTAATAACTTCTATTGTTTTCTATAGCTTCTTCGATTAGTGCATAATTATATTTCTTCACATCTTCTTTTATAGACTTCCATATAGCTTTTTTATTTCTGTGGATAATTTCCCTAGGGTCATTATTGATTTTAATTTCCCTTCTTTCTTCATCAGAAGTCTAGTTTATTCAGATAACTTTTTGTTTATCTGGCTTAACTATATATATATATATATATATATATATATATATATATATATATATATATATATATGATTGAATGACAGTAAAATAAACATCCGCGAGCGATAAGAAATTCATGTTCAAATAAATAATGTGTCTCTCTCACTGCATGGAACAGTTGCACGTCATTTAGCTCTCATTTCGTTCGTCTAACGTTGTCTCCATCGCTAAATTCCACAGAAAATGAGCAGTTGCCAAGTCACGCAACTTTATTTACCGATATTTTCGTGAAAGAAAAGACAGGAGAGATTTTCTCAGCGAAGGGAATAACAAGGGGGAGTCATGAACCGAGGTAATTTTAGAAATGTAAAATAGGAAGTTTGGTTATAAAAATCCTTCCATGCATTTGTAAAAATATCCTTTTCATACCACGATTTTAGAAGCTAGACATTAGAATGTATTTTGTTCTTTAAAGTAACTCACTAATGTTACGAGTAATTCCCACGGCCATGAAAGCCTTAAGATATGATTGGGGACCACTTAAACTAAAAATCAAGTGACTGTTCCTCGTAGAATTCAAAGAACATTAATATTATTAAAGAGTTACTTGTATCATTTATTTGATCCATAATTCTCAGTCTTAGCCGATTTCTTGCATTACGATAAATGTTGCAATAAAAAACATATAAAACGTAGCCGTGTTTTAAAATTACCTATTTTTATCGATTCTGAATGAAATAACGCAGGAAGAACACCAAACTACAGCGTAAATATTCAACTAGTATCGTTAACAATGTTAACTAAGAGGGAGTAATGGGGCAGAAGAAGTATGTCTATTAAACAATGGGCAATAAAAAATTATAACTGTTGTTGTTAAGGCAGATTATTAAGGGAATCATTATCAGGCCCGCCCAAATAAACCCTCTCCCCTTTCTCTCCCCTCCCTCTACCTCGAGTAAAATAAAAACTTCTTCCAGTCTACCTTGAGATGGACACTTTTATATTTAAACCGAGAATCGGTAGCCCGTCCCACGAAGAGCCGAGGGTGTCATTACTTCCAACGGCGTCATCGGTCGTAAAGAAAGACTTGTCCTCTTCCTCCCCCCCCCCCCCCCCCGTCTCCGAGGACCGTTCCGACACAGGCGAAAATCCCTGGCTCCTTTCCCGCTACGATTAAAAAACTTTTCACGGACCACCCCATACGCCAAAGGCTATTCTTATTAGGACGGAAGGATGTTTACCTAAAAAAAATCAGCGAGAGGAGGGGAGGCGTCGTTTCGATTATGGTTTACGCCCCCGTAACGCTGGAAGAGGTTTTTAACAACGTTCCGGGCAGTAGCAGCAAGCAGTTATTAATAAGTAAAGGGGATTAACGGAGGATACGATCCTGTTTTAAATATGTACCAGAGTTCTGGAATCCAAAAGTGTCGTGTTGCAGTTGCGCGATGCGAAATTTTATGTCCTTTGTCATAATTGAAGGGAATAATCGTCTCGGTTTATAATGTGACTTGGAGGCTGATTTCCGTTCGTTTTTTCTTGAACGAGGCAATAGGTTTTATTGCCATATCGTGAAATATTTAGCGCGCTATCTACGTGGCGAAGGACGAGGGCCGAGTGACACGTTTACAGTTGTTATACGTTGGTTTATTCTTCGTCTTGTTAAAAATTTTCAGAGCGCAAGTTTGATAGCGGCGAGTGTATGTGCCATATTGATTTCATACCGGAGATGATGGGCTCCAGCAACAATTCTGTTTTGAAACAAATGGTGGAAATAAATTCAGATAATGTGAAATGCTGCGCTTTTACGGTAACATGTAGATTACAAAGTCGCAACAAAAGGATAAAATTGATACGGAATGAATTTGAAAAATGTTTTAGGAATAAGAGCTGTTTTCTCTGTGATGTCGCTATTTGGCAGCTAGGGTAGGTAATCAACATTTCTTTATACGAGAGCGCCAAAATTAGTAAAACTATCCACTAAATAGCCGTATTACTAATAAAATAACTAGTACCTTCTTGATGATCATGTATTTATCTTATGCTACTATGTAATTGAATCTTCAATGGTTTCCAGTGTATAACATAAACTCACTCTATAGCTATGGCGCAACACTCACCAATCACAATTTCCACCAATTCTTAGCTAAAAAATTGAATTGCCCTCGTACGCAATCAATACAACAACTACTCTCGATTTGCAATTAGGAACATTTAAGTGACGTCATAAACCTATTTATCCCCGTTAATTTTTTTCCGAACAGCGCGGAAAACCTTTCCATAATGCAGGAGTGACTGGGTAGAAGATGGGGAGGCTAAGCAATTGACCTCCGGAACTGACCGGCTGAAGGAAGGGAAGGGACCGAAATCCAATTTACAGATTGGATTTCCGCCGCTGCAAAGTGGCACTCAAAACACTTTTAACGTTCCCGGCCGTCATTAGCGAGATTTCCAGTTTATTAGGTGGGGTGCTCTAAGCAAGGAGGAAAGAGGCAAAGAGCGTAATAGCCCGATGGAGAGCTTTGTGTTTGCCACGAAAGATTGCGGTTACGTGATTATCGGTGTCGAAAATTGGAGGTGAAGAGGTTTTCTTTTTTAGCGGTGAACTTTGTTTTTCACATGCTGCTACAAGGGAAGATCATGTCAGTTAACTGAAAGGAAAAGTTTAGATTTTAGAAGAAACCTCGAAAACATTCTGAACCAACAGTAACACACTCGTCTCGTGAATTTCCCGGTATCGACTTACGCGTTTTTAGCACGGTTTTCCTTTTGGAGATCCCCTTTAAATTGCATGGCCATCAATTTCGCTCTAGCACTATTTTGACACGAATTTTCGAATATTAAATTTCTCACAGGCATCGAGATTATGAGAAAGGATAAAGGGAAATATTGTCGAATACGATATAAGTGATTTGTTGTATGGTGAACTCAAAACGGTGCTCAAATGTAACCTCCTGCATTCCTCTATAGAAAACTAAATCCTTCTACACGGTTCTGCTTTATCCAGAAAAGGATGCACAGTGCATTTTGAATGAGAAATATGTTTACATCTTAAAGATGGTTAGATATAAAACAATCCTGATGCAGAATCGTAGTAGATAATAAAATTATTTTCGGTTCCGCGAATGTGGTACATTGCAAATTCCTTCGAATAACAGAAAATATAGCGCCATCAGACCCAACAATAGCGTGTGGACGTGAACAGAATATTATTATCTACGCAAAGTGGAAAAAATAAAGATTCTTTACTGAAAACCTTTTAAATATACTTAAATAAATATATTGCCTGAAATTAGTTATTGTTATTAATCATTCCTCCCCACTAACCATTCCTCAAATGCATTACGTATTTTCTAACGTGTATGTTCTTCCATATTTTAAAAATGAAAATTTTAACACTTTACATTCTTCCGAAATAAATTATGTTCCATTACTAACGATAAATTTTGTCTTCGTACACATGAATAATAGAATAAGGTGATCAAAAAATATATGGACTTCGTGAAATGTCGGTTGTTGCGTGGTTGTGAAATTGAGAATTACAATTATACCTCGTGTAAAATGAATATTATGATCTACTGATTAATATCATCGGTAGAGAAATTGGAGATTAATATGAAAAGTAGTTAGGCATTCCCTATTAGTCTTCCAGCTTCCTTCTCCCAGTATCAATGCAATTCTCAAATTTTAAATAAGCATATAACGTAATTTGTAATTATGAAGGAGCTCATTTAATTCATTTGATGTTTTATATTAATTTTTTATGTAGATATCTCAACTCCTTAAATATTTAATGCATCGCGATCGATTGCAATTACAGTAAATGCTGCTTATGCGATAAAAATAGGGATCGGTTTAAATGATAACAGTAAGCTGCTGATAGTAATAAACAGAAGACTTGGTTAAGCTAGATTTCGTTTTGGAATACCACGTTTGATTACAATAAACAGCTAGCTACAAGAACTATTGATGATAACAAACGGCATCTACTTCACTCTATCGTTTACCTACTTGTCCACTTCATTTCTGAAAAATAAGCTTTCCCTTTGAATATGTACTTTACTTCACTTTCTTCCCTTTATTTATCTAATATATGCGAAAGATTTTGTTACGACAACAAACAAAAGTATGAAGATCGAACCAATAGCAATCTGTACTTCTCTAAAGAATTGGGAATGATTAAAAAATAGTTTATCTGTTTTCTTCTAAACAAAAGGGAGAAGCAAATTGCTGCCGTAGTTATCGGAGAACCCAAGTCGTCAGCAATTTAAAGGCAACGAAAGAGGCATTCAAAAAATAAAAAAAGTGACGACGGGAAATCGTTTGCGTCAACGTCTTCATTTATTTCCCGTTTCCTCTCTGTTGGCACGGGGAGCATAAAGTCTGCGGGGAGTTGAATTGCATTTCAAAGGGGATTTCGCGCTATCCTAAGCATTTTGGTTTTATTTTCGTTTCTCCTATTTTCTTTCTTTTTAAGGGGCCGCTCCCTGTGTGATGCAAGTTCCTCTCCAACTTTTCGCGTTTCTTTTTTTATTTTTTAACACATTCTCACCAAGCCCCAGGATCTATGCGGAAGAAACACGGAAATGCGCCTGGCTCAGACAATGGACGGGTGGGAGAGAGTAGAATATATAAAAGTTTGAGGCAGGAAAAAGTCATAGGGCTTCATACGGAAACTCCTTTACCTTGAATTATTTTAAATGTTTCCAAACCTCTTCTCCCGCAATTGTCGTCGTCGTTTCCATAGTCGCTCGGTCGAAACCGTTCTTTTCCTAATTGCTTTCGTCGCCACGCGACGCTGCCAAGGGTGGGTGAAGATATCCATAAATATATATTTTTTTATAATCCTAAAGGAAGCAGCGTCGAAGGTGCTTTTTCGCGTGAGAACGTGAACGAAAGGAGATCATCCCGACCCATTTTCGCGGTATAATGAGAGGATTGTCCCTGAAAAGATATCTTTTGTTACATTAAAACCCTTTCACAAAATATGCTATGCGCTTTCTAAAAACGAACGAAATATTATTTTTCACATTCACTGTTTATGGCCCCCGTGGATTGATGCTTTTAATGAATGTATTTTGGGAGTTTCTAGGCATAAAGCGGATTTATTTTAAGGAATTTAGATTTATCATGAATCCTAAACTAACTAAATTTGAATTTCAGCCTGGGAGAACGAAAACTTTCCGATGGAAATGATAACAAATATGAATGGTGACATATCAGAAAAAAATTTCTATACTCACGCATGCAAATTGTATGCATGTAATATAAAATTTATTAACGTATTTGAAGAGAAAGACGTTACGTAAAAAGAAGATACGCTTTTTCGTTACTTAACTGTATGTCTGCAGGAATTTATAGGTCATAAAGAAAGCTTTCTATAATATGAATTTTGTACTGAAAATTGACACAATTTCTTTTAAATTTCGAATCTTTTTAAGGTTATTAAACTTTATCTCAGAAAGCACTCGGTTATTTTTGCCGCACCGCGTGTTGTAAATTAGTCCGAATATACAATTTTGGCTAACAGTGGTCCCTCGCCAACCGCAGGGGTTACGTTGCTGACTTAACCCGTAGTTGGCGAGGGCCAGGGGTTATGGGAAATTGGGGGCTAGGGGGTATGACCAGGGTTCTCTCTAAGCTGCGCTCCTGCGCGGCCGCCTAATAGTTTTTGAAGTGCCGCGCACTCAATTTTTCGAGCGCGCACGACTGTGTATCTTCTTGTATCCGTGTAGTACCTTCCATTCGAACAGAGCTGCGCCTATTCGGGCTGCATCGCCCCGGATCCTAACTTGCCAGGGGTGCCTCATCGTCAATGTTTTGTATGTTGCTATTATTGGAATACGAGTTGTGCTATTTATCTGTTAGAAGCCATCTGTTCAAGCAAAAGGAAATGTTAGAAATACCAGAGCACAGAATTATTCGGGAAGATTTTACCTTCTAACCCTTCCGATAAGAGATCACATTGTCCTACTGTCGGTAAAATACATATTGGGAGCGTCGTAAACCGGCCTACCGAAAAAGTTGGCCAGAGTTAGGGTCCCAACTCTGCTAATTACATAACCCCCCTTAAGCAAGAGCCCCCAGCTGAGGCGGCATTTCTTTCGTACAATGCCATCGACCTTAACTACAAATCACTTCGTAGGAAAAGGCCAGATGTTTACCTATTCTTTAACATTCTCACTTTTATTGAGGTATGGGAATCCCAAAACTGATTCGGTTTGGGAGATTGTTTTCGAAAACCAGTATTTTGAAAAAGAACAGCTCTTAAATCAGTTCTGTTTTGCCTTACGTTGGAAGAGGATCGTTCTGTTTGTATGGTGTGGGTAAAGTAGAAGTGTGTTAAACCTTGAAGAAAGAACATATTATTTTTTCATTCTGTGGGAAATATTTTTTCCCGGGGAGATCGTCTTTCAACCAGAAGTAGAGCACTTTTGGTGTTAATTTCTAAATTCATTTTAGTAGGTTTGTGATATAACGTTAGTTTCGATTTCTCTGCGAAAATAAGATGCCTCTCTCTTGGTTTATTTTCATAAATCACACTTTTTGGCATTTTAGATCTAGGCATAAATATTTAAAGAAAAATTGAGTTCGGAGATATCCCTGAATATTATAGCATTTTATCATTTTCAACTATAAAGCCTATTAAATTTTCATTATTTTAAAAGAGGGATTTAACCGTTTTGTCCTCCTAACAAAAGTTGCCAGATTTTGGCTGGATTTTCCCGACTTGTCTTTTGAATGTCCCGATTTTTAAACAAAATTGTTTAACACTCAAAATTTTAATCGGAATATTTCCTGGGATACACTGTTTAACCATGATATTTCGATTTCCTTGTAAATTGTAATCAAGATTGTAATCTCCTGAGCGGTGTTTGGGCGTGGACGCTAGCGGCCTTCGAGTGCAGAGACGGTATTTGGCGTTGTATTGTAGCGTGTTTATGTTATCGCTTAAGTCTGTAACATTTTTTAATGTAGAACTTTATAGGTTAAAATATTGTTTTTAAATTTTTATGGCGATTCTATTAATTTTAAATGGGCTTTATTCCAACAGTCATGCTCAAACGAAGAAAACCTTACGAATGAAGGTGGTAAATCCAGGAAAAAAAGCTGCCAATCTTTCAAAGGGGAGTGGCTTTTTGAAATTGTGGAAACAGAACCCTATAAGTCTAAAGGCGAAATTTGTCTTCAATTGAAAGAAATATTTGAGTACGTTAAAGTAGGTTTGATTAGCGAAATTTGTTTAGAAGCTAAAGTAAATTCCGATTTCTCTTCTGGAAAGAAATGGGGAAATACATGGAAATTGGATTACATGAAGAGGCATCTATCTAAAAATATTCATGTGTCTTTTATAAATATTTTGAAAAGTAAAATCCCTTACCCATTGAAGTTGAACATGTGAGATTTTTTGCTAGAATCATCTAGTGATAGACAGAAAAGACGAATTAGCAGAAATAAAGCGTCCAAAACCCGAAGAAATAAAAATTCTTATAGACAACGTTTTGCTTGCTGTGCACCTGAATTGCTCTATGAATTAGATGGAAACATTAATGATCACATGGCTAAGTATTTGAATATTTGATCATGTTATCAAAATAAAAACTACGCATTAGAGTTTTTAGAATCGATAAATTGAGTTGTTCACAGAGAAATGATGGCAGAGCTCCGAAAGTCTTAATATCACACATTAATTATTGACGAAAGTACTGATATCTCACTGAATAAGATGCTGATAATAAACTTTAAATTCAGAAATGCAGCATCTAATGTGTATAAAACACTGTTAGGCGATTAATAAAATTAAATGCTTGTAATGCACAAGCTATCGTTGATGTAGTTAAAGACTTCTAGTCAGAATATTTTGGACTTGATGAAAATGGTAATGTTTACTTCAGATGGTGCTTCGGTCATACTAGGAAAGAACAGTGGTGTTGCCACATTGTTTAAAAAGTGCATTCCTCATCTAATAGAACAACACTCTGTTTCTCATCGAGAATATATGGTGTTGGTCAATGCCTGGAAAGATATGCCAATGATGAAGGAGATCGAGACACTCTTGAGAACCATTTATACCACATTTTGTAGATCTTCAGTCCGAAGAGGTGAATTTGAAGAAATGGCAAATGTCATTGAAAATGAAACTTTCATTTAAGCCTGTAAATGAAGTAAAGTGGCTTTCTAGATATTTTGCTGTAAGTGCTTTAATACGAAATTACGATGCACTAATGAGATACTTTGATCGTGAATTGCTAGAAAACTATGACCAAATTAAAAATTATTGCTTGAAAAATCTTTCTGAAAGCAATTATCGCATAACCCTGAATGCATTAAATGCTGTATTGTGTGAATTAGCAAAGTTGACCAAATGCTTTCAGAAAAGTTCCCTTACAATAGAAGCTGCACAACTAGCGAGGGGGAAGAACCGCAAAATAAGAGGGTAGTATCTTGGTACAACAGTATCTTGGATCAGCAATATTAAAAAACTAATTCCGTCAGCCACCAGTGATAGAATATTCAAAGGCGATCCTTTTCTTTGTTTCATGCCAAGAATGTTAGTAAGCTAGTTGACAAGTAACTACAGTGGTATTTTGGACCTTAGTCATGTGAAAGAATCTGCAAACAACACTCTGGAGGAAAAGGCGTTCATTGTAAACCAATACATCCACTTCAAATATCTAATTGCCGAAAAATATTAAGCCAAGTCAATCGCTAACTTCCACGAAATATATACAACGGAAACCGATATAGTGTTGTTTCCCAGCTTGTTGATATATGTGCAACATTTCCAGCTTACAGTTTCCTTTTATCCTTAGAGCTGTTTCTTTTTCGTAACTTGAGTACAAATAGGATAAATGAATACCGTGTAAAGGTTGCAGTAGTTAGAATCCCGTTACTACCTCTTATTTTGTTAAAAATATAATTAAGTATACGTCTAATTCATTTTTCTTTAAACAATCCAAGTTCGACGGATTAAGGTCAGTTATCTCTAAATTTAATTTTAAAATCAGGCAGATAAGTCTATATACATGTGTTATAAAACTGGAAATGGAGATGATGTAGCCGAGTCGCTCAATAATCATCTTTCAGTACTTTTTCTATAATTGCTTTTTAATATGTGATTCAGGAATTATTTTCCGAATTTTTACCCTATCTTTTAAGAAATTGGTTAAAACAGTCAATAATGCTTTCCATAAAGCGATTTTCATATTAATAAATTTAATATAATGTAATGATTACTATTAACTGTTATTAAATTGTTTATTTTTTTACTTCACTCGTGAAAATCCCAAAGTAATACACATTATTTGTGTATGGAGACTATCCGCGCAACAGCGTAATGTAGGCGCGCAAAGCGATATTCATTCCTCGCATTGATGGAAAAAATTAGAGGGAACAATGGGTATGACCTCTGAGAAACCTACCTTAACTCCTATAATGTAAATTTCAATGTTAAACTCCATCCTATGTCTCTCCTTCTGCTAAAGACTAATTGGTGCGTAGTTTCTTCAATTACATAAATTTTCATATTATTAAAATTAGTCAACCAGACGGCCGCGTGGAGAACGGTGGATACTAAAACTGCGGTTGGCGAGGAACTGCTGTATTATCGAATCTAAAAAAATTATCCTGCTCGGATTCCAGAATGTTTTATTATATTAAAAAAAAATCTGATGTGGCCAACACATGGCTTTCTACATATATAATTTGTAATTTACGAGTTGGCGGCGCTGGAATCGCTTTCAATATTGAACTGAAATATCTCCATAAAACAAAACAAAAGAAAATAAAACTTATTAAATACAATAGTTGTAGAGAATAAAATTATCTACAACTTAGGTTATTAAATAGGATTACGTTAATGAAGAATTACAGAAGCTATTTGACACAAATGGAAAAATGAAAATAATGAACATCCACTTCCGCTCGACCGATTTTAGCAAAAATCTAATAAGTTCTTGACTTTCTAATACAGATGCTAAATACGAAATTTTATGCTGATCGGATTATTGGTTTTTTTAGTTAAAGCGCCCAAAATATTCCGGTCATAGACACACACAGACATTATCGAGAAATTAGTCAAAACGTGTTCAGGGGACCTTAAAACATGTATTTCCATTCAAATTTCGAATTCGATTTTTTCATGAAAATAATACTTTCTCTATACTTCGTATACGGAGAAAGCAAAAAGGCAGGCATATTTTTTAATTTTCCTTGAAGTAACTGTAATTTAAACTAAAAGATATAGTTCACGTTTTAATTTAGATTGCATTGCTCGTCGCATTACATTTCCCCATCGATAGACCGCCTATTTTTCTATTTTTCTATTTCTATTTCTATTTTTCAAGGCTTACTTTGGAAGAGTATCACCGACCAAGAAATCAAGCTACATTTTACACCATTAGAAACACGAGCTATTTTTAGACGACAGATTCGTAGATAAAATATGAAACTTCAATTAAGCCACCGCCTACAACTCTAAAGATGTTCCTAAAGAGGAGTGATCCTTGGCGATTGAGTTACAGAAGATTGGGCGCTGCACGTTTGGGCGGCATAGGTTTAAAAGGCGGAGTTAAATCTTTGGAAGCCGACATTTGGGCGGCAAATTAGTTGGCGCCCAACATTCCGGCGCCAAATTGTTCTGCTACTTTGAATAAAGGTGATCATTGAAATGTTTCATTGTACTTTTATCATTCTTCGAAGTCGTTTAATTTTTAGCATAAAAAATAATTAAATCCATATGGTTTATGTGTACCCCCAAAATATCCTTGAAATAAATATTTCAACATATTGGAAATTGCGAATTGCGGGCCGGATAAGATTTTTAATCGAAAGTTATCCACCTATATAATCTGAGGTGTAATATAATTGAAACCCATGTCAAAATAAGGTTTTGATGGTTAATATTTCAACATTTAAAGTTTCATTATCAAAATTTTCATAAACATTTATGAAGTTGTGTGTTAAACTTATCGTATTGCTTTTTCATCATAGCTACGAGGATCGTACAAAACCCCTTCGCGGGCCGTAGGTTGGACACCCCTACTGTGGAATAAAAATTAAAACAGGTCACAAATAACAACTCGGGCGGCTTTACAAGACTGTCCCACTCGCATGGGAAAAGGACGGTACAAGGGATTGTTACTGCCGGCGCTTGTTTGATGACGATGAAGCGATGGCCCACGGAATGGAAAGATAATTTCGGTGAAGGGACCGACTATGGGTTTGAGTCCGTGTGTGTGTGTGCGGGTGTAGGGGTATCGGCCAACACAAAGCCGCGTTTATTTCGAGGGCGTTGGGTACTCGCTGAAGCGAACATCGAGTTCCTTACCCCCCTTTCCTCCCGAAACCCTGGGGCTCTCCTCACCTATTCTCATCTCCATCCCCCTTGATTCTCGTTCTACCTCATCAACATCCATGTTATTACTATGCTTCTCCTTCAGCTTCTCTCTATTATGTTCTCTTTCCTTCTCTCTTCCCCTTTTCTTCCTTCTCTTCCTCCCTTCCTTTACAATTCTCTCTCTCAATCTTTCACTCTCCCTCTCCCGCCCTCCCTCTCTCTACTTTCCTCTTTACGATTCCTCCCTCTCTCTACTTTCCTCCTTCTCTACTTTACTTTCCTCCCTCTCTCTACTATCCTCCCTCTCTCTCTACTTTCCTCCCTCTCTCTACTATCCTCCCTCCCTCAACTTTCCTCCCTCTCTCCACTTTCTTACCTCTCTCTACTTTACTTTCCTCCCTCCCTCAACTTTCCTCCCTCTCCCTACTTTACTTTCCTCCCTCTCCCTACTTTACTTACCTCCCTCTCTCTACTTTCCTCCCTCTCTCTACTTTACTTTCCTCCCTCCCTCAACTTTCCTCCCTCTCCCTACTTTACTTTCCTCCCTCTCTCTACTTTACTTTCCTCCCTCCCTCTACTTTACTCCCTCTCTACTTTCCTCCCTTTCTCTACTTTCCTCCCTCTCTCTATTTTCCTCCCTCTCTCTACTTTCCTCCCTCTCCCCACTTTACTTTCCTCCCTCTCTCTACTTTCCTCCCTCTCTCTACTTTACTTGCCTCCCTCTCTCTACCTTCCTCCCAGCGACTTTCCCCCTCTCTCTCTTTCCCTCTGTCAGTGGCTGATTCAGGGAAGGGGGAAGGGATCGTCACCTTGGATATTTCCATTGCCCTCAATTCGGTGCTTTCTTAAACCCTCTCCATGCCAAATTCTTCAATTCTATGCCTCAGATTGGGTCCTTAAGGCAAAGGAAAGATAGATTCTGACGGGTAGAAATTTTCAGAATAAAGGGTCCTATGCAGTGGCGGATTCAGGAGGGGGAAGGGGCGATCGCTCCCTCCCACATGGGAAGTTTTTGGATCCTCCCCTGCCCTCTATCTGCGTCACTCTCTTTCCCTACTCCCCTCTCTCCCAAATACACTCACTTTCCTCTATTTCTCCTCCTTCCTAATCTCTCTTTCTTTTATACTCTCCTCATTCCTCTCCCTCGTATCTTCCTCCCCTTCCTCTCTCCAATCTCTTTTCCTCTTTCACTCTCATTTTTCCTACTATCTCATCTACCCTCCTCCCACTCTCCTTCTCTATCTCCCTCCCAATCTACTCTTCCTTCTCTCTTCATCTTTCTCCATTTCTCCCTCCCTCGCTTCGTTCCTCCATCTCTCTCTTTCACCCTCCTTTTCACTTACATTCCCCTCTGTCTTTCTTCCTGCATCTCTCTGTATGTCCATCCTTAACCATATGTTTTCCTCTTTATTTTTCCCCAAGGCTCTTTCTCTCTATCTCTCTCTTTACATCTCTATCTATCTTCCCTTTATTTTCTTCTCTCTTTTCCTCTTGCTATCTCCTTCCATTTTTTTATTCCAATCTTCTTATTGCCTCTCCCTCAATCTCCATCTCCTTTATTTTCTTTCTATTTCCCTCCCTCTCTCCCTTACATTCCACGCTTTTTTCTCACTCTTTCTCTCTAATGTTCTTTCTTGTTCTTCTTCTTACTCTCCATCCCTTTCACCTTCGCTATCACTCCGTATCTCTCTCTCTCTCTCTCTCTCCATAGCTCTCTGGCCCAGTGCCCGCAAAAAGAAACCGCCTCTCGTAGTACGTGAGCTAACACGCCGCTCTTTATCCGTGGCCGTGCTCATCTCCATGGAACGGTGCGGTTTTGTGTGTTAGAACGAACAATAAACTCGCCCATGACATCGCAATCATTTTGTAGTTCGTCTCCCTTGGGACACGTGCCGCACTTTCAGCCTCCGTTGCGATTCCCATCACCCCGGTAACCGCTTGCGGCGTAAGATGGAAGTCTGTAGCTCGTCTAAGGTAATTTGCGATGCGGAGGCGATGCCGAACTATGGGCGGTTTTGCGGCAACGAGTTATGGATGGATTACGGACCATCGCATTTCGGAACGCGTAAATGCGATGGGGAACTATACGCTGAACATTAAATGCATGGGTATTTTCTGGCGAAATACAGTATTAAATCGCGGTCACGGTCCATTCAATATCTCTCGTTCAGGTCGGAACGTAAAGCAAAAATTATCTCTTAAAAACAACAAAGATGTCTTAATTGATAAGAATCCTTTATGGAAGACGATTTGCGCACTATAATCATATTAATCAATTTATACGATTCATAAATAAACGCTGCCAATCTAACTTTTTACCATTCGTGACTGAAACGATTGCTGACATTTTGTAATTTCTGTAATAAAAAATTTGTATAAATGGAAAAATTTAACGTAAGATCAGGATTATATTATTGATTATATAACCAAATATTCACTCGAATGAGTAATGATTAATATGTATGAAGATATTGCGCAGAAAACTGTTATCCCGATTGAATACGAATTACATGATCCGGGCGAATGAAACAGAAAATGCATTTTTAAGGCATTATTTACCAGCGAAGCGTTATTTTCATCTCCTCAACCTCTTGACGGATTTTAATTAAATTAGGTTAGAGTGATCGTTATTAAAATGTATCGCCTAATTGTGATTTTGAACTGCATCCGCTAATTTGAACTTTCACTTTATATAATTACTTTAATAAACTTATATTCGTATCTCCTTGAATGGCATCCGTCAATAGCAATTAAATACTATAATCTTCTCTCCCTAGTACTTATATGATCTGTAAGGTATCGATTAAAAATGTATTCGGTAGAAGACAACATTTCCTATAAAAGGTCCGCGAGACCACATAATGACGAGTTATAGTTTTGGAGAGAAAAATTCGAGAATATCCCGAGCATTATATCGTATATTTTGTTTAGATCGGTCGATACGACAATTCTATCGGCAAACAACGATTAAAATCCATATTTTCTCTCCCATTCTCTCATATGATTTGTGAGGTATAGATTAACAAATTTATTCGGATGGAGAATATCATTTACCACAAAAAAATCAGCGAGACCACATAATTACGACTAATAGTTATGGAGTTAAAAATAAAAAAATCTCCTCATCTTTCGATACGGTTCATACGCATTTCCCCAAAAATAACGCCTTTGAAATCTCCTCTCACCCTATAGATCTCATCCTTCCTTCCACTTTATCTCCTTCCATCCCTCCCTCCCTCCTGCCAAACCTCTCGCTTTCTCCAACTTCCACTTTTCTCTCTCTCTCTTTTCTCTCTCTCTCTTCTCTCTCTATCTCTTCTCTCTCTCTCTCTTTCGCTCTCCCCTTTCTCCCATGATCCAATCTTCCTCCGTTATCCCAATAGGGTCATATGTAATTTTATGAGTACGGCAAAAATGCTGGTTGCTCTTGGCAACGAAATGTTTTATTCACAAAAAACTTTAAATTTTCGTCTTCAAAACAATGTTGAGAACAAATTCGAGTCGTCATTGAAAATCGACGGGAGGAAATCAATTTGCGTTCTTTGCAGGTACTTTGGTCAAAGTATCTAATTTATACGACAGTTATGAAGTAATTTTAAAAAGCAAACGAAAGATGTCCAACACTGTTTTACGTGTTAATCAAATGGAGAATGGAAACTAACCTGGTATCGAACCCATGCCCTTATGTTATACAACTATGCATCTATCCGTCATGATACATAGAGAAAGTTACGCCGAGAATTATGGTTCCAGTTTCGTCGAAATCGGACTGACCTATCGCGGTTTATTTAGCAACGTGATTAGACGAGTGCTTCACGACCGACCATCGGGCAGCTTACAATTTTAATATAAAGAAATTTCTAATAGACTAGCAAATATACCCGGAGTTGCTCGGGTTTTTAAATCAAGACAAGCAAATTTGAGAATAAATGAAGGTTAACGAATTTAAAAAAATTAATCCCTTATATAGCTTGCACTGGCCAATCTAGGCTTTCGAAATAGTAGATTTCTATAGATATTCATTTTAGCAATATACTATATGTAGCGATTGTCAGGAAATATGTTGTAAGTAAGCTGAGAGCCAGGTTTAACACATTAAAAATTTAATACCTTATATCGGCAGCACTGATTGACCATTTCAGATAAGAGTGTTCCATTCATCTGCATTAGATGGAAGGATTCATTATTCAAAATTTGGTCGCTCTCGGTAGTCGCGATATTTAACTATATTCTGCACAAACAAATTCTTCAAAATGTAAAGATGTATGGTAAAATTTTCCTTTAAGACAAGCTTCTAAAGGAATGTTTTAATTAAGAATTTTTACACCCGTCATTCTGTAATGAAACCTGCAAACAAATTCTCCGGCACTATCAGTATTTCATTTTTGTTTAATTTAAAAATTGAGGATATGACCCTTGAAATTCTACGGGAAGATTTTAAATAAACTACAACAGCAGTATAAAACAGACATATTTGGTCGTTAACTTTCCTTGATCCCATAACCTAGGGATAGGATTAGAAATGAAGCAATATATAACTTGTGGGATTTGGTGTCCACGTCTTTATATTTATATGAGTGAGTAGTACGAGGCGTTCATCAAACAAAACCCTGAAATTTAATCGATATAACCATGCCATAAATGGTAACTTCCAACTGCGATGCATCATTTGAAATAGACGTTTATATGTTTAGTCAATGCACTAAAATATAATATACTAAAATCGAGGCTTCGATTATATAATTACGTTGATTGTTTTTATAAGGTTACATTTTCAGTAGTGATAAATTTGGGAATAATTTTGAAACAGGAAAATATTCTAGTATGACCGAGAATCGAATCCGGGTCTTCCACTTGCCGGGCAGATATTCAAAATTATTCCCAAATTTACAGCTTGTGCCTATCTGCATAGAATCTTTAGATCAAATCATTCCAGCAATTTTTAGCAGTGATAAAATTAAAACTTTTTTGGCAGCTGACGGATCTAATTCTTTAGACGTAGATGAACTTTTAATGTAATGCGAAAGGCCATTCACGTTCAGAAAACATGAGAAGCAAATGACTTAAGTAAATTTATCGTTATTCATCGATTTGTTTAAAAACACGTTGAAATCGAGTGATTCGAAAGCCAACACTACCAAGCTACCATGGAGAACTCACACAAAATCGCCTAAAATAAAAATAATAAACGTTATTTTCGAGCAATCTCAAATTCAAAGCGAAATTCTACCATATGGATAAGAACCTTTATTCCCCGTAGGATGGTATAAACTTCGCGACAATAGCTCAGTTCTATCGTCTTTTAAAATGCCAATGAAAAAAGTTCTACACTGAATTCCACTATTATTCAAATGGAAAAAAATAATTATTTAAACCTTTCACCAAACATATATGCTGTGTGAATGTATTATACTCAGCTAGTTTAAGCAGCAGGATTATTTATGCAAAATTTTGTAACTATAGGTAATCGCGAAGTATGACTTTATACGGAACAAACACACTCTTCAAAATATTTATGCATAGAGAAGAGAGTGATATTGAGATGAAAGATTTTTATGAGATACTTTCGAAAATTTTAATTTCATTTTATTATGCTTAAATAATAACGATGAAATGAATCGACAGTCGAGCAAATATTTTTAAGTGGAAATTACATTGTTTTATTTCTTATAGAGAATTCATACTTTAAGAGACATAACTGCAAAAAAGTGGTATTTATTTAATATCGAATTACTAAATTTAACTATATTGTGTACAAAAATCATCTACATATTATGACTCGTATTATACATCTACGGAATGCACCGATGCTGAGCACGTCCCAGTTAAAATTTCAAGTTTTCCCGCCGTGAAAAGGATCAGAATCGCCAGGTACCCGTTAATTTAAACCGTGAAAAAACATCACGGCCTCACTCATTCGTGAAAGGGAACAATCCTCCAAAACGAGTAGTCGAGAGAATGTTCTCGTAACGAAAAAAGGGCACGGATGCGTGGAATTAATTCCAACGTCACCTTCCTATGTGAATGACAAAATCCCGCGATATTGAACAAATTCTGTGCAACTGTTAAAAAAAGAGTTGCAGCATACAATACGGACGTGAGGTTGCAGGCTTTAGAGAGGATTTGCCAGAAAGTGATAAAAATTAGCACGTTTATTATTTTATTTTCAATTTGAACTTATTGTTCCACGATAACTGATTTGCTTGAGATCGTATCACGCAACAAAAATAATGCGTACCGGCTCATTTGAAATCTTTTGCGACTTAACCCTTAGTTGGTGAAGATGGATCAGATTTACCCGCGCGATTTTTTGTTTACACTGCCAGCTATAGGCACTTCTCCCGATCTCCATATATTCAACTAGTAGTTAGTGCTTGCATACTGCAAGCATTTCATATCACCTTGAAAAAACCTTCATCTTTCAGACAGACATTTCATCATTACAAATATTCTTTCAATTCTAAATATTTCACCTCCGCAGCGATTTCCGTTTTTCCCACATGTAAAAATAATAGTTTAAAACAATCCACAAATGTTGCAATTTACACTTTCTTCATTATAAGGTACTAATGCTACACATTTTAGCCAAATTTTAAAGTTGTTGCACTTCTATAAGTAAAATAATATTTTTCTAATTGTTTAAATTTAAATAATTTTTAACGGCCGCCGAAATTCATATATGGTAAAATTGAAATTTAAATTTGTGCAAATTTACTACTCTGTAAATAATTTGAAAATTTCAGCTTCCTAGCTCATCCCGAAGTACTTAAACAGTTATCTATTTGTTTTAACTTTAAGAACTTTTAACTGCCAAACAAATTAAAATATCAAAATTTGTATAATTCCTATTTCGTTTTTTTTTAATTCTACTTATAATAAAAATTCTAGCTCCGTAGCACATTCGAAAATGCCTAAACCCTGACAATTGGTTTAAACAATTGCGAAATTTTAGCGGCCGCTTTGTTGCACTTTTTCATGATTTTCGTTTTTTTCTAGTTGGTTTTGCACAAACTCCTACCTAAGAAAAAAAATTCGAATCTCCAGCACATCTGTAAGTGCCTAAACATTAGTATCCTCCTATATGTTATATCCTCCTCTGTAAGAGTCGTCGATATATAATGATAGCCTCCTGTTAGTTTCCCCCGCAGCTGACAAGTAGTTTGTTTTTACATTTTTTGACTTGCATAAATCAATTCTTGTTGTTGTTGGTTTGTATATATGTTTAATCAACCAGTTGGATTATTAAAGCCATAACTCCTTCCACAACTATCACTCAGAAGGGAGGAGGGAAACCCGGTGACTGCATTAGCCTACTCTTTCACGAAGAGCACCAAGGTGACCAACTGCTTAACGTACCTTCCGAAGGACGGAGCGCTGACTTGCGCAGTCTCCTGAAACCACACAAGTAGGGAACGGGACGACCCCAGGTTGAAAAATCCTATTCGAACCTGGGCCTGCTGCGTGGAAGGCCAACGCTCTAACCCAGGGGTACACAGACTTGGGGGCGCGATCGGTTCTTCTGTCAAAGCGGAACGCGATTCTCAGCAAATTTACTCGACTGAGACCTACCTGGTGGCTATTTGGTTTTCTTTATCTCAGAATACCAAATTTTACACTTTTACAATTCTCATATTGACAAGGATTTATTACAAACAACAATGGGAGGCGCCATCGTTTTCAGCTATGAAAAGGGAGGCGCGGCTTGGAATGTTTGCTAACCGCTGCTCCAACCACTCCGTCACTGACATCCGAACGTAAATCGAGTCTGTCGGGTCAGACCGACCCAACAGACCATCACCATGAGTGTTCCTTATAACCTACCCACAACTCGAAGTTTATAATTTTGCTGATATTGTGGGAAAATGGATAATTTACGTTGTAGAAGAAACTAGCGATGTTGAGGACAAGAATTTAGACAGATTTTGCGGAACCGAGTGACCTTGAATCAGTCGATGAGCAAATGGCTGTCGAAGATTCCAAACCTATTAAAAATTGCCAAAGAAAAAAAGGAGTCTTATCTGACCATCATCAAAGGATAAGAAAACAGCAACAATAATAATAAAATGTAAAAAACAGTCAGCAATTACTGCTCTTCTGCTTGTAAAAAATGTACGAGCTAGTTGTGAAATTCATCCTTGAAATTAAAGTCTCTGAAGTCTTTGTCAGTTTTTGTGTTATATACATATATGTATTGCTAATTCTCGAAAATATGTTGTTAACTAACTATTTCTAATTTAAAACATGACGAAAAACAAATCAAAATTTTTATTAACTATATTTTTTAAACTTCTTGAAATTCCCATTTGACGAAGAAAATGTTTTATTTTTTTTATTTTTTATGCATAATAGACCACACATATCTCTATTAGCATATTCCTTGTACGGACTTGTTTACGCATGCGTCAATTTCAGTAGCTCAGGCCTTGATCTGTCTTATTAGTTCATAAGTGTTATTTTTCCGTGGTTTATGTTAATGCTTTCAGCAAGTGGTCTACAAGTGTAGACCACGCGCCTAAATACGAAACAGGCTTTTTGCATACTGCAATCCCTTGCATAACGACGTTAATTCGTTCCATGAAAAGGCGTCCTTAGGTGAAACGTCGTTATGCGAATTTTAAAATCCATATCTACGCATTTGAACAATCACTCGATCTTTTATAAGAGATGATGAATTAATTCCTGGCCAAAAATAAAGACATTTAACCTTGAAACCTATGTACGCACTCAACCAGACGGGCCATATAAATATAATAATTCCGCCGAAGAGATAGTATTAAGATTTGTCGAACCAGTAGTAGATACACAGAAATATTACTGGGGATAATTGGTTCACAAGCTTGCCGTTGGTGAAAAACCTACTGCATCAAAAGTAATTAACCTATGTGGGTACCATTCGAAAAAATAAACGTGATTTACCCTCAGAATTTTTACCAAATAATATGGAAGAGAAGTAATCTGTATTTGGGTTCCAAGAAGACTGTACATTGGTCTCCTATTGTCCAAAGAAAAATAAGTCTTAGTAATATCCAGTATGCACCACGACGATGCTATTGATGCTGAAACGGACGCCGAAAGAAAGCCTGAAATAATAACCTTGTACAACCAAACAAAAATCGGAGTTTACCTAGTAGACCAACTGTGCCAAAAATACAATGTTGCAAGAAGCACACGCTATATGTTTTATAACTTATTAAATATTTTTGCAATTAATTGTTAATTGTTTATACAGGGTGTCCCAGAAGTCCGGCCACATAGGACAACTTTGTTATTTTGCAGAATATCTAAAAATAATAAGAGATCAAAGTTGTTTGCAATAGGCTATTTTTCGGGAAAAATGTTGATTTATTTTGTCTAGGGCCTTCCGTTCGACCGCTACTCTCTTGGCTCATCAATGGTTAAGTGAAACTGCGGAAATTCCTGCGTCCACATAAAGGAGCTATGTGAGGAGGCAAGAAGTGTGAATTATGCAAGAGAGTGTGGCATTTGACAAATGTCAACAACAATTGATAACAATTGCTGGCATTAAAATGTATTAGTGTGGCCGCTAATGCCTAACAATGAATTAATTAATTTACTGGTGATTTCGGTGGAAACTGTGATTGTTGATGTTGCCGCCTCATTTTAACATTCATTTTTCATTGTTGGTGTTTGGAGACGCGACAGTCACACCGGAAATTTCAGTTTTCAAGTGGCAGTTCTGGAGTTCAGGCTGAGAAATGTACGCAGCGCGTGATAAGGCGGAAATGGTGATTCTTTACCTGCCCGGCTTGAGCCTTCGTAGAGCAGCAAGGGAGTATCACCGTCGTCATCCGGAGCAACCGGAACCGTCAGAGAAAATGTTACGCAATGCTTTCAATCGCTTCAAGGAAACTGGAAGTGTGAATGACAGGCCTCGTGCAGGACGGCCGCGAAGTTCTACTGGGGCTGAAGAGAGACTGGCTGTCCTCGCTAAAGTTGCCGCCAGTCCTCGACGATCCACCCGTAAACACAACCATTGAGGAGCCAAGAGAGTAGCGATCGAACGGAAGGCCTTAGACAAAAAAATCAACATTTTCCCAGAAAAATAGCCTATTGCAAACAACTTTGATCTCTTATTATTTTTAGATATTCTGCAAAATAAAAAAGTTGTCCTATGAGGCCGGACTTCTGGGACACCCTGTATAAAGCAAATAGAGGTTACCAGCTGGTAAAAAGAAGAGAATTTATTGAAAAGTTTTCATGGGAGCTTATTAGGCCGCAAATCGAGTACAGGTCAACCATTCAACAACTTCCAGTAGAAATAAGATGTCGAGCAAAGGTACTTTTTGGAATCACTGAGCAAGTGCCCTCCCCCCCCCCCCTCCCCCCGTGCAACAAAACTATGTGGGTCGTTGCTATACTTGTACAAGAAACCGCAACAAATCCACACGAAAGTGGCGCATAAAATGTCACAAATATGCATGCAACGATCATATTACAAATATTTGTATCAACTGTTCGGTTACGGATTTGGATCATTTTTCATGTTCATTCCTTTCGCTTATATCGAGTAGAATTGACGTATTCAGTGTTTTTCACATCAATCGGTGTTTGTTTGTCACTAATTTACACAAAAAATTTATAATATGTTTTCAAAAGTTACTTTATGTTATGTAAATAATATTATGTCAAATATATGGTTTTATGTACACAAAATTGGTTTCATCTCTCCCATAATAATAATAATATTATTACGCATCAGCTACTGATGATGAGAGCATTGCTCTCGAAATACGTATTTAGTACGTTTACCTCATCTTTAGAGATCTTGTGTGTGTCTGTTCGAGTGCTTGCGTGCGTGATTGTTTCGTCTGTTAGGTCCCTGTCGCTGCCGGAAGGCACATAAACCTACAGGCCGCTGTGTGCGATACTAGATCCCTGGCGTGGTTTAATCTCCCATAAACCTAGTATTATTTCCCCTTTCCTTCCCCCTTTATTTTTTCCATTTACTTCTTGGCGTGTACGTGAGCGTGTGTCTGTGGTTGCTTGGTAGGTCCATGTCGCGGTCGTACTGACTCACAAACCTTCTAGCAACGGTGTGATTTATTGGATCCCTGGCGCAGAGTAATTTCTCGTAAACCCGTTCCCGTTTCCTTTTCCACATTTAGGATTAGTGCTTGTGCGATTGAGTGAATGTGTGAGTGACATCAGATCCCTGGCGTGGAGTAACAACTCTTAAACCTGTAAGTTTACAATTTTTATTGTCTTTTGCCCTTTCCTTACTTTCCTCCCCCCTTTTTCATTGTGTCTCTCTAATTTTGAATTTTACGGTTGAGTTAATTTCTATTTAACATCATTTTCGCCGTAGACTCCATCTTTATTTATTTACTGAAGGGTTAATGGAAATGAAGAAAGTTTCTTATGAAATTATCTGAATTAATTATACAATTGCATCTGTATTATTTTGATAAAAAAGAAAAATCTCAATTCTAAGGAACAGCTTTTGAAGGACTTCGCGTGGTCTGAGATCGTCATCTTAAGTGTAAAATCCAGCACTCAGAAGAATGTTTTGAATAATATTATTTTTCATTTAGTGACCCCTTCCATTCAAAACCTTAAATTATGTATATATATATATATATATATATATATATATATATATATATATATATATATATGGAAGGTTAACTATTACTTAACAAATAAATAAAACTACTCGGATGATTTAACACTGTGAAAACGAAGCTTCCTGCATTGCTTGCTTCAAAGAAAAGATTTTTTTTAAACTATTCTAACGTCATATTTTCGTCTGTTGGAAGGAAGCTTAAAAACTTACGAAGATGAGCACATGTCCAGAATTCTCTCGCATGTCTCCGCTCCATACCTTCCATTCTTCGCATATACCTGGTTCTCGCGGCAGTTAGAGATCTGTTTATTTCCTGCTCGAAAACCTTCGACATTGGAGGCCTTATCTATCAAGCACTCCCCTTCCTCCATTATTCATCGAGCGAGGAGCGTGTAGATGGAGGAACAACAACTCCTGCACACGCGCTAGTGCTTAAACACATCCCTGCCTTTAAAGTGAACCGAGGTGTTCCCTTTCTCACTCTTATCTCCCCTTTCTCTGTTCTTGTCTCCCTCTCTCTGATCCTCTATCTTATTATCCCCTCCTTCTCCATCTCTCTCTACTCTCTTTCCTTTTCTCCCTCTCCCTCTTTTTAATATATCCTTCCTCGACTGTTTCCCTCGTTCCCTTCCTACTTTTCTTCTTTCTCCTATATTGTTCTTTTTCCGTCTTTCTCTATTTTTCACTTCCACTCTCCCTCTTCTTCTATTTCTCCTCCCTCCAATTCTTCATATCCCTTCTTTTTCACTGCCCCTCTTTCCTATTTACATCATCCCTCATTTCTCTCCTTCCCCTCTTCATTTTTCTCTCATTCTCTCCTTTATTCCATGCCACAATTCATTTGCACCTCTTGAGCCCTCCATTCTTATTTCTTTTTCACTAGCCCTGCTTTAAATATCAGTAGTGACTTCATCGTCCCAACGTTGCCAGGGTGAAGGCATTAAACCTAGCATCCAATCTATCTTTCTGCATCTTCCTCTCATCTTACGCTCTCATCTCCCTCCACCTTCCTTCGCCATCCTCTCTCTCTTCTTGTCTCCCTTTTTCTCTCACTGTCTCCCCTTTTCTCTCACTCTGTCTCCCTTTTTCTCTATCTCTTCTCCCTCTCCCTCCCTCCCTCTCCTTTTTTTCTGTTTCTCATATTATTGTATTTTTTTCCTTCCCCTGAACTATTTTAGAAATTTTCGCGGTTTTTTTCACCTTTCTTCTTTTCGTAGGTGTTTTTCCGCAGTGGGAATTTTTTTCTCTGTTAAAACAACTGATACACAGTTTTTTATGACCCACAAAACTAACATTCTTTGGTAATGCTCTGTTATCTACTAACAAATATACTAACTTGTAATTAATATGTATTTTGTTGAAATCTGTATGCAATTAATTTCTCTTATTTTGTAAATATTGTAATTACTTATATGACGAAAGGGTTAAATGTAAGAAGGGACTACATAGTCTCAATTTCGCCCTAAGAAAGTCGTTTGTTTGTCTGTCTCCCTCCCTCTCTCTCTCTCCCTCCCTCTCCCCTCCCTCCCTCTCCCCTCCCTCCCGATCCCCCCTCCCTCCTCCCCCTCCATCTTCCCACCCTCCCTCCCTATCCTTTCCTCCCTCTTCCTCCTTCTTCCACTCTCCCTCCATATCCCACTCTCCCTCCCTCGCTCTCCTCCCTTCCTCCCTCTCCCTCCATCCCCCTCCCTCTCTCTCTACCTCCCTCTCTCTCCTCCCCTCCCTCCCTCCCTCCCTCTCTCTCTCTCCCTCCCTCTCCCCTCCTCCCTCCCTCTCCCCTCCCTCCTCCCTCCCTCTCCCACCCTTTCTCTCTTTCCCTCCCTCCCTTTCTCTCTCTCCCTCCCTCTCTCTTGCTCCCTCCCTCCCTCGCCCCTTCCCTCTCTCTCCCTCCTCTTTCCCTCCCTCTTTCTCTCTCTCCCGCATTCTCGCCTCAAGGCCAACACGCACGTAGTATGAGGTTCCCACCGTTTTCCCCAAGGAGCATGAGTTGGATTTAAAACTCCCTCTTTCCATCTCCCTTCACTTGCACCAACCACCCCTTTTGACAAACTACGCTTTCGCTCCACATTTCCATCCCATACTATTCTCTCTCTCGCCCTTTCCGACTTTGCGGCCCTGGAGCGGCTTTCCGACGCTCCCACCAAGGAGGCACCTGGAAGTAATTAGTCGTTGGCGGAATATGCAAAAGTGGGAAGTAATAAAGAAAACATTCTTCGTTTTGGACAATAACAAGTACTTCGAGTCGCTTTATTTTGTCCAAATTTGGAAAATGTTACGAAAAAAGGGGGACAAGTAGCCTGCTTTAATTATCCATTAACACAAACCTTAAGATAAAGAAAGAAGCAAGTCCGAGTTGTAAAAACGTGAGCATTTATTTAACTTCAAGTCAACGCATGAAGATACTTCAAAATAGAAACATCGAGCTCACATTGTAGCTGAAATAAAATTGACGAAATGTTTCGCCCGGTTAGGAACAGCATGTGAGTTCATCAGAGAACTATTGAGCTCGTCTTATGGCTGAAAAAATTTAACAACAGGCAATTTAAAAAAAATTACTTACTTCAGGTATCTCCAATTTTTTTAACCTTTTTGTGGCTATTGGAGATACCTGAGGCAAGTCAATTTTTTAAATTGCTTGTTCTTGAGCCATGCGAGTGCTTCGGCTACAAAAGCAGCCGTCATCAGTGGTGATTCGCCGACATTAGATTTCAAAACAGAATCAAATCCATATACATAATAAACGTTTTTTTGAATCTGTTATCGGTAAATCACTATTTATGACGTGTTATTTGTGAACTAAATAAGTTTTCCAACCTTTTCACTGCTATTGAAGAGGCATAGTTTGTTAAATATATGGGTGCATACTATCAATAAAACTGTGACTCGTTCTATCTTTGAGAGAGTGCGTTAGGATCTTTTAAGGTGATGTTAAATTCGAGTTTTCCACCTCGCAACATTGGTTCTCTTTAACCTGCTGTGAGTTCTACAAAAACCAGCATAGGGATCATTCTTAATAGAGGCTTAAGCACGAAGGAAGTTAAGGGGAACTATAATAATCCCAACCATACGCAAACTGCTTCTTTCCTAGGTTTAACGAATAAAGAAAATTGTAGGACCAATTAGTGGATCCCGACCTAGAAAGGGAAGAAGTTAAATCCCCTACAAACATTCCTGGGCGTTAGGGTTCGAATAAGATTTCGACATCTTCCTTAATTAAAAGAAGATCCTTTTTTGTATTTTTTCCCTTAAATAAGGGCGCGGAATATTACGGATAAAAAATTTTACGACCGACGTTTAAATTAACGAGTACAAAGAGCCCATTACATTTTAAAAATGAGATATTCAACAGGTTGAATCTCGTTATTTTTTGTAAGACTGGGATAAGCTCAACGATAAACGTACGTACTTGGATTCAAACAGATATGTTTCCAAAAGCGAGGTTGATTATCTCCCAAGTGAATGGTAATATCCATTTCTCTATTATTATCCGTGACTGTCTCGAAAAAAAACGAAAAAATTCCAATTCTTATCCATTACGAAAATTTTTTAGAAACGTTCAAAAAACAAAGAAATCGAATTTTCTTACTCGCTCGTATACAAAGATGACTCTCATCAAATTTTCATTGCCGCCTAAACTTCCCTTTATCACAAGCATTAAAAACAAGCATTTTTGAAGTTACAGTCACATTTCGAATCGTCCCACTTTTTAATCTTCCCTCGTGAAAATGTAAATGATACCCAAAATTCCAAAAAATATACCAGGAGAAAAAATTCCCACGAAAATTTTGAAAAATACGAAAAAAAAATTAATTGAACGACAATCGTCGAGAATACAGTCAATAAGGAGGTACCAACACCGAGTTCTATTTTTATTTTTTTTTAATCACCGCGTGTCACAACCGTCGCCACTCGCGCATAAAATCTCGCCGTAGAACTTTCGAGAAATAAAAAAAATCCGGAGCCATTTTTGGGAAATCCTTTTTTCCGAGTAGATAACAAAGCTCTGGAAATGACGGCGCTTTTCGCATTAGACTGCAGAATTATAGCGATTCGGTGGATTTTCGGCACGAAAGGAGGAGGCGGCGCGAAAGCGCGTGAAATTTCCTTCCTATTTTAAACGACGCCAGAGTCGCCGTAATTCCTTTTCGGAAATATGCTAATGTCTTTATTCGTGCGCGGAGCGCGGACGGAGACGAATAACAGGTGGCGCACAAACCGAACGTCATAAAAAGATCGCTTTCGAGAGCCGCGTCGTTGCTTCTGGGATTCGTCGGGATTTCAAAATCCGGAGCCGTTAAAGGAATGACAGGAAGGAGGAAAAGGAAGGATAAATGCGTTCCGATGAATATTTAAAGAGGCTTAATGCGATTCCTTTTTAGGCCGATGGATTTAAACGCCTCCCTTCGTTTGAAAACGATGACAGATTTGATCGAACGAAAGGATTATTTATTTATTTCTGGAGCGTCCCACAAAATTATATCGTTTATAGGGTGGAAGCCTTGTTATTCATCGTACCACATAAAAAATAATTATCAATTTTTACTTTCTCATCATCTTCATAGGTAGTCTGTCCGTAGACAGGTCCGTGATTATTCTTGGTTAAACCTGGTTCTCCATATACTCCTATTTTCCGCTGTCCTCTTTATATCTTGATAACTCTCTTTCCCTTTCAAATCGTCTATCAGCTGAAACCTTTTCCTACCTCTTTCCCTTTTCCCATCTAGTTTTCCTTCTAACACGTCTTTAATCATACTCTCTCTCCTCAGGTAATGTCCAACCCAGTTAGCCTTCCTCTTTCTGATAGTCTGTATAATCATTCGCTTCTCTCCTATTCTTCGTAGCACTTCATCGTTTTTCATCCTATCTGTCCATTTTATCTTCAGCATTCTCCTCCGAGTCCACATTTCAAAGCTTTCCAAGTATTTTATGTCATTTTTCCTTAGCGTCCATGTTTCTGCCCCATACAATGCTATACTCCATACGTAGCATTTTATCAACTTCTTGCGGATATCTTCCCTTATATTCCCTGTAAGTAGTAGTTTCTTTCTCCTGAAAGACGCTTTTGCTTTTCCTATTCTAGTTTTGATCTCATCCGTACATTTTGCCTCTCGTGTTATGATACTTCCAAGGTATTTATATTCTGAAACTTGTTCTAATGGCTTTCCCCCAATAGTTATGTTCAGATTCTCTTCTTTACCCGATATTCGAATGACCTTGGATTTTTCTGTATTTATTTCCATACCGTATTTTCTACCTGTTATCACTAGTCTATTTATCATTTTTTGTAGCTCCTCTTCCTTTCTTGCTAGAAGTACTTGATCATCTGCGTATTTTACTGTTCTTATGATCTTTCCTCCAATTTTGAAATCCCCTGTGCCTTATAAAGCTTCTTGCATTAGACTTTCTCCATATATATTGAATAGGGTTGGCGATAGGCAGCAGCCTTGTCTTACTCCTCTACCGATGTTTATTCCGCAGGTGTCCACATTCTCAAACCTGACCTTTACAACTTGATTCTCATATAGATTCTTAATCAGTCTCCTGTCTTTCCAGTCTACACCTATATCCTTTAATATCTTCATCAACTTTACCCAATTTACTCTATCAAAAGCCTTCTGCCAGTCTACGAAACATGCGCAGATATCTTGACTGTATTCTGTTGCCCTTTCTGATATGATTCTAACTACTCCTATAGCATCTCTAGTTCCTCGTCCTTTTCTGAAACCGAATTGATCTTCCCCTATTATTTCTTCTGCCTTTTTCTCCAGCCTTTTATTAAGAATCCTCGTGATGATCTTCGATGTGTGTGACAGAAGGCTTATAGTTCTGTAATCTTTACACTGCATTGCCTTTGGCTTCTTCTTTAGAGGGATCATTGTAACTTCTAGGAAATCCTGAGGCCACTCTCCCGTGTCGTAAATCCTATTAATTAATTTCGTGATCGCTTTTAGTCCTTCTGATCCTATGACTTTAAGTATCTCAGCTGGTATTCCATCGCTGCCCGTGGCTTTCCCCTTCTTTAGTTCCACTATCGCCTTTTCTACTTCGCTCTCCATAATACTTGGTCCTAAGTTGTCTTCTTCAATGTTTTCCTCATTTTCCAGTTCTATTTTTGCCGCTCCTGCCTTTTTGCTGTATAATTCCTTAATGTATTCTTCCCATACCTGTGCTACATCCTTTGTTTCTGAGAATATCTTCCCATCCGTATTCATAATTCCTTTACCACGAATTCCATTAGACTTCTTATCTTCTAATTCCAGTGCCCTAGCGTACATAATATCGTACCGTCCTAACTTCTCCATTTGTTCTATTTCATCACATTTTCCTTTTATCCAATTTTCTCTAGCTTTATCTATTACCCTTCTCAACTCATTGTTTATACGCCTATGGTTGGCTCTACCTTCTTCACTGTTAACGTTTTTCCATTTTCGTCTCTCATTCATTTTATCCAGCATTTCCTTCGTGATCCATGGTTTTCTGATTTTCTTCTCTTGTTTTCCAATCTCTTTATCCAAGGTATCCTTGATACTGGTTTTAATTTCATCCCATTCTATATCAACGGTGTTCGGTTTGTTTTCCAACTTTCTTAGGTTATCTTCCAACTTCATGCTGACTACATCCTGCCTTTCTTTCAGTTTTTCTAGGTCCCAGGTCTGTCTTTCTCTTCTCGTTTTTCTTATTTGTTTGAGCTTTGTACTAACGTCAAGTATTAGAAGGCTGTGATATGATCCAATGTCTGCTCCTTGCAATGCCTTGGCGTTCTTTATGCTGTTCCTAAATCTTTGTTTTACAAGGATGTAATCTATTTGGCATCTCATTCTATCTCCTGGGCTTTTCCATGTGTATAACCTTCGTTTATGGTTTTTGAACCATGTATTAGTCACTACAAGGTCATTATTGATGCAGAATTCTACGAGTTTCTCCCCTCCTCGATTTCTCTTCCCAAGTCCGTATTGCCCGACAACATTTTCTTCCTGTCCTTCTCCGACTATGCTGTTCCAATCCCCCATTATTATGCAGTTTACCTTTCCTCTTCCGTCTTCTTCGTAAATTTAATTAATTTTCTCATAGATCTCATCTATTTCTTCATCGTCATGAGCTGACGTTGGCATATATACCTGGATTATCAGCATGCCCACTGGGACTGCTTTTAGCTTTATTGCCATCAGTCTATCGTTCATTGCTATTATCTTTGTCACGCTTTTCATCATATCTTTCCTAAGTACCAGAGCTACTCCCCTTTCCCCACTATTTCCTCCAGAATAAACTACCGTGAATTCTTCCGAGTCGAACTGTCCTTCTCCCTCCCATCTAGTTTCGCTTAGCCCTATAATGTCAACTCTATTTCTTCTCATTTCTTCTTTCAAGTTCTCTAGCTTTCCTGCCTTTCTCATAGTTCTTACGTTCCAAGTCCCTATTCGTAATTTACTTTCGACAAATGTTTTCCTCAAGGCAGTCCCCGCCCGGAGATCCGATTGGGGGACTATTTTACCTCCGGATTGTTTTACCTCGAGAGAACTCATATTGTCCAACCATATAATCTTTACTAGGGATTGTAATGTGGTAGTTTCCCCTCTTGCTTTCCACATCGCAGTACTGTAGCCGTTCAAATCGTCCTGATCACGCCTACAGCTGTATTGGATATAGACCCAACCAACATCATTTGTTTTCGGCTCTATACCATACTGACAGTACTGCTGCCTACTGCCAGGCACTGATGATAGTTTTTTTTTAAATAAAACCTCCATTCAAGGGGTTTGAACCCCCGAACTTTGCAATAGAAAGCCGACACGCTAACCACTACACCACCAGTACTTTCTCATATATACGCAATATTTAGAGAAAGGTTTGAAATCGCGAAAAAATTGGACGTCGACATTTTGATGAAAATACATTTTTTAGGTGCCCCTGAGTCCAAAAAAATGTCTGTGCGCAGTTCTAAGCTCTAAATGGCTAAACCTAATCGAATACTAATATATAGTTTTTATGTATACTATCATATAGTTTAGGCTTGTAGATTTATTTGTTTAATGCAACTTATTTAATACCGTGCCAAAAAACATCAATCAACTCATCAAGCGGGTATATTTTTACCCGCTTGTCTCTCAAAGCAGCCATATTAATGCATTTCATCTTCCTGGATATTTGTTTACATTTCTGTCGAAAAAGGGATAAATAAATGAGTCGGATATTGAGGTTTGAGTAAAGAAATTCTGGGTCTGTACACGTGTACGGATGGCCAATGCATTGGCATAATGCCAATGTCCGAATACGGGTACGTCGAACCGGCTTTTGAGGGCCAACGTCCTTTTAAAATATCATCATGCAGGACATGCGCCCATGTCCACGGTAGCCTAAGCATTAAAAGCCAGTCACGCTACCCGTTCCCCTTCCGCAGCTCACAAGGATCATATCGCCTACGTCATGATATTTGCTTTTGCTGTGAAGCAGTGCATCCTAGCACGTTACTTCACGACTTCCCCTTGCGAATGTATTATCAAAGACGCATCCTGCGGCGTTGTCATCTTAAGGCTACGTTCTCGGAGCAGAACTTGGGTCTTCGAGTTCCGGAACAAATTTGCGTGATTACGTGCGCGTGTTCCCGCATCACTGGCAGACGATCTCTTACCATCAAATCTTCGCTAAAGAAAATGCCGCGCCGCATATCAACCCGATTTAGACGACCGAATGTCGGAACAGATGACGCGCGGAGAAGCAACGAAACCAGATGGTGCGTCTTCTCCGTCGTTAATGGGACATCAATTCACAGCACCTTTTCCTTCAAATTCCAATAAATCATCCTGTGCGAGCAACAGCGAAAGGATAGTCAGAATTTGGATGTTTTGGTTTGTAAATACTCGATTCTAGTTACTGTTGCAATGGAACTCGTAGAAAATCTCCTAGTTTTAGTTTTTATATTGAACACATAACTGGAACATATCCGAATTCTGCAAAAAACATTCCTATGTTATTAACAAGTTGTCGATTTCAGAATACTTCCTATTTGACATTGTAACAATAATATAATTCCTCTAACACAAGTTATTAAAAAAATTGATAAATTGTACATTACATCCATGAAACCAGGCTCCACTTTGTGGTATTTGCTCATCGTAATCAGAAAAAATAAATCGATACTTTCACGAAAAGGTTTTATTACTCCGTGGAAGTCACAGATTGTTCCTGTTGTTGGTTTGTATTTCTGGCTAATAAATCTCTTGGATTATAGCCATAACTTCTTCCACAAAGAACACACACACACAAGGGAGGAGGGAAACCCGATGCCGGCATTAGCCTACTCTTAACGAAGAGCACCAAGGAGGCCAACTACTTAACGTCCCTTACGGAGGACGGAGCGCTGACTTTCGCGGTCTCCTGAAATCACACAAGTAGGGGACAGGACGATCACAGGTTGAAAAATCCGACCTCCGCCGGATTCGAACCTGCAACTGCTGCGAGGAAGGCCGACGCTCTAACCACTCCGCCACCGTCACCCTAGGTTGTTTCTGTGATTATGAAGATAAATTGCATTTTAAATGATAATTTTAACAAATTGCTTCTCAGTTAAACCTATATAACTTGCCTAACAGTTTGCTCGATAAATGATTATTTTTTGTATTTTAGCTAAATGCAGTTAGCTCGAGCATAAAGTCGTCCCGCAAAGCGTTCTACCACGTGAATAACGCAACCAGTTATGGCCACGTCCTGATTGATTTTGACTTTTTTCTGCATTGAAGTCATAACGTTAACATATGGTATGACGTTGCATTAAGTTGAGTGCAAACTGCCCGGATTGGACGTAGCGGATCCTAAGAATTCTATAAAATATATTTATTATGGGGTGGGGAATACGAAATGGAGCGCAAATACAATTTCGACTGAACTGTTCCCTATTAGCTCCGATGACGTCAATCGAAAGTCCGAGCAAATACGCGATAGATGATCCCACTTTCTCTTTTTTATATCATATAAAAAGAGATAAAGTTATCACAAAATGACGGTATGGATACAGTGCTCAGCTTGTGTCTATTTCTTCAGACGCAAAACTCGACCCTCATGACGTCACGTGGAATGGAATTCTAAATTAAGCTATCTGAAATTCAAAAGCAACGCAATTCAAAGCTCCCGTATCAGAACGGCGAGAAAAATGTAACTGAAGAAATCGACTTTTTCGTAAATAATTAATCAATGCCGTTTTTATGTATTAAAAATAAAGTATATATATATATATAGCATCGAGGTTTCAATTAAGCACGAATGTGACATATAATAACTTTTTATGAATTATTCTCGTGAAAGAAGCCTTTCACCTGCCCAGGAAGTTAATATATTGAATAATAAACAAAAAATACGCGACCGTGCGAATGATTTAATTGCAGCCAACAACGGGACGCGAACGAATGGCACTTTACGACCCCATTTCCGCCCGAGCGAACTTTCATCGAAAGACACAAAAGGGGACGCAGGATGCGCGGATACACGGGACCGGATCCTCAGCTAATTGAGTTATTAATTTGTAAAGCTTCCGAAAAACTCCGCCGCGCGATAAGCGCCGTTCCCAAACGATTGCGCGATTTCCCGGTGCTCTCCACGCATCAGTTATCACCGACGAATCGAACAGCGACCTCGTCGCAAAATGGGTTTAAACGTCGCGCGCCTGGATCGCTCAGGAACATTTGCGCTCGACATTTTACATTCTACATAAATTGATTTCGCGTGCCGTGAAAAAAAGAAAATATTTTCTAACGCTCCAATTGTCGATGGTTTCGTTCTGTTTATTCTGCGTAGGAAATCTGGTAACATCGCCATTGTTTGATCAGTTTTTCGACAAAATGGTGCTCGGTAAGCAATTTTAATTCGATGATAAAAGTGCACAAAGATCCCCCTTCACGTAATGGCGGCCATATTTAAAAGTGATATCATTATTCATTATGTTTGTACTTCATTAATTTAATTAATGCGTAGTTTGTCCCGATTTTTGTTTTGTGTTAACAAAAACGGAATTTTTAATAATAAATGTACCGGCGTTTTATCGGTGAATTAAAATTACATTAAGGTAATTGTTTATTTTTAGTACAAATTTGTGCGCATACATTTAATAAATGTATGTATTGCTAAATTGATATTAACCGGATAGTCACGCCATGTTACGTTGAAGTTAATTAGCATTCCGTAGGACTAGAGAAACATATGAAGCGCAGTTTTTTTTCACCCGCACTCTGTACGTACGATAAAAAATGAACAATATGGGATCCCGATCCTCTTAGCAATGGTAGCATAGCTACAAAATCACGAGCAGGAACAACCTCACGAATCTGGGTCTCTCGGGATTGCGTCGTCGCCAGAAATCTGTTTGAATTGGGAATTTTTCCTCAAAATCTGCACGTACGTAAGAGGTTGGATTTGCCATCTGGCACGATAGACGTATTCTTAAGTTTTCCGCCGTTGAATTTTTGTTTATGTACTAAGGCATGTGTTTAAAAACTGTTAATTTTTTTCGAAAAATCAACGCCATCGCAAACTTATTGGACACATTTTAAAGATCTCGTGGCTTAATATTTCGATGTTTATAAGGAAAACAAATAAGGTGAGCTGTAGGAAGTTATACAAAGAAGTCACTTTGGCTATGGGCATTTGTGGTCCAGTCATGCATACGTAACAATATGGAATGAAGAATAACACTCACGCATAACACTCTTTAAATTATGGATTCAGACGAAGAAGGAGGAAGATTTGCCTTCATTGGGCCAAGAGTCTGTAAGCAAAGGAGAAGAAAAATAATAATTTCATTAAGGGCTCATAAATAATGCTGAAACTTGCGTCAGATGAGATCCTGAGTGCAAAGCAAGCGAAGCGGTAAGACTAAAAAACTTTCCGGTTTTCCGGAGTTGTGGGAATATTTGGAAGGTGATTTCAAATGTTAAACAAAATGTCAAGGCCAAGACTAACACAGACTGGCTTCCCAACGTTGACGTGTCGAATTGACAGGAAATATAATAATCGTCTCCACGGCAACACTCCAGTAAAATGCGATTTCATACGCCGAAAAAGCAATCGTTCACTAGAAATTCAAGTAAACGCTATCGATAATCAGAGTTATGTGATAAGAATTTGAACCTATATTCCTTGTATTTAGAACAGTACAAACTCGCTCCGATATCGCGATTCTAAGATATTTTAAGATAGGTACCAAAGTCAAAATCTGTGCACGATGGATTTGAGACTACCTACGTAAATCAAATAGAGAAAAGGCGGTCCTGGAAACGAACTCGGGACTTTAATCTTCGCCAAAGAAAATATGGCCTTGAGTTCGTCTCTGCTAGCACAAGCCTCATCCCGAGTTTCATGAAAATCGGTGCAATTTGATGCAAAAGTTGTCAGTAAGAGACAGACACGCACCAACATGACAATTTTCTTCGGAAACCAGCCTAAAAATTAGCCGCTTTGTCTGTTAAAGCCGGTTTTACAGATTTTAGGGAGCGCGCCTGTATTTAAGTTTTCGATTTAACGTAACTCGAGGCGATTTTTATTTCATTTATTGTAAGTAAAAAACCCACAAGAAGCCGAGACGCTAAAAAAAAACATTCTATTCGGAACCACGCTTCAAGCACCAGAGCGAAAGCAGATAATTCTGAGGACTAGATGTTGACGCTCGCGGTGGATGTATCGCCCTCTTATCGCAGGATAGCAGGCATTCACGCTGTATTGGTTAAAAGGCCGAGCGGACGCAGCAAACGCTCGACTTACTTCGTGTTCGATAGCTATGAATAAATCAAATATATTTTGCATACTAACTGCTTTCCGTAAAAAAAAACTTACTGGCGATAAATCCCCTCGAGATCGAGAGGATTCTGTGAAGTGCACGGACGCCGATGAACTGACGAAAGAATTATTCATAAATTTAAAATAAAAGACCCGTCCACGGAAATCGGTCGAGCGGCGTGAAAATGAAATTAATGACTCCATTGATAAATATTTCGCACCGTCTCTCCGCAAAAAAAATGTATGAATAAGTCGAGTCTGTTCAGTGAGTGCTGAATAGGCCGCGATCGTTAATTTATTAGAAAGGAAAATATATCGACATTTTTATGAATTTTTTATGGATAGTATGTGTGCGCGCGTGTATAAGTTGTTATAATAAATTCATATTTCTCGATTCAATTTAAAAAAACTCGTAAATAAGTCCAATAATTCGCTGTGAAATTTTTTGGACCCCTCAGAAAAGGAACATTATTGGATCGATTCAACCCTTACAATAACCTAAGTATATGTTCTTTGTTATAACGAACTCATTTTTACAAGCCTTGTTAGTACAAATTATGAAATTTTTAAGTCCCCTGTAGTAGCGTTTTTCATGGCGCACTCTCCCGCGCACGCGTGGCTATTTTAAGCCATTAAAAAAAACACGTCCTTGCATAAAGCGAGAAAACTCGACACGCTTTCTCAGAATTAGTGAAAGCTCTTTCGTCTTTTAGAAACTTTTGGCACCCACGAGCGCGTTTGTTTGAAACGGGCTGCAAAGAGACGATTTAGCCCGGTTTCTCGAGCCTCTGAATACATACGTAGATTTTCGATACAGTTTGGATTCCAGGTTGATTTTTCTTCGCCGACGACGGTGAGGGTGTGGCAATTCTATGCATAGAGTTTGGTTCTCTGTGACGAATATCGTCCTTCTCCATTTCCCCTCAAACGTTAAGCATGCGAATGAACAGGTAAAAAAAAATTAATAGTTGAGACATCATTCGACGACGGCGTCTTCCGAAAATGGCTTTCGGCTTCGATTAAAAAAAAAAATTAAAAACGCGATCCGTAAGCACACGCGCGCGTAGTCGGGGGCGCCTTCTTTTTTCTTTCTTTTTCTTTTTCTTTTTGCAAGCGTCGGAAACAAGCGTATTCGAGAAAAAACGTGGAAAGGATATGATGACGACTCAGGAAGAAGTGCGGAGGTATGGAGAGAGAGAGAGAGAGAGAGGGGGGGGGGAAACAGTTGAGGGTCGTACTGCGCGCGTCGCGTCGAGGTTGAGAGGAAGGAAAAGAGCGGAGAGAGAGAGAAAAATCGTTGAAGGAGTAAAGGGGAAATGACACGGGGCAATGATTTCCTCCCGAGCTCGGGGCTTTAGGGTGAGGCCGGAGGACATATGGCAAAAAATAAACGCAATAAAAGGGCCGGATAAAATATGCGAAAACGACGAAAGAAGAGGTCTCGGCGTCGAGGCGAATGGCGAGCGCTGACGCCATCTTTCTGAAAGTAATTATTCCAGGCGAGAGAGCGCCGCCACTCTCATTTTTTAAAAGCAGTATCGGCTCCGAGTCAGACGGGAGATGGAGCGATTTGCATGGGACAAGTTGGCGTGTTGACTGGAACGTATAGGTTTTGCTACACTCTGCGAACGGTCTGCGTGTGTTTACGCCTCCGCCTATGCTTCCTTTTCAAGGCTGGACGATGAACAAGTGACGGCTGGACCGCTTCGTATTTATTAAGCGTAACGGATCGATAGCTGTGACGCCGTTTGCATCTAATTCTTTACTACTGTTTGGCCGTGGTAAATAGCGATACGTGCAGTCGTATGAGGGGTGAAGATTATTAAAATTTTAATTTTGATTTCAATCTATTTAAGTCAATTACCTCTGTTATATTAAGCTCAAAGTAGCTCAGAAACTTTCACTTTGCAGTACGAAATTACACTATGTATGCACAGAATCGCTTTTAAATGTATAAAATATTAACAATTATACAGGGCTCGATGAAGTTATTTCTTGCTGTATTGGAAAATAACATCAACAATGTTAAGGCCGCATTCATGAGATTAATTCTATCATCCTCCTCACCAGAAAATTAATGATTATTTCAGAAAGAAGCTAAAAAAGGATAAATTTTATGTGATTTGAACATGAATTACTTTCGTAAATGGAAAGCGATTTTTCAAATTTTACTTATGAACCAATGCTGCAGAGTTCTTGGAAAATCATAGGTAGGAATACTCGGCTACATATGTACACTTATATTCGCCATTTTCGACTATAGTGCATGCAGGTCGACATATCTCGTCATTGGAAAAAAGGCATTCATTTTGTGATTATCTTTGCCGAGGTTTGTTTTCGAAGACAGGTCAATCGTCAATCTTTTTCCTTCAATTGTTTTGTAATATACCGATAAAAATACGGAGAGTGGAAATGTTTGTACGACCCAATCACGAGCTATCGTACAGTATACGATATATTTCCGAAATTCATAGCGATGTAACGTAGGCCACCATTTCGTTTTATACGAAATTGGAATAACGGACGCATTTGCCGAATGCACCTGCGGGGCGGGGGAGACTCTTCCGTGATAATCTCCCTCAATAAACCGAGAAACTCATCTAGTAGATTGGCGAAAACTGCAATTTAAGCATCGATATTGGACAGTAATCGAAATTGGATCGTTCCATTTCACCGTAAAAGCGCATTCGACAACGCGGTTCATTCCGACCTACATAACCCGTTCAAACTCACTCGAGAGTTGGAAGCGATTGCGAGGGCAAAGTTGAAATTATTTTTTTCTTCTCTCGCTATCGAATCATCTTTCCACGCGGATGCCGAAAATTAGCTTATTTTTATTCGAATGAGGAACCAGTCGGGATGAGTGCCTTATTCGCTGCGCCGTTCCAATTTCACTGCTGTTGATAGGAGAGCCGGTCTGTTTATGTTGGATCGCTAAGCTTTTATAAACGTCGCATTTCACGTTGAAAAGGGCACGTAAGCGGTGGGATTATGGGGATAGTGCGATTTAACCTTCTTAAAAATTATCTTTATGCTAACCTGAAAACGTCCAAAGTTGGAAAACTCATGACATCAAATGGGAAGAATCAAATGAATTAATAAACAACACGGGCATTTCGGCTTCAAAGATGCACTTATCGGAGGTAAATTACTCATATTTTTGAAGTTGCATTTCGAAAGTGGTTCGCATAATCCTTTCATTGATAAACGAGTTAGCTGAAACTGGCATCAGGGTTTAGGAAACCTTTCAGGAATTTCCAAAACGAATCAAGTGCTGCCAGGATCGCATATAACGCAAGACCTCTCAAAGGTACGACAAACTCCCGATTTGCAGAATTTTCGATCGTCGAAATAATTAAAACGTAAAAATTTAAAATTTTTATACTGCATTACTAATGTACATAAATGGAGTTAATACTTATATACAGGGCCGTGCCCAGAGAGTTTGCCGCCCGAGGCAAGATATATGGCACCCCTTTATTTTTTTAAATAAACTCTTTTAATCATATCTATGTTGAAAAAGTAGAAAATATGTAAAAAAAACTGATGTGGGCAACACATGACTTTCTCCATATTTATATGGCAAATTACATGTTGTTAGCTCTGGGATCGTTGTCAATATTTACTTCCGGTTGACAATTAAGAAAATAAAATGGAACGTTACTAAGACGTAACTAAGCGTCAATTGTTAACAATAGCCTTCGGTAGGTGGTGTGGTGGTGGCAGCTAAAAATATAAGATATCTCTTAATGCATTATATGGAAAAATGTATCAAACAAAGGTTGTAGAAAATTACATTTTCTACAACTTTTATTCCAATACATTTTTACATTTATCAAATATTTCAAAATAACGGATGTGACAAGAGTAAACACCCACTTCTGGTCGACCGATTTTTACCAAAAACTAATCAGATCTTCTACCTTTTATAAAAATGTAAAATATATAATTTTGCGTTGACCTGATTAATAGTTTTTGAGTTAGAGCGCCCACAAAATTGTATCACATACAGACAGACTGACATACAGACAGACACACACAGACATCATCGCGAAACTAGTCAGAACGTGTTCAGGGAACCTTAAAACATGTATTTCCGTTGAAATCTTGAGTTCGATTTTTTTCATGAAAACAATACTTTCTCTATACTTCGTATATGGAGAAAGTAAAAAGGTATGTACTAATATCATATAATTACTTTTCTTTGTAAAAAAACTCGGGTGCATTTTTAGAACTTTTTAAAACAAGTTTATGTATTCGGTTTTTTTTTCCGTTCGGCTCTCTATCTGTCTGCATTAACTCTGGAAACCTGCAACTTAGGGGAAAGAACTTTTCAGAATCCATAAATTTGCTGCTTGGGAACAAGCACTGACTGGCAATTTTTTCCGGCACGGAAAAAGTTTACTTTATCAGGAGTTTGATTATTACAGTACACTAATCATTTAATTAGCAAAAATAGAATATTTATTAACATAATGAAATATACATGTATATGAACAAAAAGTGTAAAATTCATTATAAGTCTAGAAATGTATAATACAACAATATAAGTTTGTTGCAGTATTAAAAATGACAATAAAAATTTTAAAGATATAAATTTTTCCTCCATTTGCATGTATAAGATAAGAATAAGATAAAATGACGTAATGAACTCGTACCCGAAAACGAAAAATGGAATTTTCAAACTGATGATTCCTTGAACTGTCACGTGGCATATTTTTTGGCTTTCGAGTTCTTTCTTTTCGAAGATTTTCTTCCACTAATAATTCGCTATTTTCTTCTTCTGATAAACTATTTGCTCGTTTCACAATTTTTTTAGTTTTATTAAAAATTTCTTCAAATTCCCTTGAAAATGAACAGTGGTGGAAAACTCCTTCAGCCAAAAATTATAGGTTAAGCCCTATGCATTTCGCCCACTAAGTGGGCATCTTCAAGGGAGAACCTGCCTTGTTGAACCCTGTTCACTGCCAAGGCAGGTTCTCCCCTTAAGATGCCCACTTAGTGGGCGAAATGCATAGGGCTTATCCTATAATTTTTGGCTGAAGGAGTTTTCCACCACTGTTCAACTTGGAGCCAAAGTGTTCATGAGCTACCATCTACTGTTCCCTTGAGAATGTTTTTAAATTTAATAATGTGCATAATTCTAACCATCTGACAAGCTTTGAAAATATCTAAATTATTATTAAGATTTTAATCCCGAGATTTTGGGATCAGAAAATGTTGCGGGATCCCAGGATTGCAATCCCTAAGGTGGCCATTTTTCTATCTCTCAATTAATAAAGACAATATTCAACGTCCATAGAATAAATCAATGAAACTCATACTTTTAACCTTACGACGAAACAATAAGAGAGCTCTAGTATGGGTAGATCTAATTATGAAATTCCAATTTCATCAAACTCGTAAGCAGATACTATCGCTGTTACAATCAGAAGTTTCTATACGTATTTCAAACCAATTGTTGCTATGCTTTCGTGTATTCGAGATCAGAATAGGTCTAATTTTAAAGTCGTATCCTGACTTATCTTGACGACGGATTCTCGAAGCTCTTCCCTTTTTTCCGTTTAACGTAGTGTGTGGGAGCCTCGAGAAAAATCCTAGAATTTTTTTCTCCCTCATCCAAAGCAAGACGTTCGGGAAGGTAAAATCTAGATGCGAATGATATATTTTATCCCCTTCTCGAGTGTTTTGAGACATCCCGCGTAGTCTTCAACTGTTAGTCACGACGAAACGCCTAACCCGCGTGAGAAGGTCCTCATTCAGAAGATGGATGATTGGGGTTTTGAAGTGTTTAGAGGGAGTATCAAATAGCGCTTTTCGGATGATACCAATCAGAGGTGTATCAATATTCAATCGATATTTGCATCCTTTTATGTAGATTAATTAATTGAGACCGTAAAACACGCCATTCGCCCGTGCCAAAATCCGACCTTTGTTGAGGCCCCTTTTTCGACTAGGTCCCATTTGCGATTCCCCTTTTTCGACGAGGACCGCAGCTAGCGTCTCATGCTCCTGTGCACAAATTCTCTGGAAATGCGCCCAAGACACAAAAACGGAACGATTCTTTTACGAGAACTGTGGGGGGCTGGTGGATGATGCATACGGCCCATATGGAGAAGGGATGGGATTTTTCAAGTACGTTCCCACGATGATTTGTTTATTCTTTCCAATAAGCTTACCGAAACTGTGACTCATTCTAGGCAGAGAGCTCTCGAGCGAAGGATCAAATATGTGAGAAGCCAAAACTCGTGGGAATTAACCCGGGAGGACGTGCGCGTCTGGACAAAAAAATACCCAAGTGGAAAAATAAGCGTTTATCTTTTGAATCATCAGCCATATTTAAGCTTGATCCACAGTACCTACTACTTTTCATATAATTTAAATAGAGTGTATTTAATTTTATCTTACATCCAACAAATATTTGACAAAAAAGGCAAAATTGCCAAGTATGTATACCCTTTTTTCTAAATTATAAACCTCAAAGACTTGATTAGCCTACACAACTAAAAAAGAAAATCGAGAACATTTAAAAATATACTCTGCGAGCTTTTAATTTGGAAAAGGCGTCGACTGCATCTGAATAATCTAAATAATTTATCTTTGCGCTTTCATTAGACAGTGATTAAGAGCTAGGGACAGGAAAATGTGTTTTATAGTTGTCATTAAAAGAATCTTTGTGACAACCGTTGTAAACGAGGTACTAAGTTACGCTGTTTGGTTTCCACCAACAAACGGTCGCCGTAAATTAAACGAAAAATTGAATCTTGAAACTATTACTATTTTTGTGTTTAAGTTATCTTATGGATTAAAAATATAGTTTACGTGCTGCGTGAGAAGCTTCCAGGTACTTAAAAAGGTAATATAGGCGCCAGTTTAAACGTTAAATATGCGGAACCTTTAATTATATGGGAAAGCGTCGTATTATTTACATTGCTAAAACAACAGCTAAATGTAAATGCGATTAATTTAGTTTAATACAAACGCTGCGTTTAGCAAGAGAAATGAAGTGACTAATAAATGCGACAAAAAATAAATCTAAGATGAAGAAATATTATATTAGAAATGCTGAAATCCAGTGAAGTGTTTTAAATACATTTTGATTGATTTTCGGTTTAGCGTTTGAATTTCAATGCTAATATTTGTACGAAAATAAAATCAGTCGCATTATAATAACACACTTCGATCACAAAAACTAACAAGAAGCCCAAAGCAGGAGTAATGCATACTGGTTTCCCCAAGTTGAAGTTCCGAATTGATTACTTATATTGACTGGAAATGTTTCAGTATGTGTTAGTCATTTCAAGGAATTCTCATATCATAAGTACCATTTGTAATTCATAGTTTATCAATGACAGAGAAAAATTGGAAAACAAATTGAAAGAGCATAATCAGGTTTAAAATACTAAAAGCAATTTCAAATTTTCTTTCTGACAATATATTTTCAATGTATTTCTTTAAATAAACGAATTCAATAAATATTACTGTTTATACACTAATCTGTCTGGATGAACTGTCCATTGCTGAAGGGTAGTCTAGCGGAAAAGAAAACAACACAATTGTTCATTCATCTATGCTCAAGCCGAGTTCGGTAATAATCGTCTCCATGGCAACAATCCGATAAAATGCGATTTAAAACAAAACGATAAGTTTTAGTAAAAATTCAAGAAAATACGATCAATTATCAAAATTCGTTGATATTAATTAGAATTTACGTTCATTTCTTCTTAGAACAGTACAAACCTAGCTCCAATATCACAATTTTAAGTTATTTTAAAGTATTTAAGAAAACAGCTGTACACGATGTAAAACAATTAGGAAAAAAGGTTTCTGGAATCAAACCCGGGACTTCAATCTTCGCCAAATAAAATATAGCTCGGAGCTGGGCCCTGGCAGCATGAGCCTCATATAAATTTCATGAAAATCAGTCCATTGTTGCAAAAGTTGTTGGTATGGGACTCACACACACAGACAGGACCATTTCATAAGCCTATGTTTCCTTTTGAAACCAGCCTAAAAATTCAACAAACATTCCCCGTTAATTATTACTCACCAATTTTTTAACCTTTGTCATTAAATTTTCATGGTTTTGTCACATTTTAGAATTTACAGTTTTTTTCATGGTCATCTTTACGTTTAAATGTAAAAAATAGGAGACAAAAATAAGAAACTTAAATTATGATTACGAATTAATTAAAAATTCTTACAATATTTTTCTTCTTCTTCTTGTGACTTTTATAAAAATGTTAAATATAAAATTTCGAGTTGCCCGATTAATAGTTTTTGAGTTAGAGCACCCACAAAAAGCTATCACACATACACACACACAGACATCATCGAGAAAATAGTCAAAACGTGTTCAGGAAACCTTAAAACATGTATTCCCGTTGAAATCTCGAATTCGATTTTTTTCATGCAAACAATACTTTCTCTATACTTCGTACATGGAGAAAGTAATAATTCGGGCACCTCTCTCGTACTAAAGCATTCAAAGCACCATTTCCTTACACATGTAGTATAAGAACGGCAATAAAATCTTGAGGTTTAAGAATGACACGTTCGTCAAGGCAACATAACATTAAAAAACTTAAAATTTTCCAATAAATATGATTTAAAAGTATAACTTGAGAGAACCGAAGTCAAACATCTACGATAATAATAAGAATTTATGTTTATTTTTCTTTAAAATGGTCCCTTTGTGATGATAGTAGGTCAATTACTTCTAATTTAATATTGCAAAAAAAACTGCAAGTGAAAAAAGGGATTTTTTAAAAGTGTTCGCACGAAAAAATTAAACTATCTGGTGGCACCCGCAAAAAATTTTGCGAAGTCAGTCAGAAATCTGCATGTTTAACCGAGCAGTCAAACATAGTTCGGAGATTGATTTATCTTGTAATTACCTACGACTCGTCTGTGAAACTGAGGTTCACTTAATAGCGAAGTGAAATGAAATGATGATGGCTGCAGCAACAATTTAACTCAATGAATTATAAAAAAAGATATACCGCATTATAACCTCGTGCATTCCGTCAGCCAAACCGAATTCTTACCTCGGTGTATAACGTGGAATATACGGAAAATGCTAATAAGTAGCAAGTAATGGAAGAAGAAACTCTGCAAGTGTTTTCTTTTTACTTTTTTTAAAGCATATATCTCGACTGTTTTTGAGAGTTGGACCTTGTCACTTTCGCTATTTCCGTTATGTGACAAATACTATCGAAATAAACAGTAAAAGATCCTTCACCGTCAATTAAAAGGAAAGAGAAAACTCACGTACGCGCTGCGGGTCTCCGTTGGGAACGTCGGAGACCTAATCCTGGATGAAGACACAGGCACACACACACACTCCAAGGAGGCACTCACACTGTAGACTCTAACCAAAATTTTTTAAAAAAACTAGACACGGTGTTTCAACAGCTACGCTGTCATCTACAGTAATGTGGGTGGTATAAGGAAAGAGGGGGTATATATGTCGAGAGTGACCGTTGGGAAAGGGGGGGTGGAAGGTGAGGAAGCCGTTTAACTAAGTAACTGAAAAAGTTGGGAGTGTGGGATGATACCTAGGTCGTTGTTCATGACCGTGTTTTTGTTTTTATGTATGTATATGCTTTCGTATGCATCAAGTTTACTGTACTGATTGATTGATTTTAGCAGGGATAGGTTTTCTGAGGTGATGGGATGGTGAGTGTCAAAAATATGAGTGGCAATGCTTGATTAACATTCACGTAGATATGAAGTTATAATTCAGTCTGCCGCGAAAGCGGCGCCGCTCAAATTGTTGGAATACTTTTGGAAATGACTGTGCGTATGGGAGGTTACCTCAATTCCAGACGGATCACCACCACTCGCCTCCGCTTTCCTCCACTGCCCATAGCCGCCAACGCGTAGCAGTTCTGTGCTATAAGCTCACTCTCTACGCGGTCGATATGCATTTAATACGCTTACTATATCAAAATAATTTTTGCTTTTACTTGAGAAATATTTTATATGAGTGAGTAACAGTCTGTAATTTTGTCTATTACCTGGAAATTTATCCTTGTGTGTCGGCTTGGTCCTTGCACTCAACCTTCCCCTTTCCCATTATTTCTCACTAGCGTAATTGCCCGTCATATATGACGGGCATGCGTGAATTAAGTTAAAATTGAAGTAAAAATTAATGAAACTAACTTTTACATGCACTAAAAAGTAAGCAATAAATATAAAATTCACATAATCGTGTGCTCCAGAGAGTAAAAATAATTTTGGACGAATATAAATTGCATGACAAAGAAATAAATTACGCTATACAATTCCTATATGTCTAAAATAATTTTTAATTTATGGAACATTTAATTTTTTCTCTCTCCCTCTCTGTCTCTCTCCTTTCTTTCTTCCTCTATCTCGTATTAAAGCATTCAAAGCACGCTTTCCTTACGCATAATAGTATAAGGATAAAGATGACAATACAGTCTCGAGGTTTAACAATGTCATGGTTGGCAAGGCAAGATACTGTTCAAAATCCTAGATTTTTCAATAAATATGATTTAAACGTAGAACTTGGGTGATTTTCTAACGTAGGCAAAATGTGACAGTGAGAATAACAAACATTATTTATTTTTATTTAAAACGGTCCAGGTGCCAAGATCGTAGGTCAATTTTTTCTAATTTTAAATTGTAAAAGAGTAAAAACCTGTAAGTCTAATAATCGATTTCTACTTGTTATCTTATGGGAAAATGCACCACCCTCCACTTCCCCTCTCCCACCAAAAATAAAAATTCTGGTCCTAAGATGGTCCCATTACTAAGTGTACCAAGTTTCAAGTTTCTAAGTTTTTCTGTTTTCGAGATATGCTATCCACACACGCACACACTCGCATTGCCTTTTATTAATAGAGATAGGAAATTGGTTCTTAATTTACGCGGAGCTTTTCAGGAACGCATCTGCCGCGTAAAACGAGAAATGACTGCATTTAAACCTTGGGGTCCGGAAGGTTTATGGCCGGACTAGAGATAGGGGGTCGGTAGTAGCCTGTGGTAAATAACGAAGGTTTTTTTCTAAGAGACCGGTGTCGTGTTTTGCTAAGAAATATAACGGAGAGCGTGGAATTGGACCGAGATCACTGTTGGCCTTGTTTCCAGTTTTGAAGATGTTTTAAGCTCTCCGATGCGTAATTTTTCGAGTTTTGGGTGTTATTAATTCCAAATCGCGATTTTCATCGTGGTCAAACTTTGGCGCCCCTTCCGAGAGGCGATTGAGGCGGTCGCCCCGCCGCCTCACCTATCGGCACGGCCCTGCTTCTATAAATAACAAATATGTTAACACGTAGAGCAGTGATTGTTGACCTACTTTATTGAGTTGTGTTTTGATATATTTATACAGGACGAATCGAGAAAAATGGCTGTATCTCAAGACATAGGTAAATCAGAAAGAAATATGAAGGCATAATGAAAAAATAACTTTGTTGTTTCCGCAAATTTTAATTCAAACACCTGATGATGCTACGATCGCAGTGAAACCGGTCGTGTTTAAATTAAAATTTGTGGAAACAACAAAGTTGTTTTTTCATTATGAGTAAATCCCACCGAGCTGAGGCTGACCTCATTATTGAAATATGAAGACGTTCATGTTTGAAACTTCATGTTACTCGAAAATGTTTATTTAAAATATCTTAGATAAAATACTTGCAGTGGCCAAAATCACGCTGCCTAAACGTGCTCTCCGCAACATACATCCCCCCCCCCATAGACTGCTACGTCCCTGATTGTTGCCTATAATTCGTCAAGGGTATTTGCCACCTATTCCTTCTCTCTTTCTTTCCGCTCGTCTTCTATTCTCCCATCTCTCTCCATCCTCTCCATTAAATGTAACATCCGCAGAATCGGAACACGTGCTGCGGAGAGCAGCACGTTTATGCATCCATTCTGGTGCGTGAATGTATAAACGTAGTGGTCACTTTCAGCATTTTATTAGAAATATTTTAAATTAACGTTCTTGCGTAGAATCAAACTTTTATAATAAATATTTTCACATTTCTCTCTAATTTATTTCTTGAGATACGTATAGCTATTTTTCATGGTTCTCGAATAAAAAAATTGAATTTACTTATTTTTTTCATTTAATTTCATTTCTATTGCTATCGACCAACCGGAATATCCCATTAACCGGAATATCCCATTTACCGGAATATCCTGTTAACCAGAATATCTGCTTAACCGTAAAATCCGATTAGCCGGAATGTCTTATTAACCGGAACATTCGATTAGCCGGAATATCGTATTAACCGTAACAAGCACGGTATATCGGTACTTCCCTTTATATAGGAGTGTAGATAAATACTAATTGTATCTATAATGAACTTCATGTAGAACTTCCATGATAGTCAGCTGCTGGATCAAGCGACCAGCTATGCTGTAAGTTGGCTGCTGGAAGTGTTCTTTTTAAAAGTAAAAAACTGTCTAGTTTTTGTTATTTAGATACATATTATATTTCGATACTTATCTTAGCAGACAGGAAGTGGGAAATTGTATAATTAAATTCTCCTTTAGGAAAATAAAATAAATAAAACACTTAATATATAGATATATTGGTTGGTTTTGTAGGATTCGATCTAAATCAATAAACGTCGATAAACATCGAATTAAAAAAAAATATATTCGACGAAAATGAATTGTCGTCGATAAGTGTCGATTTTCACGCTACATTTTATACGAAATTTATGCGTCATGATTTTAAAATTTTGTAATCTGCTCTCAAATCTAACATGTTTTACCATCAAACACCCAAAACGATAGAGAAAGCCTGTATTTGTCATACCGAACGGCCACACAACATTCGGAATTTGCTTTCTAATGTCGCTTATGTCACTGAGAAGCCGTGGGATCCAAAGGTAAAGGACAAAATATTATGATCGGTGTATTGTGCTCTTTCTTTACCCTTAGCCAGATCCGATAATCCATACGCACTTTGGAATCCATTTACCGAAACGTAGGGAGACGTCTACCGCGCCCTCTGCGAGACATTATCTACCTACCTCCTCCAAGAGAGGACATGAAAGGTTTCCCCGGACTGAAAAATGAGTACCAATCGTCAGATGGCCTTATGACATTTCCAAAAGCACCATGTCATAAAATATATATAATCCATCTTAGAGTGTCTCCTGTGCTTAGTTTCTATTGCATTGCTGTCGAAGGAGCATCGTTCCATATACATATTCTGGGTTTTATCCGCATTCATAGTCATTTATTACTCAACAAGATGAGATATTTCTCATCAAAATATTGATTCATACATTAGGTTGTGCATTATACTCACGTCACATTAATTTCTCACTAATGATCACGATTTCTTGAATAAGGAGCACGAATTAACCAGTAGAATATACTTTCTGGTTTATTGTGAAAAATGAACTGTTCCAGGTTGATGGCCAAAGAACAACATTACATTCGCCAAAATATAGATAACAACATGTCTTCTTTTTATTTATACACTTTTAATTAAACTTAATTAGAATGAATTCAGTTCATAAGGCTTTTCTAGATAAAAATTGATGATATGTATTGAAATAAACGTCGATATTATCTATCGCTTGTTAAGAAATATAAACGTCGATGTTTGTGTGTATTTCTGGCTAATCAACCTCTTGGATTATTATAGCCAAAATATTAAGGTCGAAAACTAAAATGCCCAATTAAATGTATAAAAATAAACTTTGATGTACGTCGTTGATTTTTAGGAAAATAAACAATGGTTGTTGTCTCTTTTTAAGAAATATTAACGTCGAAAACTATCAAGCCTAGTAAAATGTATTCAAGTAAACGTTGATATTGGTCGCTGATTTTTAGGAAAAATAAACGTCGATTTTTAAGAAAAATAAACTTCGAAAACTACCAAACCTATACTAGTAGTAATTTTAATCGTCGATATTCGTCGAAAATCTCTAGGGAAACTAAACTTCGATTTAAATCGTCGATTAAAAAAATAAACATGAAATTCTACAAAGCCTAGCTATAAGCCTGTCATAACGCTGTTTCACATATACTTGCCCATTATGGAGTTAAAAGCTGAGGCAGGTTATTGGCCAACATAAAGTTGGTACCTTTTCGTCAGCAGTAAATAGGCTGGAACAAGGGAAGCTATGGGCTGTTCGTAGCGATCCCAAGAAATCACCTCGATGAGTGGAACGTAAGTAGCCTGGTTTCCAAAGGAAACAGCCTTATGGAATGGTCCTGTCTGAGTGTGTCTCTCACTCACAACTTTTGCATCACCGATTTTCACGAAACATGGTATGAGGCTCCAGCTGCCACGGCCCACATCCGAGCTTATTTTATTTGGCGAAGATTGATGTCCCGGGCTTGATTCCAGGAACTTTTTTCCCTAATTGTGTTACAAAGGAAGTCTTAAATCCATCCTGTAGAGATGTTTTCATTAATACTTAATTTGAACAAAAGCCCGTCAATATGACGGGTATGCGTGGATTAAATATTAAACTGAAGGCACCTCCCATTCTTCCTCCTTTTCTATCTTCCATTCTCTTCCCTCATATTTTAAGTTTATGTTCATTTTTTCCGTTTTTTCGACATTTCATTAAGAGGTTGCTATGGTATTTTGTATTGTTGATCTTATGGGAAACCAGCCTGCATTAGTCCTGGTTTGGAGTTGCTGATTGGAGAAGAGTTGCGCACTTCGTAGTAAAACTTCAGGGAGAGGTTTTACGTAATCCTGCAGTACTTAGTGGTTCAGATGTTCTGACTTAGATGTTCCATGTGATGTCAAAGGTCCTCCTGAGTGCTGTGTCCTGCACTGTGCAGATGCCTTTGAGGTTTGTGGGCAATGATGTGTACCAAATAGGCGACGCATAGAGCAGCGGTGCGCCAACTTTTCAAGCCGCCTCCAACTTTTCATGACTGAAAACCGCTGCGCTTCCCATTTTAATTCAATATTTGTCTGTGTTCTTTGAAATAAATTCTTATAAATGTGAGGATAGTTAAAGCGTCGAATTTGATATTCTCCGGTAAAGAAAAACCAGATAGCCGCCACTTTGGTCTCGGTTCAGGAAACTTGCTGAAAATCGCGTTTCACTTTGACAGGAGAACCGATGGCTCCCCTGTAAAATCTTTCGCCCCCACCTCCCCCCCCACTCAGTTTGTAAGCCTTGGGCGTAGAGGATAACCAGAAGTACGCAGGACTTATAGTCCTAAATTTGGTTCCGACCGCTCTTCGAACCCAGGATGGGCCCAAGGGAGCACTACCACCTCCCCTTTTTGTTTCTGCTTTTCAATTGAGCCCCCTGCCAAGGATGATTCCCAGATATTTTGCTTCGCTGGACCATGCGATATTTTGTCCCATAATAGCGAGGTTCTCGAGCGGAAGCGCAGGTCCGTGTCGGGACACCACTGCAAAAGTTTTTCAGGGATTGGCACAATCCTGCTCTTACTGTACCACTTTGGAGGTAGTTGACAGCCAAATTAAAAGAACTACAGCGTCGTCAGAATAAAGACCAACAATCGTCTGACGCACATGATCCCATGGGAAGTCATGAGTGTAGAGTTCGAACTGCAATGGTCTAAGGACTAAGCCCTGTCGTACTCTTGCGCGTATCAGGTGGAAAAAAGACTACTTCTACTGCCATTGCTCTCCCAACTCCCCTCTCTCCAGGTAAGAGCGCATAAGATGGATAAATGGTCGAGGTATTCCTATCCGGAGCATCTTAGCAAGTATATCCGAGCGTCAGATCCTGCCAAATGTCTTGCTGATGTCCAGGAAAGCCGTAGCCATCTTGTGGCCGATGTTAAAACCTCCAGTGATGAAGCTTGAAACACTCACAAGTTAGTGCACAGGAGTGCTGTTTGCGAAAGCAAAACTGCTCTACGCGGAGGATTTCGTTCGCTGTCAGATGTTTGAGCAGCGGATTGAGCAGCGGATTGAGCTGCAGATGCTCAAACATTACAAGAAATTAACAACCTAATTGTTCGATCCTTACTTTTCAATGGGGTGTAGTTCCTAACAAAATATTTGTTCAATAAAACGATATTTTCAGTGGAATTTACCCTTTGTTCTTAAAAGAATGCGTTGCACTCAAGGGAACTCTCTTAAAAATCATCTATCGGTTTTTAATTTTTCTTTCGAATTTTCATTTCCTTTACAACCGCTGTCGTTAATGGCGCTCGCTCTCTCTTTCCATCAAATCACAGCCCGTCTTAAAATACGCTACCAATTCTCGACGAAGGCACAAAAAAAATTTCCCGTCGAAAAATTTTCCCGAGCGTTTCAATTAGCAGGCGTGCATCTCGCGGTAGCCAGAGGGTACGGGACGGATGGCACGACGAAAGAAAACAAATTTAACTGGAAATCTCCGCAATCTCTCTCGCAATCCCCGTTACGCCTCGACGCGCACCACTTGAAGGAAGTTCCCGCTTCCCCTTCGCGCTCTACGGCGGGAAAAAAATTCACTGATTTTTGGCGGGAATCCCGGTGAACTGGCAAACCCATCAGGGAAGAAAAGGTTGCGTTATGTGGAGGTGGGTAGAAGAGAGAGAGAGAACGAGAAAGGAAGAGGAATCCAAAGAATTCCACGACCTCACACTGTGACAAAATGAGGCTTCCCTTTCATTATTTTTTTTTGCTGCTCCGCAATTACGAATTTTGGCACAGATCTCGTCCCTTCTCTTTTCACACCGCCCATATTCTCGTTGTCCGCACCACCCCTGAGAATTGCGGAGGAGAAAGGAAGCTCGAAATAAAAGGGTACGTGGCAAAAAATATGGAAAGTCTGGGAGATTGTGTCTGTTAGCTGAACTGCGTGTATGTGGTTATATGGTGTGAGTGCATGTGCGTGAAAGAGTGGTGTTATATGTCCTTGTATTGCATACGACAGTATTGAACTGGTATGTTCGTGCATATATGTACGTATATCTATGCGTGAGTGTGTTTATAAACATGACTAATGTTTGAATATAGTTTTGGATAATTATAGCGAAACCTCCATGAATAGTATCTCAGGAAAAGAGGAAAATATTTCGATTTATATAAAATTACTGCAATAAAAATCTCACTTACTGAACAAGTAAAATAACTGAAAAAATAATTGGATTCATCTAAAAGTCGATATATCGACGTTTCAGTTGCAGAAAAAATACCTTGTAAGCATCATAACAAGAGGTGCAAAATGTACGGATGAGATCAGAACTAGAATAGGAAAAGCAAAAGTGGCTTTCAGAAGAAAGAAACACCTACTTACGGGGAATATAAGGGAAGATATTCGCAAGAAGTTCATAAAATGCTATGTATGGAGAATAGGTTTGTACGGGGCAGAAACATGGACACTAAGGAAAAATGGCATCAAATACTTGGAAAGCTTTGAAATGTGGACTTGGAGGAGAATCCTGAAGATAAAATGGACAAATAGGATGAAAAACGATGAAGTGCTAAGAAGAGTAGGAGAGAAGCGAATGATTATACAGACTATTAAAAAGAGGAAGGCAAACTGTGTTGGACATTACCTGAGGAGAGAGAGTATAATTAAAGACGTGATAGAAGATAAACTAGACGGAAAAGGGGAAAGAGGTAGGAAAAGGTTTCAGCTGATAGACGATTTAAAAGAGAAGGAGAGTTTATCAAGATATGAATAAGACAGCGGAAAATAGGAGTAAATGGAAAACCAGGTTTAACTGTGAATAATCACGGGCCTGTCTATGGACAGACTACCTATGATGATGACTGGCATGTGCGTGCGTATGGATCTGCACACCTGGGTATTTGCACGCATGCCTTCATCCATTTGAATGGACAGTGGCGTACATGCACGTTTCCACGACATGTATAAAAATGTTCGGCTTGAAAGCATGCCTTAAGTGTTAGCGCGTTTGTTCTCGCCTTTTGTCGCAAGTAACACATTGACTTTGTCCGCGAATGTACAAGAAGATATCGTCTGTCCATCGTTTGTGGTTGTGCGCATGCGCGTTAACGCTATCTTTTTAGCAGTGCGATCGAAAGAGATAACCTTATACGACCGCTGAAGATATCCAAGCGCGAATCGAAAAAAAGGATCCGAGATGAGCAATCCATTCATTCCATATAATAATCCAGTCTTCTTTTCTTTTTATATCGTCCTCTCGTCTTGAGGAGGAAGACACGCCACCTAACAGGCGCACTCAAAAACAATATTCTCGTGTCGTCCTTTATCTCCCAAGAAACGTTTTCATTTAAACGGATGGAAAATACGCTATCATAAATTTCTAATCGACTGCGACGCCATCTTAGGTTATTTTCCTTCTCTCTGCCACTTATCTTATAATCTGAAAGCGCTTTTTAATAATTTAAGAGTTTTTATGAGTGCGTTTTCTTAATCCCGCTCCCGCCATTCGCATGTCTTACTCTGCTTCAAAAGTAAACGTAATTGCATCACGAGTATTCAACGAATTCAATTACCAGAATTGGATGGCGGTTGACGAGGATGTAATTTTAAAGTTTTTGGCGATTTTATAACGTTTCCTCCTCATTTTTTCAGGGGACTACTATATTACGTAACGATATGACGTTTTTTCACATTTTGTCTCATAGTAAACACGACCAAAATCGTGCATTTTTTATCGGGCGGTCAAAATTAGTACCGCAATGTAGTGTTCGTGACCGAACGAGTCGATATAATAGGATTCATTTTTATGCAGCTAAGTTGTTATTTATTTCGCCCCTTTCGAATTATCATAATTTTCATTTTAGCTACGGTTCAAATATCATTCCATTTTCAAGCCAAAAATGTGCAGAGTAAAAACTGATAAATATAGCTTAAAAATCAGCATAAAAATCTGATGTTGCCACCAAATTACTTTCTCCATACCTGTAATATTTCTAAAAATTCCAAATAGGTTACATAATTATAATATTTTAAGAATCTGCGAGAAAATTTTACTTTACAAAGAACAGAAATAAACTCAAGCCATAGCCTCCTGATATTGGATATAGCTACAAAGCTCCAATAATTAAGAAAATAAAAACGAGCGTTACTAAGAGGTAACTAACTAAGCGTTAATTGTCAACAATAGTCGTCGGTAGGTGGAGTGGTGGTGGCAGCTAAATAATTTAGTTTTTAAGATATCTCCTAAACAATGCATTATATGGAAAAATATTTTAAACAAAGGTTGTAGAAAATTAAATTTTCTACAACTTTTATTCCAATATATTTTTACATTTATGAAATATTAAAGCAAATATTTAAAAATAACGGATAGGTGATAAGAGTAAAAACCCACTTTCGGTTGACAGATTTTTTCCAAAGACTAATATGTTCTTGTGACTTTTATAAAAATGTTAAATATAAAATTTCGCGTTGCCCGATTAATAGTTTTTGAGTTAGAGAACATTTACGAGAATGATCAATAAATATTTTGACGTTGCTCGGTAACGGGAAGCTTGATGAGTCAGTAAATGTCTATTTGCGATCGATACATTGGTCATAGAGGTCCGAAAGTTTTTTTTATACAAAAAACCAAACTCAAGGTTTGCAGACTAACTTATCGCGCACATTAAATTTGTTTCTCTATATGATAAATTCTCTGCCGTATCATTTGGAGGAATAATCATACCCAAAAATCTTCAGTAGATATAATACATAGCCGGAATACAATTTTTACTTTCCCCATACGTAGTATTGGGGAAAGTATTGTTATCACGAAAAAAATCGAATTCGAGATTTCAACTGAAATACATGTTTTGAGGTCCCATGAACACGTTTTGACAATTTTTTCCGATGATGTCGGTGTGTATGTGATAGCTTTTTTGTGGGTACTCTAACTCAAAAACTATTAATCGGGCAACGCGAAATTTTATATTTAACATTTTTATAAAAGTCACAAGAACAGATTAGTCTTTTGTAAAAATCGGTCAACCGAAAGTGGGTGTTCACTCTAATCACTTATCCGTTATTTTGAAATATTTGCTTTAATATTTCATAAATGTAAAAATATATTGGAATAAAAGTTGTAGAAAATTAAATTTTCTACAACCTTTGTTTGAAATATTTTTTAGCAGATATCTTAAAAACTAAATTATTTAGCTGCCACCACCAATCCACCTACCGAAAACTATTGTTAACAATTAACGCTTAGTTACGTCTTAGTAACACTCCATTTTCTTTTCTTAATTATTGGAGCTTTGTGGCTATATCCAAAATCAGAAGGCTATGGTTTGAGTTTATTTCTGTTCTTTGTAAAATCTAAAATTTTCTCGCAGTTTCTTAAAATATTATAATTATGTAACCTATTTGGAATGTAAAGATATGGAGAAAGTGGTGTAATGGCCACATCAGCTTTTTTTGCATTCCATCACGGTTTTTTGAGCCGTGTATCTCTGGTAACGCATAATAACGTTATACAGTAAAACCCCGGTTATCCGTGTTAATTGGGACTTGAGTAGTCACGGATAATTGAAGAACACGAATAATCTACATTAAATTTGGTATAATGTCTGTTAATTAAAATTTGTTTTTGGCAGTGACCACTCTTTCTGACAAACAAATAATCGTTATGCCTGCATATGAAAAAGATGGGACTGTAAGATATAAATATAATAAAGCATTCACGTGCCCAATGAGTAACTTAATATCGCTGCGAATTTGAGATGGTCCTTGGTTTAAAGGAATCTATCTAATAAAAGGGAAAATTTCATTTCGAATAAAAATGATTGATAAATTAGTTTGTTTCATTTTCCGACAAAGAACTCTGTCAAATTTCTTTCTTTTGCTGAAACGTCATTGTTTCAAGAAAGCGATCGATCTGATTAATCGATGATTGTTTAATAAATCACTAAAGCCCATGTCTACTTATTTTACCTCATAAGCGGGAAAATTGAAACTCGCTCCAGAACGCCCGGTTAATCCGTACACGTATAACTGGACTTCTACTGTGCTTACAAACTTCAGTTTTTTAATGCGATAAAATAATACCTTGTAAGCAAAATTGCGAGTTAGTTACTGCATCCTATACCCTACTAAGCACCAGATTCGCGTAAAGGGAACTGCTTGCCTAGCTCTTCATTTGGGCGAATAAAATACTGCCGCGAATCTCCTGAATTTAACGGTTTACTTTCGAAGAGAGGGGCAGGGAGAGATAGGAGTGAGGTGGTACTTGGTGATTAGGTGGTAAATCTTCCTTCATTTTCTTTCCCGCCAGTAATTTGATCTGTCTGCTCTCCTCGTCGCATAAAACCTGCGGAGTTTCAAGGGTGACTATTTTAGAAACGGTCGCATTTTTCTAAGGAACCCTTAGAAAGTTTGGTCGTGACATGTGCGGCTTGGCGGAGTATCTGGAGAAAAATTGCGCATTTATGCACTGCGCTATTAACCTTTTACTGAAATTATTAAAGATACCGTTGGCTTTAATTTTTCTGTCAGTTAATACCCTTAAATAGGGCATGTTCACGGCAAATTGGAGCTGATGCTTTTGCTTTACAAAATGGTGAAAACTATATATGTGGAAAAGAAATATGTATATGATATAGGCGTGACATTTCACCATTTTTAATGGCAGTTGAAACTATATATGGCCTGCAAAATTTTTCCTGAGATTGTATATCCTTCGAATTAGCAGCCATGTTTTATTCTATCCCACGCGTTAATCCGAGAGTGGCGTTTCTTAGCGAGATGAATTCTATCAGAAAAAAACGGAGAGCTATGCGTCATCTAGCCCTTTCTTATCGAAGATGTAATATAATGCAAAATTTTTGCGAGCTCAAAATTCCATTAAGATGCAAAAAAAGGCTTTCATCCACTCCGGCGGAATTGGGGGGGGGGGGGCATAATATATTCCCGCCTAAAAATAAAACGCTCATCTTTCATGAAATACGATCGAAGAGCTGCCGTAATTCTTTTTTAACCCCAAAAACCTTTTTGCGCTAATTGTCCTCGTCGTATTCTTCCTCCGTTGTGCCTAAATTTATTCCGTGAATCTACAGGGCGAGTTTAGCTGATCCTTTCTCCATTTCACTCTCTCTTCCTTCCTTTCTCACTCAGATCGCCATTTTCTTTCCATCCCATTTAGCTTCATTTCCCACCTTATTTTTTCCGTCCAATGTTCCGTGCTTAGTTATCCATAGTCCGTTCGTCTTCTCCCTTACTATCTCTCTATTTCTCTTTTCCCCCATTTTTACGCCACCTTCTTCAGTTTCTCTCCCTCTATCCCCCTCTATATGTCTCTCCTCTTTTATCTCTTGCCATCTATTCATCTTCATCGCTCCCTTTCCTTTATTAGCGCATTTCCATTTAATTTAACCAGTGCATTCCCGTGTACTCTGTACATTTTATTATCGAATATTTGTTTACTTTAATTTATTTTACATGCTGTGTCAAGTTTTATTGGCTCCTTTTAAAAATAAGTTTTGGCGGGTTTTTTAGGCGTTCTTTACAAAAAGTAAACAAAAAACGCCTTAGGGTCAGGTCGTGCCCGTTCGTCCGCATGTTTCATCTCAGAAACTATTGGGCAGATGTTGATGAAATTTGATATTTAGGACATATGAGAAACTAATAAAAATATGAATGGATTATGTAGCCTAATCGGGAGTGCCACTATACTGGCGACAAAAAATGAACTTTTCTTTATATCTCGTAAAATCACTTTAAACAAAAATGTTTTTAAACTGAATCGTAGAACTAGTGAAATAGCATATGTTTTGTTCAGTACATTTTTATCGAAGGAGTAGCTGATTAGAAAGAAAATCAAACGAGAAAGTGACAATTCACTTTGGACAGAAAAAATTTTCCCGTGTTTTTTAAATTGTTGTCAACGAAAACAATCTTCGTGGCAACTGAAGTAAATAGGTAATTGATGTAAATAATTAATTAATTTAGTTTTCTTCAGTGCGCACGCAACATTTAGTAAATGGATAATCCACGACGAAGAAATTAGCATAGATACGTCTATTTTCTTTACGTAAACACTGCGTTTGTAAGTGAAAAGAAATGCGTAATTTACGGCGAAGGAATGAACCTGAACATAAACATTATATTACTAATATTAGAGTGAGGCCAGTTTTAAATAATTGTCGATTGTTTTATTAATTACAACTGATTAGGAACTAAGTCGGCGAATCAAAAATTTGCTGTTTTTTTCGCATCACATATCATTTTTCAGTTCTTAGACATTATACTACGCCATCAATATTTATCTTTTTTGTCGTGATTACATAAACAGTAAAGAACGCCTCTGCCGTGCGTGCATGCACGCATTATGTCGGCATCTTTCCTCTCTTGTATTGCTCCACTTCTTGTGATTGTTTTACCGCGAGTGAGTTCGCACCAAATATGAAGACATGCATTCATAGTTGCTTTTTATTATTGCCAGTATCCCCTTTGAATCTCCGCATACAATAAAAAAAGTTTATATGCCTTGAATTTTAAATTGCAATTTGTTTGTGTTGCTATACATATCTCTCTGATATCGTATAATCGAGTCATATAGCACTGTTCGTTGATGACGGATTGGTTTAGGTGTACGAGGGGGTTCTCCGGCATAAACCTGGTAGAAGTAAAGTGCGCTACTCAATCGATCCATTAATCAAGTCTTTTCCCCTCGCCATATGTCCCTTTCATCGCCTTTCCTTCTCTCTCTTTCACTTTTTTCTCTCTTGGTCTCTTATTTTCCCACAGGCGTCTCTGACCATATTCTTGCTACGCTTTCCACCTCTCGACTATTCTCTCTTATTTTCTCTGTATTTCTTTCGCTCTAACCTGTCTTTCTCACTGTCCTTAGCCATTTCCTTTTTTCTCTTTCTCCATATCTTGCTCTGGGAGGAAGTAATCCGACGCAAAATTTTACCCGGAAAAAATTACGCCTTCCATTAATTTTTTGCTTATAAAGGTTCCGCAGACACGTTTTCCTTTATTTTGCCTAGATCAGAATCCTTTCCGTCCTTGCAAAAGTATCAGGATTATGAAAACGAAGACGTAAACGCGGGAATAAAATTCGAACGAGACTTTCCTCCTCTCTCTCTCTCTACTTTTACAAATGATGGGATTATCAATTATTTAATGTTGTCTTTAAAACCTCGCCACGTGGAAGGATGATAAAAGTGACACATCCTCATCTGCGGAGCCGAAGGGACGGAATTAAGCGATCCTTTTTACTTTCTCATATATGTAGTATATTGAGAAAGTATTTTTATCGTGAAAAATTCGATTTTGATGGAAATACACGCTTTAGGTGCCCCTGAGTCCATAGAAGTGGTTTTCGCCATACCGTCTGTCTGTCGGTCTGTTTGCTGTTCTAGGGCCCAAACGCGTTTATAATCGAATGATATTTCGTATTTGTGCAATATATAATCTTTTGTAGAAAGTTTTTCATAAAAATGATATTGCACAGAAATAAAGGGTAGTTTATTCTTGGCGATTTTTAGAAAAATTTTATTTACTCAAAAATGGCTACAGAGAATTTGATTAAAATCAATCCATTTGTAGAACCTGATGCCACAAATAATATTACGTAAGCCATATATCTCTTGAAATCATCATATGGCGTCCAGTGGCATTAAAATGTATGCTAAGCTACCTACCCAGGCCCTATGACGTCACGCCTCCGCCGCGATCAACTAAAAATCTTATTACAGCCTAAACGGCTAAACTAAATCGAATGATATCTCATATTTATGGATAATGTCATTCATAATAGACAATCTGAAGAGATCAACGATATTACGCAACAATTAAAGGCCCTTGATTCTTGGATATTTTAAAACAAAATTCGATTTACCTCGCGATACGTTGTTTCGCGATACGCTTTTTTCGGTTTTACGCTCATTACACTTTCTGACTCGATACGCTCGCTTGATCCGGACTTACGCTCTTATAAGACCCGTAGAACGAGGAGACTTTCTCTTCCGATTCAAAAGGTCTAACGCGAGCAATGAAAAACAACTTTTTTCATTATATACGAAATACTTTTAAATTGTTTTCATATTCATTTCATGTGTATACAATATTGCACCGGAGAAGTAATGTAATCGACGACTTTCTTTTTATATCCTAGGTAGTGATTCGGCGGACTACAGTCATTTTTTAGTCCGAGCTCGTGGTGGTGAGACATTGAATTTGTGCTCGAGTTTTTACCCTTATAAGTTTGAAATGTCGCAATCTAAAAAAAAAATAAAGCGAAGTATTTCTCTTAATTAATTAATTCAATTGGATATAATAAAACGTTTTGAATGTGGGCAAGGGCACGCTGCTATAGGTCGTGCTCTTTCTCAAGCTCCGTCGACTGTGAGAACTATTTGCAGGAGCGCTGGAAAAATTAAAAGTGTGCTAAGGGGGCCATTTCTTTAACATCAACTGTGCTGGGGAGGCATAATCGAAGTTAAACACCCCTTCCGTAAGACAAATAGTATGTAAAGGTATTTTAAGCTACCAATCTAAATACTTTGATGATAATTAGAGTATTATATAGAATACGTACGTAATATATATCGCTCGCGCTCTCTTTTCCCCTCCTATCTTTGATATTGTTTTAAATGGGATTTTTGCATTTGTTTAGCACGATTTCCTTTTTAGGAACATATCTGTCGTGCTTACCCGTGATTTTAATCCATTTAGGAGAGCATCTCTTTTTTATAGCATTGCTCACATAAAACTGTGTTTCGCAATACGCTGATCCGCGATACACTGGTTTTTTGGAACGCAACCCGAGCGTATTGTGAGGTATACATGTAATCAAAAATGCCTAAAAGGATTTTGATTAAAATCCATCCAATCGTACAGCCTGATGTCACAAATAATACTTACTGAGCCATATGTCCAAAAAATTACTAAATATCGGCCAGTGGCATTAAAATATACACCAAACTACGGTTAACTTTGATTTATAAGCGTTTTTCTTTTATAAACGTACACAGTCGACCAAACGTATTGTGCCGTTTATTTCGATAAAATGGCATTTTGCTTAAATAAAATCTTTTAAAATGTTTCTTTCCACGATTACGAGCAAAGATTTGATGATCGCGAAGGAATACGATGCCTTCAAATCGAGGTGCACTCGACGGGGATCATTTTCTTCCTCTAGTGCAACGATTTTTATTTCGGATAATGATGAAGGGGAAAAGGAGAAGGGTTATAAACCCTATCGTCAGCCTCATGCAAATGAATGCCGCCTCCGTGAGAGCATTGACTGGATTAGGAGTTTTGTCGAAGCGATTAATAAAAATGCGAACGGTGAGCATGTAATGCATGGCACACATTAAGAAAGAAAGGAATTATAGTCCCATCTTTATATTCATAAAGAAGCTTGACGATGAAGAAGCTAAGGGTAGTATAATTATTTTTGTATTTCACTCTAAGCTCAAGGTGGAAATAAATTAGAATTACCCATTCAAGAGAAAGCCAGCAATATTGCGAGTAAGTCACGATTTACTAATGGTTTAGTGAATACGCCCTTTAGTATGCGTTTTCGTAATACTAAAAATTGAATCTATTTTTGTTCGTCGTAGATGTTTTTAAAATGCCTAGCCTAATGGAATAAAATAACGTACTTTTATTTTAAGTTAACTTGGTTCATTTTTCCTAACCTGTTCTGGCCACGTAAATAGAATGGGGATAAAAATATTGAAGAACAAATTCTTGTTTTCTTTGTTATTACCATCATTATGACATCAAAACTGAAAATACAATGAACTACCTCTCTTCCGCTTTTAGGAATCGTGCAGAACTTTTACAAATATTAGACAATTCAAAAAATAAAGATAACTCATGTACAGGAAGTGCGTATGATAAAAAGAAGGAAGCCTAAATTTCTTGTTGAGAGAATGCTGTTCCATATAAGCCGATTTGATTCGATTCCGAAAAAAATAACTTTTTAGGAGTCTGAAATTTTAATTACCATACCGTAGATAGTCATTCTATGTGTAAAAGCTTTCTTGGCAATATAGGCGAGGGAACCGCGCCGTCATGTGAAATTGAGCCCATATAGGTGCTAAAGGCGAAGGTGCTAGTTTTTTCAATCAATTTCTTTTGTCGCCATGTAGTAAATTATGGGGCAATTGATATTTACCCATGAATTTCAGAACATTTTTGCCAGTGAAAACGAGAAAAAATACCTATGAGACGCATTGCATATTAATTTTTGTTAAGGCCAACATTTGTCTGTTAATTATCTCAATTGGTGCACTAGCACAGGAGATAAAAAAATGTGCGCAATGTATCTATATGGAGAACGCAAATGACGTTGACATGCGAAGAAAAGCATCCGCCATACACGAAAACGCTCGCATTATTCCATGGTAGCGAAGCGATGTTTTGAAAAATATCTCCAAGGAGAAAACAATACCTCTTAAAGGCAAACACAATTCATTCCGTGGCACGTTTCCCGGGAGATGTTGCGATGGAAGCTCTTCAACGGGAAGAGAGAGAGCGAAAGAAAGTCGTGACGGGTTTCAGATTGGTCCCCGGAGAGACGGAGAAAATGAGGAAAGAGAATGTTTAAGGAGATGGCGGATGAATAGGGGAGAGAAAGAGTGGAGAACAATGGAATTTTTTCCATTTCTCACCTCTCCCTATCTCTCACTACTTCACTCTCTCCCATTCCAAATTTTCATCCCTCGACCACCTCATCTCCTCCGTCACTCTCACAATAATTTCGTCTTCTTCCTCGCAAGCTCTCTCTCTCTTCCTTCCCCTTTCTCTCACCTTCCATCCTCCTCTATCTACCCCTATCCATCTCGCTCATCCCCTCTCTCTCTCCATCCATCGCTGACTCCCTCTTCTTCACTCGCTTTCTCTCCCTCTTTCACCCCATCACCCTCTCCCTCTCTCTACTTTTCTCCCCGTTTCTTATTTCTTCACTCTTTTAAGTCCCGTTTCACCTTTTCCATTTACTCTCTTTATTTTCTTTCCTTCGCTCTTTATCTCCTTACCCTCACCTCTCTCTCCCTCTCTCTCTCTCTCCCCTCCGCCACTTCATTCACCCTTCTCCTCGTCTTACCTTTCCTCAATTTCTCCTACATTTCCTCCTCTCTCTCTCTGTCTTTAACCTCCTCGCTCTTTCCCCTCTTTCCGCTTCTCCCTCCCTCCTTTCTTCCCCTCCTCTTCCTTTACCCTTCACACTTTATTCCCTACCATCGTTCTCTCACTCCTCCTCATCTATTTCCCCACCTCCTTAATCCTACTTCTGCTCTCAACTCTATCTTATATTGTCCCTTCCTATAAATCTCTCCCTGTCTCTCCCTCTCCCATTCGAAATAAGGAGTGCTCCTCTCTCTCCTAGCCTCTCTCCCTCGTCCATCCTCTCCACGGCAGAAATTCTGGATTAGGGTCAAAAAGCTCTTTTCCTCCACCTCCCGAAGTTCCGTGGACCGGAGGAACGTGCTGAATGTGTTGGAGGGGGGGGGGGAGTGAAGCGGAGGTATATGGAATGTCTCGGGGTTTTTTTTCCGACTTTCCATACTGCCCATCCCCTTGAATTATGGCCTCCACGGATGGCAGCTGTGCGTCCAAGTGACAATCAAGGAGCTGGAATGGGTATGATGAGCCGAGGGTTAATACCTGTACTCTTGCTGCACCTTCTCTAGGGGAAGATTCGCGAGATTGGATCTCAAGATGTTTGGAGTGTATTGGAACAAGTTCGGCGTGAGACTTGGGCAATTTTAACCCTTGGACCAGTTTCTGCCTGGAGACCTCTAACAAGATAAATCAAATCAAAACTAAGTTGGCAAGTTCCAACCTGCCGTTTGCTGTTTATGTATTTTGGGAAAATTAATTATTTGTGTGTGTGCGTATGTTTGAAGGAGAATTTTATTTACTTATTTATTGAATATTTTCAGCTGTTTATAACGATATATCCATGCTAATAATTTACTGCAATTCATGAACGTTATTGTTAGTATTGATTTCTATAAATTTATATGCATAATAAAGCTTGTTACGCAGGAGAATTATTTAATAGACTACCGTGTTCAAAAGAAACGAACCAATTTGTATCTTAAAAACCGAAGAGCAGAGAGAAAAAAAGATGTTGTAAGTTGTGTAATATAAAATTATGAAGTTATCATATTTTCTGGAATCTCGTTCACGGAATATTTTTTTATTTAGGAAAATTACTCCTTTTATTCTTTCTTTTCTTCACTAATCCATGTATTGAAAAGTTGAGCATTATCGCAAATGCCTGAAACCGTATCGTATGAGGGATTAGAGCTCCAAAATTTTATACCAAAACTGTTGTTTGCAGAATTGTTTCGCTTTGGACAACTGGTAAGATACATTCACATTTGCACATTAGAATGAAAATTTAATCTTCATCATATTAAAATAAACGGCGCAATATTGCACAAACTTTCTCATATACGTTTGGTCAACTGCGAACGTTTATAAAAGAAAAACGCTTATAAATCAAAGTTAACCGTAGTTTAGTGTATATTTTAATGTCACTTGTCGATATTAATAATTTTTTGGGACATATAGCTTAGTACGTATTATTTGTGACATCAGACAGTACGATTGGTTGGATTTTAATCAAAATCCTTATAGCCATTTCTGAGTAAATCGAATTTTGTTTCAAAATATCCAAGAATAAAGTACCCTTAATTGTTGCGCAATATCGTTCATCTCTTCAGAGTGTCTATTATGAATGATACTATCCATAAACACGATATATCATTTGATTCAGTTCAACCGCTTAGGTTGTAACAAGATTTTTAGTGGATCGCGGCGGAGGCGTGACGTCATAGGGCTTGGGTAAGGTAGCTTAGCGTACATTGTAATGCCACTGGACGCCATATGATGATTTCAAGAGATATATGGCTTACGTCATATTATTTGTGACATCAGGCTCTACGATTGGATTGATTTTAATCAAATTCTCTGAAGCCACTTTTGAGTAAATAAACATTTTATAAAAATCTTCAAGAATAACCTACCATTTATTTTTGCGCAATATCATTTTTATGAAAACATTTCTGAAAAAGATGATATATTGCACAAATACGAAATATCATTCGATTATAAACGCGTTTGGGCCCTAGAACAGCGAACAGACCGACAGACAGACGGCATGGCGAAAACTTTTATGGACTCAGGGACACCTAAAACTTGTATTTCCATCAAAATATCGAAGTAACATTTTTTCACGGTAACAATACTTGCTCAATATACTACGTATATGAGAAAGTAAAAACACTTTTAAGAACGAGTTGAGATAGCAATATGATAAATACAATTTATAATTTTCTGTTCAATTGATACACCACTTTTAAGAATGCATAAATAAATACTTGGTGGCCTCTTAAATTTAGGAGTTTCTTTCTGGAAGAATTTTTTTATTTCCGGAAATGCGTGAATTATAAACGATCTTAACGTTTTTATATAACCCTCAGAAGTTCTTCTACATTAAAACATCGAATGGAGCGTTGCTATTAACATATCTGTTTCGATCTACAAAATGAACGCTAAAAACTCGGTTTTCGGCCAAGTCTTCAAAGAATTCTACACTTCGCGCAATAACTAACGTATCTAAAAATATCAATAAGTCTTCCAGACATTTTTCTAAACTCCTAAAATTCTTACGGACGAATATTATCTAATCGATCCCCTTTAAGACTTTCCCTCTTGGAATTTTTTAAACTTTACGTAAAGCAGCTGTCGTCAACTTTGAAGGGGTTAAAAGGTCGCCAAAATGGACAAACCGAGAACAAAATCTTTAGAGCATGCATGGCCGACCGGCATTAATTCAGAGCTCCTCCGAGAGATTTTCCTCTCTATATTTCTTCCCATCCTTACCTAACCTCTCCTCCACGCAAAAAAGAAGATTAAGATAAATAAAGCCAGAATACTTCAGCCCGCTTTTTTCTTTAATTTTATGCAAGCCCTAATGACGTCTTTTTTCGGACAGCGGTGTAAGGATGGGAGGTGGAATTTTAAGACGGGGAGGGTAAGGAAAAGCGTTCGCATGCTCACTGGTCTCTCGGATACTCTCTCTCTCTCTTTCTTTCGGGTAGATTAAAATATGGCGGAGGTCTAGTTGGTTCGAAAGATGGGGAGAGAGAGAGAGAAAGGAGAGGGAGGGAGATATGGAAGGACTGGAGAGACGGAAGGAAGAAAGGGAGGGAGGAAAGACGGAGAGAGACGAAGGAATAGAGAGGAGGGAGAAGAAGGCAGAGAGATGAGGGAGAAAGGAGGAGCGAGAGAAAAGGAGGGAGAGAGGAGGAATAGAGGAGAAGGAAGGAAGGATAGAAGAATGAGAGATAATGGGGATAGATGAGGGAGAAAGAGATGGGGGAGGAGAGAGGAGGGAGAGAGAAAGAGGATAGAGGGAGAAGAGAGAAAGGGGAGAGAGGAGAGAGTGAGAAGGGAAAAAGATGACGAAGACAGAGGAGGGAGAGGTAGAGAGAGAGAGAGAGTGGGGAGGGAGATAAAGAGGGGGATTGAGGAAGGATATAGGAGGGAGAGGAGGCAGAGAGAGAATGAAGGAGAGAAAATGGGGGGAGATAGAATGAGGGAGGAGAGAATTAGGGGGAGTTAAGGAGGGATATAGAGGGAAAGGACAGTGAGATAGGATAGAGAGGAGGGAGAGAGAGAGATGCAGGAGAGAGAAAGAATGAGGGAGGGCTGGAGGGAGAGATAGTGAGAGGGTGGGTGAGAGGGAAGGGGAGGGAGGGTGAGTTAGAGGTAGAGGGTTAGAGAGAGAGATAGAAGGTGGGTGAAGGAGAGAGAGAGGGATACGTTGAAGAAGTAGATGGGGCGGTCGAGGGATGAAGGCTTGGTACGGGAAGGAGCCGAAGGGATTTTAAGGTACACACGGAGTGGATAAGGGTCCGAGATTTGAGAGCATCAAGAGATTTTCTCGAGGTATGGAAAGGATGAAGAGGGTCCAGATTACTCGTGGCGCGTATTAAAAACTCTCTAGTATCCCGCTCGTTGTTCCGAAACCTCTGTCGGGAATTAATTAACCGTGATGCGACAACAAGCTTCTTATAATGAAAAAAGAACTTTGTTGTTTCCACAAATTTGAGGTTGAGATTTTATGAGTGGAAAAATGGAACTGAGACGAGGAATTACTCGTCCCGAAAAAGGCGATGAAAAAAAATTGATATTTTTCTTCGTGTAGTTTTTCCGATACGTGGCGCTGGATTTTGCAAACATATCCGCACTCAGAGCATGTTTTTCATGGCAGAAATGTACGTGTTTCCAAATTATTTTAAACCTTTACAGCCTATGCCTGTTAGCATAGTGAGCGTCGGATCAATTTGTAGTTAGGATAACCTCACCATTTGTGAGGGAGGTGCATTTCTTCCTTTTTCACGAAAATTCCCTTCTGAAAACGGAAGAATGACTTTGCTACTATAGCTCAGTGGTGGAATACCCGCTCGATAAGTAGAAGACCCGGGTTCGTTTACGGGTAAAGGAAGAATTTTTTCCTGTTTCCGTATTATTCCCTAAAGTATTAATATATATATATATATATATATATATATATATATATATATATATATATATATACACACATATACACACACATTTTATAACGATAAGCTAATATGGAAACGTGGAAAATTTGTTCTGTATAATACCTGATTTTTCTCCCTGATATTTTTATGATGATTTTTAACGACCCTTTTGAAATAGCTAATGATATTAACTATGATAGAAGAATTTTATGCGCATATTCATAGTTGCCTTTGCAGTCCCCCTTCAGTGAATGCGTAACTCTAGAAAATCAATAAAAAAGATTAGTCGTCATGCAGCTTTAAAAAAACACTCGATCACTCCCAAATTAAACAGCAACAACAACTACTGCCTAATTAAACGAAAAAGTAGGCTAAGGACCACCGAAAATAAATAAGCATGCAAGAGGTAAACAGCTTCGATCGAATAAAAACACTCCGCGCAAGAAAAGAGCCCTTAACTAGACCTGAAAGATATTGAAATGAGGAAGAGAAGAAGAGGAGGTTTGGAGAAAAAGGATCCTCTTTTTTATCCAACGGATCGGCGAGGGAATCGACAAACCGAAATTTTCCTCCTGTTTTTCATATATCCGCTTCCTTCCTCCCCTCCAACCTATCCCTCCTACCTTCATGGACTACACCCCTTCTTTTTCCTGCAGCCGTAATCAAATTCGAATCTTTATTCATGGCGCCTTATAGATACGTATTCGGAGGCTTCACCAAACTCCCTCTGCACCTTCCCTCCTCCTCCCTTGCACGAGAAGAGCGACGTACCGTTGGAAAACCCTTACACTCATTCAACTTCCAATACCCGAAGAGACATGGAAAGTTTTTTTCGGGCTACGTTCTTTCTACCTTCGGAAAAGAGAAGGCACGAAAAAGGAATGAGAAGAGGAGATGGAAGGAAAGAAAGAGAGAAATGGCACAAAATGAACTCGGCAGACAAGGAGGAAGTGTGTGATTAGGCTCATGAGACGGGAGAGAAAGAAACAGTCTGGGGTAGGGCGAAAGGGGGAAGGGATGAAAGTCGGTTTGAGGCCGTTAGCTAGACCGCTTCCCCGTGGCCTCGAGGGAGAGGGAGGAATGGGAAGTGGCGAATTGGGAGGGAGAAGGAAAGGGTAAAGGAGGAGGTTAAGGAGAAGTGAGAGATTGCCGTGGAAAGAATATTGAATGAGTACCAAGGATAGATGGACGATATGTAAGGAAAGAAGAAAAATAGAAGGTGGTGGGGGCGATGTCAGAGCCATAACTTGTCCTGAAATTCAAAGGATGTTGATAAAAGATTTTAAAAAAGTAATTCATACGGATGCACGTATGTTTGCGCGTGTTTAGTACTATCTTTAAAAATCCATTCAAATGAAGCTTCTTTTTTTTACGACCCACTGATTCTCTTTTGCCTACGCGCAATGGGTATCTAAGAGGTAGTTCAATGAATAGATGACCAGTTTCAAAAGTTTAGAAAGAAAGGTGACTTCCTAATCCAGCTGTATATATCTCGAACGCTGTTAAGCGGTAATATAGTGCAATAAAAATTATTCTACGTACTGGTGGAATTTATTAGTCAGATTTGCAACACTCAATTACTAAAAAAAACAATCCGCAGTAAAATCGCACATTGTTCTTTAAGTCAAGCGTAAGGTTAAGTTCTCAGTTTGTATCTAAGGTTATCAACGATTTGTAATGGCATGCTTCGAAATTTCCCTGCACATCACAAGTGTTGAAGGCACAGAATGGGGCGCAGGGTTGCACAGATAGTCCAAAAATCCCGATAATAATTATGGTGACATGAGAAATAGTACCAGGAATAAAGAAAACTATTGCCCTTAAAGCTGCACAATTAATTCGATGGCGAAGTTGAGAGCGACAACCACTCTTCGAGTAATGAAAAAAACATGAACCTTTAGGCTTGTTGAACGGACTAGGAAGAAAGTGTGTAAATTGTAAAACAAACTGAAACCGAAAGGAAAGAAACGAAAGAGGACGAAAAAATGGGCAGGCCGAGGTTGAAAGAGTATTACGCGAATTGGGAAAGGAAATATTTGAGAAAGATCTGAAATTGAGATGAGGGGGAGAAAGAGGGGGGAGGGGAAGAAGAAAGGAGCGGAAATGAAAGAGCGGGCTGGAAAAGATTAATGGGAAGGATAATGGAGAGAGAGAGACTATATGAGAGAGAGGAGCAGAAAAGGAGAGTTCAATATATATATATGGATAAGGAAGAGGAAAAAATGAGAAGTAAGAAAAGATGAATGACACGATAGAAGAATAGAGAAGAAATAATGTGAGGGAAATATTTAGAACAGAGGACGGAAGAAATGCAATTGTTTAAATAATATAGGGACACGGTTCTAAATAACGAATTTAAAAGAAATTTCGGGATAGAAGGCAATCGTGATGAGAAACAATCTGGAAGACGAAAAAAAGGGAACAAATGAGTTGAGTGAAAGGAAATAATAAAAACAAATGATATAAGGGAATAAAATACCTGATAGAATAATAATAATAGAGATGAAGAAATGATTAGTACAGAGAAATATGCTAAACTTGGGCTGATAGTATAACAACAGGATGAAGAACAGGGTGAACATAACAAATAAGGTGTAACTACAGCCAAGAGAAAAACGTAACAGAGAAAAAAATAAATAGTTAGGAATATTTTAGCTGAAGAATTAGCTGATCTGTAATTCCTATTCTTTTTAGCATTAAATATTTTGCCATAATATTGGTCCAAAATGCTAATTTCAAACAATAGTCGCCTCTTAACGGAATGAATTCAATGTATCCTTAAAATTCTGACGCTCCTGAAAAAATCCCCTTCCGAAATGCAGCCATTAAAAAAATACCCAACCTAGAAAAAAGGAAATGTACGCAAACGGCAGACGGATGATAAGACCGGTGCCATTTCTCTTTATCATAAAGTGCGCTCGAATTGAAAGGAAGTATACGCCTATTAGAAGGAAAGGCGAGTCGAAAAACCAACAAATTTAACAACTAGGAGGATAAAATGGACTTGAGGGCAAAACGAGGGATATAAAAATAACGACAGAAACTACGAAAAATAAACACTAAGATGGACGTTTGAGACAAAGCGAGGGAGGAGAAGAAAGGACGAAAATTCCGAAAGAGATTAAAAAAAGAAAATCGAAATTGAATCTTGAAGGATAGGGGAGCGAAAGCATGGAGAAATAACGCGAATGGGCGAGACGAATTGCGCTGGATGAAAACTACGAAAGAACAACAAAGGAAGAGAGAGAGAGAGAGATAGGAAGAAGGGAAGACGCAAGAGTGGCAAGATATTGAATAGAAAGCGAATACTTGCCCGTGAGCGAGTGGAAGGGATGGAAGACGAGGGAAGGATAGGAAGGGGAGCGAATGAGATATATATATATATATTGCAAATAAGGAGGAGAGAAGGCGATGGTGGACGGATACGCTGACGTAGCCGACCCTTTAGGGGATGGAGCCCGTGGGGATTGTCGGAAGACCGCGAAGAGGGGATGGTATAAAGAGGTGCGTTTGGGGTGTGGGAAGAGAGTAGGCGTGGTTCTATGTGGTTTTTGGGGATGGAAAGAGAGGGATAGGATGCTTATAAAGGTCTATGAGGAAGGATGAATCGAAAAAGGGGCGGGGGAAGGAGGGATAGATAGAAAAGTTTTTGCCCAAAGGAGGAGTGAAGGGATGGTGATAAGGGTTTTCCCCCTAAAACGTGGGATAAAAAAAAATTTGAGCTTTCATTATTATGCTCCCTGCTTAATTATCGTCTCGTCGACAGGATGAGATTTCGTCGGGGTGGTTATAGGGTGATAATGGAATAGGATGAGATTTTGAATCGATGGTAAATCTCCGCAGCAAAAGATAGCGCAAAAAGAGGGGTCCCTGGAGGAAAATGTCGAAATTTTCGCATTTTTTCTATCAGAACAGTAAAAGGTATTAATTAAACTATCGTTTTCTACTATATGTATTAAAAATGTTACTTTTGAATGACACTTTTGCGAAAGATGTTTCATTAAAAAAAAACTCTTTTTAATGACGCTCTTTTTGTCTACAAATTCAATATTTTAGGCCGACCTCAGTGAAATGCTTTGAGTGGAAACGTAATTGTAATATTAGGAAGAAGTTTGAAATTCGTCGGGAATCGCTTTCTGCGCCTCCAAAGCAAGTGGCATCTAAGAAAAATAACAGAATGTCAACGTTCAAGTAACTGGCGCGAATATTAATGTTTTCTATACTCTATTTGAAGAAAGAGAAACTGCGAAACGGAGCATCCAAAGGAAAGCATATATCAATCAACCAAACCCTAACCTCCGCATGATGAACACAGTAAAAAATTTAACAGTTATTTATTAGCTTTTGCCACGTAAAAGTTTGCATTTGCATAATACCCCTGTACGGTGGTTTACTTTGGTGGCGCTAAGGCAGTGCCAGACCAAATCTTAACTTGCACTGTAATAATGTGTAGCGAGCACCATTCAGTAATTAAATAAGATAAATTGGTTCACCTATTATTTTTACATGCGCAATCTTTTCAATAGTTCAAGGCTCGCCGATATTCATCTGTAAATATGCGAGGGAAGAATTGCAGACCAAATTACAAATGGAGCTTTTTTCTTGTTTTTGGATTATGACGTCATCATAATATTACATCTTTGGTTGAGATCGACGGCGTAATAATATAGTCCAGTGGTTTCCAAACTGTAAGACTACAATATGCAGTCGTTAAATCATAGCCCTCAAATGGCTAGGACGTATCGTTTTCCTCCTTGTTTTTCTTAAGGAGGGTATATTAACTGCAATTGTTGGTCCAGTAGGCATTTTTTATCAATTTTGACTGAACGTGATATAGAGGGGAGGGCACAAAGGCAGTTTTCTTAAGTGAGGGAGGGCGCAAAGGCATTTTTCTTAGGTGAGGGGGGCGCAGCTTGGTCATGTTTGGAAACCGCTGTTATAGTCTACGAATTCTCTTTAAAAGAATTATATCAATGCTATGAAATTATACATTTCTCATTCAAGAACAGTGGACTCGTTGCTATGGCGGTTTCATTTCCCATTGTTAAAAATAAGAAAGCTTCCCTCTTATTTTTTAATTAAAACAATTGTTTGATCTGATTGGACGTGTATTTGAAGTCCGTGTTCAAAACACATAAACAAACCTCCGTCTTTCAGCTACAAAACCGTTCACGTCCCGACCTCATACCTTAATTTTAACTAATTCAAAAATGCGAATGCACCGATATAATGCTTCTCTTGTGCGGATAGAATTGAAACAATGGGGTCGGAAAAAGACACTCATCACTCCTCAGTAGCTGATTCAAGATGCACTAAATTTGTATCATGTGTAGCCTTCATGTGGACCAATCTACCCTGAAGATTTGGCTTCTCCAAGTTGAAGGGTTCCAGAGATGTTACCCGAAGAGACGGACGGATGGACGATCAGACGGACAGACAAACCAAATACATAAGCGATTTTTTTTAAAGCGCGAAAAACCTGTAGTAACATGGATAAAGAAGAATATCTGTTTTTGCAACATAAAAAACTACAAAAAAATCTTTCTAATCTTACCAATTTTGCGCGTTCATTTTTTTCAAAGCTTTGAACGCTTTCTGAACGAATTGGAATCGCCGCGACTCGATATTTTTTCTCCAATTTTTCTCATTTCAATTCAATTTTTAGATTAATTATCAACCATTCACCTCAAGACCACCTGACGGTGAAAACTCTTAAGATGGATTTGGCGAGAATCGCCAAAAAGTCTTTTTTAACGATTTCTCTTTAATGTGACGATCTTCCGGGATTGCGTATTAAAATTAACGAGCACTCAAGATTTTTATAAATGGGAGTTATTAAAATTTTTTAAGGGTTCGAGAAGTAGGATATAGGGATGAAAGGAGTAGGTCGACACTAAATATGACGCGCTGAGGACGCCCGTGCAGAACACAAGGTTGTGAAGAGAGAGAGAGAAAGAGAGATGGGTGGCGATGAAAAAAAGTCCTGGAAATTGATCCAACCCGCTTGACTTTCACGAGCATAGCGGTGAAGCGACACTTCAAGGAGAGGTTGCGGGATGTGCGCAGAATACAACAAGAATGGAATGGTGTACTCCATGTCGGAGTACACCAAAGGCGTTCTTTACGATTTATCATATCATGTCAAAATAAACTGATGTGGGCAACACATGACTTTCTCCATATTTATGCGGCAAATTACATGTTGTTAGGTCTGGGATCGTTGTCAATATTTACTTCCAGTTGACAATTAAGAAAATAAAATGGAGCGTTACTAAGACGTAACTAAGCGTTAATTTTTAACAATAGTCTTCGGTAGGTGGCGTGGTGGTGGCAGCTAAAAATATAAGATATCTCTTAAACAATGTATTATATGGAAAAATGTATCAAACAAAGGTTGTAGGAAATTAAATTTCCTACAATTTTTATTCCAATACATTTTTACATTTATCAAATATTAAAGCAAATATTTCAAAATAACGGATGTGACAAGAGTAAACATCCACTTCTGGTAGACCGATTTTTACCAAAAACTAATCAGATCTTCTACCTTTTATAAAAATGTTAAATATAAAATTTTGCGTTGACTTGATTAATAGTTTTTTAGTTAGAGCGCCCACAAAAATCTGTCACATACAGACCGACAGACAGACACACAGACATCATCGCGAAACTAGTCAGAACGTGTTCAGGGAACCTTAAAACATGTATTACCGTTGAAATATCGAGTTCGATTTTTTTCATGAAAACAATACTTTCTCATATGGAGCAAGTAAAAAATAAATATTAATTCCATAATCATGCACGTACCCATAAATTGATTTCGGGAGAGGGGCCCGAGGCCGAAAACCTATTTCCAGCAATTGACTAAATAAAATCCTATTCAAATAATATAAACTTTTATAACGCTTTTAGTTCTCATAACTCAACGCAGCAAATGGCAGCGTAGCAAGAGGCAACGTAGCAAGTTTGTAGCACGGTTATCGCAGATTCCACAAATGTCTGTACACTGAGGGGAGGGGGGGGGGTCCGGACTCCGTACCCCCTGGACCACCGCCCTGGGTACGTCCTTGGCCATAATGTCTAATCGCTGCAAAACTATATATGTTAAGAAAATATTGAATTTGCCAGTTTTTTTATAAACAGTATCAATGAATTAAACATTCGAAGATTGTTAAAAGCACACCTCATACCACTTTACGTTCGCGTTCGTTTCTTTGCTGTGTATATACGTCAAGAAAATAAACAAAGTTAATTTAATTTACCCGTCGTGGATAATCCATTTCCTTTCATTTACTATACGAGTTCTTGGTCCTTGCATATTGCAAGCGCTTAAAAAATCACTATACACCAACGTCTAAACTCATAAATAAACCAACGCGATAGCATTTGAACTATCTATTTAAATAACATAATAGTTTTCATTTTCTGCGAAATCAAGGCATCTATCCGGAATTTCTAAATTCTCTGGCAATCGGCTCGATTTCTAGTTTCATAGCTCAGATCGCCCTTTTTAAGCAATAACTATAATCATCATTAAGACAATAGCCTATAAGTTACACTAAAATTTATGTAAAAATTAGGATATTTTCTGTGTTATGATTATGGTGTCATCATCATTAGTACGTATTCCGATAAGAAATTAATTTAAAATTATCACGTCATCATATTTGTACGTCGTTGACTGACATCAAATGGATTATAATGCAGTATAAACATTAAATCAATACTCTTGATGTATGGAAAATCAATTCCCATTGGAATGCACTGGAGTCGTTGCTATAGTAGTTTACATTTTTAATTGTTGAAAACCTAAAAACTTCATAATTTTATGATTAAAATCGAATTTTTACGCAAATTCAGCATGGATTTGAATTTTGTCTTTAAAAAAATGAACTCCATTCTTTGATCCACAGTATGGTGCATGTCCCAATTTTGTATCTTAATTGTAAATAATTTAAAAAAGCAATTTTATATAGTCTTGCACAGTTTTCAATGCTTTTTTATGGGTGTTTAAAATTGAACTTGTTTTCTCCAATTATGAGGCCCTTGTCAAAAATGAAGTAATAATAATAAATAAATAGTAATATTCCCTCCCTTTCTCTCGCCGTCTCTTTCTCCCTCCCTTCCTCTATCTTTTCTTCCCTCTCTCTTTCCTCCACTCCCTCTTCCTCCCTTTCTCTGCCTGTCTTTTCTCCCACTTCCCCCTCTCTCATTCCCTCCTGTCCCAATCCATAACTCTCCCTATTTTTCTCCGTCTCCCTCTATATCTGTTTCCTCCCGTCCTATTCTAATTCTATACCTCCCTTACTCTCAATGAACCTTCCATTCTATATCCCGTCCTTCCTGTCACCCTCCCCACACCTCCTCTCTCTTACTCTACATCTATATAGTCATTTAGATAAGCAAAAGAATTCTAACTAAATCTCAGTCCCATTAGTAATACGTAATTTCGCGAAAAATCCTACGATAATTTAAGGCAATCTATCTACTCGTATACACTACACGTATGCGGGTTGAGTCAACAATTGATTCTTGAAGTTTAACAATGACATGGTCGGCAAGGCAACATCCCGTTTAATAACAGAAAATTTACCAAAATATGTGATTTAAATGTTTAATATGAGAGATTTCGTACGGCAGGCGAAAAAAAACTTCATTAATTTTTCTAAAATATAGTTTAAATTCGAAGATCTAACGACAATTCTTTCTAATTTTAATTTCCAAAATAATAAAAGTAAGTGATTTTTTCAGAATATAAGCAAATATTTTTTAAATGCCTTAGAATAAATCCGGCAGATAGAACCTACGCTCGGACATTTAAATTCGGTCGATAAAGGTTAATGTTTAATCTATGTTTTTAATGTTTTAAATAATCATGTATACCTTGTATAACACTTGGGGGTAAAAAAACTCTTTGGGAACGGAACCCCCCTTATAACATGTAAGTCTATTGCTCGACTTTCGTATACGTTTTCAGGAACGCATTATGTACGAAACTAGGGAGCTGCCTGTATCCTATATCATATATATGTAAGAAGCAGCTATTTATAATGATGCCGTAGGCGCACGAAAGGAAATTAAACGTAGTAGATCTTGTTTACTTCGGTTGCTACGAAGATTGTTTTCGTTGACAACAGCTAAAAAAAAAACACGAAGAAAATTGCTAGGATCAAAGAGAATTACGAATTTCTTGAAAACGACTATTCCTTCAATAAAAATGTATTGGACAAAACATTTTATTTGATTGGTTCTACAAATTTTTTGAAGACATTTTAATATAAGTAATATTTTACGAGATATGACAAATTGTTTATTTTTTTCCGCCAGTAAAGTGTCACTCCTGATTATGCTATGTAAACCATTTATATTATACGTACATATTTATATCTTATTTTCCTTGCCCTTAAAGTCTTAAATACCAAATTTCATGAACATCCGAACGGTAGCTTCCGGAGATGAAACGCGGTCGGACGGCGGAGACGTGCCCTTACATCATTACGCTACTATCGCTTCGCTGGCAAAAAAACCCAAAAAACAAAAGCGAGCGAAGAGAGAGGGAGAGAGAAAGAGAGAGACTGGGGTTAGAGGGAGCAAGAAACAGCAGGATGGAGTCTAAGGTGAAACGAATGATAATATGTATCCCGTGAACCCCTTTTGGTCGCCTTAGGACGACGACGTTGAATAATTTAACCCCTGGAGCTAACAAGAGTAGGACGTGAAGGGATTCGTCACATTGTTTTCGGGCGGTAGCTCCTCCCAAACGAGCCCTCTCTTCCTCTTATATACCAGCTTTTCTCACGGTCTGAGTCCTCGAGGCCTGTTGTAGCTAAGCGAGAGAGAAAATACGACTTTCGTTCCATTTGATACTCTTTCACCAGACCATTCGTATCACTGCGCCCCAACGTCGTCCGACCTCTCTTAGACGATCCTTCGCCACGACGACGAATTAGATTCTAGATCCCCTCTCTCCGATTCCAAATCCCTTGGAGCTGATTTCCATAAGTTTTGCGGTCGCATCGGGGTTGGAAGGAAGAACGGATTCTCTGCTACTTTGTTGCCTGCGTTATCTTGGTTACGGCTACCGTCGCTTGAAATCGGCGCATATGGTGCTCATGGGATCGTGACTTATACCGAACAGGTTCTGCGTATGGATTGCAATACCGAACCAAAAAAATAAAACCGATATTTGATTTTATGAATACCGGTATTAACACCGGTATTTTGAACTTTTCCTTTAAATACTGAAAAAAAAACAAGAAAAATTTAAAAACTCGTATTATGTAGTAATAACAAATGAAGATTGAAACGGAAAACATATAATTTCAAAAATTAAGCTACACAACGTTCAAACGTTCAGTAATAAAACGACAAAACATTTTGAATACACTATAAATCATATTACTGAATAGTTTTTGTTATGCTATTTTTATAAATTTGCGATTTGAATTAAAATATGCTCGCAAAAATATTAATTCGTTGATACTTTGGTCTGCAATCTGGGTCGTATCTTTGTGCAAATTATACCAGCTGCAGGGAAGGCCCTCTCCGATTCGGCGCTCGTAGGGCGGACAGTCATTAGGAAATTATACACTAATTGCAAATATTTATAACTTATATTTTCTCCTTCGAAGTAAGTAATCTCGTCTCGAACAATTTTGATGAGATACTTAGTGCTCTTTTGCTTTACAGTTTCACTTTTATTCATATCGTTCATTTTCATAATTTTCATCTGCAGCTTTCCTTGCAAAGAAAGTGAAACAGACTGCGGAGCTAAGGTTTCTGTATCTTCATCCACATTATCGGTAGAATCTGTAGGAATCTGCCTGTTCCTCTAGACTGCCAAGACGTTCCTGTAAGTTCACAATTTTTCTCCTGGCATTGATCCGCGTACACGAGTTAGTCCATAGTTCCAAAATATTTTGTCAGTGTGAACATTTATGTTTAAATATCGTCGGTTTATAACTGATGTCCATTCGTCAAAATTAGATTAAATTTCCCACTACGGAGTATTCGATATGATAAATTTGTAACCATCTGACAGCGAATTTTTTTACTGCATTCCGTAACAGTTTTTCATGCAGTTAGCAGAATTCGGTATATCGCAAAATCCTCCAGCCATTAATGCTTTCCTTAGATCATAAGAAGTGAAAAAATATTAAAAGGCAAACCATCACTTGCTATCATGCGAGATAAAACGGCAGACAACGATCCATCTTTATTACTGCTAAAGAAACTTGTTTTATTTCCTATGGTTCCTGGATCCGTGTGTATTACTTGTGGCATGAGAATGACCAGCAGATTCATCATCCAAAACATTTATACTTCCTGAATATGATTCACAGATCAACATCCACAAAACACCTTTATTTTTGTAATACCGAAAATATCGGTATTGATCTTGGGAATACCAGTAGGTCCTCTTTCGTGGTGATTTTCCGTACGGTATTCCGGTATCCGGTATACCAGTATCGCAATGTCTAGTTCTGTAGAACAGTTTGCATAGTAAAAATTATGAAAATTGTTTAATAATTACGATTTGACTGCAGAAGCTTTGTTAATAGTCTTACCATTGGCATTGACGTTTATAAGTAAGAATGAAAGGAGAAAATTTTTAAGCTGAGAAAAAATTGTTCATAAAACCTGCCTACGTTAAACCAATAACTAGGTGCGAACAACAAATTTTCAACTCGAGTCGAACACTTGAAAAATTCGAGTTTCGAGTCGAGTTCGAGTCTTATGTTTAAAGATATATTTCAGATGGATCAAAGAGTTTTAAAACATGTACGTATTTCCTACAATATGAGGAAATTATTATTTATACTTTAAAAGCATTATTTTTTATTTAAACATTTTTATATTTTGTTACTAATCAAATAAATAAAAGAAATGATAAATTTTACAGGTTAATATATATTTCATCGAAGAGATCTTTGAATAGAGGTTGAAGCAGGGAAAGAAGAAAACAAAAATTATACACAAAAAGTTTTGTTTTAAACAACATTGTTTGACTAAGGAAATATTTTTACAACATATTGATAAAACTGCTATATGATTTTATTTGGGAATAATATATACAAGATGGAAAAGTTTCATTATATATAGACGTTTCTTACAGAGGAGGAGGATGAGGAGTAGGATATAACATACATATAGGAGGATACTAATGTTTAGGCACTTCCAGATGAGCTGGAGATTCAAATTTTTTTTCTTAGTTAGGATTTTGAGCAAAACCGACTATAAAAAACAAAAATCTTGAAAAAGTGCAACAATGCGGCCGCTAAAAATTCACAATTGTTTAAACAAATTTTCCAGGTTTATGTATTTCCGAATGTGCTACGGAGCTGAATTTTTTTTAGATGTAGGGTTTGTAAAAAAAACGAAATAGGAAATATACAAATTTTGATATTTTAATTTGTTTGGCAGTTAAAAATTCTTAAAGTTTAAACAAATAGGTAAATGTTTAGATACTACGGAGCGAGTTAGAGAGCTGAAATTTTCAAGTTATTTAGAATTTAGTCTATGTAAACGAATTAACATTTCATTTTATCCATGAAATTGTTATTGCGCCCGTTAAAAATTATTTAAATTTAAACAATTAGATAAATGTTATTTCACTTCTAAATGTGCTGCTAATTTAAAATATGATATAATAAATGTGTAGCATTATTAATCCAATGTGAAAAACGTATAATATTCATAAAATAGCAAAAATTAGCAATTGTTTCACTCCAATATTTTTCCATAAGGAAAAAAATATATTTGGTCCCTAGGAGAAATCTTTTGAATTAAAGAAATATTTCCCATGAAAAATCTCTCTAAAAAATTACTGTCTTTTCAAGGTGAGATGAAATGCTTGCAGTATGCAAGCACCTTTTACAAGTACTCCATAAATGGAATACACAGATATTTCAAAGGCGTTCTTTATAGGAAATACGTACAACACGGCATCGAAAGATTCTTCAATTTTTATACCCGAAATTAAAGTCGTAATTAGGTGGTCTCGCGGACTGTTTTGTGGCAATGTTGCCTTCGACCCGAATAATATATAGCATACAGATTATATAAGAGCTAGGAAGAGAAAAATATGGCGTTTAATTTTAGTTTGCCGAGAGAATCATCTTAGCGATCGATATAAACAAAACATGCGGTGTTTTGCTCGGGATTCTCTCGAATTTTTATCTCCGAAACTATAACTCGTAATCATGTGGTCTTGCGGACATTTTGGTGGTAAATGAAGTTCTCTATCCCATTAACGTTTTTAATCTATACCTTACAGATCATATAAGAGCTAGGAAGAGAAATTTATGGAAATTTAATTGTTGTTTGCTGAGAGAACCGTCTTAGCGATTGATGTAAACAAAATATGTGATTATAATTAATGAGGTCAGGCTCAATTTTGTGGAATTTATTCATAATGAAACGAATACTTTGTGGTTTCCACAACTTTATGCGATGTTTAGCAAAACATCGCTGTTTTGTTGTTAGGGATGGAGTTTTTATACCCACTTAAATTTATTCTTAATAAAAACTTATAATTCGCTTTTTTGTAATGTACGTATTTTAATTTTATCGGTAAAATCGACGAAGCCGTTCTCAAGCTGAGAAAAATAAATACTCCGGCCCTTTGATAGAAAAGGTTTTAAACCGCTGATCTAAATCAAATCAATAAAGAATTAAATTCGAATGCAACTTCAATAGTGTGTGAAATAATTGTAAGCATTATTTTTTTTAAATACCACATTTTTTTGATAGTTCAAAATTTTTGATCTTTTATTTCAGCCCGAACCGAGTCTAGTTTTTAAATTTCGAACAATTCGCACATCTCGACCAAAAACCCATAACATACGAGATTTGGTTACTTATTATACATTTCTCATACTCGAGTGTGGCTATTTTTATTATTAAAAAGTTTTTTTAAGGCACACAAGCTCCCATCAATCAAGCTGCTACCATGGAGGACAACTTTCCGAATTCAAGAACAAGCACAAAAAAGTACTTTTATCAGGTACAGTATAGCAACAATAAGGTCATGAAAAAAACCAGATGCACAATTTTTGGCTACAAAGCGCCCGTCTTCATTAATAATTGATCTAAATTTGTAGCCGAAATGCGAAACTGGTATTTTTATAACCTTGTTGCGGCTATTGGAGATACCTGAATCAAGTATTTTCAAAGGCTTGTTCTTCAATTTTTTCATCCATAAGAGTTTGATAATTCCCTGTTGAATTAACTTTCCGAATGATTATATCCAAGTTTTCATAAATTGTTTATTACAGCCATGCCTCGCTTTACGAGACAGATAGGTTCCTGAAAAATTCGCGCAAAACGGGGTCATTATGTCAATGAGGATAAGTCCCGTTGACGCCGTTAATCTGAAAAAAACAGCTTCTTGTTGGATTCAATCCATCAAAATCAGATGGCAGTCTTCGCATTTTTTCAGTAACTTATTTTCATCAGTAATTTTCAAATGGCATAAAAAACTAAAACCTTTATTAGTATATTCGAGCAAAAATGTAATTATTTCAGCGAGCGAGAGAGGAAGTTTTATTCGGAAAGTCACCTTTCTTTAGAAACTAGCGTAATTGCCCTCCATTATGACGGGGATGCGTGAATTGAGTATTGAGTTAAAATAAAATTTAAATAAAAAATTAATGAATTCAACTTTTATATGCACTAAATAGTAACCAATAAATATATAATCCACATAATCGAATTTTTCAGGAAATAAAAATATTTATGGTCACATAAAAGTTGTGTGGCAGGGAAATGTTAAGCATGACAAGTCACAACTGGCAATTTTATAGGAATCAGATAATAACGCCAAAATAATCGTCGATCGAGTGGTAAAAACGGTGTGCCGTCCTGGGGATTTCATCACATGCTGACACTTAATGGGGATTCATAGACGATTTTATTAAAATCCACAAGTCTGTAAGCAATGGAATTTTTAAGACGTTTATGGTTAGGCCGCCTTTGTTATTTTTAATACCTGGCTTGCTTCGTCCTATAACAAATCCGCTTAAAGCGGGGTCACACAAAGCGAGCTATGGCTGTTTAAATGTGGTGAACACGAGTTTTTAATATTGGTAATGCGGTACAAAGTGTCTAAAACAGTCCACTCATACGAATATGGAATATAATCACCTACAGACTATTAAAGTCGTTCAAAATCGGACACATCGAATAAAATGATTTGATTCAGTCATAAGAATCACTATTTTTATATTGGGATAAATATAAATAACTAAAAAAAGAAAATTCATTCGAAACTACTATTATAAATTATCGTTAAATTTTCCTGTTAAAATTAGATAATCCATTTAACGGTTAAATGGCGTTTTTAAAAAATTTAATCATTCTATTTTGATGTTTTTATCAAAGAAATCCTACTCTTTTCTTCGTATGAATAAAGTAATTTTCAAATGAACCGAAACTTCTACTGCTCAGCAGTATCACGTTAACACTCCACCGAGTAGCACAGTGCCTAAATATATTAAATACAGTACCGGACCCGTTATCAGTCGTCCCTTAATCCAGCAGGACCTGAAATCCGGCTATATTCGGAGCTCTTGCCCTAGGTACCAATTCGAAATTAACGCGCTGACTATTTCTCTGACCTGCAACTTTCTCCTTCATTCCGCTCCCGATTTTTTAAATTTTGTGGTTGGTATGCCACATGGAGTAATACACCAAGGCTCAAAAATTTCTACGAAAATGCATAAACATGGCAAAGAACGTCCATGGAAGTTCCGATTATCGCTTTGTATTTTGATTGGCCAAGTTCCAAATACTCTGATAGCGGAAAACGACGGAAAAACTATAGAGAATTTTTTCCTTATTTTTCTCGAATTTCCATTTTTACAAAGATCCTGAGATTTTCTATGTAATTCGTTTAATTTTCTTATTTTGCCTATCTAAATACATAGCAATAATTTGAATTCAATATAAAATGAAATTACCGTATTTTCTGATAGATAAAGCGCACGTTATTTATACAAAAAAGGTCGAAATCTAGAAAACTGACTGTGCGTGTTATACATAGGAAAACAAGTACATAAATACTTAAAAATTGACTTATTGAAAACAATTTTATTTATGAATATTATTATGATTCATTGATTCATGTCCTTTTGATGACAAATTCAGGATATTTTCTCTCATTCTGTCTAACAGCTTGAATTTACGTAATTCGGCGGGATCGGATGACGACAAAAGATTTTTTACCGCTAAAAACCTAATGTTTTCGAATTTAAAAAATTATAAAAAGACAAAATAATAAAAATCAGCGGTTGGCGAAAGAATGCGTATTCTTTTAGGTAGCCTTTCATTCAAGTCTCGTATTTTACCACGATTATAAGTATTGATTTATTTTTCAACAAAATTTTCAACTGTGGGGTTACAATGCATTTTAACCAGCGTTAAAAATATTAAGATGAACTTCATCTGCAAGGCGCTCGTTATCGATGGGAAAATAGGAGGATAAATATGCAATTGTGATTTCAAATTTAAGATAATAAGTATAATTGGCCTTAATTTGTAAATGAAAAAGTGTACAATGATTTGGTAAACAAAAAAAACTCTTTACGGGTGTTTTATCACAACTGGATCATCTGTATCTTAGATAAAAACTGACGTCTGCTTTGTCAGAGGCGTCCCTATAAAAGATCGATGCAGCCGAAAAATGATGGATGAGATAAAATAAAATCACTCGACATTCGGATATTCTTTGGGTGTATCAAATGAATTATCATCATCTCTGTATTTGTCACACATACAGGAAGGATATGATACATGTTTTGTGGAAACTCAAAGTAGTAAATTCCGTACCATTCATTAGCAAAAATGTTGCTTAATATCTTTCTTTTTGGTACAATAAAACAAAAAGTGTTTCTTCCTCTTTTGCAATGACAAATTTCCAGTTAAAAATTTAATTTATTTGAATTTTTTTAACAAGAAAATCATCTTTATACTTAATCAATTAGTGAACGTTCTATAATAATTTTAATTCATTCATTAAATCAAAGAAAAAGCTTATGGATTTTTAGCCATACATTTTTCAACGTAAACTCGAGTCATTTTTAGTGCTTTTCGTCATTGCTGAAAAGCACTTTTATCTTCGTGATGTCCGTCCGTCCGTACGCAAATATCAGGGAAAAATTGGCAAAACCGATTTCAACCAAATTTGGTAGATAGAATCAGCACACAAATATAGGCCCTAAATAGAATATTTCGACCAGACCGACTCAGCAGGGATGCCACAATTACAAAATTAAAATTTTAGGTAATAATGAATTTGGAAGGAATTGGCCGAACCGATTTCGACGAAAATACAAGTAATAAAAAAAATTCTTTTTACAAGTGTTTGTGTTGAACTGTTCACTTACAAATTTAATTCTTTCCGTAATTACGGATTTGGAAGGAATTTTTTGAACGGATTTCAACTAAATTCTCTATATAAGATTTGTACAACATACCATAATAAAATCAAGACGTTTAAAGCGGAGATAAAGAGTAGGGATACCACAATAAAAAGTAATTATATTTTTCCACGTATTTATAGAGAACTGATGAATTTCAATCCAATATGGTACATATAAAATTCATATAAATAAATAACCAAAATAACCTGGTCTACTAAACGGGGCTACCACAATATCAAGGTTAGTATTTTTCTGTAACTATGAGTTTAGAAGTTTTTAGCTGAACCGATTTCAAAAATAAATTTCGCTGGTAGGGCAAGTATAGAATGGCAAAATGAAATGAGCATGTTTCGAGCGTATCTATAAAGCAGAGCTACCACCATATAAGGAAAAATAATTTTCTTATTTCAAAGCAAATACATTAATATATGATTACACTACGGCGAATTTGACGATAAGCATTTATGTACCACGGGAAACTCGTGTGCATCCCTACTTGTTAGTGCTTTTCGTCAATGCTGAAAAGCGCTATTATCTTCATGATGTCTCCGTGATGACGCATATATCAGGGAAGAATTGGGTTAACCGATTTCAACAAAGCTTTGTAAGAATGAAGTGTGCAACATAAAAAAAAACAAAATCAAGATGGTAAGTATAGATATAAAAAGCAGGGCTGACACAACACAAGAAATAAAAAACATTCTTTTTACAAATATTTGTGTTGAACTGTCTGCATCAAGTATAATCAATTTTATATTTAAAATATACACATATATAGAAAACTATAATAGCATATTTAAACCGAATCAGTCAAACAGAGGTGCAACACTTACAAATTAAACTCTTTCAGTGATTAGGGATTTGGAAGGAATTGGCTGAACGGATTTCAATTAAATTTTGTATATATGATTTGTACACATACAATAATGAAATCAAGATGTTGAAAGCGGAGCTAAAGAGCAGGTCTACCACAGTAAAAAGTTAAATAATATTTCTTTTATACGTAATTCTCGAGACCTGACCACATGGATTTTAACTAAATATTAACACGTAAAATAAATTCCCGAAGAAAATCATTGTCTCGTAGTCATGACAGAAATATTGGGCCATTGTTATAAATTGTATAAAATCCCATTTTTATGCAGTTAAAATCAAATAATTGGACTAATTCGGCAAGAAATCGTGTTCTACTTTCAGAAAAAATAATTTTTCTTCTTTTCCCCGTCTTCTGATTAAAACCCTGAGTTTGTACCTAAATTAAAATTAATTTTAAAATGCAGTTATAAAAAGGCTTATACGGATTTTAATGGTTTTCTAATGGGACTTGAAAATGAATGGTTTGGGGTGTCAAAGACCCCGTTGTAAGGGGAAATTTTGGAATTTTCGATTTTACCTGATGGTTTTGGACCAACACCAAGGTTCCCTCCAAATGTCAGCTCTGTAGAATATCTAGAAGTACCTGAGGTTATATATATATACATAGCATTCGTATATAAATAAATAACAAAAATATCACATTTCAACCGGGTCGAATAAACAGGGCTACCACAATATTAAGGTTAGAATTTTTCTGTAACTATGAATTTGGAAGGTTTTGGATGAACCGATTACAAATAAATTTCGTTCGTAGGGCGAGAATAGAATGGCAAAACGATATGAACATGTTTAGAACGGTTCAAAAAAGCAGGGCTACCACAATATAAGGAAAAGTAATTTTGTGATTTTCAAGCAAATACATTAGTATACGATTATACTACCGCGAATTTGAGGAAAAGCACTACTATACCACGGAAACCCGTGTACATCCCTACTTGTCTTAAATAGCCACATTTTTGCGCGCAGTAATTAAAAAAAAAATTCTCATACCTACTTTTAAAGCGTTAAATTTAAAAAATTCTAATGCATTCATTTGAGCCCAAAACTTTTAAAAGTAGGCAAAGGACGATCCATAAAGTGTTTTACGAGTTCTATCTCAACTAAAACGCGGTCCATATTTCTTTTAAAAATAATATCCTTTTTTTTAATTAATCAACTCAACCGTGACCGTAGTTCAAGTTAGACTAAAAATATTCAACGTTTTCTTTCTCGATTAAAGTCGAACCACGTATTAGGGAGAAAGAATCGCGCGTCAAAATAAAAGAAAACGAAACATTTTCCCGGGGGAAATGTTACGACCGAACGTTTCCGCTCGAATGGAGTTTTACTCTGTCATCATTCACCACTAAAAGTCAAAAGATTTCGAACCTTTTTCTCTCTCTGTCTAAAATGAATAAGAGGAATTGTCGAAGAAGAAAATGACGCTACAGTTCCCCATATTCATTGCCATTTGGTTCCTCTACTCACCGACGATTTTCACCGCAGCGTCTTTAAAGAGGTTTGAAACATTTAAAACAAAAAAAATAACTTTTCCCGCAGATCGCGAGAAAAGGGGCGATGCAAAATATGTTCTCTGGCTATTCTTTTTAGAAATATGACAGCCGAAGATGAGTTCTTGGTTTTATTTTAATTTTCCGTTTGGACCCCTTAAGCGTTGCCTCGGAGATGCACGGATTAATGCCCCCCCCCCTCCTCCCCTCCATCCCTGCAGAATATTTCCCGCCATGCAATTCTTCTCGAAAAAAAAAGAAAAAATCGGTCGAGGACGTAATGTCGACGTAATCCGTATTTATGAGGAATGCAACGCACTGGAAGAAATCGATGGGAAGGCTCTCGGCGCCAAACGGCTTCTACGGTTCGTGGGTTTGAATGTTTTACGACCGAGCCATCAAAAGTGCACGCCCTTTGGGAATTATTTACGCTGGCGTTTTTTGAGAATGGAAGCTGTGAATAGAGTGGAACTTCCATAAGTCTAACTTCAAGGGAAACAAATAAATATTCGAGTTATAGGTAATTGGACGCATGGAAATACGTTTATCTCACAGGGATTTTGCCCGGCAAAATTATTCATTTCGAGTTATAGACGTTCGAGTTATGGAAGTTCCATTTTCTTTTTTCTTTTTTGCCATGTACCTCATCCACCCACGGCTTCTTTAAGCTGGCATCCACTTCCGAATTTTATTTCTTCTTACTCGCTAGAAAGCTTTCTTCGTACAGAATCGAGATTTTAGATTACTCCTAGATTCCTTGGAGCAAAATTTTAAAGAGATTTTTCGAATCGCAGAAATGATTTTTTTTATTGTTCCTTGCTTGAGTTATGGTAAAAAGGAAGGATTTTGATGGCCCGTATAAAAAATGGCTTGGTTACTGTTCGATACGGAGTTTTCATTCTAAAAGCGTATCCTTTAATTTGTCCGTGAGTTGCGGGATGTAGATAATTCCGTTCACTCGCTCCAGCATTTTGAGTTTTCTATTCTTTTCGTGTAAGGAAGTTTATTTATGACGTCAGCTCAACGCAAAAAGTTAATTATTTTTTTAAATTGCCAGTGTTTGAATTGAGACTCCCGTGCTATACATTTCCGGAAATTTGTCCGTTGCAATAAATCTACAGCGGCATTAAGTGAACAAGTAATGGCGTATAAAACAGTTGCGAAGGTAAAAATGATGAAATTTTTAAGTGACATAGTTTGCGCTAAACACACGCTAGCCTAGACATGCTCATTCGATTATGTTGTGTACTAAATTACTGGAAGTTATATGCAAAAAATCGTAGTTTTTTTTTAAGTGAGAGCGAAATAAAGAATGTAACGCCTGTTGTTATTATGCTATTCCGTTTACGCGAGCGTTTAGTCATTTAAATCCGATTACTTTCTCATTTTTTATTGGATTCGGATAAGGTAGGGTAAATGAATTACTTTTCAAATAATGAAACAAGTTTCTTGGGGTCAAAATCAAATTTACTCCAAGTACATAAACCACAATTTTCTGCCATTTTAAATTACATATGCGTAAATAACGCATAAAATGTAACCTTTCTGGATTTCAGAATCACTTAAGAGCGAATTTGTAATAATTTAAAAATCGCGACAAATAATACAACAAACTATGTAAAAATCACACTATATTACTCAACAACAATACAAGGTTTCAACGTAACAACCACATGTTTCACAGATTTACGTTATATACAGTGGGACGGTATCAGTGAAATCAGAGAAAAAGAAATAACATGCAAATTGATCAATTAACGCAAACAAAGAAATTGCATACATTATTCCTTTCTCTCTGATTTCGGTGTTTTTTTTACCGTCCCACCGTATATAAATCTGTGAAATATCCGGTATATTCACATGATGATGACTTTGTTACGTTTAAATCTGGTCGTGTTATTGAGTAATATAGTGGAATTTTTACGTGGTGTGTTGTATTATTTGTTCCGAAGTCTGGAATTCCACAAAATTAAGGCTTCCCTCGTGGATTATGATTTACATTAGGCTAATCGATTTTCAAGCGGGCACAAAGTTTTTACATTTTAATGCGAAAAAAGAATTACCGCGTTCGATGAATATCTACGCTCCGAGAGCACAGGTACAAATTTTAATACGAAACGTCAACTTTAATTCATAGCGTTCAATCTCCGCAGTATACGCATTTAATATATTTAACTGTTTCTCCGAAATTTTGAAAACGGCAAATAAAGCATTCACCTGCAGAAAATTTTGCATTCGCATGCACTGTAATATTTTAAGTGCATGTTTCTTGTTCATATTAAACTCATATTGCTTATCTATCAAATTCGCATGTTACATTATTTGCCTTGAAATACCAGTCAAAGTGAGGCAACATGCCAAAGCGCGAAGCTATTCAGAATGTATATGGGGGAAAATTATAATTTTCAGCTTCTTGTAAATAAACTGACGTGTTGATGGATAAAAGAAAACGCGCCGGGAAAATAATAACAACCTTACGATGATATTATTTTTGAGAAAACGAGGAATTTTATTTTGTCGCCTACATGACATATCTTCATCGCTCAAAACGCCTCCCATTTAACATCATCCAGACAAGTGAAAGACGACGGAATTTCACTTTTTTCGAACGGATTCGGTGACGCAAGCGTCGACAATAAAATAAGAAAGCCTCTAACGTTCCTCGAATTCCCGAACACCCCCCCTTATAAATTCATCATTTTTTAAGCGGCCGTTGAACGGCCGAAACCTAAATATATATATATATATATATATATATATATATATATATATATATATATAAATGTAATGCTCCTCGTCCTTCCCCGGAACATAAAATAACATCCGCCGCCACCTGCTACCGACGATATTTCATCCCTGGTTTCTCCTTATGCGACCATTAAAAAAATGTAAACGAAAAGAAGTCCCGCCTGTTAACGCCGCCCAAGAAAAGCTTTGCATGTCCTGCCTCTCAACCCTCCCTCTCTCCTCCTCCTTAATTCTCCACTCCTTTTTCCTCTCCTTTCGTCTACTCCTTTCCCCCGACCCATTTTTATCCCTCTCATCTCCTTCTCACCCCTCTTTCTTCCGCTTAGCTGGGACACGATTGCGTAGTTGACGCGGTGGGGTGAATTTCACCCCAGTCTGCATCGTCGTCGAATCTATTTGATCAAAATCGCTATCAGTGACGTAAAACTTCGATTAGTCAAAAAATAAAGAAATGCGGCAGTCCCTCGATTTTAGCGGATTTTAAATTCGAAGTTCCAAGCATTCGCGCAGAAATTATTGTACCGATTTTCGGCGTTCGCGGAATGTAAATTTCGCTTATTCGCCGATCGCATCTCATGCTGCTCGTTTGACAAGTCAATCGAAAATAGCCCGAATACCTCTCGGCGACAAAACAAGTACATCGTAACAGCCAAGGGAATGAAACTATCAGTATTCGCGGTTTCTATATAAGCGACATTTTCCAGGAACAAAAACCCCCGTTAATACGTACTGCACATCGAGAACCGACCGATTCAAAGCATGTAAGCGGTGTTTAAAAACGTAATGCACCGTATCCCACGCACTTACAAATCCTTAACTGTCCTTGATCCTTACCTCTATATCCTCCTCATCTACCAGCTGTTAAATTGTCAAACCCTGCTATCTTTCTCTCTATTTCACAGCCACGGTTTCGTTAAATTAATCCCTTAACCACTGTCCTTTTCCCCTACCAATGATGCGCAGTTTGTTTTAATTTTTAATTTCATTCACATTCATTGTTTTTTGTATGTTTTATGGTTTTAGCACTTCTTTTTAAATCGCTTATGTTTTTATTTTGTCCGTCCGTCCGTGCGAAAAGTTTTGAGGCGACGAGAAGAGCTGGGAAGATTTTCAGGACAGTTTCGGCTGGTGACAGACATGAATCCTATTGATTTTGGGGGCCGCCCGTTTGCCTTTAAGCAGGATTTTTAAAAAACTCTTTATCTATACGGGTCCGTTATGGTCAAGTTTCATTTTGGTTACGTTGTTACAAGAATAAAAGCGAAGCTTAAATAGGTTCAGTTTACTTTTGAAAAGGGATAAAGATCACATCAGAACTGCTTAACTGCGGTGAGGCATGATTTTAATAACTTTCAATTGGTTTTGCGTTTTACGTTTGGAGGAGAGGAGGTCGAGGAATCAGGTGAACATAATAAAGGAATGGGAGCTTCATTTGCTAACGGAACATGAAAAAGTGCGCTTTATTTATTGAGATTTATTTGGAATTGTTAACTTAAATCTTTCACAAATTTAGTACAACAATTATGAAAAATTAATTTATTCAATAATAAATTAAGCAATTAATTTTAAAAATCAATTACAGTAAAACCAATTTGGAGCCTCTTTAATTCAGAGTGCCTTCTTTTTTTAATTATCTATATATAGGCTTCCACATTCATTTTTTTAATCGACGATTTAAATCGAAGTTTAGTTTCCCTAGAGATTTTGAACGAATATCGACGAATAAAATTACTACCAGTGTAGGTTTAGTAGTTTTCGAAGTTTATTTTTCTTAAAAATCGACGTTTATTTTTCCTAAATATCGTCGACCAATATCGACTTTTACTTGAATACATTTTACTAGGCTTGATAGTTTTCGACGTTAATATTTCTTAAAAAGCGACCACAACAATAGTTTATTTTCCTGCAAATCAACAATTATTATTTTTATACATTTAATTGGGCATTTTAGTTTTCGACCTTAATATTTTGGCTATAATAATCGAAGAGGTAGATTATCCAGAAATACACACAAACATCGACGTTTATATTTCTTAAGAAGCGATAGATAATATCGACGTTTATTTCAATACATATCATCAATTTTTATCTAGAAAAGCCTTATGAATTCAATTCATTCTAATTAAGTTTAATTAAAAGAGTATAAATAAAAAGAAGACTTGTTGTTATCTATATTTTGGCGAATGTAATGTTGTTCTTCGGCCATCAACCTGGAATAGTTCATTTTTCACAATAAATCAGAAACTATATTCTACTCGTTAATTCGTGCTCCTTATTCAAGAAATCGTGATCATTAGTGAGAAATTAATGTGACGTGAGTATAATGCACAACCTAATGTATGAATGAATATTTAGATGATAAATATATCATCTTGTTGAGTAATAAACGACTATGAATGCGGAAAAAAACCCAGAATGCGTATATGGAACGATGCTCCTTCGACAGCATTGCAAAAGAAACTAAGCACAGGAGACACTCTAAGATGGATTATATATATTTTATGACAGGGTGCTTTTGGAAATGTCATAAGGCCATCTGACTATCGGTACTTATTTTTCAATCCGGGGAAACCTTTCATGTCCTCTCTTGGAGGAGGTAGGTAGATGATAATATCGCGCAGAGGTCGCAATAGACGTTCCCTGACATTTCTGTAAATGGAGTCCAAAGTGCGTATGGATTATCGAATCTGGCCGAGGGCAAAGAAAGAGCACAATAAACCGATCATAATATTTTGTCCTTTACCTTTGGATCCCACGGATTCTCAGTATCTGCCCTTAAGACAGTGACATAAGCAACATTGGAAAGCTAATTCCGAATATTGTGTAGCCGTTTGGTATGACAACTACAGACCGTCTCTATCGTTTTGGGTGTTTGATGGTAAAACATGTTAGGTTTGAGAGCGGATAACAAAATTTTAAAATCATGACGCATAAATTTCGTATAAAATGTAGCGTGAAAATCGACACTTATCGACGACAATTCATTTTCGTCGAATTTAATTTTTTTTTAAACTCGATGTTTATCGACGTTTATCGTTTTAAATCGAATCCTACAAAACCTATATATATATACTAGTAGAAGGTGCTTGCATACTGCAAACATTTCATCTCACCTTGAAAATTCCTTCATTTTTCAGACAGATATTTCATCATGAGAAATATTTCTTTAATTCTAAAGATTTCTCCTCTTGATAGGTTTTGGTTTTTTCATTAAGGAACAATAATGGAGTAAAACTATTGCTAATTTTTGCAATTTTAGGAATATTATCCTTTTCCCACATTGAGTTAATAATGCCACACATTTCTGCCAAATTTTAAATTTATAGTAAAATTAGAAGTGAAATAACATTTATCTAATTGTTTAAATTTAAATAATTTATTACGGCCAAAATATCAACTTTATGGATAAATTGAAATGTTTATTCGTTTATATAGACTAAGTTATAAATAGCTTTAAAATTTCAGCTCTCTAACGCGCTCCGTAGTATCTAAACATTTACCTATTTGTTTAAACTTTAAGAATTTTTAACTGCCAAACAAATTAAAATATCAAAATTTGTATATTTCCTATTTCGTTTTTTTTACAAATCCTACCTCTAAAAAAATTTCAGCTCCGTAGCACATTTGGAAATACATAAACCTTGAAAATTTGTTTAAACAATTGCGAATTTTTAGCGGCCGCATTGTTGCACTTTTTTAAGATTTTCTAGTCGGTTTTGCACAAAATCCTACCTAATAAAAAAATTTCGAATCTCCAGCTCATCTGGAAGTGCCTAAACATTAGTATCATCCTATCATCATTATATATAGACGTTTCATACAGAGGAGGAGGAGGATATAACACATATAGGAGGAAAAAAACAAAATAGGGATTATAGAAATTTTGATATTTTTATTTGTTTGGCAGTTAAAAATTTTTAAAGTTTAAACATATTTCTAGATGCTTAGACACTACGCCGCAAGTTAGGAAGCTGAAATTTTTAAATTATTTAGAAGTTAGTCTATGTAAACGAATAAACATTTCAATTTATCCATAAAATTGTTATTTTGGCCGGTAAAAATTATTTAAATTTAAACAATTAGATAAATGATATTTCACTGCTAATTGTACTATAAATTTAAAATTTTGGCAGAAATGTGTGGCATTATTAACTCAATGTGGGAAAAGTATAATATTCCTAAAATTGCAAAAATTAGCGAAAGTTTTACTCCATTATTTTTCCATAATGAGAAAACGAAAACCCGTCCAGAGAAATCTTTAGAATTAAGGAAATATTTACCATGATGAAATATCTCGCGGAAAAATGAATGTATTTTCAAGGTGAGATGAAATGCTTGCACTATGCAAGCACCTTCGACTAGTATGTTATATCCTCCTCCTCTGTAAGAAACGTCTATATATATAATATATATATATATATATATATATATATATATATATATATATATATATATATATATATATCATCATTCGTGTTCTGTCTTGCGACAGGTCCTACCAATTAATTAATTAATTGGTTTTGACTAGGGAATATACATACACGGTGTGGTGGTTTCCCGTTGCCTTCCACACCGGACTCACACACAGAAGGGAGGAGGGAAACCCGGTGCCGGCATTTGCCTGCTCTTACGAAGAACACCAGGGGGGCCAACGGCTTAACGTCCCTTCCGAAGGACGGAACAGCTGAATTTGCGCGGTCTCCTCAAACCACGCAAACAGGGGGCCGGGTGACCTTGAGAAAAAATCCTAATCTCGCAGGATTCGTACCCGATGACTTTTTCAAGCATCGGGCGAGTAGCAGCCAGCGTCCTAACCACTACACCACCGGCACCCCTTTTATATATATACAGTCTTTTATTTACGCAGAACTGAGATTTTTTCTAATTTAATTATACATTTTACCACTTCCTGTCTTCTTAAATAAGTATCGAAATATAATAAGTATCTAAATAATAAAAACAAGACAGTTATCGGCTTTTAAAAATAACAATTCCAATAGAAATTAATAAAGAATATTGGTACCCGCAAAAAAATTTGCGAAGTCAGTCAGAAATCTGCATGTTTAAAAGGAATGAAAGTTAATTTATCCTTATAAAATTAGACAACTGATATTTTGAATGTCATGTTTGTTTTTATGTGCAATTTTAATTGCCTCTCCCTTACTGAAAAGGTCACATTCCAGTATTGAAATAAAGAAAGAAGATTTTTTCTTTTGGTCATTCGTTAAAAATGCCCACAGCCCACACGCAGTTTACTGAGTAATAATAATCTTTAACTATTTACGTTATGATCTATTAACTTCGACATTGCTACAACTATAATTTCGATGCATCATAAACAGTGCGAAGCGGATAACGGAATTCTTTTGTCAATTTGAAGGCTTAATAGACGCTAATTCAATCGGAGGCTACAATGCGGGTCGCCTTGGCAACGCCCGGAAAGATGACGAGAAAGCCATAAAAGTTCGAAATGAAATGCAGTTTACTGAGACATTATTTCGTGTAACATCAAAACCTTGCAAAAATAATATATTTTATAGTTTTAGCCATCAAATAAAGCAAAAACGGAGAAATTCGGTGTATATTTACGTATTATTATAAATGAAAGAAAAAAAACCTTGAAAAGTTGAAACTCCTGTTTAAACATATGGAAAAATATAATCGTCTCCCGGAGTCGAATCCGAGACACTTTTGTAAACGAAAATAGTTTACTCGGGGTCTCCTAGTTGACAGAAACAAAATAGCGTTTACAGCAAACTGTTCAAGAGATAAAATGGGACATTGAGTAAATATATATAAAGATACTATTTATTACTCTTGAAGTGAGAACGCCGCGCAGACACTAAGAAAGCTGACTAGCTTACTTATTGATAGCGGTCTTATGTCAAAGGGAAATGTTTGTCCCCAGTTCCATAATTTCACGTCACCACCGCGTGCGGAATGCATTTTCCAGTTGCCCTTCAGTTTAAAATTTGACTTCTTCGTGATAACATCGTCGAGCAAGTTTTGATCATTTATTCAACGATTCCTTAAAATTAAATATGGAGTACGACAGTAAGTGCATGAAAAAGCTATCAAACGACGTTGAAGTTCTTATTGACGGAATCGAAGATGAAGAGTGTCAAAATGTGATATGATATGTGAATAACATTCGTATGAGAAAATGTGATTATTAACATACGTTGCCGGATAGTGATTAATTACGATTGTTTCTTATGAACTACGACTTGAAAATATATAAATATGTTCTACAATTCGGACTTTTCACTAAATTGGACTACCCCATCCCCCTATTATTCCGAATTAGTAAGGTTTTAGCTTAGAATCTTAATTTGAAATTTTTGAGGTACCTCCTGCCGATCACTGACTTTTTAAAAAATATTTTTTTCTGCGGTGCTATAGATGGAAATAAAGGTCACACAAATTTCGAAAAATTTATACTTTCTATCTATAACCATTTGCTCAGAATCCTATTTGAAAATTTTGAAGGCACACTATTTCGTCCACAGATTTTTCAAAAACATTTCTTCTGTAGTGTTGTAGACGGCATCATAAAACACATACACTCTGCAAATTTCAGTTTTATATCTCTTACAGTTTGCTTGCTATATTCATTTAATTGATGGGACAAACAGGTGCGAATACAGCGTGTTGATAAAATAAAAATCGCTTTTGCTGTTATATTTAAAATTTATGCTCTTTAATAACTTATTATTTGTTGATAAATCCGTTGTAATAGGCATATTGGTGGATGATTTTTTATTTTACTTAAATAAATAAATAAAAACACTTCTGCCATGTATCAAATAAACTAAATACTCGCTGGGAGAGAACGTAACACAAACCACACCGTACAAAGGGAGAGTTAACTCCTCTCCCTCCTTTCTTCCTAGGGTTGCCACCTAGCGAGAGGTTCATTCCGGGAGATTTCTAATTTAGGTGGTGAAAATTCCGGAGAATTTCTCTCAGTCGAAAAATACATAACCCAAGCAGTAAATCTTAGTTATTTGTTATTACTAAACAAAATATTAGTATTCCAACTGATTTTTTGTGGTGCTGGACTCCAGCATACATTCTCGTTGAATTTCAACAATAAAGTTAGAGATGAATCTCTGATACAGAAGGAAACTAAATATAATCTGGTATCATTCACCTAAAATCACTTTATCATGGAATATTTCTCATGCATTGAAAAAATTAAGCAAGACTTATGAAACTCGTTTAATTACTATTTAGAATACATTAACCTAAATTTGACAATGATTGTATTTTATGCATAATTATAGCAAATATTGAACTGAGTGTCTTTTCAAAAAACCCTTATTTATTTATTAAATTTAAAATTGTACTTCGAATTGCTTCGTGCAGCCTCCAAAAGTTTTGGTTTTGATAGTAAAAATGCATAGAAATCCTAACAAGAAAGATTAAAATTTGTGCAAACTTGGATTTCAGCCTTGACGTGATTTATGCTTAGTTTGTTTCTGTTTTTGCACCACAGTTCACTCATGACACTGAAAATTCGTTCGCAAGCTGCATTAGACACTGGAATCGAGAGCACAAACGATACAATTTTTTTCAGTTCTTCTTCAACTCCTTTATTCACCTTAGAAAAGAAGTTAACCCATCTTAAATCCACCCTTTTTGTACTAGCCGCTACAACTTCACGGAGGCCACCGAATACACAGAAGTCTTCATATAGTTTGTCTTCATCGATTGCTAATTTTAGTGTATTTCCATGATTTTTGACTTCATACCATGTAATTTCTTTCTTCATTGATAATATATTCATGTTTTTATATGTAGAGCTCTCAAAATCATACCACTTTTCCAGGTAAGTTAAGCACCTTTACATCTACCTTTACATCTACAGTACATCTATCCACTTCATTTAAGCTACTCAATATATAAAATGTTTTCTGGCCTTAAAATTTATCATTTTTCCTATTGGTAATCTTCTCGCGAATATCTAACATAACTGCATGCAACTCCGTGCATGTAACATCATCACTTTCCAAAATATTAACACTATGCTCAAATAAATTCAAAATATTTTTCAAAAAATACGAATAGCAAAGTGCTGGAGAACTTTCTTCTCCAAATGCTTTCCATATTATTTGGGAACACTCAGTTTCACCTTCCTCTAAAAAACTTTGCATTTCTGGTTCATTTAACCATCCATCATTAAACTTTGTGGAATATTTAATTTTTTTTTAAGTTGCCATTTTTCTGGGGATGATTATTGAATCTAAAAGAAAACTTATTTAGGTGACGTTAATATTATATATATATATTTATTTATTTAGGCTTATTAAGATAGCTACAAGACAACCAGTGCATGAAAATAGAGTAGTACATATTGTAGATAGTGCACATAAGTAAGCGTTAAAAGAAACAGAATAAATGTAAAAATACATTTTAAAAATTACCAGTCACTTATGTAATGAAAATAATATGAATAGTTTAATGTAAGCTACATGAATACTTACTGGACAATACCTATTTTATTAACACTAATATATTATTGACTCCATATACGACACAACCATGTGACACCATCCTTACGGAGTGATTTATCAGGCTACGGGTCGAAAAGAAAAATACAGTATGCGCCGACAGCTCTCTAGACAGCTGGCGCCTGATGAATAGAAAAGCACGACTTTAATTTGCAACCAAGTATTAGCCGTCTCACCAGCCACAGTTAAAGTGAGATCTTCACTATCATCTACAAAGTTTCAAACCAGAATGAATTTTAAAGGAATATCGCTTTAACATTCTCCTAGAAGGATCAAGTGTAACAATAAAAAATGTTTGTGAGTACATTGTTAAAAAATTGCCATCTCCATTGAGAGGAACATGAGGAGTAGCCGAGAAAGTATACATCTTTGCACTAGTTATCCATTACTTTGGATTAAATATACCGGCCAAACTAAATTTACAAATTTCAACTAGGTAAGTATAGCCACGGATCGGCATATTCCTAAATTCCGGGAGATTTTGACCTCCCGCCGGGAGACACGTGTCTTACTCCATAATTCCGGTAGAGGTGGCAACCCAATTTCTTCCTCTCTTTCATTCCCCAACTCCCTCTTCTATTGCTCTCCTCCCTCCGATCTCCTCTCCTTACCGGGCTCTTCTCGGCGACATTCGTCCTCCACTCACCCCACCATTTACTCCGCCCGTTCCTGAAAATCTCCACTTCCTTCCCTCTCTCTCTCTCTCTCTCTCTCCTAAATTCCGCTAAACTCCTTCCCACGTGCCTCCCACCCCCCCTCTACTTTTCTCCACCCGAGAAAGCAGGATCCTAAGGGAGAAAAAAAGAATTCTCCAGTGCGAAAGAAACCCTCTCGTTTTCCTCCCCTTTTCCCTTCCTCCCTCTCTCTCCCTCTCCTCTGACTCCCTTCTACGTCTGTACTACTCTCCCTCTATATTCCAAATATAAATAGAATTTTTAAAATAACATACCCTGGTGGAATAAAATTCTCGGATTAAATAGCGTAAAACGGACTGAAGAACGCATTAGAAATTTCTATGCAATATTGTATCATACGCACATTTATCTTTGCATTGCATATTGTGATGCCAATTTTTAAAGATTCGAATTAAAAATAACCAATAATTTTGTTGAACTTATTTGCTTTAGAATGTCTTATATATATATATATATATATATATATATATATATATATTATATATATATATATATATATATGTGTGTGTGTGTGTGTGTGTGTGTGTGTGTGTGTGTGTGTGGTGTGCGCGCGCGGCGCGCGCGTGCGTGCGTGTGTGTGCGCGCGCGCGCGTGTACACATATATACATTTATTAATACCTTTACATCAGAGCTTTTTTTATATATAGCGTGTGTTTGAAGAGCACAAAGTGAGAGTCAGAGATTATGGCGTAAAAAAGGAAGATCCACGGATTTGTCATAACCTTTTTTTTATGTGGAAGGACGTAAAATACAGATGGATTTCCGAGGGAGGATTAGTCGGAAGGAAGAAGAGTGTGGGAGGACGTGGGAACAGGGGAGGTATAGGGCGAAATAAAAATAGTCCGAACGGCGGAACGATGGTGGAAGGGAGAAATGCTCCACGTTCCCTCAGCTAAAAAATCTGATGTGGCCACCACATGACTTTCTCCATAACTGTAATATTTCTAAAAATTCCAAATACTATAGGTTACATAATAATAAATATTTTAAGAAACTGCGATAACATTTTCGACTTTACAAAGAACAGAAATAAACCCAACCATTGCCTTCTGATATTGGATATAGCCACGAAGCTCCAACAATTAAGAAAAGAAAAAGAAGCGTTACTAACACGTAACTGTCAATTGTTAACAATAGTCGTCGGTAGGTGGCGTGGTGGTGGCAGCTAAAAATATAAGATACCACTTAAACATTATATGAAAAATGTTTCAAACAAAGGTTGTAGAAAATAAAATTTCTTACAACTTTTGTTCCGTTACATTTTTAGATTTATCAAATATTAAAGCAAATATTTCAAAAGAACGGATAAGTTACAATAGTAAACACCTACTTCCAGCTGGCCGATTTTTACCAAAAACTAATCAGTTCTTCGGACTTATATAAAAATGTTAAATATAAAATTTCGCGTATATGGAGAAAGTGATAAACGGGTATGTGGTTTTCGTCGATTACTTCTTTTTCAGGCTAGAATATATATATTCGGAATCAGCATTTTTTAGTATAGGGGAAAGTATTGTCTTCATGAAAAAAGTCGATTTCGAGATTTCAACGAAAATACACGTTTTGAAGTTCCCTGAACACGTTTTGACCATTTTCTCGATGATGTCTGTGGTGTGTGAATATGTGACAGTTTTTTGTGGGTGCTCTAATTCAAAAACTATTAATCAGGTCAATGGGAAATTTTTTATATTTAACATTTTTATGACAGTCACAAGAACTGATTAGTTTTTGGTAAAGATCGGTTAACCGAAAGTGGGTTTTACTCTTGTCACTTATCCGTTTTTTTGAAATATTTGCTTTAATATTTGATAAATATAAAAGTGTACTGGAATATAAGTTGTAGGAAATTTAATTTTCTACAACCTTTGTTTGAAACATTTTCCCATATAATGCATTGTTTAAGAGATATTTTAAAAACTTATTTTTTGCTGCCACCACCTACCGACGACTATTGACGCTTAGTTACTTCTTATTGTTAGTAACGCTCCTTTTTATTTTCTTAATTGTTGGAAATTTCTGGCTATATCCAATATCATAAGGCTACGGCATGAGTCTATTTCTGCTGTTTGTAAAGTCTTAAATTTTTCTCGCAGATTCTTAAAATATTCCTTATCATTTAACCTTATTTTCGTCGATGATATTTTTATGGGAAGTCAATATTCTGACCAACGGGAGTGCAGATCAATCTTTTATCACCTAACTCACCACGAACTCAAAAATTGTTGTGATATCGAAATAACAATATTTATGCATTCATTATTATTAATTCCTTATCGAGATTATAATATTGAAAAAAAAAAATATATATATATATATATATATATATATATATATATATATACACACACACACATACATATAGAGATAGAGAGAGATTATATAATTCGCACATAATGCTACTTAATTTTGCACAACATATTTATACTCCCTTTAGATAGATAAAGTATTATTTTATGAACTTGTATGAATACTCGTGTGAGTTATCTGAAATATTCTGTATAACTAAAACTTATAAAATATAATCCTATGTAATTATACTTGTTAACTAAATGAATTTAACGACCACCCTTATATGGTCTTCGCCAAATTCTGAATGACAGTTGTCAAAAACCAATGGAAGATGTGAGAAACTGCTGAAAGATGATGGAAACCCCCTAGAAAATTAATATTGCAGAAAAGTATGACACCTAATGAGTTGAAATAAATCATGAAATATTGATAAAGCGCTATAAACTTGAATTTAAAAATATATTCAAGTGTTCAAAGAGGTTTTGGGTTATCTTTTTGACGCTCGTATAACGTACTTGTCCTAAGATTACGAAAATTGGTTCTATGTTCATTACTTAGGATTTAAATAAGTACCACTGTAGTTGCGTTCTACTTTATCCTTTTAGCTCAAATGCCAGAAGTGTATGAAGCGCTTGTATTACGCTATAAAAATATTTTTTAAACTGTGTATGTATGTATGAATGCCCAGTCAATTCGCCTCTCTTACAGCACAAATGGGTATCTCAGAGGTAGTGCAATGAATAACCGGGGAGGGAGGAGGGAAACCCGGTGCCGGCATTTGCCTGCTCTTACGAAGAACACCAGGGGGGCCAACAGCTTAACGTCCCTTCCGAAGGACGGAACAGCTGAATTTGCGCGGTCTCCTCAAACTACGCAAACAGGGGGCCGGGTGACCTTGAGAAAAATCCTACTCGCGCAGGATTCGTACCCCATGACTTTTCCAAGCATCGGGCGAGTAGCAGCCAGCGTCCTAACCACTACACCACCGGCACCCCCTTTAAACTGTGTATTTTTTCTCATCACTTAATGCTAAATATTTCAGAGCATAAAATATTATTACATGAAAATTTGTTTTATCTCCAATTTCAATAAATCACAGCATTGCAAAAATACCCATAAGTTTTATCATAAGAGAATAGTGTAAATGTAATGTCCACAAAATCATGAATGATCATCCGAAGTAGGGCACCTTATGCATCCCATGAAGTTAAAACAACCATATAGAAATACCTTATCACCTATGCCATCTGTTAACTTTTTGTGCTACTACAACCTCAAAGCATTCAATCTGACGACTACATACTCTCTTATTGCATTAAGATGCTTAAATGCAACATTTCATACGTTTCCTAGAAATTCACATTGTTGCACCGAAATAGCTACTAATTTTATATTACTTAACTAGGACAGTTTCTTAAAATCCACCAGTGCATGCGAATATCTAACCTAGCCACCATGTCTACGACGACAGAGAGAGAACTACTGCAAGAGTCGAAACTAAAATACAAGTTTAATCTAATATCATACTTTCCAACCTACATCAGACAAAATTTTTACTGATTAAAATGAAATTTTTTAAATCGGTAATTCAGTCTCACGAAGCACCAGCCGAAAAATGATTATCGAAATATCTCTGCAGTTTGGCCCAACGATCTGCTTCATTATCTTAAGATAAAATAAATAAATGATAACACCCGCTACGGATGCATTTCCTTGGCGAAATTGCTCCATGCGAGAAAACATTCTTCAAATGTTTAAATCGAAACGACCATATTAAAATTTACGAATACGATTTAAGACCTCGAAACCTGCTTCACAAACTTTGTAATTTTCAGCGGGATTGCGCAAAGTTATCTCAATTGGAAAGACATTTTAAGTATTTATACAAAAACTAATTACTCACATTTTTACCTAGACGGCTTCTAATAAGATAATTCGGGCGGCAATTCATGCGGTAGCCGATCTTTCTCGTCGCCGGCCAAGCGCACCCTCTTGGCATTTTCCTGCTTTCGTTCCGTAGCAGTCAATTTCGCCAAATTTCACAGCACCTCTTTCTCACTCTTTAATCCCACACCAATCAAATAAAAATAATAATTTTGCGCAGGCGTAACTTATTAGCCAGCTTAAAGGAGATTTGCACTATCAATTTCATATTCTTCTAATGATTACGGTTGATTACACACGTTTGAATCTTTTCAGAGCATAAAGATGGCTGCCCTTCTATTTACGCCACTTACCATAGCAACCAATCATCACCCGTCAAGCATTCTATAAGAAATAATCTCATACAAGTTGGCTCGACCAATCATCACCCAACAAATTCCTCCCCTCATTCCAAAAGTTATGGATACAAATTCGATAGCGAGAAGTCCAATACAGTAGATTATAACCTTTGAAGGGTTGCCTGTAACGGGTTTCAACCTTAGTTAGCGGTACGTGCCCCGTGGCAGGTGTTCAACCGGATCAAATTTCAGGAGGGGCAGTTCCGCCGTGGAAAAAACGATATTTAGTACGCCATAACGGTTGGGGGATGAGGGAATTTGGTAGATGGTGATTGGTCGAAACATACAGTAAGATATTATTCATAAAAATGTGGGAGCGAGAAGAATAGTTGTCTTTAAGGCTTCCGAGTAGTCGGATGTACTTCTAGTCGTCCTTCGGAACAATACTGATTGATATTATAGTTGTTCACTTCTGTTTATTCGACTATTCTAAGTTATCACTCTTATTTTGTGATTATTTATTAGGCATGTGGAAAAGAAGAAATGAAAAGAAAGTTCTATTCATAGTGAAATTTTGCGTAATTGAGTGCAATGTAGTGAATATTAGGATACATCAAAATCTAGTTCCACCTGACGACCGGTTACGATTTGAAGAATGGAGTTTCAACACAAGAATGGATTCAGCAGGCGTTTACTTGAAGGAGGCGTCAAAGTGACAGAGTGAGTAATTAACTGTTTGTTCGATCGGATTCCGCATCGGATTCGTAGGAGATCTTTTGACAATCACGCTTCTACAGATGATTCGCGCGAGCGAATTACTGGTTCAAAACTTTGAGTTGTAATTTCAAGCGTCTGATTTTTGCTAGCTGGTGGGCATCGGCGCGGACGTCTATCCAACCTGTGACAGAGGTACTCACGTCGCCATCTCGTGGCGCATAGGAGAAATAATTTGAGCAATAAAAATTGGTTCTGTTACTGTGTAAATGTATACCTCTTGAAACCCTATGGGATGGCAGATGAGACGCAATGCCACTGCAAATGGTGCGTAAACAATCATTGAAATCAAAGCTTCATTTGTAATATACTTTCTTCTGAATTTATCATTTAATTCGAAAAACGAACACAATAATAATAATAAATATTTATTATCCAATAGACCATACAGTGTGTATATGTAGGAGTTGTTCATGATACTAGTACAATATGCTAATTAATAATAATACAATAAAAAGAAGTCACCTTTTACATGTATGAAATTCATCAATATCCTAAAAACTTTTCGAAATTAAATATTTTAACGGTTTTTTAAAGATTGTTAATTTACTAATACTATTAATTTTCAGGGGTGATTTGTCGTATAATTTTGTCCCCATGCAAGGGGTCCTTTGCATGATATCTTCCAGCTGTGGTGCACCAAATGCATGTTTCCTAGTACCATGCTTGTGCACTTCATGAGTTTTTACAAAAATACTAATGTTGCACTTTATTAATACAAGGACATCATATAAATACAAACACGGAATGGTTAGCGTATTCAACTTAGTAAAAAGAGATCTTCATGATGCCCTGTGAGGAGCATTCAACATACACTTTACAATGTGCTTTTGAAGAAGGAACACTTTGTTCAGTAACACTGATGATGAACCCTAGAAAACAATACTGTGTGAAGCTTTTGCATAAAAATAACTATAATAAATGCATTTGAGGATTTCAAGAAATTCTGTCTCTCTGATAAATGTTATACAGTAGAATGATGAATTCAATTTTGTTGAGAGTTGTGTTAGGTAAATGTTCTGACCAGTTTAATGTTTCTGCAATGTGAATGCCCAGGAATTTGATGTAGGGAGCAGGAGTGATTCTTACTTCATTGAGTATTAGACTTAGGATATCCTGAAGATGTGTCTGAGAGACTTGAGTCTTATCATAATTCAGTTGCATTAACTGTTCATATTGCAGATCATTTTTTGACCTTCCACTTCAAATGATTTGGTGTCAGGTGCTGACATGATAAAATCTGTATCATGAGCAAAAATGATGCTTTTTACTGTTGATTTGTTAGATATAAGCAGGAGATAATTTATGAAAATTATAAAAAATATAGGCCCAATAATGGAACCTTGGGGAACAGCAGTTTCACAAAGTTTTATATCAGAGCTCGGCTAAGCATTATTAAACTTTGGAATAACTCTCTATGATCTATTGGTAAGATATGAATTTATCCAATTATAACCCCTCTGATTCCCAAATTGCAACATTTGGATTTGATGGTTTGCCATTTTGAAAGCATGACTAAATTTAAAAAAATAGTCCAAGGGTTTGGTTTTTGTTGTCAATTGAATCTAAGATAAATTTTTTTGCCTGGGAAAGAGTTGGTTCTGTTGCTCTTCCCTTTCTATAGCCCCATTGTGAGTCAGATATTAACCTGAAATCTTCAAGTTAGCTAATAAGTCTGTTGAAGAAGACTAATTCAAACAACTTAGAAAATTGTGATAAAAGAGACATTGGTCTATAGCTTCCTATATCATCTTTTTCTCTTTTACTTTTGTAGACTGGTATTAATTTACTATTCATGAATACATCAGGGAAGGTTTCTAGCCTTAAAGACTCATTTAAAAGGAATAATAGTGGTTTCAAGATAACATTTTTGCATTTGCTCAACAAGTTACCAGGTATACCATCTAGACGAGCCACTGACCCTTTATCTTTGCAAACAGAGATTTAATTCATTTTCATGGCAAGGATATAAATATACTGAACTAGATGTAGATTTATTACTCAAGTCTCTATTGCTACTATCAATGATATTAAAATTATTACTTGGGAGTTAAAAAAAAAATTATTGTAGTTACATAGTTATATTGGATCAGTGATAAGTTCACTATTACCATTGCATTGAGGTATAAATTCGGTCTTATGTTTGCCAAGCTAACAATTTACTATTTTCCAGTCATTTAACATTTTGTTTGTGGCATTTATCAATAATTAATTTTGGAAGGACCTTTTTGCTCCATTAATTAATTTCCTGTATAAAATAAAAAAAAAATGAATAAATAAATAAATCGAATTCATCGTTGGCACAAATTTGTTATATGATGATTAGTCTCCTTTTTTGTGCATCGGGGATAATTTTAGCATATTCATATGCCATTAAAATAGAGAACAGTAAAATGATTACCTACACTTAAGAACTACATAGGCATGGGATTGCATTTTTGCTGAACCGCGTATTTTTCTCAAATATAGAGTGGCCATATTTTTATGAAACAATAACTGTATGTTGAAAGAAGAGGGGAAAAAGGCGCATCATAGGGTTAATATTTTTCAGCTTTTTAAAATAATATTGTCATTATTCTAGCATAAAAACCCGTAATAGTCTGGCCGCGTTAATTGTATCGAGGCATCTTGGGTGAACTAAAAAACAAGAGATGAGATTGATATAAAAGAGCTAATGTATATTCTACCAACATTGAAATAATGGCACATTTTTAATTTTATTTCAGAAATTTTACAACCAATACAAAATAACAGATGTTCAATCAATAAAAAAAAAACATTAAACTCAAAGCAAAGTATAATAAATTAACAGATATTTAAATTTAAAATTGATTTATTAATACTGCTTTAGGTAGGTCATATTAAATACGCATTTATAAAATAAGTAATGCACTTAATTAATCGCAGGTAATCATAATTTAGACTTTAGTGAAGTACTTTGGTATTTTTCACTTCTTCTGGTCTTTTCTAAAATGATTTTACAATTTGTTATTTCAGCACCAAGAGCACCACACATATTAGAAGTTACTTTAATTACCATAATATTTTCTCGTGTAAGTAACGGTAGCTGATTATTTCTTTAGTCCATTAGTTTTATCTACATCCATACAAATCGTTCAATATGTTATCCATATCGATTATTATAGTTACCTTTTAAGAAAAAAAACCACATTTTTATTAAAATCGACAAAAAGAGTACATTGACATAATTAAGAAATAAACTGATGTGAGCAACACAAGACTTTCTCCATATTTATATGGCAAATTACATGTTGTTAGCTCTGGGATCGTTGTCAATATATACTTCCGGTTGACAATTAAGAGAAGAAAAAGTAGTGTTACTAAGATGTAACTAAGCGTCAAGTTGTAGAAAATTAAATTTCTTACAACTTTTATTCCAATACATTTTTACATTTATCAAATATTTAAGCAAATATTTCAAAATAACGGATAAGTGACAAGAGTAAACACCCACTTCCGGTCAACCGATTTTTACCAAAAACTAATCAGATCTTCTAACTTTTATAAAAATGTTAAATATAAAATTTCGCGTTGACCTGATTAATAGTTTTTGAGTTAGAGCGCCCACAAAAATCTATCACATACAGACTGACAGACAGATACACAGACATCATCGATAAAATAGTCAAAACGTGTTCAGGGGACCTTAAAACATGTATTTCCGTTGAAATCTCGAATTCGATTTTTTTCATGAAAACAATATTTTCTCTATACTTCGTATATGGAGAAATTAAAAAAGAGTACATAGTATTTAGGACTTATAAAGAGTATTATGCTCTCAAAAAGAATATGCCTGGTCACTCTACTCAAACAACCGTTATATCGCCTTCTTATTCTTGAATATTTCACGAGAGCGGAGGATTTTATTAACTATAAGAGCTGCACCGAACGTAGAAAAGAGTTTCCATTCCGCGGGCGAAAATAAGCCAGGAATATGAATGAGCCGAGAGGATGAAGACGAGATACACGTATCGCACATACCGCCCGAAACTTCAAAGTGTAAAAATAAAAACAGGACCGTAAGACCTTGACTTGGCAAAGGGAATGTGTATTTAGTCGGCCGAGTTAACCTCAGATGAAAGGTATGACCCACCAAGAGTTAAAGAGGGGGAGGTGAGAACTGCGGCTGGGTGCGAAGTTTACTCAAGCGCCCTGGAACTTCCTCTCCGTGATGCTAGATGATGGCGGCCGCCGTTGAATATGCATGGGGACGCCAAAGGAATTAAAAATAAACGAGAAAAGATATTGTAGACTCTTGACGCATTTTCAGAATCCCACGTTCACGCGTGCCTTCTAACATACTGTTTCAATGTGTACATATATATATATATATATATATATATATATATATATATATATATATATATATGCATACATGGTTTTCCAAAATTATCTAGTAAATATCTATATGAAGGCAATATCTTTAAAATGTGTATTATATCTGGCATCCATTTCAAATAGGTAAATGGTAACAATTGCCATATTAATAATTGATTATTTTAATTGTTTAATGTTTTGAAAATCCTCAGTGTTGCGACAGCTGAAATGATGTTCCCTGGGGTTATGGTATGTGGTGATATATCCTTCACCGGCATTGAGGGTCCTTTCTTCTTTCCAAATGGTACTATCACTGGCGACTCTTATTTACAGCATTTACAAGAGAACGTTCTTCCTCTATTGTCAAATCATGTTGATACTGACACTTTCACATGGCAACAGGATGGTGCTCCTCCGCGCTACAAACGAGGGGTCAGATAACGGTTGGATCAAAAATGCTCACGAAAAGGAATAGGTCGGAGTGGTCCTGTCGAGTGGCCAGCTAGGTCACCCAATCTTACCCTATATTTTTTTTTTATTTTTTGCTTGGGGTTACATACGTGAAAGAGTGTATGCATCAAAGCCAAGGGCACTTGAAGAGTTGCAGCAACGAATTACTGATCAATTTTAAGCCATATCACAGGATTTGACAAAGAAAGTCTGGCCATAAAAATATGTCAAACCTTTTGCGCCCCCCCTGTCCTACCCACCCCGCTCCCACGGGGAGAGCTCCCCACAGATTGAAACCCACTGATGTAAGGTGTCGAATAAAACTTTTATCCGGATGGAGGACAACGTTTACCACAAAAAAGTCCGCGAGACTACATACGTAGTCGTAATTACGACTTATAGTTTTGTAGTTAAATATTCGAGAATATCCCAACAAAACATTGCTTATTTTGTTTAGATCGGTCGATCATTTTTATCCCTAGCTCTTATATGTTCTATGAGGCATAGACTAAAAAATGTATTCTACTAGAGGACAACATTTGCCACAAAAAAGTTCGCGAGACCACATAATTACTATTTGCAGTTTCGGAGATAAAAATTCAATTCAATTCTTTCTTTTTGGTTTCATACGTATTTCCCGCCTATGAAATCTCTGTGTATTCCATTTATGGAGTTTACGTTTTCTTCTTGTTATTTTTGTTTCTGATATCTTTCGCCAGGTCTTCGGTTAGTGGTTTCAAACCTCACTGTAGTTATGCTCTTTCCATGGAAGCTTTTATGAAAAAAACGTAAAATTTGATATTAATCTATAATCGTGGTGTATTCTTGTGCACATATATTCACTTACAAAAACGTTTTAAAAAAAAATGAAATGCTAATCTTCAGCGGATATACGTGTTTCGGAACAGTAAATTCCAGGGTCTATTAGGCAATGAACAATAAAAAATAATCATTAACAAGAGCTTTGTTAACGAACGGAATCCGCTATATTTTTTCTGTCTCCCATCGTGTTTATTTGAGATAGAGGTGGATGGAAAATGTACACAAAGAGTTTTAAAAATAAACTATACATCCAGAAAAGCAAAACAAAGAGTACCTCCCGAATAGTTCACGAGCAAGCCACCGGCGCAGATGCGCTAATATTTGACATATATCTTTTCAATTCGTTGATAGTTTGTTTTAAAAAATCAATTATATTTCTGTGAGCATAAAATTCATTTCCTTTATTACAATGTCTGAAAATGGGTTCGAGGCGATGGCTTGGCCATGTTCCAGGTTCCACTGAAGTCGTAATGCGTAAATTAGACTACGTAGTTGGACAAGCATATGTAATTTATCGGATTTTTAGGGCGTTTTAAAAAATGCGCTTATAGCTCCACTTGGCGTCTGTTTGCGCACTTGCTTAAATTAAAGTTATAGAAAACCATACACGATAGAGAGCTGAAACGTGGAGGGCATATTTCTGTATTGCTGCCATATGTTTTTCTTTAGATTAGAAACTTGAAAATATTCACTGTCGGATTTGGGTCCGTTTTAAATTTTTTTGCATACTATTACTATACTATATACTATACACTATATACTATATTACAAACTATAATATGGACAGGCGAACATTTGAGCGCACATTCCCACATTAACGCCGCTTATTCTTGAAAGGCTCGAGAAAAATGCAACGAGAAAGTCGTGATTTATTTTGAGATTAGAAGTTTCTTACATGGTTTTATTAATTGCTGTCAACAAAAACTATCTTCGTAGCAGCCGAAGAAAACTGGATCTACTACAAATACGTAAATACGTTTAATTTTCTTTCGTGTGCACACAATATAGTAAATGGAAGGGAGGTGATTATCATCTACGACGAAGAAATGAACGCAAAAATGTGAATTTTTCCCTTCGTGCGCACATAGTACTAAGTAAGTGAAATAAAAGGATAATTTACGACGAAGAAATTAACTTAAACGCAAAGATTACATTACAATTATTCAATTGAGGTATGTTTTAAATAGTTTTTGATTGTATCAGGTAAATAAATAAATATGTATCAGGTATAAAAGATGGAAAGCTGAAATTTGAGTGAATTCTTGAAAGGTACGTATATGAGTTTTGAAAACTTTACAGAGGCGGATAGATAAACGTTCAAAATTTTAATGCAAAATTAATTGTGTTCTAAACTTAAATGTCATTTTGGAAGTATCAGTTGCCTAAAAATTATTTTTTTATGTAAAATATATGCTTATGTAGAATGATAATGTGCAATACAACGCTAACTTATCTATTAAGCCTCCCTCACATAAACGCCAACCTCACCTTCATGTGGTACCCCCGTTATAAAACAAACGAGGCTCTATTGACAGAATATGTGCCGATATAACCACATGGAAAATTAAAAGCCCGCGAACTTCATCCTTGTTCATGTATAACACTCAACTTTTTAACCGTTTATATCATTTTCCTTCGGTATTTTTTATCCAGAGAAAAGAACCGGTTCACGAATGGTTTAACAGCCTGAAATATTAATTAATTTTTTACCTTAATTATATCTGAAATCTAATGAAAAACTCAACGATATTGAACTAGAGGGCGCTTGAGTTCTGATGCTTTACTTTATGCGCCGACATTTCATGAACTTCTATCAATCTGCTCGCTCAAGGCACTAATATGAAAAGATTTAAAAATTTTTATTTGCCAACCTTGAGGAGAAGCATTGATATCTGGCATTAAAAAATCTTTGTGTTATTCAAAGATTATATTTCATCACTCAAGACAATTATATCTTCAATAATTCATCCAGGTGTAAGTTCAAAAACAAAAAATTATTTCAGTTTTATGAGTATGTAAGCCGTTTTTTCAATATAGCGGCAACTGTTTGATATTATAAATGAGACTAGAAAACTGAATCAAAAACTGGTTGTATATTAACGAGCTATTAATTCAACAGCTAAAAATAAATATGAACAGCAGAAAATACATGTAGTTCTGGAAAGAACTAATCCTCCTACTTTCCTTTCAATACAATTTTAATATGTAACAAGTAGGGGTGTAAACAGGTTTCTCGTGGTACTCAAGCGCTTTTCGTCAAATTCGCCATAGTATAATCATATACTAATGTATTTGATTAAAAATCAGAAAATTATTTTTTCTTATATTGTGGTAGCCCTGCTTTTTTGAACCGTTCTAAACATATTCATCTCGTTTTCCCATTCTCTACTCGCCCTACACACGAAATTTCTTTGAAATCCGTTCAGTCAATACCATCGAAATTCATAGTAACAGAAAAATTCTAACCTTGATAATGTGGTAATCCTGTGTAGTAAGGAAGAGGAACGAGTAATTCTGGGTGGAACTCGGATATTGATGTTGGAAAGTAGCTCAGGGCAGTCAGTGATGGAATTCAGAATGCTGTAAATAAAACAGAGATCTGATTTAGTTCGAAGGGCAGAGAGATGATCAAGACCTAGAGAAGATAGAACAGTAATATTAGAGGCATGGCGAAGAGAATCTACACGATAATTAACTATTCTTATGAAAAAGTAAATAACTCGGTCAAGAGAAGAAAGATTAGAGATAGTGGACATAAACCAAATAGGGGAGCAGAAGGTGATGACAGGAAGGACAATGGTTGAGAAATACATTCGGAGGGCTATAGGATCACTAATGTCTGTAAAGCGATACAAAATACCAAGGAGTGACATGGGTTTGTTTTTAATTGCTGAGATATGGTCAGCGTAGTTCAGTTTACTGTCGGTTATTATGCCGAGATCCTTCTGGAGTAAAACTCGTCAATGAATCCGAATTGACACAATAGTTAAAATTGATTGGGTTTCTACGAATAGAGATGGATATGACAGTGCATTTCTTGAGATTTAATCTAAGGTTCCAGACATCGCACCATTTTGAAACCTGATTAATTAATTCTGGGAAAGTTGTACAGTCGTAGATTGTAGTTACTTGATTAAAAATTTTGCAGTATGGAAAAACAAACGAATAAATGTTTTCTAGAGGAAGACAACGTGTTTCTTCTCCTTGTGTGGACGCCTTGTTTCATGAAACATGTCCCTATGTGTCACTTACTAAATATTAACAAAAAACATGTCCCTTCTGTGTGGACAGTAAGTTTCATGTTGTCGTAGCCGGTTTCAATTTCACTGAAACATCTGCCAACATATACGGACACAAATGTCCGCACTTTTCACACCAGTGTGGACGCGGCTTAAAATTTACATAATTGAATGTTTCAGAAAATAACAATAGTTTTGGGAATACATACAAAAGTTGTGTTACAGGGGAATATTAATAAAGATGTATTTGTTAAACATTATGCCAGAAACAATTTTCACTTTCTGGAAAATTTTAAATTTATTTTTTAGTTCAGTTGTTATGAGAGAACATACAATTTTATGTTGCCACACACTCACGCACACAATAAAGTGGGTTAGTGAAAATTTTTAGATCAAGAGCTATGGGTTTAAAATTTGTGGGGTAAAACTGTGAGTGCAGGTAACCACCCAGGAAGAAACGAGTGGTGAACATAAACCTGCCGAAAATCTCGGCATAGTATGCGAATAATATAAATACACACATATAGTACACATTAACCACCTTAGGGCACCGATATTTATTGCAATTATATGATTATATTGTCAGTTTTAAGGCTAGGTTAGTCATGTCAGAAACAAAGGTCTCTTTGTCAGTAAGGTAGAGAGAGGTAAGGGAAGGAAGACGTAGGGGAAAAAAGGAAGAAGAGAGCAAGATAAAGAGAAATAAAGGGGGGAGAGAGGGAAGTGAGAAATAGAGAGGGATGGAGTGTGAGTGAAAAGGGAGGAAGTGAGAAAGATGGGTGGAGGGAGGAAGGAGTGAGAGGGATGATATTAGAGAAAAGATTAAGGATTATAGTGGAAAAGGAAGAAAGTGAGTGAAAGGGCGTTAAAATTGGTAGGAAGGGTGGGTTTTGAAGGGAGCGGGAAAAGAGGGAACGTAATGGATGGTAGAGAATTAAGAAGATAGACAAAATGGCCACTTCACGAGAACGAAGGATTGGATTGGGGGGGGGGGAGACGTGTGATGGAACGAGGTAGGAGAAGGTGAGTATGAAAGATGAGCTCCTAAGGATTCAAGTGGAAAGGGGTATTCATTAGAGTCAGACCCTTTCGTTCCCCGGGAATACCGAACTCCCTATCCTCCCCCTCTTCCCTCTCTCAAATCTTTACTTCAAGCACCCATCCTCCCCCCCCTAGGACCTCCAATCCCCTCTTCTTGAGGCGATCCTTTTCCAACTGATCCCCGGAGGCGTCATCTTCTCTGAAATCGCCTGAGGATAGCCTGGCGGAATGGCTGGGGAAGTCAGTTTGAGTTTTAGTTCGAAAGGGAAAGGGGATAAGGAATCCTGACTTTACTGCTCCGTTGGATCGAGAGAGAAATTTTGGAGACCGCCGCGCCGATTATAAGCACGGTTAATTTGATGGCGTTAATTCATTGTGAAGCTCCAGACGTTAAATCTTACGGAGGAAAATCGTGTAGATAATTGGTAGTAAAGTAAAATTGATTAAAAAATAAAATTTTATTTTTTAGTTGCATTTTTTCTTAATCGGAATTAAAACATTTTGTGATTAATATGGAAAGTCATGGAGAATTTTTTATCATTTTTCTAGAAACAACTCGCATTTCATATCATAAGCGGCTTTTCGACTAATGAAGATGAATTTCTATACTAGTTGTTTCCAATATTTTCATATTTTTTTATCTACATATCCGCTGATCTGTTCAATCGAATATGGGATGTATATATTTTAATATTCATGCATCATATTTTATTCAAAGGGCACAAAGCCATTTTCTTGGATTAATTTAATTAGAATTTTAGATCGCATTTCACCGCGCAGCAATTGCTGCAGTAACATCTGAAAAAAGAACCAACATTTTGGTAGAGCGTATGTGCGGAAATTAGGGCGCATTTTTTCGGTAAATGTGCATGTCTGCATGTGTCATTCTCTCGTGGAATAGGTTCCGCGATACTTGCGAATTTTCAGCACCCAATGAATATTAATGTGCAGGATTCGCTGTTCCCGTAAATCCAGCGTGATGGTTCAAAGTTATCGTCGATAGAACAAATTGAAAAATACTTTCGCAATCATAAAATAAGTCCAGGAGGGTATTGCCTGATTGTCTGAATTCAACGTCCACCTTGTTCGACCATTGACGTTCAAGGGTTGATTGGAGAGCGTTCAAAAATAAAAGGAGCAAACCTCACTGAATAGCATTTGCTGAATTTCGAAACTTTGTGTATCAATGAAAGCAGTGATTATATGGAAAGAGCGCCCGAAGATTTATATTGTGAAAAAAGGTTATTTTTGCCTCCATAATTCGAAATATTTTATATAATTTACGTTCTGAATAACTCGATGAAGACAGCTTCCGTTAAATATTACTGCGTTTGCGCATAAATGCTACAATTCGAATTTTTCGTAATTTGAACATTTTCCTCATCTTTTCGAGTTGTGAAAATTCCAACGTACCTAAGACTTCGCCGTAATGGCTGTAGATGGATGTTATTGCCTTTTATATCAGGGGATTTAAATAATACGATTATTCTGCAAAATTGACGCCAATATTTAAAATCTCAAGCAAACTTTTGGACGAGATAGTTCAGTATTTCTAAATCTATAGTGCACACTTTCTTAACTGTCTCCTTTACAAGTCAAAGCAACGCACGTACTGTTTTTTGGTATTTTGTCCGATGGATTTGTGATCTACGTAAAATAATCCCACCAATCACGAAGATAAAAACATTTTTGTATATAACATCTGACGTTCACTCTCATAAAAATTGTTTTTTCCTGCTTATACATTTTTTCACTTTACAGAAACCTCGCTATCATTGAAGAGCTTAAAAAAGAATCATAAAAATTGAAACGAGTTTTAATACTGGAAAAATACAGATTCATATATTTAACTTTTCTCCGATATTAAGGGTATGAATGAATAAAGTAAAGTTTTGCAAATGTTTTGTTGCACCTGGCAAATATTTTGTTAAGAGATTATGCTTACTTGATCAAAAATAATTTGGGGAATAATAAAATTATCGAGCCACGAGGATGATTCTTATCTCAGGAATCTCCAATAGCCATTACAAGGTTTTAAAAATACCTTAGATAGGTACTTATTTTGCCAATTGCTTATTATTTATTTTTTTTCCAGCCGTAAGACATGCTCGATAATTTTCTAATGAGCGAGGATAATGGCAATTATCGGAGCTCGAAAGATATTTTATTTCTGGATGTCTTACCTCTGATATCAAAACGGGAGTTCATTATCATCGGAATGTCATATATAGATCGCTAATTATAACTCAAGAGATTCTATCTTCGCTGGAAATCCCTTTTATTTCGTACAAAATATCGCCAAGGTAACGAGTTAAAAAGTAGATTTTGAAAATGCTGTCGCGCAGCGAGAAGATTATTTTATCTTTTCGGGGGACTTCCTTTCGCTTCATAACCTTCAATTGTTTGCCACTTCATTGCGAGGTCGACGACTAAGGCAACGGCTCCCTGCCATCCCTTTTATCAACCGTCCCACGTCTGAACTCGCAAACTAACTCACTCCTCGACTTGTTGACAGAAAACCTGGGACTCCATTACGCCTTTCTCCGCAGACCCAGAACGAGAGGCCTGCGAACTCGATAGAGGGCGCCAGAGGACACGGTGAAATGCCAAGCGACGAATGAATGGCTCCCCTCTCTCTCTCTCTCTCTCTGTATGCCTTTCCCTGCCTCTTTCCCTTTCATTCTCTATTTTCCTTTCATTCTCTTTCTCTCTCTAGCCCTCCGACTCCTTTCACCTTTATCAACTCTCTCTCATCGTCTCTCTCACTCTGTCTCCCACTTGCTCCACCTCCTTTTCCCACTCTTCCATCTCTCTTTACCTCCTTTCTCTCTCCCTCCCTCTCTTCATACCTTTTCTCTCCCACTCTCTCCCTGCCTCTATCCGTCCCTTTTCCCTTCCACTATCCCTACCACGCTCTTTCGCTTTTTCTCTAACTGTCTTCATTCCTTTCATCTATTCCTCCTTCTCTACTCTATCCTATTTCCACTACTATCTCACCCTCAATGTCTCCCTCTCCCTGCGGTGGCGGTGTGATTAGTATGTTGGCCTTCCATGCAGCGGTCCCAGTTTCGAATCCGGCGGAGGTGGGATTTTTCAACCTGAGATTGTCCCGTCTCCTACTTCTGTGATTTGAGGAGACTGCGAAAGTCAGCGCTCCGTCCTTCGTAAGGGAGTTAAGCAGTTGGCCCCTTTGGTGCTCTTCGTAAAGAGTAGGCTAATAGCCTGCACCTGGTTTCACTCCTCCCTTGTATATTTGTTTGGTCTGCAAGGAGTAATGGCTATAATAATCCAAGAGGTTGATTAGCCAAAAATTCCATACAAACAAACAAAGTCTCCCTCTCCCTCCCTTCACTCTGCATACTATATCTCTCATATCTCTCCCTCTCTCCATCTATTTCTCTCTATTTTTCTCAATCTCTACCTCTCTCTCTCCTTATCTCACTCCATCTCTCTCGCCTTATTTCATCCTCCTTCCCTCCACAATTCACTCTATCCACTATCTATCTATCTCTATAGCCAATTCCCCTAGCTCCACTCACCTCTCCCTATTCCTCTCTAGCCTCCCTATCTCACTTTACCCTTTCCTGTCTCCTTCCATCCCTCCTCCGCTTTTCTCCCTGTCCTCCCATTTATCCATCTCTTCGTCTCCTTTTACGCGCGTGCTGATTCCGCCACAGGGGCTTTTGAGCAGAGAGAAAGAGAGGCATTGAGATAGAGAGGCAGAGATGGAAAGACGAGCGGGAAATATTTTTCATTCGAGTAGCTCCGACCGAAAGGATAAAAGTGGAATTTCATGGAGATATGAAGGGGAGGGGGAGAGGAGGAGGGATGGAAGGGTAGGTGACTTGTTGACTCTTTGGGAGACGAAGGGAAAGTGGGAGAAAGGGGGTTTATTTGGAAAGCGTGGGGTGAAAGATAATTTTTTCCCTCCTCACGGGGAGGAGGGGGGGGGAGGGTTCCGTCAACTCAAGAGGCAGAATTTAGATGGCTTTTTTTAATATTCCGAGCCGGGATTTCGACGTCTGAGATATTAGTCCGTTTTTCCCTCATCTTTCGTATTAATACTACATCTCTGTTTTTATCTTTTTTTATTAAATCCGAGATCGAATGTATTTTTGGCACGACTTTCGTAATCAAATGCTATGGGTAAATAAGAAACGTCCCGTCCCTGGAGATGGCTTTGGGACGCTTTACCTCGCGATATTTGCGTCGCCGGGAAGTTGGACGGGTTTTTTATTGATTCGCGTCTGCTTTTTGGACTTCAAGTATGCAATATTACTGTTTAATGTAGCCTTGATTAAAAAGTTCGAGTCGCTCGATATAATGAGTACAACGACGGAATAAATTTGTACCGCCTAAATAAATTGTCGTCCGTATTTATTTATTTTACCTGAAATGAGATTCTGTGGAATATTTTGCTTGAGTTGACTGCGTTTATGATAACATTTTCGCTAGTTATTTCAGAAAAAATCTGGGCGGCTATTTTCAGGTACTGACTAAACTTGATTACGCGCTGTTTGTTATTAATTTTTTTAACTATGCCAAAGGAACACAAACTATGGCCCACGGGTCACATCCAACTCTCGAGGGTATTTTGTACGGCCCGAGATGCTTTGATTAAAAAGCTATATGTGATATTTAATATAGGTAATATTATATTTTTAATTACCTAAAACTAGTATAGACCCCGCCGTTCCACTTCGGAGAATTTCGGAAAATGTCATATATATAATTACATTTTAACTATCTTTACCTGCGCAGAGTATCTGCGCGCTAGTACTTTATTGCTCAAATATCATAAATTTCTTTATACACACAATTTTCGATCTCTTGATTTGCTGATACAGAAGTTAGAGAGTCAAATGATCTCCTCATCCCTCTCTCCCTTCCTCTCTCCCTCCCTTCCTCTCTCCCTCCCTTCCTCTCTCCCTCCCTTCTTCTCTCCCTCCCTTCCTCTCTCCCTCCCTTTCTCTCTCCCTCCCTTCCTCTCTCCCTCCCTTCCTCTCTCCCTCCCTTCCTCTCTCCCTCCCTTCCTCTCTCCCTCCCTTCCTCTCTCCCTCCCTTCCTCTCTCCCTCCCTTCCTCTCTCCCTCCCTTTGTTTTTTAAAATTTTTATTTTAATATCTTGATTTTGACAAAACAATATTTATTGTAAATATTTGTATTTACCGATTTATTTGTATTTTTTTCTTTCCATTTTGTTCAGACGCACCAATGTTAATATCTATCCATTTTGATGTTTTTATATGTTTATTTTATCAATGATCTATTCGTGCTGTGCCAATTTATTTTTCTTTATCTCTTTATGATTTTAATATACTTATAACTTGTTCTAAATCTGATTTATGTTATGTCTTTAGTGAATCTCAGTAGGTTTCGCAGATTTTTCACACTCCCTTCTTGTGTGGGTGTTTTCCTGCAGTGGGTTTTTTTTACATGGATTCCATTACTCAGCAGTTCATATTTTCCCCACAAAATCACATCTTTTCTTTTCAAATACTTGTATTTTTATTGTTATCTGTATTTACATTGCTAATGTTTTATGTATTACTATATGTTTCACGACGACGGGTTAGGTGGAAGATGGGACTTCCTAGTCTCAATCTCGCCCCAAATAAAGACCAAATCAATCAATCAATCCTCTAGCCCTAAATAAAGTTTGTCTGTCTGTCTGTCCCCCCCGCATTCCTCTCTCCCTCCCTCCCTTCCTGTCTCCCTCCCTTCCTGTCTCCCTCCCTCCCTTCCTGTCTCCCTCCTTCTCTCCCTCCCTTACTCCCTCCCTTTCTCCCTCCCTTTCTCCCTCCCTTCCTCCCTCCCTTCCTCTCTCCCTCCCTTCCTCTCTCCGTCCCTTCCTCTCTCCCTTCCTGTCTCCCTCTTTTCCTCCCTCCCTTCCTTCCTCTCTCCCTTCCTTCCTCTCTCCCTCCCTCTCTCCCTTCCTCTCCCCCTCCCTTCTTCTCTCCCTCCCTTCCTCTCTCCCTCCCTTCCTCTCTCCCTCCCTTCCTCTCTCCCTCCCTTCTTCTCTTTCTCCCTCCCTCTCTCTGCCTATCTTTTCTCCCACCTTCCACCTCTCTCATTCACTCCAGTCACAATCCATAACTCTTCCTCTTTTTCTCCGTTTTCTTCTTGATCTCTTTCCTCCCGTACTTTTCTAATTTTTTATCTCAGATTTCTCTTCAGATTTTACAATACAATACTACCATTATGATACAAACATCTAATACGTTTTCAATGCCAGCTGTATCAGCTGTGTTTAGCAATACAAATTTTTTCTCATAGCTCGACACCTCCAGCGTGTCACGCATTGCCTTAGCGTTTGATATATGTATAACCTTACAGAGGTGGGAGGGTTTGTGTACTCTTATGAACCAAAGAGCTATGCCGGCAGGAGATAATTCTTTTGGTTGGACTATCCAAGCCGGAAAGGTCTGAGGGGAAGAGTCAGACTAAGAAGCATTCTTGGGGTTTTTACACCCCCTGTGCAAGGGCAGCAGCTTGCACAGTACCTCTGTAGGTGGTGATCATGTGGATCTGAACAGCTACAGATGGGTAATCACTCTTGTGAAACTGCGATGAGCAAAGCAAGGGGAAACTACCTCATTATATTTCCCATGATAGGCTGAAAAGCTGCAAATACCTCTATGGATCTCTCTGTGGTAAAATATTCCGGAGGTAAAATAGTCCCCAATCCTATCTTCGGGTGGGGACTACCCTAGGGGATGCACAGAGGAAATGGAACATTAATAAGAAAGCAAGTAGTGAGAAATTAAGAATAGGCACATGGAATGTTAGGACTATGAATTCAGGAAGTAAACTAGAGAACTTAAAAAGGGAAATGAGAAGGAATAATGTAGGTATAGTAGGTCTTAGTGAAGTTTGGTGGGAAGGAGAAGGCGAGATAAATTCAGACGAATTTAAGATTATTTACTTGGGAGGTTTAACTAACCAGGTTTAACCATGAATAATCACGGACCTGTCTACGGACAGACTACCTATGATGATGACTTGGGAGGAGAGAAAAAGGAAAGGGGAGTGGGGATTATAATGAGAAAAGAAATAGCTGAAAGAATTAGCAAGGTAGTGACAGTTAATGATAGATTAATAGCCGTAAAACTTCAGATGGAGCCAGTGGAAATGCTTATAATTCAAGTGTAAATGCCAACAACTAATGTTGGTGACGACGAAGTAGATGAAATGTATGAACAGATTATGGAGATATTGGAGGAAGAGGGAAAAGGAAGGGTCAACACCATAGTAATGGGAGACTGGAACAGTGTAGTCGGAGAGGGACAGGAAGATAACATAGTGGGAAAATATGGACTAGGAAAGAGAAATGAAAGAGGGGAGAATCATGTGGAATTCTGCCATAGAAATAGATTGATTGTAACTAATACATGGTTTAAGCATCATCAGCGAAGACTTGACGCATGGAGAGGCCCAGGAGACCAGAGACGATATCAGATAGATTACATACTAGTCAATGAAAGATTTAGAAATAGCATTAAAAATGTGAAAAAACTACCGACCACAACCTTTTGGTGGCAAATACACAATGTAGACTGAAGAGCGTTAAGAGAAACATAAGAGTTAACAAGAAATGGAACTTAAAGGAACTCTTTAAGAACAAGGAGGCTATCATGACTGAGGTGGAGGAATGGTTTCGGGAAAGAGCTGAAAAAAATAGGAACAATGTAGATGAGGAGTGGAGATACATCCATAGCAACATTAAAGATGTAAAGAAAAAGAAGGTAGGAAAAATAATGGATGAAAGAAACAAAAATCCCTGGGTCACAGCAGCCATGCTGCAAAAAATGGAAGAGAGGAGAAAGTGGAAGAACATAAACACTGAAGAAGGCCAAAGTACAAGGAGTTAAATAATGCTTTAAGAAGGGAAACAGAAGCCAGAGACCAGTGGATAAATGAGAAATACGAGGAAATTGTCGAGTGTGAAAGAATGTGTAACTAGAAAAAGATTAATTTATGGAATCCGAACAATATGCTGTTGATTTTGCCGAGAAACATTCTTAAAAAAAAAGAATTTTCGAGTTCAGCTTAAAGGCTGTTAGACTTTCGTTGATGCCAATTAAGGAAAGAACACAAATGATATAATTATCGTAATAATATTTTAACCATCAAAAAAGAACTACCTAATACTTTATTTTGTATTATTTGAAAGTGCATACAACAACGTCCATCTATAGGAAAAACCCTAGCAAGGAATTTAGAAACATTTGTTCCAGGAATACACTCCACGGAGTAGATGCGTGGAATGGGTATCAAAACGGTTAGCGGGCTTTCTTCAAACGTGCACCGAAATTCCTTTCTTCAGAACCTCGAGGAACTCTCAGCAGGATATATCCATAACCTTATCTGTATAGAGAGGCTCGTGGGATATCTCACCATTAGGTCGGGAAATGTAATCTCAAAAACCTCAAAAGGGCTAAGAAACACGTGTTCTCAAAACTACCCTAGGCTCTTGCGGTTACCGGATTGTTCAGAGTAGAAGAGTAAGTTTTTCAAAAAGACGCATATTTGAGTGTAAGGAAATGTTCTTCTTTCAGTCCCACTGTTAATGCAAGCCCAGAAAAGGAACGAAATCGTTGGCAGTAAATAATATTGGCGAAAAAGTAAACAGAAACGACTTTAATATTATAATTCAGAATTCTGGTGTACCCCAAGGCAGCGTCTTAGGTCCCTTACTTTTTGCTTTATTTATTGATGACGTTGTTGATATAGTCACACTACACTCCTGCAAAATTTTACTCTATGCAGACGACTGCAAAATCTTCAAAATGATAAATTCTCCCCAGGAAAACTTGGTACTCCAGGCTGCACTCACTTCTTTTGCCGAGTGGTGCGCAACATGGAAACTCAAAATTAATCCTACAAAATATAAGCTTCTTCCGTTCAGTTTAAAATCTACCATTATTCCTTTTTCATACATAATAAGCGGTGATACCATTCCAATTGTTCACGACATTAATGATCTAGGAGTCATCTTTGACAGTAAACTCACCTTTAATAAGCAAATTGAAAAAATTGTCTCTAAATCCATGTCGCTTCTGGGAATATTATATAGACTCCCAGAAATCAAAGATCCTTCTGCTATGATTTCATTTTATAACGGTTGTGTTTTACCAGTGGTAAGCTACTGCTCTCCAATTTGGTGTACTGCTGCCCCCACAAATCTAAAGCGTTTAGATTCAATAGAGAGGTTTTTCCTAGCCATAATCCGACACCACTCACAGATTCCTAACTATAACTTAAGCCTTCCTTCACTTCCTAGTAGACGACAGTTCTCCGAACTTACCTTCCTGCATTCAATTATTAACGGTTTCTACTGCTCTCCTGAAATCTTAGCATACTTTGCCCTCCGTATTCCCTCGCGCACAACCCGTCTGAAGGACTTGTTTCATATTCCCAATTTTCGTCTATCTAGTTCAAAGCGCTCTCTCTTCAGCCAGATTCCAACAGCATACAATAATCTGCTGCATCGTAACACAGGTGTTGACATATTTTCAGGTAATTACTTCAAAAAACAGTTAGCAGAACTTTTATTCTCTTAATGTCAAGCTATGTACCATATTGATGTTGTTATTTTATTACTTACTATATTATATAGTATATTATTGTATTATATTTGTTTACTGTTTCCAATGTAATTGGGCCATTGTGCTGTTTTTGGGACAAATGAATAAATAAATAAATAAATAAAAAAGTTTTTTAGAAGTATGCTTTTCCATCTTGTTGAAAAATCGACGCTTATCGACGACTATTCATTTTCTTCGATTTTTAAAATAAAAAAAATCGACTTTTTCCAATTTTAATCGAATCATAATAAGCTTAGCTATTCAAAATATTTGTTCTTGCGTTTTCATACCTAAGATAATTTTAAGACATGTCACTGCAAAAAGGATTGTCTTAAAAATTTTCTCAATTTTGTATGATATTTTAAAGAAATTACTTGATCTTTTGCCTGAGTTTATACAATATGTTCTGTAAAATAATATTATGTATTTTTCATTTATCTGCACCTCTATCAATGTGCAAAAATTAGAAATTATTCTAATTAGCGCCAGTTAACGGCAACTTAATATTGATGTCTTGGTAAGTTGGGAGAACAAAAATTAATTTTTAGGAAGGGATTAGAATTTTGAACCAACGTCTAACAAGGAAATAATAATAAGTAAAGTGGCAATATTTTAAGAGAATACAAGAAGAAAAACTGTCAAAGACAGGTGTATATTCTGCAACCAGGGAGTATGCAACTCACAAAGACAGAATGATTGAACAACTTATAAAATCGTCTGTAATGTGTCCTGCTGTAGTAAAAGAAATTTTTATTGAAAAAAAATATTCCCAAGAAATTGTTTTCTTTTGGTAGTAAGTCTCCTCCTGTTAGTATGGAATACTCCTCATATGAAGATAGTGTGCGTACTGTAATAAATGCTAAGTAGATGTTCACCTACTTATACCTGCAAATTCATCTTTGGCAAGTGATATGGGTCCCACAGCATCTCAGCAGCATTCAATTCCTAGCCTTTCTTCTTTATCGAGTTATACTAAAAAAAACAGGATTATTAGGATTTTTGGACAGAATGAGTCCATAAGAGAAGACCTAACTTGACAGGGTCTTTGCTAAAGCTATGTATGCAAGTAATTTGCCGATTCACATTATAGAAAATCCCTATTTTGTAGTTTTTTTGTAAATTGCGCCCACTTTATACTCGACCAGGAAGAAAACGCTTGGCTCTAAATCTTCTTGATGAGGCTTATGATGAAATACAGTAAAAAATTGGTAGTATTAGTGAAGAGGCAACTTATATGTACTTATATTGTCTCAGATGGTTGGAGCAATGTTCGAAATGAAGGTAACATTAATGTCATGATAGCAGCTCCTCAATCATTATTCTATATATTTTTATTCACAAAAAACACCGCCACACAATAGAGCATGTAGCTTCAGAGTTTGAAATTGTTATCGAAGAATTAAGACTTCAATAGAGTATTTTTCATTGTGACTAATAGTGCAGCAAACATGAGATGTGCATGTAATATTATGAAGAAAAAATATTCGCATATACAGCTGTACAGTTGCTCTGATCACACATTGCAGCTCTTTATTCACGATATAGAAAGTATTCAGTCATTTCAATCCCACAAATAAAAAATTAAGAAGATTGTCAAATTCTTCAAAAACAAACATGTTCCAGCTGCTATATTTTTGATGCCGCAAACAGCTCAATATAAATTCAACATTGAGCATACTTTGTCTTACACGTTGGGCATCAGTGGTACTGTGTTTTCAGAAACTTCAACTGCGTAAGAAAGCTTTATAGTCAAGGATAGTATTTCTCGCATCTGTTGACTAGACATTATAAGTGACATATTAGATGATGATTTCTTTTGCGTATGAAATGATTTTTTTATGTATGTTGCTACCCATTTCTGAAGCAATACAGAACGTTGAAGGTGACAATGTACACTGGCAGATGTGAAGTCTGAGTTAATGAAAATTCAGGACCATATAAATGACAAAATGCAAAATGCAGCAGCTGAGGAAAAACTGATAAAAGAAATTATAGAAAAACGCAAGTGCCAAATAATCACTGACGTGCCCAATGCAGCATATCTTTTAGATCCTTGATATCAAGGTAATATGCTGAAAAATGAAGAGTTTGATGGAACATGCAAATTAATACTAAATTTGGGCAAATTTAGAAATTTTCCTGACAGCAATTCTATTTTGGCTGAAATGGTTAATTTTAAAGCAAGAAGTGACACTTTCAACAGAGAATGATATGGAATGAAGTTAATCTATTAAATGCAGGTCATGGAAGGTGAATTGCTTTTAAAAACTAACCATAATGAGAATCTTGGGCGAAATATAAAGTGGAACAGATTGTTGGACGCCTCAATCCACCAGTTTTTTTATATTTTACATGAACCGATATGGTTCATTAAAGTTTGTTTATTTATTTATTTATTTATTCATTAATATTTCACATACAGCACACAAAGAGCACATTTACAGTAAAATCCATAACTCAACAAACAACAAACGTAAACATCCATGTCCTAGGTGGGATTTGAACCCCCGACCTTAGTATCCGTTGGCAGATACTGGTAGTGTTTTTGAATATTCAAGTGAAATACTTATAAGTAATACTAAAATATTTAGTATTTACTTAATAGCCTATTCAAATAAAATTATTTGACCGTTTTTGATATCTTCTGACCTATATTTGACAATATTTGTCCGGTCAATTGACCGAAAAAATTTTGACTGTTCAAAAACCCAACCCTATATTTTATATTTAATAATAACTTTTAATTTATGCACCTAAAAATTAAAAATTAAATTACATTTTAAAACTAAAAACTACTTTTAATTGCACTAAAAAGGGAGAAAATATATTTTAGTTACATTCAAAAATATTTTGAATGATTTCTGAAATTAAGATTACAAAATTTATCAGATAAAAATTTAATGGCTATTTAATTTAAATAATGTACTAAGTTTAATGTTAGTGAAGGTTTATTGACCCACTCAAACTTTAATTGATAAATTTTCGTGGTGTTAGAATTAGATAGCTTCTTAAAATAAAAAACGTTCTTGTAGCAGCATCAAAATTTAATTTTTCTTTGTATTGCCATTAGAAGTTGTTTTTTTAAATATATTACTTATTAAGCAGACCCTTTCTAAGTTATTTCTATAGAAATATACTGCAGTAATGTATCTTTATTTTTATATAGTCTATTTTATAACGCTATTAAACGAGAAAATGTATCGCATTTGCCATGGGATGGATGTAATTGAGTCACTCTGTTGAGTGAGCTTTGTCGGCCTTATCAAAATGATGCCTAAGGAAGAAAATTTCATTATTCGTAATTTCCTCTCATTTCATGATTGAATCAACAACCTGTTATGACTCGCGCTAAATTATAGTAATTTGATCCCGCGGAAATTCTCAATTTATTCCTTTGAAATGAAAAAGGGCATTTTTACCTCATCTTTTTTTAAAATAAATCTCACTTCCGCTGCCCTAAACTTTATAATCATGTAATAAACCGGTAAAGATTTTTCGTAATTTCTTCTTCATTTCGTTAGCGTTGCTTACTTGACGATTTTCACGGTAAAAACGGATATAAATTACAAAAAATAAAGACAAATGAGAGAGAGGATAACTTTCATTACAATCGAAATTAGTCACGGTCCGGCTTAATGTAAAAGTTTTCGGACTGTTTCCTCAGAGGGACGGTTTCATATTCTATTCCACTTTAAAATGTGGAGAGAGAGAGGTGTGTTAATCGGGAAAAAGTATAGCGCTGCCTATGCACGTCTGGATGACTGTGCGGGTGCAAACTCTTTCCTCCTGCTATTGCCCATCCGGCTAATTAGAACGAAGCGGGTTAATTCACTTAAGGGAGGCAACAGAGCTCATGATTGATGGGACGGATGCCCACTTCGGTAGGGAAACAAGAGAGGAATACCTGAAACGCGCGAGGTTTTATGAGAACTCAGCCTTCGTCTTTTTTAATCTTCCAATTTTATTGTTATTACACCCGTGAAACTCGCAGAAAATTTTTAATTCGCACATTAAAAAAAAGGCTGTTGGGTAAATTTTGAAGCTAATAGTATGTGCCATCTTCTCTGCCTATAAAATTTCAGCGAACTGTTTCTCGCTGTGTGGAATGATATTTCCATGTTACGTGGGATTTTAAAGCAATACAGCGAAGCATTGACATTTTAGGTAGCCTGCCTATGACTTGTTGTAAGTAGCTATCGGGACTGAGCCTATGATATATTACGTCAGCTTTTTGGGGAGACCTGAGAAACCTAATTTCTAATTTTTGAAAACCTAATATGTGTTTGACTTTCAAAGTAAAATTGCTTTGTAACCACTTGACTGGATATTTTTGAGGCCAGATTTAACAAGAAAAGCGGTAACTTCATTAATTAGAAATTTTAAATCTTATTAAGATCACGTTGCGTGCATCGCAATACTCCTTACTTGGTTCTTCATCGTCTGGATCCCTCGAATAGATAGAGCGACGCAAGCAAAATGGCGCAAAGCTTTACAAACGAATGAGTCTAATAATCCTGCACAGATAAATGCGTCGATGCCCTTACCCTAGGTAAACTGTGTCACAATTTATGCGCTGGAGTTGTACCCTTCAACATTCCGCGTGGGATTCTCCCTCAACGAACAATTGCAGACTAACGTGATAAAACCTAAGAGACGTCGACGCGCTCCAAAGGATTGATTTAAAATAAACACAAAATCCAGGATGTTTTCCTCCCGCAAAAAAAAGTGGCTAAATAGTGCAGGTGTGGTTAAAAAAATAAAAATTATAATAATCCGCCATTATTTAGGGGCGAAAGATAGATTATCTATCTATCGGCAGAATTCAAACCCGCCACCATTGTATCTCAAGCGAGGGTCTCCAGACCCCCAGGGGTTTGCAGTTTATTTCTCTGGATTCCGCAAGTTGAGTAGGATATGATGCTTATTGATAAATTTTATCTATAAACAAATAAGCGATTTCAGAAAAGGAAGAATAGAATAAGTGACATTCATTTTTCTTTAAAATAGTTCAAATCGGATGATAGTAAGTCAGGTTTTTCCAATTTTAATTTTAATTTCCTGCAGGACTAAAAGTCAATTTTTAGTGTTATCTTACGAATAATGAAAATAATGCCCTGAAGTCGAACTCTCAAATTTTTTCGTAAATTTTCTATCCACATCCTTGATTGAGTTATTCACGTTTTAATAGATTGACACTCAGACAAACTGACGGACAACAGCTTTTTATTGTCATTTTTGTCATTCTTGATTCTTTTAAACCTCTCTTTCTCTCCCTATTTCCAAAGCCGTCCTCAAGTCCCCCATTCTTCTACCTAACTCCCGTAACCTATCGCACGTTTCTTAGATTTTCATACCGTTTCTAATTCAATAATATTGAATTTAGCTCATTATTACGATTTTTAATCTCTTTGAATAGTATTTCAGACTTTTAGGTATTCCTTCTCGTAAATAACGCAACGAGTGTTGTTTACATTGATATGAAAATTGTTCCCCCCTCCTTCCCTCTTACTCTCCTTCTCGTAATAAAAGCATTTAAAGCACGCTTAAACCTATATGGTTTGAAGTAACAATAGGATTTCGAGGTTTAACAATGTAGTTTGTAGGCAAAGCAACATCCCGTTAAAATGCCAAGATTTTTCCAAAATATACCATTCAAACGATTAACATGAGCGATTTCGAACTGAAGGCGAAACAAGCCGAATAGAATAAGAAACTTGAAAATGTTTTCTTTAGAATGGTTTAGATCCGAAGATCGGTCAAATTATTCAAATTTTAATTTCCAAAGGAAGAAAAGTCTGCACGTCGAAAACTCCATCTTTACGTGTTACCTTATTTAGAAATAGAAATAATTCCCTGGAGTCGAACCTGTGCCGTTTTTTCCAAATATATTTTCGTCAATCTCTGTTTATATGTAAATAGAGCAATCCTGGAAAATTTTGAATCATTCTCTTTTACCGTTTTTGAGATAGAATTAATTTAATTATAATGATCACCAACCAACTACACGCCATTATTATAAGGGCGATTTCGTGAACCTGATAGTAAGGTTTAACAGTGCTAAGTATGAATATATAATTACTTCAAACAAATTCTATGTAAATAATGTAACCTGAGGTAATACAAATAAAATTAAATTAATGCATATAAAGGTAATTCTATATAAAAGTTATTTATAAATATTTATTACTTGTTTATTACTTGTTTTTATCTAAATCGTGTTTGATCCAGCGCACAGTTCTTATTAATATTCCAAAGTGATAAAACGTGACCTTCTATGAAGTTTTTGTTAGAAGTAGGTACGCAGAAATCGTGGGAATTCGTGGAGGTCCGTGGCTACAAAGTTAGAGGAAGTCCTAAGGCAAATACTCAAACCATCCGTCCACTAAAAAAAGGCCAAAGGAGTATAAAGTGATTTGTGCCCTCTTTTACTTAACTATGTTAAATATAAAACAAATCATTTCGTGAAATAAGCGAGGGAAAATTTTGACCCGCAGGTCGGGTCGCCGAGACGGCTGACCGAACAAAGCCAGGGAGTCGTGGTCATCGCTAGTCGAGGGCATTTGAAACAAATATTTACCACCACATACGCTCCGAATTCTATAAGAATAAATTCCATCGTAATTAGTTCCCAAGTAATGCTCGCGTTGTTACATTGTACGTGGTGGTTCAAATTCCGGTTCTCGGAAGATCAATAGGATTTATATGAATGTACTTTTTTAATCTGGAAAAATCTCTGTTTCCCGGAGTGTCGCAAAAATGGCACTCAATCCCGGTGAGTGCAAGTTAATGCTCGTGTCTCTTTGATGTGTATCTCGCTAAGAGACGTCAAAAAGGTAGGCGCCGGTGCCATTGCGCTTTTGAGCATCAATGTCCGTGACTTATATTTTATTCGTGTTAATGTTTTGGTGCGGGGTCGATAAAGTGTTGTGCGTAGAGCAGAAATTGGTGAAATGATGAGAAAAAGATTTTAAGAACACAAGGTAGCACAAAAGATAAACTCAAAACTAGCATCTTCGGCTTTTTTTTATTGTAGTTCCTATGAAGCGTGGAATCGATTTTTCCTTTCGACCTATGCGTGTATAGAGCGTCAGAATAAACGTGCCCGGTAGTTATCTTTAAAATGTAAGGTGACAATGTACCGGGGCAAAACTAACGCTAATTTAACACGTTTTCGGACTTATATCGTTTAACACATTTTGCCGAATAATTCTACAAACGCACCTAGTAAACACACTTAGGGGCTCGTATGAATGCCGGAGTATTATTGAGAACGTAAGGGTGTATTGTGGACAGGGCTTACTTTGAGATGGAACGCACCGGAACGGCGTTCCGATATCGTTTGTGATGACGAAAAGATCCAAATTTTTGAGTTTTTTTTAATACAGATAAAGAAGGCAGTTATTTTTACTTTCTCATACACGTGGTATATTGAGCAAGTATTGTTATCGTGAAAAATGTCGACTTCGAGATTTTGATGTAAATACAAGTTTTAGGTGTTCCTGAGTCCATAAAAGTGGTTTTCGCCATGCCGTCTGTCTGTCTGTCGGTCTGTCCGCCGATCTAAGGCCCAAACGCGTACATAAAATCAAATGATATCTCGTATTTCTGTAATGCATAATTTTTTGCAGATCCCATTTTCATTAACATGATATTGCACAAAAATAAAGGGTAGTTTATTCTTGGCGAGTTTTTGAAAAATTTGATTTAATCAAAAATGGCTCAAAGAGAATTGATTAAAATCAATCCAATTGTAGAGCCTAATGTCACAAATAATACTTCGTAAGCCATATAACTCTTCAACACGCTATATGCCGTCCAGTGACATTACAATGTACGCTAAGCTACCTTACCTATGACGTCACGCCTCCGCCGCGATCCAATTAAACTCTTACTACAGCCTTACAGTTCAACTAAATCGAATGACATATCATATTTATGGATAATATCATTCATAAAAGACGTTATGATGAGATAAATGATATTGCGCAACATTTAAGGGTACTTTATTCTAAGATATTTTGAAACCAAATTCGATTTACTCAAAAATGGCTCTATGTGCATAAAGATTGGAAACCACAATATAATGGCTTTATGAGAAGTTGCGTTCAATTATAAATCGTGACTGTGACTGGTATAGTATCTACATGCATATAAACACGGTTCCATTACGTTTGACCTACTGCAATTTCACCTACTTTTTGCATCTACTTTATTATACCTATAAAATTTGACAAAAACCAAATCACTTTCTTTTTTTTTTTAATCTACAGTCAATTTTGTCTAAAAAATTAATTTACTTAATAATTTTTCTCTATTTCCGATTAATCTATGAATGGAACACTAAGAAATAAGCAACAAAAGAAAAGTAAAGTAAAGATTCTTCGTGATACTTTGAATGTGCCATCCATGAACCAAATCCCACGCAAAACCAATCTTCTTCAGTTTTCAATGGATGCAAACACTATAATTTTACTACTATATAACAATAACCGTTTCCATATCGACACTATCGGTTCTTCCAATAACGGAATGAAAAAATCCAACGGCATTTCAGGTGAAGCTAATAAATGGTATTAAGCCAAATTTCAGTAGCTATGCTGCATATTATGGTAAAAAGGAAGTAGGTGAAATTTTAATTTTAATAAAGTAGACGAAAAAAGTAGGTGAAATTGCAATAAGGCATCAGTAGTAGGTCAAACGTCCTGCCACCATAAACACAGTTAAAGTCTCTTGCGAGGACTTATAGAATGATTTATAGCTTAAACCCTTGTTATGGGTCTTTTTACCTTGTGTGTGGGTGGACGGGTAACATTTTGAAAGGAAACTGTCCGTCAAAAGAAATCAAAGATGGAAGAATGTTTGGAAAGAAGCAAAGAGACAGGAAGAGGAAAGGTATGCATCAAATGAAGGAATCTGGTATGAGAAGTTGAAGAGAAGGGGGCTTGGATGGCACAGATAGAGTTGGATGCGCCTGAAAACTACCGAAAGTGCGACGAAAGAATGAAATTTGAATCCTCCAGGTACCTTTTCTGTCATCTTGCAATTGGCATTTTTAAGTACCTCTATTTGGTAACCCGTTGTCCTCACATTCGTCTCTCCCCTATTTTATCTCCTCTCAGGAGGCGATTTCCTTAAGTTTCACGTAATAGCACCCTTATTGACGGAATGTCGTATCCAATCTCTCTGCCATTTCCGTCTCTTTTTAGGCGCGTTTCGCCTCCGGCATAAGCGCATATTAGCATCGGTTTGTCCGTCCGTCCGCATGTTCGTTCTCTGCTTCTACGCAACGGATTTTCATGAAATTTGATATTAAGGACTCAACAGTCAAAGAAAATAAGAAAATCGCAAAAATAAATCACGTAAGCTAATCAGGAGTACCACTTTACTGGTGACAAAAAATGAACTTTCCATCATATCTCGTCAAGTATTAGTTATATCAAAATTATTTTTTAACAAAAAAACTTGTAGAACTAGTAAAGTAGAATATTTTTGTCCTATACAGTTTTATAATAGGAGTAGCCGTTATCATGAAAATCAAACAATAAAGTCGAAATTCGCTTTAAACTTAGAAAAAATCATGCATAGCTTATTATTGGTTACAGAAGTAAATAAGATTGCTATAATTACGATAACACATTACCTTATGCGTGCATTCATTTTGTAAGCGGAAGGAAATGAATTTTCGAAGGCGATGAAACGAACGTAAACGTAAATAATACAACTACTGAACTCAGGTGATGTATTTTCAAAATAATTTTCGATTGTTTGGTTGATTAAAACTGATTAGAATATAAATCCGTAAATAAAAATTTAATATTTCTCTGGCATGATTTCTGATACATCGTTCTGCATTTCAGGGCGGTTGCATTTTATGCGAAAGATGCGTATCTGAAGACCTCGCAAAATTCAAAATTCGCATAATTCAAGACTAATTTTCCCATGGGAATAAATATAAAGTATGGGAGATGCGTTCTCGGAGCGCATAAATCTACAAAAATTGTAACGTATTTTTGTTTTTAAACATACTTTTTAAGCACAATGAATAAATGCATAATATATAAATATATAAACAACAAAAGCTAATTTACTGACAATTTTATTAATTAATGTAGTATACTGCCTGAAAAAATGGGAGAAGGTTCGTCTTCAACATATTCCGACGACACTGAAGGAACAGGAGATGCAACAGGCGCCAAATTAGGACGCGCTCTCTCCCCACTTGATGTTGAAGGCTGGTCTGATTCCATTGAAAGCCTTTGGCTGAAGAAAGAATCTAATATGTTTCGAGATTTACTTTCTCACATATTTTTCTTCGTTTTTTTCTCTGAGAATTTCTTTGTATGCAGAAACGCATCCCATTACGGTGGCGTTAATCTTGCAGCCATGTCACCAGCAATTTTTCCATTATCCTTGCCCGGTTATACGACGATTTTCGCGAACTTAAAGGTGTACCTGCTTTAATGCTGCTTTTTATTTTCTCAGCATTATCTCTAATATTTCGCAGAGTGCTCTCTCCTAAATTAACAGCGCGGCGTATCATGGCGGTTGTTTGGTCTTTTTCGCAGCGTTTTGTCACATCTAACTTCTGTTCCAAAGTTATTGATTTTTGGGCGCGTTTTTCAGCACTATCACTACCAGCACCACCACTTAATGAACGCTTGAATGACATTGTTATAGGGTATAAAAAAGATTTTAAATTATAATGACATCAAATGTTAAAATAGCAGCACAATAGTCACCAAAATCACTCGCAGAAGTTCCGACGCACGTAAATAACAGCGTGGTTCACAGGATACAGACAAAGGATGGCGGGTATTTCTGTTTACCAACGAGATAGATGTATACCTATCTCGTTGCTGTTTACCAGCTAAAGTGGCGCCGCCATGTGGCAATAGCGTAAACACAGCTTTGATATTATGCGATTCTTGACGAATTATTAAAAATTTTTGGGATTCGCATTATTTCAAATTTTGCGCATTAAGTCTTTAAAGGCTTTATTAATATTTTTTATATCGCACTATTTCAAAATAACGCATAATTAAAATTCGCATAAAATGCTACCGCACTGTATTTAGCCATTAAAATTACATAATGCACCAACACGGGAGGAATAAATTTTTAGTAAACCGAGAGATACAATCGGGTAGTGGTTTTTTGCTGTTTTATGGCGTGCGTTCGTTCGAGTTATATCGTTTAGTTTTAAATACTCCATCGCATTAAACGCGTCTATTTGTGCTACACTATACACTTCCCTAACTTGTTTATCCTATGGAATCGCAGAATACGAAAGGATCGTGATGCACGAGCCTTTTCGGAAGAGATATACAGCCCTTTTCCTCTTTGGAAGCAATTATACGTAAATGAACTTCGAAGTTAGAGCAATGAGGAATATTTTTATACGCACAGATCAAAGGATATCCTCTGCTTGGCGGATGTTTTAAAAAATAAAAACGTTGCCCTTCTTCGGCGGACGCGCGTTTTTATCTTTTTGGTTGCTGGGAAACGAGTTCTTTTATCCAAAAATCGTCTCTCTATTTGCAGGCATACACTTTTTGAAGAAAATAAATAAGATAAAATGCACTCATTCCAAAAGTGCTGCAGTTTTTTGTCACTATATCTAGGTAAAAAGATGACCAGGATAACTGCTTTGGCCATGCAACTACATATTTTTTGTTTCCCTTAAAGTTCGACTTATGGAAGTTCCACTGTATATACACCAGGGGTTTTCAACCTTTAAACTCCACTGGACACATTACATTCTGGGAGAGGGAGCTGGGCACAACCATATCATCATCATCATGCTTCTGTCCGAAGACAGGTTTTAACTGAATCGCTGCCTCCATTTCTCTCTCTCCCTAGAAGCCTCTTTTATACCTCTATAAGTAGTATATCCCTGCTTTATATTATCTAATATTCCTATTCTTTTTCTCCCTCTTCCTCTTTTTCCACTAATTTTTCCTTCTAAGATCGTTCTTTGTAAACACTGTCTTCTCAATATGTGCCCTATCCAATTTGCTTTTCTTTTCCTGATTGTTTTTATTAGCATCCTATCTTCTCCCACCATTTCTAATACTTCTTCGTTTCTCTTCCTCTCTGTCCATTTCACTTTCATCATTCTTCTCCATACCCACATCTCAAAACTTTCTAAATATTTTTCCTCCTTTCTCCTTATCGTCCACGTCTCTGCACCATAAAGAGCTATGCTCCATATGTAGCATTTTGCTAATTTCTTCCTTGTTTCTAGATTTATTTTCTTGCTTGTGAGAAGCTCCTTCTTCTCGTTAAATGCTGCCTTTGCCATTGCAATCCTACTTCTGATGTCCTGTGTACTACTTCCATCCTGTGCTAAAATACTGCCGAGATATTTGAAACTACTTACTTGTTCCAATTTTTGGCCATTTACCATTATATTTAATTCTTTATGTTCCTTTGAAACCACCATGACTTTCGTTTTTTCTGTATTGATCTTCATTCCATATTGTTGGCCAACCTCAACTAGTCTGTCTGTCATCCTCTGAAGCTCTTTCTCGCCTTCTGCTATTAAGCCCTGATCATCTGCGTATTTAATGGTGGTAATACTTTCACCTCCTATCTTAAATCCTTTCTCTTCCATCAACGCTTCTTCTGTTATTGTTTCTGCATACATATTAAATATCGCTGGTGAAATAGGACAACCCTGCCTCACTCCCCTCCCTATTGAAGTACTTTCTGTTTCTTCTCCTTCAACCCTGACTCTAATCTTTTGATCAAAGTAAAGGTTTTTAAGCAGTCTTTTATCTTTCCAATCTATTCCTATTTAGTTTAAAATACCCAGCATCTTATCCCATTTCACTCGGTCAAAAGCTTTCTCCCAATCTACAAAACAAAAATACATATCTTTATTGACTTCTAGCGCTCTTTCTATCATCATCCTCATACATCCTATAGCATCTCTAGTCCCCCTTCCTCTTCTAAAACCAAACTGATTATCTTGCAGCTCCTTTTCTATTTTACATTCAATTCTTTTGGTTATTATTCTGGTTAGAACTTTAGCTGTATGAGAAATTAAACTAATAGTTCTGTAATCCTTACAACATTTTGCATTGTTCTTTTTCTCCAGTGGTACCATCACAACATCTAAAAAATCTTCAGGCCATACGCCAGTATCATATACTTGGTTAAAAAATTTTGTGAGTTGCTTAACTGCTTTAGACCCCAAAACCTTAAGAACGTCCACGGGTATATCATCACTCCCAACTGCCTTTCTTCTTTTCATGTCATCAATTGCTCTTTTAACTTCAGACTCGAGAATACTTGGTCCTAGCTGATCTTCTTCCACATCCTCTTCTTCATTTAATTCAATATTTCTTGGCTTTCCTTCTTTGTCATACAGAACCTCAATGTATTCTTTCCAGACATTCTTTACATTGTCTGGCTCCGATACTATTTTACCACTTTTGTTCATGATTCCTTTACGTCCTATCTTTCTTGCTTTTTTCTTGAATAGTTCCCTTGCTTTGCTATACATGAGGTCTGTTCTACAAATTCTTTCACATTCGACAATCTCCTCGCATTTCTCATTTATCCACTGTTCTCTGGCTTTATCTGTATCCCTTCTTAAAGCATTATTTAACTCCTTGTACTTTCTTTGGCCTTCTTCAGTGTTTATGTTCTTCCACTTTCTCCGCTCTTCCATTTTTTGCAGCATGGCTGCTGTGATCCAGGGTTTTTTGTTTCTTTCACCCGTTATCTTTCCTACCTTCTTTTCCATTACATCTTTAATGTTGCTATGGATGTATCTCCACTCCTCATCTACATTCTTCCTATTTTCTTCATCTCTCTCCCCCAACCTTTCCTCCAGCTCAGTCATGATAGCCTCCTTGTTTTTGAGGAGTTCCTCTAAGTTCCATTTCTTGTTAACTCTTACGTTTCTCTTAACGCTCTTCAGTCTACATTGTATATTTGCCACCAAAAGGTTGTGGTCAGAATCGATATCTGCCCCTGGTAGTGTTTTCACATTTTTAATGCTATTTCTAAATCTTTCATTGACTAGTATGTAATCTATCTGGTATCGTCTCTGGTCTCCTGGGCTTCTCCATGTGTAAAGTCTCCGCTGGTGATGCTTAAACCATGTATTAGTTACAATTAATCTATTTCTATGGCAGAATTCCACAAGTTTATCCCCTCTTTCATTTCTCTTCCCTAGTCCATATTTTCCCACTATGTTATCTTCCTGTCCCTCTCCGACTACACTGTTCCAATCTCCCATTACTATGGTGGTGATCCTTCCTTTTCCCTCCTCCTCCAATATCTCCATAATCTGTTCATAGATTTCATCTACTTCGTCGTCGCCAGCATTAGTCGTTGGCATATACACTTGAATTATAAGCATTTCCACTGGCTCCATCTGAAGTTTTACGGCTATTAATCTATCATTAAATGTCACTACCTTGCTAATTCTTTCAGCTATCTCTTTTCTCATTATAATCCCCACTCCCCTTTCCTTTTTCTCCCCTCCTGAGTAAATAATCTTAAATTCGTCTGAATTTATCTCGCCTTCTCCTTCCCACCGAACTTCACTAAGACCTACTATACCTACATTATTCCTTCTCATTTCCCATTTTATGTTCTCTAGTTTACCCCCTGAATTCATAGTCCTAACATTCCATGTGCCTATTCTTAATTTCTCACCACTTGCTTTCCTATTAATGTTAAATTTCCTCTGTGCATCCCCTAGGGTAGTCCCCACCCGGAGATCCGATTGGGGGACTATTTTACCTCCGGAATATTTTACCCCAGAAAGATCCATAGAGGTATTTCAGCTTTTCAGCCTATCATGGGAAATATAATGAGGTAGTTTCCCCTTGCTTTCCTCATCGCAGTTTCACAGAGTGATTACCCATCTGTAGCTGTTCAGATCCACATGATCACCACCTACAGAGGTACTGTGCAAGCTGCTGCCCTTGCACAGGGGGATGTAAAATCCCCAAGACTGCTTCTTAGTCTGTCTCTTCCCCTCAGACCTTTCCGGCTTGGATGGTCCTACCAGGAGAATTATCTCCCGCCGGCATAGCTCTTTGGTTCGTAAGAGTACACAAACCCTCCCACCTCTGTAAGGTTATGCAGTCCTTAGGGAGGGACAACCATATAAACGCATAAAATTAAATATTTTTTATCTGAATTTTGGGAAAAGCAAAACAAGCTGGCATTAATAGTGCCTAACATCCTTTTTAGCGCTTTCTTTAAATATCTTATATTTTCAATGTTCGTCCGTCCGCGCGCAAAATTTTGAAGCATTGAGAAGAGCTGGAAGCTAATACTTTCAGCACAGTTTCGGTTGGTGACAGACATGTACCTTATTGAGTTCCTCTGTGATTTTATCAAGTTGAAGAGAATACCAGTCACATTTTTTTATATCAGTATGCACTTCAACTTTCATATCGTGCAAAATGGCAGTCACTCTTCCAGTAATTGTGTCGTTTGAAAGTTACAAATTTTTATTGCTGACAATTTTTTTTACTTTATTTGCAAATTCTAAAAATGTCGCTCACCATTTGCTCCCTTAATAATCTGGCTATCTTCAAACTGTTTTTTTTTTTTTTCGATACTAATATGTGAGCAATTTTGAAAGAAAATTATGTTGCGCTTTTAAACTTAATAACAGGCTTGGCAAATATAGATTGCTGCTCCGGTAATTTACATTTCAAATCACCAACTTTCTTTTAACCTAGTGGAAAATACATACCAAATGATGAATGACGAGCATTGAATTGTATGTATTTCAATATTGTGTCTCTCTGATATTGCCACGCTATTAGAGCAGCGGGTATATGGAAATGCCAAGACGGTCACCTAGAGATACCTCCGTGGGCTGGCTCCACGTTGAGAACCTCTGGTGTCTACCACTAGAACATTTCGTCAATGGCCCACCTCAAAATTAGGGTTGGTTCTAAAAGAAAGAGTCTAGGTAAAATAGCAACGAATATGGATGTATTTCCCATTTAAATTTGCGTATGACTTATTAAGCCTTCTTACTGCTATTGTTGTTAGTTTGACTGTTAGTTTCGTGCCAGTCGATGATTCAGTCCATTATCGCATTACCCTGATAAATTCACAATAAGGTTATAATAAAGCAGATGCGCATTTCAGCTACAAAGCAGCCGTCCTAAGTGGTAATTCATCGAAAGTAGATTCAAAGAGAATATTTCCATTTTTTGTGGTTATTGGAGATACAGGCTAGTATTTTTTATGTCACCTGGTAAAGATAACTGCGTGGACGATACCTAGTCATCTATATTGTTTTGCAACTGTAGGAAGTTGTCATGGTTTTTATTCGCCTGAAAAATATGGGTATTTTGATTTAGAATATAATTCAGTTCTGGTAGAAATTACGCAAATTCAAAAGTGACAGTCTCGAAGCTGTGTAGAATACACGTTTCCATGAAAGCTTTTTAAATATAATATAACTAAGCACGTGCTACTATATAGAGCAAACTAAAACAGATTATTTGAAAAAAGTGATGGGAAATACTCTAAAAATTGTTACATTTAATAAACGTTTTTGCTGTTGTAATGTAGACGGGTGTTTCGTATTTATTATAACCCATAAGCACAAGCAAAATTTTACACTCCAAGTGGTTTCAAATGCAGCTCGATAGGAATTTAATACTCTTATGCGTCGAATCTTTAAGTCTCTGCAAGTTGGACAACCACGAATACAACAAATCCTCTGCCAACACGGATCGAAAAATACCAATCGACCGTAGTACGTAATGCTCGTCAAACACGTCCTCTGCAAACCTCTACGGAGCGCCAAAAGCCCTCTCAAGTCCCTCCGAAACTCAAGTAGCAAAAAAGAAAAGGAATCGGACGAGAGACAAAAGATCGTCTTCAGTACACGGAGCTCACAAAGACACGCTCGAAATAAAACGAAATCCTAGGGATCCTTGTTAATGGCCTATCATCGTCTCAACTTCTTTCACTTCAGCTCCCTCTTCTTCCATTTATCCCACCTACTATCTCGGCCCTCTTCCTTCCTCCCTACCTCTTACCCTCATTCTCCCAATCCTTCCCTCCATTTCTCCTCGCTCTCTTCTCTCAAGCTCTTATTCTTTCCCTATCTCTATATCCGTCTCTCTCTCTCATTTTCTCTCCCTGCGCTTCAGCCTCACATTGTCTCTCATCCGCTCTCACGTTTCTCTCTCTCCCTATATCCCTATTCTTCCCTCCATATCTCTCTGTCTATCTTATTCCCTCGTCTCCTTCTCTCTCTCTTCCCTCTCCCTCTCTCTCATCCCTCTCCTCCATCTTTCTCTCTCCCTCTATCTGCCTCACCTCCATACGTTTCCTTTCTTTCCATATGACTTTCCCACCTTACTTCTCCATGTTCCTCCCTTAAATTCTCACATATTTAATTTTACCCGTTTCCTCACCTTTTTCTCTCTCTCTCTCTTTTCCATCCCACTCTCATATAGTTCCCCTCTTTCTCTCCTCCCATTTCTTTTTATCGTCTATTTCCATTCCTCCGTCTCCTTTCTTTTTTCCCTCTCTCGTAACGAACTCGGTTTCGAATCTTGCGGTGAGTGTCGGTTCGCAATGCATGCTGGGATAGGTGAGGCAGTCGACAGATTAATCGCGGCCTGAACGTACTAAGAAAGGATTTCTTTGAGTGTAGGAGCAAAAAGAAAGGTAGACGTCGGGAAAAGCGGCCCCTGTTCGAAGAGCCGCGCTTGGCCCCGGGCCAAAATGGGAGCCAATAGGAGGCATTCTCCTCGTGAAACGGAAGATTCACGGAACGCAACGAAACGCCTTAAGTTTTGAAAAAAGGACGAGGTCGTCCTTAAGAACGATAACGAAAAATAGAGGTCTTTTTTGTGTGACCTTAGTTCCCTTTTTTTGTTGAAACTCTCGTAACAACGAAAATCAATTTCCGTACTTTTCACGCCGCATTTGATTGTATTCCCTCAAATAAAAAATCTCTGCATGATACAGCCACGTGTGCCAGCTTAATTTTTTAATGAAATGTTTGTTTACATCTATTATGTGTTAGCAAAACTCTTTTTTTACTCGCGAATGAAATTAGACTACTTCAGTAACTGCCATAAACTTGCGATCTCTCGATACAAGTCTAAATATCTTAAGTACAAATTAGCCATTTAATTTGCTCATATGAAACTAAAAGTGGATTAAAAGAAACCTTTCCGATTCTACGACTTCGATATGCAAGAATATATAAATTTGCTCTTAAATAATTCAAATGAAACGTCTGGCATAATTTTTCCCCGCTCTGCAGAATTAAATTGAAAGTCTCTAAAGTAATTAAATCATTTATTATTTCGAATAATAATTATCACTTACTTATTACAAGCAGGTTTTCACAATACTGTGCGTAATAATTACTTTAATTACAAGAAAATTCGATCATGGCCTCGGCAGGATTCAAGTATTGAGGGGCTCCCTCAATACTTGAATCCTCATTGTCCTCACAGTTGACTTTCAGTCACTGTCGTGTGAAGTACGCCCTTGAAGATGCCCACTTAGTGGGCGAAATGCATCGGGTTGTTATAAACTTTTATGGCTTAAGGAGTTTTCCCACCTATGTAAATCAGCCATAGGTTAATAAAGTCACCAACCTTTACTATACTGCGTCGTTGAATTCAAGTTAAGGCAATTAAAATTATCATTTTACTTTGATAATGTAACAAAATGGGGGACCCGAGTTCGATTCCCGGTCAAGTATTGGATTTTTTCTCCTTCTCAAATGTCAAATTTCTTTAGTAATGTAATCATTTGCTCAACAACTTATGTGTTACTATATAATCAAAGCAAAATATCGCGCCAAACCAACGACAGGCTTGGACAGGTAGATGCGGCGATAATGCGTTTGTCTTTATAGTTAAAATTTCTCGTCGTTAAAAAAACATGAAAATTTTTTAGTCTAAAATAATTTCACGCAAATTCGTCAAGGATTTGATTTCTTTCTTCGACAAAAATAAATTTTGTTAATTTACACGTACAAGCCTCTGTCTCAACTTCGTTGTTTAATTTAAGAAATCTTAAAATTAAAACTAAATATATTCTACTCTCAATCCTATGTTTAAAAAAATGAAGGAAAGAAATACTCTTTGAATTGAACCAGTCCCATCACTGCAGTAAATGGTTAACACAAACCGTGCAATTAAATACGCTGTGCAAACGCCATTGCGGATCGAATCTTCTCGCGAACCCCTAGTGGGTTCGCGAACCACAGTTTGGGAACCACTGGCCTAGATCGATAATCACTAGTAATTTGAAGTAACCTTAAAATAATTAGAGAATAAGTACTGCGAATGCTAATTGGCGAGTGTTCCTCTAGCACTTAATAATGGGGGGAAACGAACACACCGATAAAACATGATTGCGCTTTGAATTGGAATATAAACCCACCATAGGATATTAAATTGCTTTGAAGAGAAACTAAGTACTTCACTGAGTGCTGCTTGAATCGTGAGATATTTATTTGGCGTGGTCGATGCATTTGACGGGAAAACCTCTTACGATAATTAAGGAAGGCGTGTCTTTCCATTACTTTGGCGAGGTTGCAATGAAAGAGCCGCTGTAAGCGAGTGACAAGTGAGAAGTTGGTTCGCAGTATAACACATCCACTCTATAATTAAAAGACCCATTAGTGCACCTTCCAATATCGGGAAGGCGGCGTCGCGCGTTAACGTCATTATTTCTCATATTTTACGTCCGACAATTAATCGCACAGACGTCAGCACGCGTTAGCAATAATCTTTGGCGAAATTGTCCTCATTACATTTAATTACAGTGGGAGCTGTACAGAACAGCTGCGTGTTGCGGCCACAAACCAGCCGAATTCTGTGATTCAGGATTTATTGCGTTGCTGAAATGTGTATGCTACCAAGGATTCTAGTGGATGAGGGAGTTTTAAATACAACTAGATTCAAGCTGAAAGTTGGACGCGGCTGTTGTGCTTTGAAAAGTTTTCACGGTTTAGCAGTGGGCATACTGCATATAGAAAATAAGCTGCACAAAATGCGATAAATTCTGAAGAGGGAAAATAAAGACAATCGAAAACACGGTTTGAAAAAAGAAAAGCGCCAACGCTCAAAAATGGACATTCTAAAAACAATTGCCTAAGAAATGGGCTGTCCAGTCACCCTCGAAAATTAAGGGATATTAATATCCATGCACAATAAATTCAACCTATTGGAAATCAGTCAGTTTTCAAACAAAATCGAACTGCAAACGAAGATATGGAGTTACGCAGTGATACGCAGTGATACGCAGTGTTTCCTAACAGTGATGCCGCGGCACACTTTGTTGTCCAAGGATTACTGAAGGGTGCAGCGAAAATTCTTCATTTTGCCCAAGTTTAACTATCCAGAGAATTATGTACCACGTAAATACGTGTAATTAACTATTAGAACTAGTATATTTACAATACATACGGACCAGCATAATAAATCTATCATATTATAAATCACTGCTTCTAACATAGGATATAAGAGGATATAAATTTTTTGATAGTTCTAGTAGAGCCATCCACCTTATATTTGGCAGGAAGATAGGTCATTAGATACAACCAATGGAAAAAAATCGTAAATTCTGAATAGCTTAAGTTTTATGGGTGTATTTTCGGCCCCATTGTTCCATTTCGCCCATAAGAATAGCATGAAAATCGGTGCAGGGCTTTGCAAAATTGTATTTTTTTATTAATTAAAACTAAGATAGAGACTCGGGACTAAAACTCTTTCATAGCTTAACAATTGTGGCGTATTGTTTTTGAAAACTTGATACTTGATTTCTTACATAAAATATAATAATAAACAAGATGAAAAAGTATACTCCATAAATGAAATACACAGAAATTTCAAAGGCGTTCTTAATGGGAAATATGTACGTATGAAACGGTTTCGAAAGATTAGGTGATTCTAGAATTTCTATCTCTGAAACTATAACTCGTAAGTGTAGAGCCTCGCGGATTTTCTTATAGTAAATGTTGTTTTCTATCCGAATAAATTTTTTAATCTATACCTTACACATATAAGAGCTAGGGAGAGAAAGTTTTGGTATTTCATTGTTGCTTGACGGATGTCATTTAACGAGATACGGGTATAAGTTTACTAAAGTAATAATGTAAAGTGGAAGTTCTAATTGAAGGATTAAGCTAAAAATCACAATAGGGCTATAAATTTTAATAAAGATCACTCATGCTTAATTTAATTAAAATCCGTCCAGCGGTTTAGGAGATGAAAGTTACGACGGACGGACGGACAAGACGTGCATTCCTCTATTACCGTTTATCTTCTATTTCGTGCGGTTTGCGTAAAGATATTTCATATTATTCAATTCATTGTATCGAAATAATAATTATGAAATGCAGTGAACTGTAAATTTTAATGTAGAGGTTCCATGCGAACATTACGATAAATTTGGTAAACTATAATAATACCAACCAACCAACAAATGAAACATTTGTATCAGTAACGGATAAAAATCTCAAATTTCAATTAGTAAAAATGAAAAAAGTTATTTTATGCCTCAAAATTGGCAGAGAAACTATAAATATGATTAAACTGATGAACAACTCTTTATAAGTCGACAGATTCAGTGCTTAAATATTTTTTTATTGCGAAATACGTTTTTTTAATCCTCTGAAACCAATTAGCATTATAATTTCCCACAGACAGAACGATATAAACGCGCGAACACCAAAAATACAACTTGCCTCAAACTTTAGATTGTATGAAGCATTAAATTTTCAAGAGTTATAAAAAATACTCATCCGTCTTTATTCGCCCACCCGATCATAAAATCAGGAAATCCTAGTTACGGAAGTGCCATAGTTATTATTATTAATACGTCCGCAATTAAAAGAATGCAGGATCTATGGAAAAGGAGCCACACGAACGAAAATAATACGGAGGTATTTTAATGTTTTTTCTCCTAAAGTAACTCATCATTTAAGTTTAATTACTTCTCTTTATTTTGCGAATTGTATGTAATGAATGGATGAAAATGAAAAAGAGAGACAAATGGCTCTCTCGTGCGAAAAAACGCGCTAAAAACCACTTTCTCGAGAGTAACAGGGACGAGAGATATGGGCGAAGGAAGAAGGCAGAATAAAACGCGGAGAAAAATAGAAAAGAGAGAGAGAGAGAGAGAGAAATAGCCGTGAAAGAAATATAGGCGGATACGGAAAATAGGGAGATAAAATGAAAGCGGAGCGAAGGGAGAGAGGTTAAAGGGGAGCAATAATAAGGATGGCACGAAAGGAATGAAGAAAAGGGAATAGAAGAGGAAAGTAACCGAAGAAAAGGGATTTAGAGAAAATGGAAAGGACTACCACCATCAACTGAATGATTAATAGTAATCATGTCCAATCCATATTTTATCTTCTTCCGCCTCCATTTCGCATCTACCTTTCATCATTTTAATTGGCAACTAAAGCCGGTCCATTTGTAGCACGTTTTCTTAAAAGTAATAAAACGTACTTAATATGATCACTCTGTCTGTCCGTCCGCCTGTCTGTCAGGGGAAATCAACTTTTTTGTTTAAAGAGATATTTTTAGAATTTTAAAAATTAGATAGCTCTTATCGGACTATGAATTTTCCAGTCTTACTTGTTTTATTCCGCATCTCCTCTTTTCCCATATCAGCACCCACAAATAAATTCCTATCCATCGCCATTAAGAAAACAGTTTTCTGTGTACGTGTATGTTGTAACGTCTTGATCTCATTTTACTTTTACTAAATTTTTGCTAAATTTGCTAAATTTCATTCTAATATAGCTCGTATTATGTCCGAAAACAAATTAAAAAATAAGCACTTAAAAATAAAAAAATTAACAAGTAAGACACCATTGCCAAAGCAAGAGGGGGAAGCATGTCTTCTTAAAAAATTTAGAACTTTTTTTTACCTTTGGGTAGAGGGCAACCCGTAACGTTGGAATGCAGATTCTCACTAGACCTCCCCGTCCGTGAACTCTTTGCTGCTCTAGATTCCATAGGTTGACTACAATACCGTTTCAAATTCTTAAATTTTCCTAATTTGAATTCACTTAGTGGAAAATATATTAACTACCGGAAAAATGCAATCAAGGTAAAATTCATAGATTGATAAAAGCTATCTAATTCAAAAAGAATTATCCAAATATCTCTTAAAACATAAAAGTTGATTGTCCGCAAACGGACAAACACGGTGATCGCATTAGCGCGTTATTGCTTTGAATAAAACGTGCTAATAAAAAATACTTATTTGTCTTAGGTATCTTCAATTATGGCTATTAAATACACCTAGGATAAGTAATTAGTTTTTCAATTTTTTATACCTAAGTGATCATTTTTTAACTCCTTGTTTTATGTTGATCAGGTGGTAGAAGAAGGAGCTGGTTAGCTTCAACATCCTCGATAATGATTCAAAAATAGGAGCGTTGTAATGGATAGCTATGGAGAGAGAGAGAGAAAGGGAAAAGATTTGATATGGGGAGAGATAAAGGAAGAGAGAGGTGAATGGAAGGGAAGCTAAAAAGAAGAGAAAAATAAGAAGGAAAGGAGATAGATAGAAACAATTAAAAGTAGGAAGATGAAATAATAGAAGAAAGGGGGAGAGGTGAAGAGGAAAATGAGAATGAAACACACTGCGGGGCTGTAAAGTTTCGAGATGATATTCTCTCCATTTTCCGACAAAATTAACGAGCGCCATTTCCACGCATTTGAGGTCATCCTCCTTCTGAGTGCCGATCCCTTTTCTAGTTCTACGAGAGGCCATGATCATTACTTTTCGAGCGTGGTGAGCGTGGTGCACATGTGGCACTGATAGCATCTCGTCACTTCATTAATCTCCCAAGTAAGCTGCGTATATAAAAAAGTCCATTAAGGGGAAAAAAAGTTCCTTTTTAATTGGTTTATTTTTGCTTTTCGAAGACTTATCAATGGTGGGATCCTTAAGGAGATCAAAATATTTTTCAAAGATCACTTTGGAATTCGTTAATCGTGCGACCGGAAATGTTAAGAGTATAGTTTGTTTTTTTACTGTAAGTGGCTTTAAAAATTAACACTTGTATGTATACTTTACTTCTATAAGACGAATTTTAAGAAAATAGGTGCCAGAAATCGGAATATATAAATGTTTTCTCGTAAGTTTTAGGGCATTTAGAATAAATAGATTCGTTTTTTTAAACCGAAAATTCTGAAAAACGAATTAATAGTTGTATTAACGAACGTCAAATTTATTATTCGAAGCATTTTAACTACATACATCAGATAGGTAGCAAAGAGGTAAAATGATAAAAAGAAAATCATTTTAGTCCCTGAGTAATACAACTGCTTAGAAAATGGGTACTTAAGCATAAATTAATAAACACTTTTTGGGTATTTTCTTGCCTAAAACATTTAGTAGCCAATTAAGGTCTAAGGACGTAATTTTTAAACTCCACACACTCATGCTAAAATAGCTAGGTTGAATACATTAGATTTCCATATTTACTTTTTCACACTTAGCCGTTAAATTTTCTTCTTTACTTTCAATGATTAACTCAATTTTTCAGCATAAATTATTGAATAAATTTAAAGTCGAATTTAAACTGAAACTAATTATTTTTCTGAAGTACATTTATTTTACTCTGATTATTGTTGGCATCAATAAGCCATCAGAGTTGAATCTTAATCTCTTATTCTCTCTTCATTGATCATTCACGATTAATACTTCACTTTAATACTTCCAACTCATAAACGGAACGTGTCGACTGCGGTCCCATTATTATTTCTCAGCAATGATTCAACAGACGCGCAAAAATGGAAGACGTCTATCCCTTAGCCGATGTAAAAGAGATGGAACAGGATGTACGCTTACAATTGAATTTACATTCCGGCCGACGGGAAACGTCATTTTCTAAACGTGCGAACAAAATTAAACCACCTGATGTGTCACGAACAGGCGAGCGTAATTTGATGGACTGCTTAATAATTTCGAGGGAGAGAAAAAAAGCAAGAGATAGAGCGTAGTTTTCCAGGATTAATTCGCAGTGTCCATAATTTCATCAGAGCGAAGCATTAGCATTCATCTCAACCGAGGCCGGTTTTCGAGGGACTTTTTTCACATCCGAATTTCAGACGTCTGTGCCATCCCGTCCATACGGAGCTTTCTGGCGAAGACGCGGGCCTGGAAAAACCTAAATTTGAAAAATAAAAATATGGTGATAAAATCTTTTTTTAAATATTGTTCCGCGCGAAATAATGGCTGCATATTTAATTTCCCGTCTTCCGGATCCTTTCCCTTGAGGGAGCGTTGCGTAATCAGAAGAATAAACGCTTTCCGGATGAAAACCAAATTGCGTGACGCAAAGCGGAGAATGTTATATTTTTTTATTCCGAAAAAAATAATTATTTCGCTTGAAACAGAATAAACGAAGAGTTTCGAGAAAAAATAATAGGTGAGCAAAAACTCTAAAGCAGGGCTCCCCAAACTTTTTGAGATGAGGGCCACATAGGAATATTGAAAGTGCTAGGCGAGCCGGAACAAAATATAAACTGTTTCAAAATTTTAAATATTTTATTCTATAATTGCTTAAGCATACATGCATATATAACTATAAGTAAACGTGAATAAATGTAAGAAAAAATTCTAATGCGAACAATGAGCCTGTTTTTAAATTGGAAACACTGGTTTTATGATGTTTATGAAGTTTAATAAAATTTCCGCGGGCCGGATAAAACCCTCTCGCGGGTCGGATCCGGCCCGCGGGCCGTAGTTTGGGGACAACTGCCCTAAAGGCATAATCAAAGAGGGCAAAGAAATTTTTCTTTGAACTTATTATGACGTGGACAACAAGGGAGAAAAAGGAAAGTCACATGACCTAGCAAAATCCCACAAGCTACTGTTAGCGAAGTTCTGTAGCGTATAAAAAAATATTCTTCCCCGAGTTCCCTGGCCTAAGGTGGTATATTAAGGGACGTAACTGAAATAATACTGCTGTGTCCGAGCCTATTATCTTTTCAAAAAGGTTTAGGTTACAGAGTAAAGAGTCCGTTAGGAAAACTAATATTTTTGGACCGCTTTGAATTAAGAATTGTCGCTTAATTCTTTAGAAGTTTTTCGAGAAAATCTTTCTGAGAAGTAGTGAGAGAGATGGCGGACAAGAAAAATGGGGACGAAAGCTTGTGGTTATACCTCATGACCCTTTCGTGCCCTATGGGTATTAAGCTAGAGGTCTAATTCTTTTGTTTATTTTTAATTTTTAATTAGTTCATTAACCACACTTTACAATCTTTTACAATTAGTGGAACAACGATAACAAAGACGAACACATACGACCATGCCCTCGGCAGAAATCGAACCCGCGAACCCTGGCATTGGGAGCTGGACACGCTAACCATCCCTCTAACTAGGCCAGCAGTTATTTTAAATAGCTCACATAAAGCCGTTTGCGGCCTAATACAATAAGGGTTATTACGATAACAAGGAGAATCGCCTAAAAACATGCCCTCAGTAGGATTAGAAACCGCCAGAAACTCCAACCACCAAGGTCGGGATTAACTAACGTGTGTGCTATCAAAACGCAGTATGACTTAATTATAAAGGCATTCAAGAGGCTGGTAAACCCATGCCGTCCTATAGCTACCCGATTTGATGGAAAAAGCGTAAAAATAAAACAATCTTTGATTCACAGAGGTGAGAAAAACCGTGGATGATGCGTTCGATTTCATTTTATTTTCGAGAGAATATTAAATAGATGGCATTATTAGAGATTAGTAACACATCGACTTTTTTCTCAGATGATCGCTACGATATAAAAACAATACTAAGTGATCCGTGAAGTGAATAGTTTTTGGTGGGCGGTCAAAAGGTTACCAGTCATATTTTTTCAGCCTTGGGTTAAGTGCTGTCTCTAGTTGAGAAAATTCGCCTCTTTAGTATATGGGGCAGAAGTCCACCTCATTCACTTTTTAAGACAAGGATATTATGCAAAAGGCTCTAGGTATTTCTTTGCTCCGATTTGCAGGATTTCTTTTTTAAATCAAAGCTCTCCTGATAAACGTGAGTTTTTGACTTGAGCCCATTTTACCGCCCATCAAATAATTAGTCACGGTGTGAGTGGGTTCTCATTTTAACCAGGTACTTGAATCGAATCGAACCGGAAACCGAGATGAACCGCACTAATTTGCTGAACCGCGAACCGAGTCGCGGCCCAAATATTGAGTTTTCTACGGATTTGCAAGCCGAACCAATTCTTTTCAAAAAATGGTTCATTTCGTTTCGACGATTTTTTTAAATGAAATTCGTCAAATTTACTGCAGGTGCTAAGATTTAGCCGGTAAGACGTACCTGTTCAACTTTATGTGACTCTTTTAGTGCTTAAAATCGGCTCCCATAACCATTACTTTCTCTAGGCCGAAGTGCACATTTATTGCCTTTCCTGCACTGTATTTTTTATCTCTTAATGCAGTTTACCCACTGCTTTCCTATTTCTTACGATCCTAATTTTCTAATTGTTTTTACATTTTGCATGTAATCTGCACTGCAGTAATGTTATAGTTTTTGTCTGTAACATTTATTTGACGTAACCGGTTACGAATTTTATTTCTATTCATTTGTGAGTTTGATCGTTCTGATGAACATAATATGGAGCTTAGCTTATTTTTATTATTTGTGGTGATTAATGAATACTGTTTAATGTTTCATGTCATTAATTTTCTTAATATATGTTTGAAATTCGTAAAGAATTGCTAAATCTTGCCTGGCTTTATATATTGTTCACTTAAATTAAAATCATTTAGTGAACCGGTTCGAAACGGAAACCGATCCTGTATATTTTCCATAAATCAGTGACGTACAGGAAACTTGTGTAAATCTTTATATTTACCTATATATTAATGAAAAATTCCCCTCCCCCCCTCAAACAATCGCTACTGATATTTTGAAAAGTCTGAAATTATAGAAAATTATAGTCATAAGTTTGTTTCTTTAAATAACTTTAATCGTTTGGAAAAATGGGTTCAAAATATTATATTATGCCTAACAATCCTTATAATGCCATAGAGACAAGAAAAATACGAAGTATTCATTACTCTATGGCATTGAGTATGCTTATTAACTTACAGTCATCAGTCGACGCCGGTGGAGCAGCGGTTAAAATATTCGTCAATGGTTTCAAGTATTGCGGGTTTGATTCTCGGCCGACGTCGATGATATTTTACGACTAAAAAATATGACAAGTATTCCTTTGGCGAGGAAGTGAAGCTGTCGATCCCGTGTATTGTACGATGTCGGTGCACTTCAAATAACCCCTTTTCATATTGGGCATTAGGTAGCTAAGCCCCTGGCACCTGTAAATAACCCCCTTAGGGGGAGGGGAGTATGACCAGTGCTTACGTAAGATATTTTATCTAAGAAATTTTTTACGTTTTACTTGCGATTTACGTGTGGCATCAGCTCGTCCGCAGCAAGCTTCCATCCGAACGTTACCCGCGTTTCGCCCGGCATTAGAATTATTTTCGCCGTATTTAACTGCCTTTTCAGTAAACATAACTTTACCTTTTTTAATCAAATAGATTTTGCTCATTGTGCCCTAAAGAGCATTAAAATGCATTGCAACGCTATAAGAAGGAATTAGAAATTATTGCCATGCATAAGTAAGCATTTTCTAATTTTTATTAAGAAGGGGGGTACAACGAAGGGGGAGAGGGTCACCCAAATGCTGGCATGGAGGCACGAGGAGGTCAAAAATAGTTAATCATTTGCTGTCGTAATACATGAATGGTCCCCTAGTGAATGGATACGATTTATAAAATGCTATGTTCCATCAGGGGCGGCTCGTGGTGTCAAAAAGATGGGGGGCTTCACGTCAACCAAAATCTATCTATGTACCTATATATGAAAACAAAAACTTTCTTCATGATGATATTGGGGACCTAAAGTAGTGACTACCGAACCAACCGGAAATTTAAATCAAGTCGTCATCCTTTAGAGCCTGAACAGTGGACGCAGACTTCATGCTTCACTTAACAAGTAAAAATGGGCAATATACACAAATAAGCACGATAATATTTCCTAGCTATATGTACACTTAAAAAATTTTGACGCATGAAAAAATACATTGGCCTAAGAGCGAGAGACGTCTGAAGGCATATAATCGTAGCCTATATCTTGCACTGGTTTTCTTGCCGAGAAAGTCGAAATTACATTTTTCGGGTTCCTAAAGTGGGCGTCAGACGCCTTCGTTAGTACGGTTTGAATGATTGGGGGGCCCCTAAATCTCGGGTACCCCCACATTGCGGGGATTGTGGGGCCTATCAGTACGCCCTTGCCAAAGATACAGAACCGTGACAAAACTAGAGCATCATAATATTCTCTAAACCACACCGATTAGGTTTAAATCCCTAGTTTTAACTGATGTAGCCATAATCGAATTACAGCGTATATTAACAAGTTTGGCCTTACATTTCAAAACCATTTCGTACAAGTAGTATGTTATAAGTGAACATTGATAAAATTAGTGCGTTTTTGCTTCTATTTTTAAATTCGGCAGCGGGCTTTATGTTTTATTTCGCTATGAATATTTCTCCCATTTACCTAATTGACTAAATGAAGAGAACTTGATATTTATGCGTATATTTAGCTTATATTAATTCATTTTTTATGCTGTTATACCGTCACATATTCGGTCACTAGAACCTCCTTAGTACGTGTCGAAAAACACGCTCAAATTTTCAGCTTTCCATCTTTTATATCTTGGGAGATATTATAAAGAATTAATAGGCTCTTATCCAACCCTGTATATTTTGAAAAACTCAATTCTAAGGAAGAACAAACAGCATCAGTACAGGAATCTACACGCCAAGTTTCAACTCTCTATTATTCACGGTTTTGTCACAAATTCAATTTAAGCAAGTCAGACGGACAGACAGACGCCAAAGTGAAACTATACGAGCATTTTTTTTTAAACGCGCTAAAACGGGAAAGTAAATATTTATTATATGAAAATAATCCATTACGTCGTGCATTGTGCCTTTTTCGGAAGAGCTGCATAACGGATTCGTGGATATCCTGGTCAGTTCCCACCCGAACGCGCTTCGTTTAAGAAACGTTCGCCAACAAAAAAACAAGCAAAAAACCGTCTTTTCCAAGGGGAAGAATGATTTAAATCCGTTCGTGAGGTCATCCGACCATGCATTTCAATTCGAGAGGACTGATGACGACGCAAATGGTTTTCCCCGCGGTGGGACCCTTTTTCGTGTCCAAATCCTCGTAACGAGTTTCCCTAAAGAGGACTCGAGGGCAACCGGATGGCCCAAAATAAAAAAACAAGCGTGATAACTATAGAAGGAAAGAGATAGAGAGGATCAGAAATTTTTCAATAATGCTAGGTTAGGCCCCGCTGGGACTTGCGTGCGGGAAACGCAGAGAGGAAAAAACATTCACCTTCGTCACTTTTTCCAGCACTTTAAATGGAAGATTTACGTTCCTCACCGGAGCGTATTATTAAATTCCTTTATGCGCACTATTATTCATTATCCAACTTTATCGTATGACGCAACTTCATCGCATGACGCAACTACATTCTCGAAAGTACCTGTGTTCGAGTACAGGTGCAATTTTTCCTTAAGGGAGTTGCTTGAAAAAGTCTCGAGACACTCAAATTTGTATCTCCTAAACGAAAAGTGGTGATTGAGTACTCTAGCTCAGTGTTTGTCAAACGTTGGGTCCCTTAAGGGGGTTACGAGAGGATTTTAGGGCGCAAGCACTGTTTGCTAAGGCAAAGTTTTAAGAGTCCCGCAGGTTTTAATATATCGACATGTTTTGTTAAAAAAAAAGAAAATAATGTAGCTTGTCAACACACAATAACGTTTTTAACAAATTAGTTATTTTTATGTGATAAAAACAAACAAGAAATTATATCTCAGTTGTGATTAGTACTTGAAAAATTAATCTATACACCACATGTTAAATTTTAAGAATTTTTAACAGCCAAACAAATTAAAATATCAAAATTTATATACTCTCTATTTCGTTTTTCTTTACAAATTCTACCTTTTAGAAAAATTTCAGCTCTGTAGCATATTCGTAAATAAATAATTATTGAAAATTTGTTTAAACAATTGCGAATTTTTAGCGGCCGCATTGTTGAAAAATCTTAAGATTTTTGTTTTTTTTTTCTGTATAGAATTTGCTATAAAATTTGCAAATGCTCGTAGCACTAAATTAAAGCAATTATTATATACAGTTCATCAACATCCATAATTGAAATGAGTAGCGTTCTTTTATTTAATAACATATATCGCGTTTTAAAATTATGGCTTCATCATATATATGTATTCGTCTTTGGTTGAAATCAATAGAACAATAAGAATTTTTCTTTTAAAAAGCATTAAAGCGATGCTATTATAATACGGATTGCCAATTCCCACTGAAAAGCATTCTCTTGGTTGCTATGGCAGCTGAAGTTCTTTATTGTTGAGCATCTGCTTTTTTCCGATTAAAAACATATTCTTCGTCAATTCGGCACCAATTTGAATTTAATCTTTAAAAATTAGAGACCTCATTCTTATGTCTATAGAACTGTTTTTGTCCCGAGTTACTATCTGAATTATAACTAATTTAAAAATGCAAATTTATGAAATTGCACAGATTTCCTTGTTTTTCTTATTGAGTATCAAAATGGAACATTTGGGTAAAAAATCAGATCTGGCCACGACATGACTTTCTCCATATCTGTAATATTTCTAAATATTCCAAATAGATTAGATAATAATAAATATTTTAAGAAACTGCGAGAAAATTTAGACTACAAAGAACAGAAATAAACTCAAAGCATAGCCTTCTGATATTGAATATAGCCACAAAGCTCCAATAATTAAGAAAGGAAATTGGAGAGTTACTAAGATGTAACTAAGCATCAATTGTTAACAATAGTCGCCGGTAGGTGGCGTGCTGGTTGCAGCTAAAATATAAGATATCTCTTAAACAATACATTATATTTTTAAATGTTTCAAACAAAGGTTGTAGAAAATTAAATTTCCTAAAACTATTATTCCAATATATTTTTACATTTATCAAATATTAAAGCAAATATTTTAAAATAACGGATAAGTGACAAGAGTAAACACCCACTTCCGATTGACCGATTTTTAGCAAAAACTAATCAGTTCTTCTGACTTTTATAAAAATGTTAATTATAAAATTTTGCGTTTACCTGGTTAATAGTTTTTGAGTTAGAGCAACCACAAAAAGCTATCACATACACACTAACACACACAGACATTATCGAGAAAATTGTCAAAACGTGTTCAGGGGACCTCAAAACGTGTATTTCCGTTGAAATCTCGAAGTCGATTTTTTTCATGAATACAATACTTTCCCCAACATGGAGAAATAAATATAGCCCATTAAAATTTAAAATTTTGAAATTTTTTATTTTTCTGGTTGGTTGTACCTAATAACCTATCATCCTGCCAAATTTCAGGTCCGTGGCATATCTAGAAGTATCTTAAGTTTTCTATCATTATATACATAATATCCTTATTCTGTTGGTCCGTCCGTCCGTTGGTCCTCCGGAACGCTCTATAGAAATCCCCATAAGAGAACACTTAAAAATACCTATTTTCACTTTAAGGCTTTTATTCTTTTGCAAAATTAAATTAGAAGTAATTGACCTACGATCTTCGTACCAAAACCATTGCCAAATGGTTGGAATTCATAAAACTAAATATAGGTCACGTAATTTTTAATCGATTTTTTAAACTGATAATACAGCAAATATTTCGTAACGAATTTCAAATAGGAGTGAAAAATAGCATTTTATGACATTTATTTAAATTTCTTTAACTAAAGTGATTTTTCTGAAAAATTTTCAAAACTAATATAGTTAAAAGAAAAGTGTGATCTTAAAATATAGTTAAAACTCATTGCAGTTCATGCAAGTATTTAGTTAATAGTAAGTAAGTTACTACACAATTTTCCTATAATGGTAAATTGACAGTTCGTTCACATTTTATCCTGTTTTTACGAGTTAATAAGAGTAAAATAATTAATTAATAAGTTAAATTCTATACGTTTTAAATAATTTATACTTTGATCAAATATTTCAAGTAAATTTCAGCTACTTCTTTATGCATTATATCTTATTATTTTTATTATACCCTTATTTCAGCAAATATTTGAATAATCATTTGGCCGCTCTACTAATAATTAGTTAAACAGTATAATTAAAACAAAGATAACTTTCAAAAAACACCGATTTGATTGTGCATGAAAGCCAAACCAGATCATTGCATAACTTACTGATTTTTCATATCGAAATCATATATATTTGTAATACTTTTATGATAACCCCGTCATATTTGACGGGCAATTACGCTAGTATCTATTATAAATAGCTGCTTCTTACGGAGAAGGATATAGGATATATATATATATATATATATATATATATATATATATATATATAACCTAAGGTACAAGTCTTCGAATTATTTGTCGTCTTTCTTCATTCATTTGGTGTCACTTCGGATGATCCCTACGAAATCCCTCTCCAAGCTCCTCTGCACTATTTGTAGCGCTTGGCATACGTGGTCTATTTTTAAATCCGTAGGTCAAAACAGGCAAAACGGACTCCACTTTAGGATGGCTGAGATATTTCATTTGAAGATGTTTGCATTCCGTCCGAATATACCCCATACCATCGTCGCTCTCCTTTAGATTTCTCCAAAGCGCGATCCGTCCGTAGTGATGATTTGACCCACGCAAACGTATCTTGTGACTTACTCGAGTTCTGCTCCATATGTGTATTGGTACTTAAATGAATTGAAATTTTACGTGCCGGTGGGTCAGTGGGTGCAACCGACGGTTAAGTTGCGAAATTCCAAACAAATGACTTTGAAATGTCTTATTTCTTAGCTAAGGAAATCCGCGTTTGGCGTTACAAAAATGTATTTTTAAATTGTTTTGAATTTATACAGGAACTCGGGTTTTGAAGAGACTGACAGATATATGTGAATGAATTAGGAGTAACGATGCCATTCTTGAAACGCGGGCTTGTAATGATACCAATCATTGGTTTGATTTTGGAGCTCTTTGGGTACCTGTAAAGGAGTCCCTATAAGTAAAAATAATGAGTGCAAGCACTTATTTTTTATGGGCAGTCAGTATGAATCTGGAACGAGAAGTTGTTACCGTGCTCTCTCAATAAAATCCTTAATGAAGAAGCTCCTCTATATAAAGCCACTCGGTTATGACTCAATTATATCGCCAGTCCCTTTTAAATAGTTGTCGTAAAGTAATTAGTAAATTATAAGAGGTTTTTCGTTTTCGTTCAACCGATTATTTCCTGACGGCTGCATCCACAAGTTTAATTACTGAAACTTCCCCGTTGAAGTTAACGTAAAAGCAAGAACCAAACTTGCTCTTGTTCACATTCCATAACTGTATCCGGAAGAGGGATACTACCTGTACGGCATTCCAGAAGTCAGACCCCGAACACCATATGATCAACAAGGCCTCAGGCAGCCCCTTAGTAGCGATCATCAATTTACATCCCCTCCCCATATACCTCCCGTCTCTCTGCTTTCACCTTCTCCCTTCTAAAATTCAACCCCTCACTCACTCACTCTCTCTCTCTCTCTCTCTCGCTCTCTCTCTCTACAGAAGCTACCCTCAGGATTGGTGCACACACCTATTTAACGTCACAGTCCCTTTGAACAACCCTTCCATATCTCACTTTCTCCCTCTCTCCCGCTTTCCCTCTCTCCCACACCCTCTCCCATTCTCCCTCCTCTCTCTTTCCATCCACTCCCACTTTCTCCCTCTCACTCTCCCCCTATCTTTCCCACTCTCTCCCTCCTCTCTCTACATCCTCTTCCTCCTCTCCCTCTCTCCCCCCCCCTCATCCTCCCCCTCACTCTCCACCTCTCTTCCTGCTCTCCTCTCCACAATCTTCCCTGTCCCTTCTCCCTCTCTTTCCTCCTCACCTCTCACTTCTCCCCCTCCTCCCACAAGCTCACCCTTCTCTTTCCTCCTTCTTCCTCATTTCCCGTCTCCATCACGTGACATCCATCAATCTTTAATTACCCCTCCCACTGGAATGTCAATCTCCTCTCTTCGCCGCTACCCATTTCAGACCGAGTCCCAAAAGAGGGAGTTTCCACTTTCGCGTCATCCGCACATATATTCGGTCTCTCTCTCATCTCGCCATGTACAGTTCGTTAAAGAGGAAGGAAAGGAAGGAGAATTTTTTGTTTATTTTATCCGCCGCTATCGTATGCTTAATATTTTTGGTATTGATTTCGCTACCTTCTTATTTATTCGCGGTGTAGGTGGTTGCATATGATGCCGGAGGAAACAGTTTATGGGTAAATTTTCCTTTGCTGAATTTTTCTCAATATGTTCATTCTATAGGCTGGAAGTTTTCTCTTATTTCGCAATATTTTCTCGCTAGTTTTGATCTACGTAATCTTATGCTCTTCGATTAAGCAGTCATGTTTTGCGGCGAGATATGATAACAACCACCCTAACTAAATTGATGGGGATGATATATATGACAGCCAAAAAATGGTTGAAAACCAGATGCTGATTTTGCTACAATCATACAGCCGTCGTGAGCGATGATCCACCAAACGTTGATTCAAAAAATAATATTAAGATTTTTCTAGAATGGACGACCGGTGAATCAATCGTGGATGGCCGATTTTCATCAAAAATGACCTGTTTTTGTAACCCATTTGTTGCTATTGGAGTTATTAACGGTTTCATTCCAATTTAAAAGTGACCAAGTTATTAACTCCATTGAGCCTAACTCAGGCCGACTATATTCATTCTCCGTGTTTAATTTAATATTCCTTGCTAAATAAATCATGTATCAAATTAGGGTATATTTCATGCTCAACATTTTTCATACATTTTAATTACTTCAAAACGAGCTTATTCGTATTATTACGGGGAATTTCCTAACCACGCTCTGGATCATTGCGTTTAGTTATTTAACTGATCAGTAAAAATGTTGCGCTAGTTAAGTATCCCGTTAAAATTCTAAATGAATCCTTTACAACACGTTTTACTTGTTTTCTCGTTATGCGTGCCAAGAGAATGGCGGACGGAACTACATACTACTTTGCTTCCCTGGCGATGATCAGGATGTACAACTTTCGCGAAATATCTCGAAATTTGAGTCCTATAAATTAAAAAGTTTTGTCGAATTATCAATTTAACGTTCTTAATTTTCCGTTTCTGTTAGCACACGTAATATAATAAGAATTTTTAGCTGAAATTTTTTAATTAAATCCAATTGCATGTTATCTCGCTCGGAAGTTTTTTCCTCTATCACGAGCGGCATAGCTATAGCGTGGTTAGCGGGTCAGCGAGCCCGGACCCAGGCCCCAACGAGACGCATAATGGGGAAGTTGCGAGCCCTCTACCCCGTCGTAATCGCGCTATATGGGGGAGCTCATTAGATGAACTTTTCACGGCATATACAAACACACGCGCTCGTGCGCATGAGTGCGCGCACACACTCGTACATTAATTTCATGAATCGGCGAACCAGAACTAATGTATAAAAGTTAATTAATTCAAACTGAACCAAATATTCCTAAGCTTCTCCCATTCAAGATATACTGAAAAAGAAAACGTTGATTCTCAATGTATACGGTATATAATGACAGAATGTAAAATAAGCGACTGTATCGAATATATCGTGCTAACGAACAAGTGAAATTCAATACATTGATTTATCAGTGCAAATTTTATAATGATTTAGACACTTATGTGAAAGCAAGAACAGCAAAGTTCGGCTTTGCCATTGTGGATCCGTTCGATTTTTAGGCGTTCTTTTCTAAAAGTAAACAAAGAACGCCTTATGGTCAAGCCGTGTCCGTCCGTCTGTCCGTCCGCATGTTTTATCTGCAAAACTACCTGGCGGATGTTCATGAAATTTGGTATTTATGACATGAGGGCAAAGAAAATAAGAAAATTATATAAATGGTTCACGTAGCATAATCGGGAGTGCCACTTTACTGGTGAAAAAAAATTAACTTTTCTTTTTATCTCGTAAAATATCACTTATAACAAAAAATCTTAAAGATCTGATGCTTTCCTGGCGAATCGATGAGGTGAAGAGTTCCCGGGTTTCCAGCCAGGTGAATATTTTGTCTACCGACGTTTCGGCACCTTCCTCAAGTGCCATCTTCAGGGGTCTCCTGAGTGCCGTACCAATCTTTCGTCCAAGTATATATACTACTCCGGTATTGGAGGCTCGTTCCCCATTGGCTGTTGGGTCGGCCTATGGCGTTCCGTGATTTTGGGGAGTATGGGATTCCACACCTTGCTGAGTGGGAATCCCGTGTCCCTGTTAATGTTGTTTTTCTCAATTCTAATTTCAATCGCTTCTCTCACTAGCCTATCCCAAAAACCGTTGGCCTTGGCAATTACTTTGGCCTCCGTGAAGTTCATTCGATGGGCTGTGGATATGCTGTGCTCTGCGATTGCCGACTTTTCTGGCTGATTTAGGCGGATGCACCTTGAATGCTCTTTGATTCGCGTTTCTATTGTCCGTCCCGTTTGGCCGATGTACTGCTTGCCGCACGAGCAAGGGATTTTATAAACTCCGGCTGTTTTGAGGCCTAGTTGGTCTTTGTTCTGCGGTAGGAAGCTCTGGATTTTTGGCGGCGGTTTATGTGCCACCCTGATGCCTTGTCTGCCTAGAATCCTCGAGATCCTCCCAGAAATCGTTGACAGGAAGGGTATACATGCCGTGGCTACTGGTTTTCTTGAGAAAGGTGCCGAAACGTCGGTAGACAAAATATTCACCTGGCTGGAAACCCGGGAACTCTTCACCTCAAAAAATCTTAAACTAAATTTGTAGAACTAATCAAATAGCATATGTTTTGTCCAGTGCATTTTTATCGAAGGAGTAGCCGATTTCAAGAAAATCAAACGAGAAATTCGTAATTCACTTGGAACTTATACAATAAGAACATTTTTCCCTTTTTTAACTGTTGTCAACGAAAACAATCTTCGTGGCAACTGAAGTAGACAATATCTACTGTAAATACCTAATTACGTTTAATTTTCTTTCGTGCGCATGCAATATGTTGTAAATGAAGGGAAATGGATTATCTACGACGATGAAATGAACGTAAATACGTCTATGTTCTTAACTTATACACACCGTTTGTAATTGAAAAGAAATGGGTAATTTACGAGGAAGGAATTGACGTGAACATAAAGTAAACTAGTCGAGTGAGTTACGTTTGAAATAATTGTCGATTGTTTTATTTGGTACAACCGATTAGGAAATAAAACAGTAAATCAAAAATTCGACATATGCACGCATGATGTGTGCGTTTTTCCTCTCTTGCTTTTTAAATCCGCTCATGCATCCGGTTTGTCAGTCTGTCGGACGCCCTAACTCCTCCTAAAAGAAATCAGGTAGTGACTTTGTTTTTCGCCTATCGATTCAGTATTCTGTCTCGTTGCGCACGTTTTCTCACTTCGTCCCTCTGTAAGTCTAAAATATATTTTTGGAAAAACCGCCATTCACTATCTGCTTTAGTAGCTTGTTTTCATTTTTACACCTCGGAGCAGACTTCAATTTAATAAGGGAGGTGCAAAACATCACTTGCTACGGTAAACGTTGAAGCCCTTAAGTGAATTATCCGCGGCGTGCACGCCTAGTTGGATCGTCGATGAAACGGCCGGAACGAGGGACCATTCGCTCGCTCGGTTTTTTTTATCAAGCCATGTTTTTTTCGACGCTCTTCAGCCACCTACGTTATCTTCTTTATGATGTCCAATAAAGTCGACGATAAATTTCTATTATCTCCACCGCCATGCAAAATAATGGAGGAGGTTCATTTACTCGGTAAATGTTTGAGTTGCTAAGGGAAAATGTTGTTGATGGTACCATAATCGATACCAGGTAACTGTTGAGGAAGAATTGAGTCTTTCCAAATATTTATTGCACATTGCCACCCTGTATTCGGAAAATCGCATGAGAGGATCTTCAAAATCTATTCATAGACAATATACGTTGTTTTGTCGCATTAAAACGATATTTTAAATAGAATTTATCGCTGAAACTTCGGTTTCTCGCAAAATTAACTGCAAATTCACTCTATATGATAAGCTATGGCGGCGGTTCTCAGCCGGTATGTCGCCGATAATGTTTTATAACATCTTGTAAAAAATAGAGTAAATGCTGTTAAGTAGAGTTTTTTGTCTTTCTCTTGCGTCATTTATCGCCATAATAAAAACAGTGTTTAGGATTAAAACCATTATTACACATTAATCCTCCTTTTCTATTTCGGCGGATTGTAGGGTGCAGCGTGTTGCGCACGTGAGAGTCGACTGTCATGTGTTCCGCGGCGGAAAATAGTTTGTGAGAACCGCTGAGCTCTAGTAACTATAGTGCGTTAAGTAATGAGCAAAAGTTACTATACACACGCATAAATTGCAGTTTATATTTTTCAGTATGTTAACCTTGGAATAAAATATCGTTGTTTACATGAAACTAATTATTATTCTTAATAAAATTACTTATGTACTTAACAAGGCCACAAAGTTAAATGGCATTCGCATTCATTGCGAGGTCCTTTTGTATTAATAGCTTGCGAGATCTCCAAAAAAACATTTTCTTCAGCGTCACAAAACCTAGAGAAAGGCTACGTATATGCTTTTGTAGCTACATGCAAATTGGGTCTCGAGGGACACAGGAAACTTTGAATGGGGTTTAGGAGGCGAAGCAAATGGCCTTTGGGTCCCGCCCTTTGACAGCCGAGTTTTTCAAGTAGAAGAACTGCTGAGGGCATTCAATGTATTCATGGAAGGATCCAAATTAGCATTTAAATTCGGCGTTATTCAACACTTTGGAATTTTCGCCGCAGAAAAGCTTCCCATAGAAATGCGTATTTGCCCATTAAAATTTTGATCCATGTTTTTCCTCCACGATAAAACGACTCCTAAGAAAATGGAATATTTACACGATTTGTAATTTTTTTATGGATATGAGCCCTCTTACAAAATGTAATGCTTAAATACCAATTGGTAGTGAATCGTATTATTGTATAATACCACCGTCAAGGTGACTTGCAGGGTAATATGTAGATGTAGATGTATAATGCAAATATTGAAATTTTACTATAAAAGCTAGAAATTTTTATAAGGCTCAATCGCGTTCCTTCAAATTTCGACTACATCTTGCTTTCTAAAATTTTAATATTTTTAAAAAGTTATATTCATCTGAGTATATTCAATTGTATTCCACATTTAAAAAAAACGAAAACTAATTATTTCCCTAAAAATGATATTAGAGAAAACAAAAATCAATCTTCAATAAAGTGAAGTTTTAAGTGTCAACCACGACATATATAACTATGCTGATAAGAGATAATTTATCAACACAAAAAATTCGATTTTCGCAGCGGTGAACATTTAAACCAAACGTACCATGAAATTTCACGTCTTTTTTTTAATGCATTATCATTCAGTTTTTCACGCACTAATGCTTCGGTTGGCCTTAAACATACATAATCTACTGCGCCCTTGCGTTTTCGTGCGACCCCTCTAAAACGACCGTTTCTACACCGATTAAACCCTAAGACGGACGTAGTCGTCTCGGCCGGAACTCTGGTCAAATCCCCCGGCGAGGGTGCGATTGGGGGGAGAGGGGGAGGGGGGAGAGGGGGTGGGGTGAGAGGGAATTTGGGCGAACTCTCCAGTCTCCACTGGCCAACGGCGGGGCTAATTGGCTATCCTCGGACCGGACATGTATATAAGGGAGGGTTTCACATAAACGTGCGGTCGTAAGGAAGGGGTTAACACGCGCGCACACGCGCTTGCACGAATTTTCCTCGAAACGTCGATTACGCAAGTATCCCAACCGCACCGAGACTGGAAAGGTTACAGCAGAGAAAGGGGAGAAGGAGAGGATGGGTGGAGATGAGGCGAGGTAGAGAACAGAGTCTGGCACGGAAGGCGTATCGCGATCATTTTGGCCGCGGTCATTATCGACTCCACTCTCGGGATCGACGCGAGAATCGAAATTGATCCACAGTGATATAGCTGACCGACTCTGAAGACTGAAGGTTTTTGAAGGATGGTTGTTTTGTTTCGGTTCCTTGCCTACGTCCAGGTTTATCGAGGGACTTTCTTTTGCACGGTTAAAGTTTACGATGTACTAGTGGAGACGAATTTCTTTGATATCTGAGAAGGTTTTCCCCCTCAAAATCTGGCATGTCAAATTGATGTACCACCAAAAATTTTTCAAGCAGCATAAGATCTCAAAAATTCACTGAATAGATGAATAAGGTTCGTTTTAATTACAATTTAACATTTGTGAATTCGGTCTGATGGAATGACTACATATTCTTATCACCGTGTGCTTAATAGATGTAGCGATTCTCCTCCGATGATACGTGTAACATGGAAAATAGCGAAAATTAGTTTTTCGAGACTAATATAGCATAGTTTTATTCACTATGGATATTATATACAGTTTTTATATGTCAAATTTTCAAAATTGAACAGAAGACATACTGTTTAGTGCACAATTATCACCTGACGATGATTTTCATTTTAACAGTACGTTAAATGCTACATTCGATTCGCTTCATCATGGATTCCACCCATTGCAGATTAAATGTCACATTTTTGCTTTTATTGAAGTAATCGGTCTAAAACCCAGGTACACAATACAAAGAAAGACAAAATTAGCTTTATCGCACGTATTTCCGTTGGAAACCGCCATAAAACATTTTCCATTTCACTTCGAATCGGTGAATGTTTTCATAATGATTTTTCCGCATGAAATTTTTACAAAGATGCAATAAGATAATGGCATGTTAGGTTCATGCAACTGCATCCGTGACGCCACTTTGGTTAAATGCATCTGTAGATAAGATATAATGAGTCTCACATGCAGTCTGTAATTGCTCTGCTCGAAAGAACATTTATTCAAAACGCAAATACTTCCTTTGCATTCAGAAAACTTTTTTTCGTACTTACGGGTGCATTTTGCATGCCGTACTTATCATAGGCGTTCCAAAGCGAGCCACCTGTAGAAGCTCCTTTAATCTGCTATCGCGATAAATTTTCAATGTCGCCCTCGGAATAAAAAAAATTATATTTCGGGAGAGCCATCGCACTCATCAAAATGCGAGCGTCACATTTTTTGTTGCCATGGAGATGGAAGTTTTTAAATCGATGTTGAAAAATAACCGTGTCCTTCCTCGACAGCTTCGCCGCTTTAAAAAAAACAGTTAAATAAAATGAAAAAAACGAAGTCTGAACATCCCACGCCGTCCGCATGTCACTTGACGTCTCTTGTTAGCGACCAAAAGATAATTCAACCGTGAATTTTTGTGGTCGGGACTCGTTGTTTCTCTAAAAATAAGCCGCTTCAATTTCTAAATTCAAATCATCAAATTCGTAAAGGTAATGTCGATAAAAATTATTGATAGTGATGCTGTGTGACGCAAAAAAGTAAACATTTAAATAAAGAGATTTGATAAAGTATTTTTATCACATTTTGTCAGTATGTATAAATCGTTATGTCATTAATAACTTATGAATGGCAGAAATCATGTTGTGGTTATTTTAAGGGATGAAGATGTTAGAATGGGAAACACTAAATCACGAGCAAGTGGGAATTATGCACGCTAAAAACGTTTCATAATTTTTGGGTCTTTCGTTCTTTATATTTAACTTTTAAAAGGTCAATTTATAGCTCTAAGGCGATATAATACAAATACACTAATTCTGGGCAAATTCTTAAAACTTTATAAATGCTAGATTTTGTGAGTCTGTCATAGAACTTAAAATTCGAAATTTCAAATTTTATTTTCGGCATATTGGCAGGTCTGTGTATTTTTGGCTAATCAGCCTCTTGGGTTATTATACATTGGCAGGTCTGTTAAGTGATGTGATCAAGTTGTGTCCTCTCTTTCAATATAAGTGAATATCTATACCCATGATTCAGTGATATGAATCCGCTGGGTCATTTTAGTCTCGTAAAAAAATTTAATACGCCAAACTTGCCACCTCTATGCAGTACAGTAATTTTTTATGCCCATTAATAAAAAACTGCGCATTATTTTTAAACTCTCCAACTAATGTTTGTCTTATGCCTTTGTACAACCTCTCGCAGAAAATATTTTCTTGGATGAATGGTTTACTATTTACGGGAAAAGTTCTTTTTTCCATCAAATCGGCACCCCTTATTGAGTGATTTGACTCCAGTATGCCACGTTCTTCTTCTATTATAATACGAAAAATTTATATACTCAAACATGAATTCGACTATTTTTTCGACGTAAAAATTATATTTCAAATTTTTGTTTAAATGTAGTTTTTGCCAGGTAGAGATAATCTTGTGACCGTGCAATTATAGTTCGCTATAGCATCATCTTGCGGTGAAGTAGTCTTTTCACTCAAAAGTTTTATCTCAAGTTTTTATCGACCAATGGAGATTTCCAGGTATTTCATCGCGAGAACTTACATATTCCAAGTGGAAATTGTGCAAGCCATTAGGTTCTCTGATTAAAACTTCGCGCTACGGAACACTTTCTATTAGATCTTAATTATCTTTCCATGCACGCAGATTATTGCGTGATCAGTGTAGATATTACCATTAAATTTGTTGACAATTCTCTTTTAAACACTCGAAACATATACGTTAGGATTGCAATACAATGTAGAAATAAAACAAAAAGAATTAAGGGGAGCGATTTGAGTAGAGAATCACTTCAGGATATGCATTAATTGGATTTTAATGGGATGGATTCTGTCTATGCTTATTGTTAGATAAGGGCGTATTACTTCGTTAAAATAAAGAAATTTTGTTGTGGTTTTGGACCGTAGATTGAACGTCGCTGGACCAAATGTAAATTTTAGATTGGTGCTCAGGAGATAAAGGCAGAGAGAGAGAGAGGATGAAACCATATAGACTACACATGCGCAAATGTTTAGCACACGTCATGAAATTTATCAGAGTTGAACTTAACAAAAGCGCAACATTGTGGGTGAATGTAATCACGAGATATCTCGACAAGAGAATTGCAAAAGTAATAAAGCATAGTATAAAACGTTAACTTTAAATTGTTTTATATTCGGACACTTCTGTTTTTATTTGTTGAAATACTATAGGTATGCGTAGATTTCTTTCAGAACATTACAACTCTCAACTGTTTTTGTTTTCTTATAACATATCCTATAACTTGAATCTATTGGCCCTATCAAAATATGAGAAAATGAGAATTATGTAGTAGTTTATAGGTCATTTACAAAAAATTCATGTTCTTATTAAAATTTATTTGCGCATATAGTAACATATATATAGTAACTCATAATGTCATGAAACACATTATCGTTAAATTACAGTCGAACCTCGATAGTTCTACCCTCAAAGGAAGGCAGAAAACTTTCGACTTAAGGAAACTTCGAAAAATCTTCCTTTCGACTCATCAAAAATTCGAATTAAAGACGTTCGAGTTATCAAAGTTCGACTGCATTAATTAATTCTAAAGGACAAACTATGGATGAGGTATTCACGGGAGGGTAAAGGCTCGGTCTGCATCAACGGAATGGCAGAGAGAGAGAGAGACAAATGCCTGCGCGTAGATGCATAAGTACACTTTTACGTACTTCACGAGCGTGGACTAGTGGAACAAAAGACAGAAAATAATTAAAATAACCGTTCGATTTGATTGAGTTTTTAACCGCTCCCCGGCGAAATTTTCAGGCAATTCGTGCTTCATTCTCGGATCGACAGACGATGACAATTGCCTAAATTAGTTTCCGACGAATCAAACTCGGGCAATTTCGGTTCATTTTCTTTTTAGAATCGCTTATATACGTTTTGAACCCGGCGTGAGACCGCGTTCCGTGCGAACTCGATTCCAACAAAAGAGAGAACAAAGGATCAAAATCGATTGAGGGAAAGGAAAAAAGACAGGGTAACGAAGTGGGTAATTGGATGTGTAGTTTCGAAATTAAACGCGATCGCCGAGCAAACAACAGGCCTGGTGCACCGACGAGGTATTACCGATGGCGGCGGCGACGGGTAGAGATAGGAAAAAAACGCAAGGCGAGCACGACTTTTCCAGAGAATATATCTAAGAGCATAGATGCGACCGTGTAAAAACGAAAGGCATGAAGAGAGAGACCTTGAAAGGGGAAGGAAGATAGAAAAATTTTCTGAAAGGGAAAGAGAAAATAATAGATGAAAAGACAGTTACGTACGGCGGGAAGGTTTTGCATTGCACGCGGCATCACCCACTCAGAAACGTATATGGTGCTCGACAAACGGGGAACCACATAAAGTATCAAATAAAAAATATGTTCGTGCAATATTTTACATTAAAAATATATAGGGCATGATAAAACGAACTTTAAATAAAAAATATATTTTAGTCCTGCTATAGAAATTATGTAATTATTTATCTTGAAAATGCGTGTGTGATTATGGTATAATTGTTTCCGAATTTGCACGCGGGCACGTTGAACTCTAGTTACGCCATTGAAAACAAGATAAAGAGTTTGGTGAGAAGAGAAGACAAAAAGAGAACGTGGAAGAAAATATAGAAGAAATAAGAAAGTATAACAGAGTATTGGAAAGAATAAAATATAAGAAAGGAGAGGAATAGAGAGAAAGAGAGTAGAGAGGAGAGAATGAGGGAGAAGAAGGGAGAGGAAGATAAAATAAGGTGGGATAATGAGGGGTTAAGAGAGAATGAAAGGGTATGACAATGGGAAACCACGAAGATCGAAAGAGGGAAAGAAAAGAGAGAATATAGAGGAAACAAGTAGAGAAGAGAGAGAAATGGAGATGGAGAGAGAGAGAGAGATAGCGAGGAAAATAGATGGAAATGAGTAGAGGTAAAAGAGAAGTAAAGAGGGCGGAAGAGAGAAGACAAATATAGAGAGAGTTAGAAGAGGAGAAAAAAACACTTTCCGGAGCTCGACATTTTTTTAAGTTTCTGCGACCAACCCGTGACCTCCGTGTTTTGCTGCTCGGTGGCGTTCAGTTTTTTTTTCATAGGTTCGCCAGGCTGAAATGTATACACATCAAGGGACCCGCCTTTATTTCCCCCGTGGAAAGCAAATGGCCACTACGTCGCTGGATGCGCTCGTCTCCTATACATTTCGAAGTGACCTCTGCAAAAATCAGCTTCATTTCCACATCATCTGTGTCTGTCGCGGGAGGTATATTGAAGCAATAATGCGTAGCGTTGGTGATATTGGGAAATTTAATGAGCTATGCGGCGTTTAAGTACATTCGCTGATTTTATATTTCTTCCTGATGAAGAATCATAGAAATTCTTTCAAATACTTAATATTAATAATCGATCCTGTGCCATCTTTTTGAAAAAGTCAAATTAAAGCATAGCAGAGATATTTTCGATACTATGTCGAACCCGATAAATTTAGTATCTGTCTACTCGGTTAACCATTTAAATATATGTTATGTGCTAAAATCATTTTCATATGTAGGTTGAATTATTCTTTGAATACCTGCTCATCGCTGTCCGCACTAAATCATATTCTCACTAAATCAATATCCTAATTTTCCGCTGCAATATTCTTGAATTTCGGCAATTCTGAAGCAATATCTGCAAATAAGTCACAGCTATTAAAGATATAATATGTAATACTACTCACTAAGTCAATTTCGAGTGGAAATTCTCCGCAAAAATAATTCTTCGTAGAGCTTTAAACTACGAAATTGCTACAATTTCTGTTCTATGATTGTCAAGTCATTGAGTTTTCTTTAGAGAAAATTTTTTATAAGAGATAATTTTTAACGCACTTGTGCAAAATTGATCAACGTTCATTATTTTACACGCATTCGAAAAGGTTTCAAAGAGTTTCTCACAGAAATAATCATTTTAAAAAATTCTCGGTCCATTTAGAACTAAAGTTTGATATCTTTAATGTCTTTAGGCTGGTTTCCAAAGAAAACATAGCTTTATGAAATGGTCCTGTCTGTGTGTATGTGTGTGTCCCCTACTAACAACTTATGCATCAATTGACCGATTTTCATGAAACATGGTATGAGGCTCGTGCTGCCCGGGCCCACCTCCGGGCTGTATTTTATTTGGCGAAGATTGAAGTCCCGGGTTCGATTCCAAGAACGTTTTTTTTTGTTTTGCATAGGAAGTCTCAAGTCCATCGTGCAGAGATGTTTTCTTTAATACTTTAAAATATCTTAAAATTGTGATATTGGAGCGAGGTTTGTACAGTTCTAAGGAGAAAAGAATGATAAATCTAATTCTCATCGCAGAATTTTTATAATTTATCGTATTTTCTTGAATTTCTACTAAAACATATAAAAACCTGCAGATAGATTTTGGTGTAGTTTTGCTGGCGAAACCGTCCCTAGGTTAGGGCGAGTCGGGACAATCGCCTCGGGCACCGCGCATCGCCGTCACCGCAGAGCAAGGCAGTCTGATTTGGTGATTTGTATAGCTTTTAGCAAAATTTGAGATTAACTGTTTCTTAGCAACTTAACGATCCATAAATTGTAATTTATATGCATCTATTTTGGACAATTGAACCATTTCATTATTTTAACCGTCTGATAAGAATCCAAACTCATCTTTTTTAATTGCTTAATTTGCGTAATCTCCAATTTGTTATCTATGGATACATTTTACGCCGTATTCTATAGTAAAATTGGTTTACGCTCACTACACTAAAACATTTATTATGCGTTCTTTGCACGAAGTCAACGCATATAGGGAAGGTCGATTCCGTCCTTCCGCCCGTCCGCATGTTAAAACTCGGAAGCCGCTGGACGTATTTTAATGAAATTTCGTATTGGGGAGTTTTGCTAAAATTTATCGACCGATTTCAATTTAGGTCAAAATGATGACCACTTTACATGAAGACCTACAATGTTCCTGTTTCAATTCGGGAACCTCTTGATGTATTTTGATGAAATTTGGTATCTACATCTACATGTTAACCTGCAATTCACCTAATTAGTGGGTGCAATGCACCATAACCTACCTGAAGATTGTCTATCGCAGGATAAAAGCAATTATGCCTCCAATCAATTGACGGAAGATTGAAATCGCCCCCGATTATAATGGATTTATTTTTATTAATCGAACTTAGCGTTGCCACTTGTTTCTCTAGATAATAAATAGTTTCCACCCTCGCATTTGGTGGTCTATAAAAGGCGCATATATTTACAGTTTTACAGTCGCTCCCTTTCACACTACACCAAACACTTTCGACTTCGTCGTCATTAATCTGTATTGGTAACTTTCGTATTTATTGCTAACTGCTATAAAGACTCCACCTCCCAACCGGCTACATCAATCTCTTTTAAAAACAATATATTCACGAGGAAAGATCACCTGACTGGCTATGTCCGCCGTTAGCCAACTTTCTGTGCCTATCACTACGTCAGCACGCAGACTACGAATAAGATGTTCAAGTTCGGCCTCCTTCCTGCGAATGCTGCGACAGTTAACCGTGATGATTTTTAGTTTATCGCTATTACTACGTAACGAAGCCTCGCGCGCTACTGAATTATTATTATCATTTGCTGACTCATTGTCCTCCCTATTATGTCGACTATTTCTACGCTTAGAATGTATTCTACTGTTAATTAGCATCGCGTTTATAGTGGTATGACGGTCGGGCCTATTACTACTATTGACGTGCATCTCAACGCTTGGTGAATAAATACCATTCCTTAAATCTAACATAAAAAAGCTCTAGCATGCTCGAACATCCTACGCGCTACCGCCTCCGCACCCTCGGCAGTGTAGTGCACACCAGAACCATTTAGGGATGCCCTACACGGGTTCAGGACCGGCCTCAGATCAACGAAGGCCACTCCATTGCCCCTACAGAAGTCCCACAGCCTACGGTTCAGCCCGACCATTCGGCTCCAAACCATATCACCGCAGTCCGTCCGAGAAACAATGCTACAGATAGTAAATCGCACATCAGCACCCGACTCCTCTCGGACACGAGCAACCTCATTGGCCAAGTCCTTAAAAGAACGCAGGGAGGGAGTTTTGCAAGCATTGGTCGACAGATTCCTATTTTGGTTAAAATCGGACAACCATTACGACCACTTTACATAAAAACCTACATGTAGTTAACTGTGTTCCTTTGTTTCAACTCGGGAACCGCTGGACGTATTTTGATAAAATTTGGCATTGCGGAGTTTTGCTTAAATTAATTGATCGATTCCAATTTTGGTTAAAATCGGACAATAATTACGACTACTTCACATGTAGAGGTACATGTATTTTACAACGTACCTCGCCTGTTTCTCGTTAAATTCTCATCTGAGCGAAAAATATTGAGAACCTTGTGAAATGTCAAAGAACGTATTTGGAAACTCTGTGTACTCCGGCATGGAGTACACCTTTCCAATATTGTTAATAGTGCTTTACATTTAATAAGACATGGAGGAGAGTGCGAAATATAGAAGCATGTGGAGAGCCAGGTATAACGAAGAATTATCACGGATCTGTCTACAGACAGACTACCTATGATGATTATGACATAATGAAGTAAAATTCCCAATGACGATGCAACCCACCTTACGCTATGTAAATTCAGGCTTACCTAACACGGGTTCATATTACACGGTAGATTTTTCAGAATGCATTCTCCGTGTTATAGGAGAACTGGGTGTCAATCTTTTTTGGAGGGGAGCACCAAAAAAGGAAATTGTTTGGGATGGCAGAATGTCTTGAACTTTTGCCCTCAGTCATGTAATGGCTCATCCCAAACGGAAATAAGACCCAAGGCTACGATACACAGAAAAAACCACATTCTTTTCCTCGGGCCGAAATGCTAACGGTTTAATAAAACAGAGGAATGAATACGCCCACGGGGAAGATGTGCGGGAAGCGCAAAGGCGGGGAAAAGTGAGAGGAGGGAGGGGGAAGAGAGAAGGGGATGCAGAAGAATAAACAAAGGACGAAAAAACTCCGAAACTCGAGGGCACCGAAATGGACTCATTAAAGTGAAATTCGGCGGCCGAGCACAGTTCTCTCTCCATCTCCCATCCCCTCACTCCCCTCTTCCGTCGCCATGTTCAAACCGCGGCGTTCCGTTGCAGCGTTGCCAAATTGGATTTGCGAATCCCCGCTCAACTCGACGCGTCGGATGGATGAAGAGTGTGGGAGATGAGGGCGTGCCCGTGCGTGCGAGTTGGGTAGGGTGGGAATCCATGGAATCCACGCGTATCACGGAATGTGATTGGAATATGAGAGAGAGACGGGTGCATGGAAGACGAAAGAAGTGGATGCAATCACGGGATGCGGGGGCGGAGGGGGTTAAGAGAGTTTTGACGTAAACCGCCCAGAGGACTGAGTCTAATGTCTCGATGGAAAGGGAATTAATGATTGAACTGCGGCGTGTTAATGGTAGTAGTGAACTACCGTCAGTGATGGAGGGGAGAGAGAGAGAGGAATAACAGAATGAGAGGAGAGAGGAAGATAAAGACGGAAAGATAGAGTGAAATAGTTGGAAAGGAGAGAGGATAGAGAGAAAAAGAGATGGAGGTTGAAAGAGAACGAGAGGAAAACGATAAAGGTAGAGAGAGAGAGAGAGCAAAAAAGGGGAGAGGAAGAGAGAGAATGTGAAAGTGAGAGATAGAGGGTGGAAGAGGACGAGCGAGGTAGATGAAAAAGGTAGGAAGACAAAGAGAAGAAAAGGATAGAGACGAAAAGATTGGAAAAAGAAAGAGAGGGGAGAGGGAGGGAGAAGGAAAGAGGTAGATAGGAATACAGAATATGAATAAGAGGTGGAGATAATGGAGAAAGAGAGAGAGGTGGAAAGAGAGAAATGAAATCAAAGAGAGAGAGATAGAAAGAGAGAAATGAAATCAAAGAGACACGGAGGAGATAGGCTAGGAAGAGAGAAAGAGAGATCAAAAGTTCACGAGTGCGTCAGGTTTTGCTGCCGCCACACGCAGAACTGGTAACGAAATCAGGGACGCCGATGTCCACAGGGCTGTTCGGGGAAGGAAGGGGAATGGGGGATCAATTGCGGATCCGCGCTGATGCAGTTTTATCTTTATTGACTCGAGATCCCTTGCACGTGTGAATGAATTAACGCCCACAAAATAAGTAAGCGAATCTGTTAGAATACGATTAATATATTTGCGTCCGAATCCCGCTTTGTTATGGTGGTCCACATTCGAAAAATGCACGTCTCGGTGCTTCTTTGAAAGAGTTAAAATCTCTCGTTGAAAGGCTCAAGCACGTTGTAGCCGTGCCATTTTTTGAGTAAATTTTCCTAGAAACGGCTTGCGTCATTTCCTCGTGCCTCGTGTGAGCCCCCTCTTGTAAAAATCTTTCCATCAAATTTGTCCCTTCTACTTAAAGGGTTTTTGCATAAAAAGTACAAAAATGAATGGAAGAAAATGAATTTTAAGTAGAAGTCAATAAATGTTTTTCAAATATTTATAAAATATGAAATTATTTGAATCTTTATATCGTTATAAGTACATTTCTATGTTTATGAAATATTTATGGCTGTTGAAGTTGTCTAAAATATTAATAACATCGTGGAATGTTTTAGACTTTATAAAATTATGCTGGAAATCATTCTATAATTACCATAACATCCCAAAAAATTTCGGCAAAATAATAATTTGAGTTGAGACATTTTTCTTTATAATTATTGTTTCTACTTTGAAAATTACGCCAAAATCCACTCTTTTGTTATGCTGATTCCATTCCATAGACTTCGTAATTACTCCCAAACTGGGTAATTGCCATTAAATCAATATCGAAAAGCTATAGTACATTACAAGCGCACAATTTTAAGACCCTGTCTAAAATGTTTTTATTACGTGCTAGATTTAAAAGAAAACTTTTTGCATGCTTGCATCTCTCTTTAGTATTTTATTTACTACCTCGGATTATCACCAGAGTACAGGCAGATTTTCCTCTTTCATTCTCCATAATGTCCGTATCACGAGGCTTCATTTGTGGTGAGTTACTTCGTCACTTCCCTTGAGATCGATGCTTTATAACTTGCGCGCTCAAATGACGTGTTTTATGGCTTGTTCACGGTGAGGTGATAGCCATCTTTGGAAAGATATCAAACATTTTCCATTGGGAAGTCAATGCGTATTTCAAAAGCGATCTTAACCTTGATTTATTAAAAACTAGCTTTGTAGGTATTTATGGAGGACGTTGTTTTCGAATTGATAGAGTTTTTTTCTATTTTACATATCTATTACGTATTACTCGCACTTATTTTCATTTTCTGTTTTACCTCACGACGTTTGATTATCCTCAAAGGTTGACAAACCTTTTACGATGCAGGGTGCATTAAAGCTCGCAGTGGATGATGCGTGATAGACTGACGGAATTTCTATTCAAGAAATCAATAATAATAATGATCATAATTTCACTGGAAAATTTTTCCAGCCATTATCTTAAGTAACAATTGTGAAATTTTTCCGTATTGAATTTTCTGATTCGTTTTCATTATGGCTCCACTGGCCAGTTGCGGCCCGAGCCTTTTCCATCCTTTGTCTTTTCTTCCTTCCCATATTTAGACAATCCTTAAATATCTCTCGCCGCCTCCTCTGTTTTCTTCTTGATTTGTACCACGTCATTCTTAATCTAAGCTTCCATCTTGTTCTATTCGTTCTATTTTGGATATTTGTCTTGCCCGCATTCAATGAACCCCTTGATCACCTTCACCACGATAAGGTCGTGCCCATGGGATGGGGAAGACGTTTTTGAAGTGAAATGTCTCTCTCTAAATGGGTATAAAATCTTACCCAAAATATTTTTGCACATTTTTCCATTATAGAAATTCTAAATTAAATTCGCAGGTTTTTAGTTTAAAAGAGTCTGCAAATTATGAGTTAAACTTGTGCTGTTATGTAAGATAAATATTTTGGCCTAAATGAGCCATCTACATTTTCTGTGATGTACCAACATGCCTCTCCCTATGAATAATTTCATTGGGTGCATTGGTAGTTATTAAGAACCGCAGTGACCGCAGCACCGTGATTTCCAATACACATCCAATTAACTAACACACATACGCATTCAAACGACCCAGCCTTATTCAGCAAACCAGCAAAATTTTTGCAAATCACTTAAATTTTAACTAACCTTCACAACAGACTCTGTGGAACTCCATAATCATAAATGATAATAAATGCACAAAATACTAAAATTAATTCTACGTCTACATGTTAACCTGCAATTCACCTAAATGGTGGGTGCCAGGGGGTGCAATACACCATAACCAACCTAAAGGTTGTCTATCGAAGGTTGAAATTTTCTATTGTGATCTCGTATTGTCCTCGAAAAGAACGAGCCTAGATAACGCTCCATCCTACAATCGATCTCACGTATCTTATCATCACGGTCGTTTCTACCTATATACGTTGGTGCTTCAATTATTCCTACAACCTCGTCTTTTAAACATTCCGATCTATATTTCTCCAGAAGCCGCAACTTTGAGTTCAATCTACGATCCTCCAGTGGTACCCAGTTCAAATCCCTCAATAATGAAGTGACGCTTTCCTTTCCTTATGTTCGTACTTTGTTTTACGAAATCTGGCTGCTCTGCGCTGAACTCTCCCTTATTGAATTATATGTCCCTTCTTGTACGGATCCCATATGCATGAGGCGTCTTCCACTTGTGGTCTAACCAGTGATAAGTAACATGTTTCGCGTACTTTTTCTGTAGTGTTCCGTACTATTCTACTTATGAAAGCCAGTTACTTGTCGGCCGCGCCTATAACTCGACGAATGTGCATGTCCCATGAAAGATCTCGACAAATGGTTACTCCTAAATATTTTACATACTCGGCTGCTTGAATATTTATTCCATCTATTTTATACTCGAAACCTACTTCTATGTTCTTACTTTTCCAGAACGTAACTGCGGCACATTTAGTGTAATTAATTTCAATTTGCCATTCTTTGCACCACGCTGAAATGGCTCTTAAGTCTTCACCAGCGACTGATGGTCCTCCGAGTTTTTTATTTCTTTATATAGGACGGTATCATCGGCAAAAAGTCTAATTTTACTACGAACTACCGAGCAGATATCATTTACATAGATTAAGAAAAGTAGAGTGCCCAATACACTTCCCTGAGGAACACCCGACGCAACTTTAACGGGGGACGAGAATTTCCTATCGATGACAACTATCTGTTCTCTATTCGAGAGGAAATCTCTCATCCAACTGACAACTTTCGGATTGATACCATATTGTCCTAACTTTGCAATTAATGTCTTGTGAGATACTTTATCGAACGTCTTTCTGAAATCAATGAATATTGCATCTACCTGAGTATTTTCTCTCCGCATCGCAACATATTATTCACGAACAATCCGAGCTGCGTTTCGCATGATCTACCTCTCCGGAATCCATGGTGGCATCCGCTAAGGAATGAGTACTATCTAAATAGCGCATTACAGAACTAAAGATTAATTGCTTAAGTATCTTGCACGATAATGAAGATAGTGAAATTGGCCTATAATTTTCGGGGTTCTCTGTGTCGCCGCCCTTATGGATGGGCGTAACGTGTGCCATCTTCCAATCTTTAGGAACTACACCTTCCGTAATGGATTTCTCGAATATAATTTTTAAATACTGCGCAATTTCATAAACTAACTCATTCAATACTCGCGCGGGTATTTTCTCCTGCCCAGGAGATTTACTTGGTTTAACTGAATGTAGTTGGAGCGCGATACCATTTTCAGAAAATATCAAATCGTCCATCAAGTCGCCCCGATGCATAGGAATAGTGTTTTCACATTCATCGTCATTAGGAGTAAAAGCTTTCTGAAAGTGTTGATTAAAAGGTTTGCTTTGATCCGCACTATCGTGAACTAGATTTTCCGTTTCCGATCTCAGTGACTCAATAGTGGGGACCATACCTTGAACTTCTCTGACGTAAGACCAATATGCTTTCGGGTTCTCTTTCAAGTTATCCTGTAAAACCTTCTATTTGTAATTGTTAAACGCATTACGCATTGGCACTCTGGCTATGGAGCGCGCCTCCTTGTATTGCTGCCTTAACGTTGCAATCTGTTCGACCGTAGCTGTTGAGGATATGTTTTTTACGCGAGAGTGGAGTTTTTTTGCCGTCGGAGAGCTCTCCTAACTTCCTGGTTGTACCATCTAGGTTCTGCATTTTCACGCTTCAGTTTGCTTGGAATAAATTTATCTGTACACTCTCGCATCATATCTCTGAACATGCATCAGGATTCTTTCGCGTCTGCAATATCTGTTGCTTCGCAGAAATTAGTAGATTTATTTCGCAGTAAAGACCTCAATCTAGTGAAATCGGCTTTGGCGAATACATAAAGCTTTCTTTTGGCCTTAACCTCTTTCTCAATGTTTAGCTGAAACTCCATATACACTGCCTTGTGATTGCTTATTCTCTCATTCATACGCTCAGGAAGATTAGTAGCTAATAAATCTAATATATTATTAAATCTCGTGATAAATCTCACTAACTGATACAGTGAGTGTTTGCCGAAAGTTTCAGGTAAAGTTTTATTATAAGTTAAAAGAAGCGGCATTGCCTATCAATTTTAACTTTTCTCTATCTTTATTTACGGTGGCATAAAAGTATTTTAAGGTACATTTCATACAGGACGCATTTTAAATAAATTCATCCCATTAGTCACACGTTTTTAAATTCCGTTTCTGTTCACGTCACCTGCGTTTCAACCGCTGTATTATGGGGCGTGTTTTGGCCAGGGTTGCAAGCTGCACAGGTGTGCGTGGAGCCGTTACGGAACAACAGGGTGCGCATTCCGCATGCATGAATCGGTATTCCGCTATCCCAGACCTCCCCTAACGTTCCATAAATTTTCCCTTGAAATTGGAAGGAACTCAGTCCCGAATTCCTCGGCCTCAGTCAACCGTACGGCATGTTGCGCGTTATATATATATATATATATATATATATATATATATATATATATATATATATATATATATATCGGTAGAGGAGTAAGACAAGGCTGCTGCCTATCGCCAACCCTATTCAATATATATGGAGAAAGTCTAATGCAAGAAGCTTTAGATGGCACAGGGGATTTCAAAATTGGAGGAAGGATTATAAGAACAGTAAAATACGCAGATGATCAAGTACTTCTAGCAAGAAAGGAAGAGGAACTACAAAAAATGATAAATAGACTAGTGATAACAGGTAGAAAATACGGTATGGAAATAAATACAGAAAAATCCAAGGTCATTCGAATATCGGGTAAAGAAGAGAATCTGAACATAACTATTGGGGGAAAGCCATTAGAACAAGTTTCAGAATATAAATACCTTGGAAGTATCATAACACGAGAGGCAAAATGTACGGAATAGATCAAAACTAGAATAGGAAAAGCAAAAGCGGCTTTCAGGAGAAAGAAACAACTACTTACAGGGAATATAAGGGAAGATATCCGCAAGAAGTTGATAAAATGCTACGTATGGAGTATAGCATTGTATGGGGCAGAAACATGGACGCTAAGGAAAAATGACATCAAATACTTGGAAAGCTTTGAAATGTGGACTTGGAGAAGAATGCTGAAGATAAAATGGACAGATAGGATGAAAAACGATGAAGTGCTACAAAGAATAGGAGAGAAGCGAATGATTATACAGACTATCAGAAAGAGGAAGGCTAACTGGGTTGGACATTACATGAGGAGAGAGAGTATGATTAAAGACGTGTTAGAAGGAAAACTAGATGGGAAAAGGGAAAGAGGTAGGAAAAGGTTTCAGCTGATAGACGATTTGAAAGGGAAAGAGAGTTATCAAGATATGAAGAGGACAGCGGAAAATAGGAGTATATGGAGAACCAGGTTTAACCATGAATAATCACGGACCTGTCTACGGACAGACTACCTATGATGATGATATATATATATATATATATATATATATATATATATATATATATATATATATATATATATATATTTATTTATATATACGCAAACAAAACCCTGTGCCAATGCCTTCCCTTCAAAAAATATCATTTTTGTACTCGTTATTTTTCCCTAGTTAAAAAATTAATAAAAAAATAACTCAGTCAGCGATGGCAAAGTTAGCCAAAGACTAAAAATTAAATCAAATCTATAGACCGCTTTAAAAAATTTCTTCGGCTAGCAAATTACAATAATGTCAATCACAACGTGCCGAAATAGGTATGCATCCCCCGTTGTTAATGTTGTTTAACTCTATTAGTATTTTATTTATAGTAATAAATCATTTACTATTGTACGCATAATGATTGAAACGAATCATAGGGGATAATTTTAATTGAAATTAGTTTGTAGTCATCTTTTTAACTTAACTTCGAATACTTTTATTAAGCCCGTCTCTCACAATGCAATCTAGAGAGAGGGAGAAACAACTCCAACTTGGGCTACGGATCTAACAAAAACCTCCTAGTTTAAAGTGGGCCCTAAAACGATAACCTATACAATCAAGTTTAGAACCTCTTTAAAAAAAATACTTGGAATCTTCGTCAAGAACGCTCACGTGGTTAGCCTCAGCGTTGTTTGGATCATGACGAAACTCCCATTAATTTAGGTAGTAGAGATTCCCTCGGCATAATTCCCTAGGCCGAATGCCTTACAGCTTCGAGAGATTCGGCGCATGTCGCCCTTTCGTGATTTATGTAAGGTTTATAGCTACGCAAATGTGTTTAGTTATTCACGTCAGGTCTTTGGGCTGCAGGAGATATTCGAGTGCCACATGCATATCCCTGAGTATTTTGGACAATAAAAATGAGAATGAAGAATGGTCTAGATGGGATGATTTTCTGCTCACATAAAGACAAGAGATCGTGGCACCGGGTATTAGTCTTAATTACTAATTGTTCTCATTAATTTAACACCCAAGTACTTCAGCAAAGAAGGCGATACAACTAGAGCGAGTCGGTTAATGTTATAAGCATTGTAATGTTGATATAAAATATTTTTGTACTTTGATATAGTTAGTTGTATTGCTACGCAGCGATTTTATATTTAAAAATTTATCCTCTTAAAAATATTTGCGTCCATAGGTGGGTTGAAAATGGAGCTGAAAAATAAAAATATTCTTTTAGAATGAATGGTGACATTATTATGCAAGGAAATCATTATTATTCCGACAGCTTCATTTATTTTTTAGATATCTTGCTGCAACGCTTTATCCGAAGTGGTGTTTTGTTTTACATCGTGGTGGAATCAGCATTTTCTTATTGAACTGATCAATACATTTTACATAAGGGTCTCTCCGTATAACGGCACCTGATGTACAAAAATACTATTGCGGTTAATAGTTCATCAGTCTATAGCGAAAACAAAATTTGTAAATAGTCTTTTCATTTGATGATAAGCCCAATTTTTATCGTATCAGAAAATTATCTTTTATTTTTATTGACGGAGCGCAGACTGTGGATTACGTATAAAAGTACATGTACATGTCTCGTTATAGTTAACACACTAATGGGTGCAATCATGCACTCTTTCTTTAAGATTCTTCATCCATTCTCGAGAAGAATAGTTGTATAAATTACTTTCCAGCATGCACACACAGAGTATGTTTCTATGTGTTTATGTAAGCATATTAGAAACATTGAAATTTCTACAAATGTGGCAGCCACCACTCTATGATTCTATGCATTTTCTAGAAAGTTGGCCGACAAGAGAGTCTCTCTATACAGTAGTCCAATGCTTAATAATCTTTGAGCTTGTGCAAAAAGAGAGGGAGGGAAGGAGGCAGCGCCTGCGCATTAACTTGCGCCTAACAGCATGTATATAGTGAAAGGTCGCGTGAGTCAACCGAGACCCTTGAGACGAACAAGATTTCGCACTCGGAAAACGGCTCGTTATACGCTAACGTCGAGGAGATCCGACGCATGGAGAGAAGCCACCTTTCGAAGGCGTCACACGAAGGGAGCTATGTTTGTGTTTCGTGGATTAGGTTTACGCCGACAATCCTTAACCAAACCTCGCTAATGTGGAAGTTCCTGAGTGAATTGTAAAATAAGGCATCTCTGCAATTTAAAACCTGAAAATTATTTAAAGTATTAGACGGGAGAAAGCTATATTTATGTAACTCCTGGGCACTTTCGTTTTAATTTGAAAAAACATCGTTTTTATTTGAATATGTACTTGTAATATATATACTTCTGTTCGGAATTGTGCGATGAGTGTGGTGTTGGACTCTAACGTTTATGATCTCAAAAAGCAGAAAAAAGAAATATTGGCGTTTTTCCTGACAGTGATACAACAATATCAATGTTATAATAAAAATTTATTTACTCTCCTTAAAATCCCCCTTCCGCCATAACCCACTTATCCCATCTTATTTTCCATTTATCGATGACGTGAAAACTACTGCCTGATAATTTATAGAATATACCCGTAACAGTATTGCTTAGCTCATTTGCCATATCCAGCCCACCATGAATTTAACAATTAAAGAGCACAATGTAGCATAGAAAATGATAAAATAATATATTGTTACTTAACTCCTCTATTTCTGTTATAGATAAATACATGCCTTTTTAAAAATCGGGTAATATTGACCCACAACTAAACCGTTTAGCTTCCTTAAATTGTTTTTCAACTCTAATTTTGACTGGAAATGGCCCCGCTAAGAGGATGGACGTGGGCTACATGGTCCACAATGAGTGCCTCAATGCATTATGTGATCCCCGAGCCGAAATCTTTGGGCAATGCTGCTTTTGTGCATTGCCGGACGCAAAAGAGTGACTTCTATATTCTTTTTTAATTATCGGGAAAAGACAAAATTTCTGAGTATTATTTATGGTAAATGTAGTGGATAAACCATTATCTTGAACCATAATTTTTCGCTGGTTTATTGGCAAATCTGAACGCACTTTGGCAAACCTTCGTCTTCTGAGGTCGGGAACTCGCTGAGCATTTCCACTGACAACTTTGGGACTTCTACTCATAATTGTAGCGAATTGTAGTGAAACGTCAAGTCAGAAGTAACAACTGTCCAAAAAAATTGCCTTTTAGAAATAAGTCTTACAAATTTTTATTGGTATGAACATGTTGCATGGATATGGCAGTAGGCTGGTAGCAAAAGTTGTCGAGCTTACAAGCGTATTCATGGTGGTACAATTGAGAGGCAGAGTGGTTTAATTTGGGTGACATAAAATCATGGGGTATTTCATTAAGTTTAGTAGTATATGTTGCAGGGGGCCATAGTGTAAGTTGGGTGGCCTAAAATAAGGAGGGGGCACGTGCTAGGAGTTTGGTAGTGTACGTTGCGGGCGAAGCGCAATGGGAGTGGCCTTGGATCAGGGGGAACATGTTGTACATTTGGTGGTGTACATTTCAGGGGAAGCGCAGTGTGAGTTGGGTAGCCTAAAATCATGGCGGGAAAGTGCAAGTTTGGTAATAGACGTTGAAGGGGAAGCGCAGTGAAAGTTGGGTGGCCTAAGATCAGGGGATTGTTTCGTGTGCGTTTGGTGACATCAGATTTAGGAGCAAATTAGTGTAAGTTAATTGTAAAGTAGCATTTACGTAAGTTTGGTAGTATAGGATTAAGGGGCGAATTAGTGGATGCTGTAATTTAAGGATAAATTTTATGCTAGTTTCTTGGTTTACGTTTCAGGACCAAACCTATAGGTTGGTCGGTTTTAGGTAAGATTTATATGATCGTTAGGTAGTGTATATTCATAGGGAAAACTAGAAATGTTATCAACAAATACGTACGATGTACTCCAAGCAGGAAAAATTTTGCGCCGGGCTTGGAGGTAAAGGAATTTGCGAAAAGTTCGGCTGTGTATAATTGGTATTATGGATGCCAACAAAATAGCTGATGGTGGAATTTACCTTAGACTTGATGCAAAATAAGGCTCAATTTGATTTATGCTCGTCGTTCATGCTTTTTGGCATTCACGCTTTTCAGCATTCACTTGGCTGTCATCCTCTAGTAATATAAACCACCCTGGAAAACACTTTGAACCACTCCATATCTATTGCACACAGTAGCAGATAATTTTATCAAGATGAGACGACGGTTATTTTTTATAAATTGATAAATTTGATTGACTTTTGATTCATATTGTGATGGGAACGGTTGACCACTACGGAGAACCTCATCGATTCACTCATATCTCTCATAAATCAATGCCACTCAATACTATACGGCAAGTCTAACAATCGCCGTTGAGTGCCCTTTTCATCATTTGAAACGTTTCTGTGTTTTGTTAAACACATACAAAACAGTATTGCATATCGTGGTTCTGTTTGTAAATCCATGATAGGTATGTTATACATTACTTCACTCTATGAGCTTTATATAGATGCTGGCAGGAATGTCAAACGGCTACTGAGAAGGTAATGCATGAGACATGTAGTGATATGTTACTACTTGCAGTAAACAACTATCTGGCCTAATTCTATAAATAAAACTTCAGCTTTATTAGTTTCCGATCAGCCTTTGTTTATTCGTTTACATATAGTCTACAAACCGGAAATAGGATACCGTCTAATTTCCTAGGTTTCCGGTATATTACACTTTGTATGTAATGATACCGATTATGGTATGTCGGTTTTTTAGTGCATTAATACAACTACTTATGCTTTATCTGGATAAATAACATAAAAATAACACTTGAACTAACTTGCCCTTTGCAGTTACGCTCGCAATTAATTTATAGTTAGAATTTACCAAGTGGTAGAATTGGAAAAAAGCGTCTAGTAAACAAGGAGAATATTGTCAGGTTGGAGAAATTTATAGTATATGAGGAGGAGAGAAGAGACTGGGTCTGCGAGAAAAATGCTTTCACTTCGATAAATTAGCCAATAACAAAGCTATGCAATTTGTCATTTAAACATTAAGTAGCGTAATTAATTTTACCTTTAAAACGTTAAATTATGCAACACGTGCACAAATTTTCAACAAAATAATGGTAAGCCCTCTACATCCCTACCCCCATCTTTCTCCCTCTCTTCCTACATCCCTTAATCCTCCCTCTTTTACTGCATATATATATATATATATATAAGGAAAAATGATTCCAAATACTTGGTAAGCTTTGAAATGTGGACTTGGAGGAGAATGCTGAAGATAAAATGGACAGACAGGATGAAAAACGATGAAGTGCTACGAAGAATAGGAGAGAAGCAAATGATTATTAAGACTATCAGAAAGAGGAAGGCTAACTGGGTTGTACATTACCTGAGGAGAGAGAGTATGATTAAAGATGTGTTAGAAGGAAAACTAGATGGGAAAAGGAAAAGAGGTAGGAAAAGGTTTCAGCTGATAGACGATTTGAAAGGGAAAGAGAGTTATCACGATATAAAGAGGACAGCGGAAAATAGGAGTAAATGGGAACCATGTTTAACCATGAATAATCACGGACCTGTCTACGAACAGACTACCTATGTTGATATATATATATATATATATATATATATATATATATATATATATATATATATACACAATGAATCACGATGTATGTAATATTTTATTTTTCAATTTAATCCTACCCGCCCGAAAATACTATCACTGGAAAATCGTTAAAGCGTGCAATATTGACTACGCACATCTCTTGAGCAGAGCAGCAGTGCAGGATAGAGATAATTCGATCATGCGACGTAGATACCGGCCTGGAGAGTGGTCGATGATTCATCAACACCGCCCATCGTTGAAAGATCGTATATTACAGGCGAGACTTAAACTTCTAGATAAATATAGGTCGGAGATATTCGTAAATGAAATGAAGGATATTATTCGACAACCAACGTATATCGGACGGAGGGATAATGAGGACAAGATTCGCGAAATAGATAGTAGGACGGAGAGGTATAAGGAGTCCTTTTTCCCTAGGACAATACGTGACCACAATAGATGAGTGAATAATAATTAGTTAGGAACTTGATGCGCGGCACCCCCTGCCATCCACCGTCAAGGTGACTTGCAGGGTAATATGTAGATGTAGATGGAAAAGCATTTCACTGAAACAGCCTTGAAGCGTGCGACCTGGGCTAAAGCATACTCTCTAACTCTGAGAAGCATTGAGCAGAACAGATGCGCAGTGGAGAGATACTTGGCTAATGCATTGTGTATAACGGCCTGAATGACGTGCAGTGTGTCAGTAGCACATATAAAGGAATTTGGTGTCAGTAGTATGCAAGCTGTCGAGTGAATTGCATTGATTTACTAAGTGTTCGTTTCTTGTGTTACGGTGTTTAGTAAATTTGCGTTTTGTACTTGCTTTTAAAACATTTGTCATTGTATGACACTCAAAGTTATTTGACCATCTTATACAATGGGAAACAGTGTTGAAGATTTATTAAGTGTAACATTTTCAACTCGAAACCATGCTGATTGTATGAAAATTCTGCCTTGTGAACACATATAGACGCAAAATTTGAATATACAAGACATTTTTCCGTTTCACATTATGAAACAGTGGAATGGTTAACTAACGGTGAGGTTAGATCTAGACTTTTTTGTTGACCGTGTTTATTGTCCTCAAAGAGATGGGTATGTGGAATCAACATGAGTAATTCGATCTTAACCATTTAGCAATAGCACTGCAAAAGCGTAAAAGATCCCAATCACATGTTCAGTCATTTCTGAATCTTAAACTGTTTGGAAAAAAGCAATCTACACTTTAATTGACAACCAACGAAAAATTGAAATAAGTTCATATAATGAACAAGTGAATAAAAATAAAGATATTTTGAAAAGACTAATTGATACAATATGCTATTTTTCTAAACAAGAGCTTCTTTTGAAAGGTCGTGATGAGTCTAAGGATTCAATTAATAAAGGTATGCAATTATATAGAATTTTTAAATGTACTTTGGGACAATGGTCCTCTTTTAGATAATCATTTATGTAGGTACATCAACTATATTAAAAGGAACTTTTTATATTAATAAATATTATTTGCGTCGACGTAATTCGCAAAAAATATACAATATGGCAAATTTCATTTCACTAGTAGATTAGAAGTAGCATTTACAATTTGATATTGCCTGATGCGGTGCTGGTTGCATAAACTTTTTTAAATCTTATCCGCACGCCCAACACAAATGATCAGGACACGCCTCTGATATATAAAGGTGCGACAGAAAGAACTCCCCGACACACACTCCCCACTCCTATACCCCCACCCCACGCGGTTGCGAAAGGCACGCGTACCCCCACCCCACCCCTAGCTAAGCCCCTCCCAAATCGGGGAGTTCTTTTTGCCGCACCTTTATATAGTAGTTTGGATAAGCAAGATAATACATGCTAAATGCCTTAGGATAACGTAATTTCCCGAAAAATCCAACAGTGTGGGTTGCCATAACTACGACCGATTTTTCTTAAAAAAACATGAACCTTTGGCATTAACAACGAATTTGTGGAACAATGCGACACGCATTCGAAAGTCAACGCCAGAACAATAAATTTTCTTCTCGATCTTTCAGGCGTTCTTTAGTTCAGGTCCCGAGTTTGTACAATAATTATGTAATTTTAAAATGGCAACGAAACAAGGCCTGCACGCTAAGTTTCAGTTCGTCATATGTTATTAAAATAGAGAAAGAAAACGCTCCTAAACTCGAACCCATCGTCTTACTCAAGACTTTGAAAAATCGAAATTTTAAAATGGGCAACGCCAAGTGAATCTTAAAAATATGATACAAATTTAAAATGCCATTCTCGACTTATAAGCTTCTTGATAGACGAATAAATTAATGTTCAAATCACACGTAAATTTTAAGAAAATAATAAAGTGGATAATACACCCTGAAACAAATCTGCAATGGACAGACTAGTGATATTTTATAAATATTTCGTTAATCAAATTCAATTTTGTTTTTTCAGGGAGACTTTTTAATATATTGAAACGAGTTGATATTTAGCCATTCAGACAAACGAAATTATTAGAAGTATGCATTATTTATACACACATTTGACGAACAAAAATAAGGACAGACAAAATAAAGCAAATTTTGAAATAAGTGTTAATATATCGTGTTACTTAACACCTCGGATATCCTAAAATCATAAGGATTATTCTGTAAATTGTTTTTCCATTTCATCAAATAATTAAATCTATTCCTTAACACCCTTTATTTAGGCTAAGTTGCTTATAAATTGTGCCTGGTTGCCACGCTGGTTTTCAGCGGACGCAGCAGCATTGTCTAAGAGGCGACCAGAGCAGACAATATCACGTCTACCCCATAATGTATTTATCTCTCTCCCTGGGATGGAAGGTAACGCTGACTTGGGGACCTGTAGCTTGAGCACGCCCATTAACGGACGTGTTTGGTGTCCGATAGATGAATAGATTGCCGCTAATGGGAGAATTTGGGTTTGCGTCGATTCGTCCGAATTCGTCCATGGCCATAATTGATAATAGTACCCCCGTGGCGAATGGAAATATGACTCGCGTTAGCGTCTGGAAGTATCATTTGCCTTTGTACCTGATTATTTAAGTTTGACAGTGAGAAATTTTGAAAAAAAGAAACGTCTGCAAAGGAACTTGACAGATAATTAAGAAGTGAGATATCTGATCTTTTAATATGAGGTTTGTTATTTTTTTAATGTTCCTCAAGTAATACAGCGGAAATTCACTTTGGCCTTACAACTTTTAGAATTTTATAATATCCTATTAGCTTTAAACGGCTTTGGTAGTAACGCAGTGCATCACACCATATTGTATTACACTATTTCTTATCGTCTCATTAATTATTTTGGGTGGCAAAAAGATTGCTTACGGTGTATGGAATATTAAGTGAAATTCTGAGTTATTTCTTTCACGATAGCTTTACATGGTCAACAATCAATTGTTTTCTCAAGACTTCCATCTCCAACGAATTAGATATTCGACCTAGATTCTCGTGTGGCTATAGGATTATCAGTGTCATCGCTTTAGCTTTAACGATAACGTGCGATAGGAGGTTTAAAATGGCTGCATGCTGATCGAGTAATAAAGATTGCATAATTTTAAGGATGGACGAATAATCGAGAGTATAGATGATATCTATAGCAAGAATGCTAAAAACAGCCGCGTCTGTCCACGTCTCTTTAAAGGTATCACGATTTAGTCACGTAACTAAATCCTGATGAAAAAGCGATCCGTGAAATTTAGCGCAAAAATTATTATAATAATGAAACCTTCGATTTTGACATTTTAACCCTAAAATCCTTATTTAGACTTGATTTCCATTTATTACGCCTCTGTATCCCTAGGTAACTTCCGTTTTAAACTCTAATCCGGACCGCCAATACATTGCCAACTTCCAATGTGGCCCGCTAAAGTATTCGCAATCTTCGATGTGGCCCGTCAAGTATAAAAGCTTGCCCACCCCTGTTTTTCATGTTCATGAACAGTGAGAAATTAATGGGTAAGCTATGCTGATTTTAAAATATTCTTGAATACAACAATTCAGCCATAGGCGTCGGCAGGAGATGGTAAAATGGTGATAGTTCACCCTCCTCCCCCTGGGATGTCTGAGGTATATCTAAAAATTATATCATTCATGATAATATAAAATAAGCATAAATGAAATATAATAATATTTAATACTATTGAAGTTGGTGGATTTTTGTAGGCAGTGCTGGGATGGGTGCAATCGGACCACTGCACGTGCTTCGAACCAACCCGATTTTTTCTATACCATTTAATGCTCAAATTAGGCCATCAAAGGCAATATGATTTGATTTTTATGCTCAATAAAAAAACTTCACATTATATTTTGTTACCTCTACATCTATACGGTCAAATAAATGATTTTTCCAGGAAAACGGCGAACAACCCTGTGCTTTCCCACAATCTATTTATCTTTATACATCTTCGTAATCGTGCCATCTGGTATAGCATGGTATTTCAATTAGTTATAAAGGCTATTAATTCTCTTTCCACAGAAGTTTCACCGCAATTCTGTATGAATTCGCATTTTGTACCGACATTATTTTAGATGCCTCATTGGACTGTGTTAACATTACATGTGATGCATTTTAAACGATTAAATATTTAAAACTGCTTTCCAAGTGGACTGCTTTTATGCCCTCGGAACATTTTTGTTTCAAGCGATGGCTAAAGGACGGAATTATTGCAAAACACAATCTACTATTCGATAGCATTTACATTTATAAATCTCTCAATGAAATATATTTAGCTTTAAAAGCAAAAACTGAATTTGACTGCTCTTATATTAAAAGAATCCACTACAAAGCTTAATATATTTAGTTATTAAAAAAATAAATTTGAAGAACATAAATTCGTATTGCAAATAGTGCTATCCGAAACATCGCCCATTTTGGTTAAAACAAAAGAAAATATGTACCTACGTTGGATATGCTTCCGCGTCAACCCAGCACACATTATTATGTCCGCACGCTCGACTCCTGACAAAGGAACAGTCGAGGAAAACCGATACCCATATCTCCTTCGCTCACTAACCGTATCAGATATAAATTCCTAGTTCGAACTTCTCGGAACGATTGGCGACAAATCAAAAAAATATGAGCAAAAGAGAATCTCGATTGACTCGGGGAGTTTATGCATTATTCCTTCTAAGGGGTGAGGGAGGGTGGGACACAAGCCGATGAAGCCAAAGTGAGAGAGAGAGAAAAGGCAGCAGACTGCGAGTAAACACTGGAATCGGAGCGGCGGAAGGTCTACAAAATTTCCCCAGAGGGCATTAATGGAGTGGTCTCAATTGTACGGAGAAGTTCATTCCGAATACGAGAACGTAGTTGCGGCCCTCTTACTCACAATTAAAGCCCTGCTTTGGCGTACCCTCTCCACCATCCCCCCTCTTTGCTCCATGCTCCTCTTCTCCCACTTGCCTTCCCTCCAGCAGTCCTTATCGAGTGCCACTCGCGGACCTGAATTGGAGAGTACAAACTTAAGTAAGCAATTGCGCTTCAAACTCACTCTATGAGAGTTGAACGCCACAGTTCTGGAGATATTAACCCATTCCGCCTAATAAAGGACCCTCTTGGTTTTAGATATATGCGTTTATGTACGTTCATATATATATATATATATATATATATATATATATATATATATATATATATATATATATATATATATATATATATATGTGTGTGTGTGTGTGTGTGTGTGTGTGTGTGTGTTATTATATTTACAAAACTTCTCTATATACAATGTTGTTTGTGACAGTTGGCTGTTGCTTAAGACCTGGTATAATCTGAATTTAAAAGAATTTTTATTTCGGATTACTAAACACCCCACATATTTCCATATGTAAAGCAAGGTTCAGGCATAAAAATACAACTTTACTTTATTTATATAATTTTCTTATTTTACTCACCTTTATGTCCCAAATACCAAATTTCATCAAACTCCGCCCATTATTTTTGTAGATAAAACATGCGGATGGATGGACAGACGAACGGACGCAACCTGATCATAAGGCGTTCTTTTTTTACTTTTTGAAAAGAACGTCTAAAAAACATCTTTTCTGGCACAAAGACACCTAACACTGTAACATGTGAATTTAGAAGTTGATTTAATTCATGAGCACGATACCTCTCTATATAACTCGTACAAGAGAGGGTAAAAATTAAGAAAACCGAAAACGAAAAGAGTTGTTTTTTTTGAGAAAAAGGATAAGGGTAAAGGAAAAAGGGAGGGAGAGAAGGAGGGAGGTAAAAGGGGAAACAACGATAGGAACGCGAAAAGGTAATGAATAAAGTCTGTCATTTTGGTCACAGCCACCGGAGATCGCGAGAGAATTACGGAGAGAGAAAAAGCTTGGATACGAGTATCCGAGGAGGAGGAAGGGGTTCGAAACCGGCAAAACGTTTGAACGAAAAAATCACACATACGATACGATACGATAAAAAAAGTAGACCGAGGCTTTTGAGGCTTTTTCCATTCTCTCTTTCTCTCTCTCTCTCTCCCTCTCTCTCTCACTCGACAGTCTTTTGTTCTCCATTTCGTGGGCTTTTATTTTCAGTAAATACAACCCTTTTTAGTCAAGGGCCCAAAAGTCCTCCTCTCCGCATTTTCGTTTAGGCGTATCACGCCCACGTCCTCGACACGCTCCCAACACACACACACACACACACGCCGCCTAATCGAATCCCTTCGACCCAATGATGTGGGTTGGGGAGGAAACGGAGCTCCGAAAGGAGAAGAAAGGGAGAGAGAGAGAAACTCTCTAAACGGAGAGAGGGAAGAAGATGAGCTTCGAAAGCCTCTCCACTCGTCTTCTTTTCTCCGAACGAGGATAATCATATCATTTCGCTTCTGGAGCGGAGGAGAGACTAGTGTAATGGCTCCTCGCTTTTGTCGCCACCCTCATCCCCTTGGCAACCTCTGGCACTTACAATGATTTTTATTGGTTACGCGCTCTAACGTAAGCACACACACAAAACGCTAATTACGTCGATGACGTCCGAGTCGAAGGAAACGTGACGCGCTTAATGTCTCTCTCCTTCTCTGGGGTTTTATTTTTACGGCCTCTGGCGTCGGTCATTCGTTTTATGGCCTTTATTTATTTTTTCAAACGAGGCGAGGAATAAGAAAGTGAATGGTTATTTTCGAGGTAAACAACGGAAATATTCCCTTGTAGGCGGGACTTCGACGTGATCAAGAGTCGCTCGATTGTTGCTGGTCGTGTTCTTCCTCGCGGATTCGATTAATTTTTACGAACGATTTGATCGTGGATTATAAAAGTCTCTCTTGCGATTAAATCGAGAATTCCAGGCAATAATTTGTGACAATTTTCCATGACTAGGCAGAAAAGAAAAACAATTGTGACTTTTCACATTTGTTATCTCAACACTTGTTATAAAGTGTGAAAATTGTTTTTATTTTTGGCTGAGTCTTTCTTGCAACTTGACAGCCATTTCCAAAAGTTTTTCTCGCAAACGGAAGTTGCTCAGCACGACTCTTGAAAATTATGCCGTCCCATAAATACTCTTCGGGTGTTTTAACGCATTCATTTAAAGGAAAACCTTTCAGTGAATTCGTCGCAATAGCCTTGAGAAAAAAAGAGTAGATCGTGCAACTTAATGTATGAAGTAGGTAAAATCCCACGACGATTAAATTTAATAGGATTATGAGAATAGCCAGATTGCTTAGATCAGTGTTTCTCAAACTGTGGGCCGCGGCCACCCAAGGGGCCGCAAAATTTTTTTGGATGTAAGGTGATGTGTCGAAAAATCAAATTTTCATGAATAATAAAATTTTATTAGGGAATGTTTGGAAGAACGATGTGATAAAAATTATTAATTGTTATATAAAATGAAGAAATTTGTTATAAAGTTTCTTATTTTTACTATTTTCAATTCGAAGGGGGCCGCGACAATTGGCAATCTCACCATTTGAGAGGGAGGAGTTTTCTTCGGTGTATCTCTTCGAGGACATCCGTTGGGGCAGTTTGATACTAGCTTGGCTAGTTCCGTCCCAGTCAAGAAAACATCCGCGTTCAGAAACGAGAAAATTGATCTGGTACGATAGTTCAGAGGTAGAATATCCGCCCGGCAATTGAAATACCCGGGTTCGATTCTCAGTCATAGCAGACTTTTTTCTCGTTTCAAAATTAATCCCAACATTACAGCTTATGCCTGTCTGCATTGGATCCTCAGATCGCTTCATTCCATCAATTTTTTTTTCTTCATTATCAGTTTTTAGTTTAACTTTGCATGGGTCTTATATATAGATTTATAAGTGTTATACTCCCTAAGTACGTGTAATTACCAAACAGGGAAACTTCGAGGCTGAAAGTTCTCTTCAGCAAAGTGTGTTCTTAAAGTTAATTTTTCAAAACAATTTTTAATGATTTTCTGTTATTATTAACCCTCATTGCAACCACTGAGCACGGCTGCTTTGTGAGCGAAATGCGAATCTGGTTTTTCCAACTTCTTAAAAACTCTAAGGGGGCGACATGAGTTATCATTTGTATCCCTGCCATAGGATAAGCTCGATTCTTTTTTAGACAAAATTTTTCATATCTGTAATACGTCCATTCATCATTTTACGCAAAAAACACTTTCATTGTTGGTCGTTATATTTGGCCAGAACGGCATCATCATCATTTATAAATAAAGGAGAAAACAATAAAAAATAAAAGTGGCGGATATCAATAATCAATTGGTCAATCAATCACAGCCCGTGAAATGTGAGAAGCCCTGTTAAACGTTATCGCATGGAATTTCCGCTCATGCAATTATAAAAGTAACAAAAATGGACACTTGTAAATAAATTAATTCCTTTGTTATGTGCGAGTGTGGACAGTGTATCGTTATATGGAGTACATAACTGATTTAATTCCACAAATCAGCTTATCTCTATCGTTTTCAGGCCGTAGATAAATTTTAAAACTCGTCTAACTTCTCTGCACGGCCTAAACCTCTGTTAATATAAATCAATACGCAGTCATTCTATCCAATGCTCCGTCGGTTATCCTATATATTAATGTTGTAGTGTAGCTTCGTGAGGGCGTGCATGCCTGGGAAAGTGAAATACCGATGTCGAATGCATGCCGAATTAGCTTAACCATTCGTTTCATGCAAGAAAATAACGAGTATATTTCTCTATTTTAACAATGAGAAATTGTGATATAATGGAAATACTATTATATGAGGTATGGTGGGAGGGAGATAGGGTTAGAAATGAAGAGAGAGAATTTTTAAAATCCTATTTTTATACCGTGAGATAAAATAACTGGAAAGCTATTTATAATTGCGACTTATATATATATATATATATATTATAATTCGATTATTTTAATATAAAACTACATAATATGGAGGTATATTCCATGTCGGAGTACACAGTGTCTAAAGGCGTTCTTGAAAATTTATGTTATCATGTCAAAAAAAAAAGATAAATATAAATGGCTTAGTTTAATGTCGAAGCAATGGAAAACAATATATCAGAAGTGATGTCAAGGAAATATTGAATTTGTAATTTACTGATTGATTTTTTAATCAGTAGTAAATAATAAAACTTTTGAAATTTATTTAAAACATGTCACTTGAAATGAGTACTAGTGATCTTCACGTTCACGTTCATTCCTTCGACGTAAATTATCCATTTCTTTTCGCTTACAAAAGCTGTGTGTATACGTAAGGATAATAAACAAATTTACGTTCTTTTTATCGTAGATAATCCATTTCCTTCCATTTACTATATGTTGTCGGCGCACGAAAAGAAATTAAAGTTATTTATAGTAGATGTTGATTACTTCATATCGGCTACTCCTTCGATAAAAATTGTATTAGACAAAATATGCTATTTTACTAATTGAAGACTTTTTTTATGTAATAAATATTTACGAGTAGGGATTGCAATCCCGGAGGAATTTTCTAATCCCGGGATTACGGTATTATGATTTTTTCAATCCCGGGATACCGGTGGGAAATAAAAAACATTAAATATTTGTAAACAATAATTTTATATCATACGCAGACATGAAATCATCATATGCAGTTATGGAAGTAATATCAAGTTTACACAAAATTTAAGTAACGTCAATGAAGATAACATTTTTATCAGCAGGTAAAATTAAAATTAAACACGTATTTTTGGAGAAAATGCAAATAAAATTTTAATAACTAAAATAGCAATTGTTGCAGTATCTTAAATTAAATTAAATTGGTTGCATTTATGAAAATATACGGTACTTTTAGATTAAGGTTCTCCTCACTTAAAAGCTATTCATAAATTTCTGAAATAAGCCCTTAAAAAAACAAAGTGCATCTAATGTCGCGTCACTCATTCTTGATCTGTATTTATTGCACAGCATCCCTGCTGATGAAAAAGCCCTTTCTGATTCTACACTGGTAGGAGGAATAGCTAGCAACTGCTCGTAAATAAACTGCAGCTTTTCCCCTTTACGTCCACTTTCACGGAAATCCTTTAGCCCACATGCTATTGATAATGCTAGGTCAGGAGGAATATTTCTTGGAAGGAACTAAACATTGGGTAATGACCGAATCGAGTTCTTTCTTTAACTTCTCTGAATATGATGTACCAGTCTCAAAACATTCAGATGCTGCCGTTCGCTCAGTGTGTAAGTCATAATTTATAGATCGGCTTCTTGATGCTGATGAATCTTACTAACAAACATTTTTATGTTCGCTAGTGATGGCACAGAAAATATATTCCTCAAATCATTATCACGAGCCTGTGACCCATACTGAAGATACCTCTGGTAACTTAGTTCGTCTCTTCATTATTTGATTCTGTGCTTTTAAAATATATTAGTGTATGCTTATTAATTTTTTAGAAATAATACATATTTTCGAGATATCAAAGGATATTTTTAATTTTTTTTCGTCGTGCTTATTTTCCAAGAATGATGACATATTATAAACTCAGATAGAAAGCAGTATTACTCAGTGAATTCTAACGAATTATATATTTTATTATACATCAAATGCAATTTAATCGTTAGCGCCACCTGTTAGCAAAAGCAAAAATGTCAATCCCAAAATCCCGGGATTTGCGTCTACCTAATCCCGGGATTTCGGGATTGAAATTTTGTCGGGATCCCGGGATTCGGGATTTTGGGATCCCGGGATTGCAATCCCTATTTACGAGATATTAAGGAAATTTCATTTTTTGTCAACAGTAAAGTGGCACTCCCGATTAGACTACGTAAACCATTTATATCATTTTATTTGCTCTTATGTCCTAAATACCACATTTCATGAACATCCGCCCTGTAGTTTCGCAAATGAAACACGCGGACGGACGGACACGACCCGACCATTAAGCGTTCTTTACAAAAAAAATGGTTTACGTAGCCTAATCGGGAGTGTCACTTTATTGTGGACAACAAATGAGCGTTTCTATATATTTCATAAAATATCACTCATAATAAAACATCTTTAAACTAAATTTGTAGAACTAATCAAATAGCATGTTTTGTTCAGTACATTTTTATCGAAGGAGTTGCCTATTTTAAGAAAATCAAACGAGAAATTCGTAATTTACTAGAAACAAAAATTTTCCCGTGTTTTTCAATTTTTGTCAACGAAAACAATCTTCGTGGAAACTGAAGTAAACAATATCTGCTGTAAATACATAATTAGTTTAATTTTCTTTCGTGCTCACGCAACACTTAATAAATGATGGGACATAAATTATCTAATTATCTACGATGAAGAAATGAACGTAAATACGTGTATTTTCTTAACGTATACACAGCGTTCGTAAATGAAAAGAAATGGGTAATTTACAACGAAGGAATGAACGTGAACATAAAGATTATATTACTACTAGTCGAGTGAGGTAAGTTTTAAATACATGTCGATTGTTTTATTAAGTACAACCGATTAGGAAATCAATCGGTGAATGGAAAAGTCGATATTTCTTTTCCATTCCAGTTCATAGAGATTATACTAAGCCATTAATATTTATCTTTTTTGACATGATTGCATAAATCGTTGATAACGCCTCTGCATCGCGTGTATGCAGATATGATGTGTGCATCTTTCCTCTCTTGTTTACTTGAGAAGAACGTCTAAAGCTCTCTAAAAAAATACACGCTACCACTAATGTAGGCAATCTGCGATTCTTGACTCCGCTTGAAAGATATCAGCAGTCAGTGAAAAAATGCGCCTTATGCAATTTGCTCCACGATTCTTCCCTCGCCTGTCCTTCCTTCCACCATTACATCGAAATTTCAAGCAATGCTGCGAAGGACAGGCTAGTGATTAATTAAGTCGAATCAATAGTTTCTTTCACTACAAATGATGGGTCTTTGACTTTTTTCTCTCGCAGGCGACCAACCTAAATTGAATAATAACCGCGAATCGTCGTCAATTTCATTCCTGCAGTGAAAACATACTATCGCTATCCAAAAATTAACCCTTCTGCATTGCATGCCAGTACCACCTTCATTAAAAACTTACAGCTATCATTATCATTTCTTAATATCTAACGCGGAACTCCTATTTCAAGTTGACAACCTATGCTACGGAGGGATACTAATATCATCAATTAATTGTTTTGTTTTTGCGGAGAGTGCAATAGTTGGCAACATCTTTAATAATAATACGTTAGTGCAATTCCAGACCGTATCAGAGCCGTTTTGTTGCAAATAACAACCAGCATTGATGCTGTACTCATAAAATTATATAGGACCGTGTTGAAATAACGGAGGAAGATGGGTGTATGGTGAAAAGGGAACGAGAAAGAATAAAAAGAGAGTAAAAGGGGGAGGGAGAGAACGAGGGAAAGGTGAAGTTCTGGAAAGGTTTGATGGGAGTCAGGTTTTAGAACCGGGAATTCCCGTTCCGGGCAATTTACCCGAGATTTCTTATTCTCCATTTCAGAGAAAATTTTTAATTATTCCCGGGAATTCTTCGTTTGAATTTTGTGCCGAGTCAAGCTTTTCCAGTATTGCCTTAATAACTGTTTTTTAGATATTCCTCCGAATTTCAGCTCCAGACTATCAAAATTGGTTTTGATTTTATGCATGTTGTACCAATAGAATTTCTGATGAATACTAAATATTTTTCAGCGAATGTTATTTAGTAACCGAGTTATTACGAATTTGTCTCGCGGAGTGAGGCACGGGGTTGACGTGCGTAGGGGTGGAACCCCTAGTTTACGTGAGAATTACCTAGGAGTACGATAGCCAGGAACGAATCCTTTCTATGCTAGTTGAAAGCAGTGCTGTTCTAAGTCTATGGAAGGCCCAAGTTTCGATCAACGATGCGCATAAGCATTATTTCGACGTTACGTTAAGCTATTTGGACTGAAGCAATTGTCCTTACTTCTCTTCACCTAAATTACGGATGCGGTGATAATTGAATACTTGATGAAACTCAAATTCAAATTGAAAATTTCACCCTACGCAAAATCTTCACGTCTCGCATAATTTCAATGAGGGTCATCATCGTGAACTTATTTCGTCGGCAGAATATGGTTTAAGTTGTTTATTTTTTAATTAATCCTAGAAAAATAGATAAGAAAAGACTAAGGCTCAATCAAATTTTTACGATGAAATTCATTATTAACTCCAACTGATTTTACCGTAAAATTTAATTAGGCCGTCGAATGGAATTTGGTCGAGGCGTTTCCTACGAGGCAATTATTTTCGTCGGGGCTTGACGGTTTGAGCTTTTTTTCTTCAAGTTCCCAAGTGTGTGATGGATGATGCAAGGCAATCGGATGAATCGAAACGTCAAACGCAGAATTCCCCTGAAATCAAGTTCGGTGCTAACAACCTGCCTTACTCATGTTCTCTATTTCATTGCTTCGTTCCATAGATTGTATTACTTTCCGCAAATATATTCCAAGATGGTATTGGTATTACGGATTCGGCAAAAATTTCATCTGGATGTTAAATTGCAAACCTAATGAATAATACTGCATTAAGTGGTATTTGGTTAATCAATATACTGATCCTGATAAGAAATGGCGTTTCCCGTACATATTTATAACTCTTCTCCAGTACCTTAATCAATCTTATGTGAGGTTTCTTTTTATATCTAATCAAATTTTTTAAGTTTCAGCGATAGGAAAACCTGGCCGTGATTAAAGTTATTTATTCTGGTGAAATTTCGGTACAAATTCGTTTCACCTTTTCATTTTGCTTTGCTATATTCTATTTTTTCCCTCATCTTTCTAATGAATGATTTAGGGGAATATAATTGAGGTTTTATCCGATAAATACTTAGTGTATGAATGAGAAATCATTGCAGAAGTAGACTCCCATCCAAACTCACCCTCTCAAGAAGTATTGTATTAAATGGTCAAAACCCGAGATTTATTACAAACAGAGTATGGACAAGGGCTAGGCGAGCGTGGCATCCACCTAGGGCGCAGCATGCTTAGGAGAGCAACAAATGAGAATTTTAACTTGTAACTATAACGTTTTATATTATAAAATATATTTTATTTTACTTCTACATTGTAAATAAACCACTGTTTTGATAGATCAACTTGTGTGCTGTGTACTTTCATTAGGAGGGGACGTAATTTTCAAACTTTGCGCAAAAATACCTTGTACCTGCTCTGATTATATATATATATATATATATATATATATATATATATATATATATATATATATATATTATTGAGCCAAATTACCACTTTTAAAATTTGTTTTGTTTACGGCGAGTGGGTGAAAATGTTATCCTTCGATTCGGTCTGCGATATAGGTAGTTTGAAGCAGGTATTGTGGAAATAATGAACTTTGTAGCTTACCAGAGGATTGTAAATATAAAATATGCATTTCAACTGGGAAGGATTAAGAATTACAGCAAAATTGATGAACGAGTTAACGAGGCTTCGCGGAATTGACCAACTTTTTTTAACGAATTTTGTTTTTTTTCTGTATTTTTATCAGGATTAATAAGACATATACCTAACAATAATTTTTATTTTTTCTCCAATGAAATCCTTTGAATTCGAATAGGACTCATTGCCCAAACATTATCAATAAGGTAGGTTGAAGGTAAGGAGTTTATAATGAATGTAAGTGAGGTAAATGTTTTAGATTTTCGGGTCATTCGAGGCAGCCGATAGCTCGAGTAGTTTTTGATAATTGCTGTGGATTAATTTTATTATTGTTTATCATTTATTAAAAATATTAAAAGTGCTTAGTTTTATAGAAAATGGAGTTTAATGGACATGATGCGTCGCTTACCGTGATCGACTCTTCTTTACAAAGCCTCTTAACGCATACCGCTTATTTATTTTCTAGTGCTCTTATTAAATTGGATATACGTGGTGAATATACGACTAATCGGCTTATCTTCGCCAAATTTGTTACATGAATTGGGATATAGCGTTTTATAAGCCTAAACATGATCAAATGCGTTGGTAACTATCTTCAAATGCATTGACATAACCATACTAGAAATAAACCGATTAAATATTTAAAACGCAACGCCCGTAATTCATTCATTTAAGATGAAACACCTATAGGGTTTCCAGCTTTCAGTTTTGATAATACGGGGCTCGTAAACAATCCGAAAAAAGTCTAGACGAGAGCGTGAGAACTACAAAAAGCGTATATTTTTTACTTCAATAATTAATAAACAGAAATAGAATAATATTTTATATATATACGGTAAAATAAATGTTACATATTCAACTATTTATTTCAAAGTACGGGACACATTTAGGGGAGTGGAGAAAGATAAAAAATAATTGATATCTTTATTTAGAGAATTAATGAGTTAACATTTAGGAAAGAATAAGACGGCTATTGTTAATTTTGAAAATTATATTTGTCTTAGATATTTTTGTATATCTGCAACGTAATAACATTTTAACAAAGTTTTTATAAATAATTTAAACAATTGTTATTCGTTTTAAAAACCATATTTCTTTGAGGCCTTTGCACCTCTGTGAAACTATTTGTTTTGAAGTGCATAATGGATAATTCACTGCACGACATGTTCATGTTTACCAATCTTTGCAGCTTTGAAGATATTTCCAGTAGCAGGAGTTATTGTTTCGCCCGCATTAATCAATTATGAATTTTAAAACATTTTTGTAATATAACGGGCTAATTAAAGAAAAAAGTAAAATTAAAAGTACGATAAAATAGCATCCCGTTTAGAGCTTGCGTCGGAGGCGAGACAAATGTTGAAAATACGGGAAAACCCCAGTCAATACAGGACGGTTGGCAAACCTGTTCACAAGCGATAACGGAGAAAACTCACTTTTTACGTTGGTATTTCAGAGAAGAAAATTCTACATCTTTAAACTCCAAGATAAAATACCCTTACGTGAAACCAAACTTACACGTTCAGTACATTTGCATGAATTTAACACAATAATACGTCAGCGAAGATCGAAGTTTTAATGGAGCTCAAAGTTCTTTGAATTTTAATAGACGTAACCTTTAGCGATACGCTTAGCCTTTCTCTCTCACTCCTTCAAATTCGAAGCAGTAGAGAAACATCAATATTCGACGCGAAAACTCTTCCCCCCCCCCTTTCCTCCTCTCCGCCAGTTTTCATCTCTCTCTCTCTCTGTCTCTTTCTACACAACTCGTATCACGTCATTATCACCCACGCACGGTCGCTTCCCGCAATTCATAAGAGGGATAGAGAGGAGGGGAGGCAGGCAAGGGGGGATTTAGGGTAGGCGGCAGAGATCGCCTGGGGCGACCTTCTAGAGAATTGGAAATTAAGGTAGTCATACCCCGTGTCTCGCTTCACGGAGGAATTTTATTATAATCAATTTTAGAAAGTTAGAGAATTATACCTTAGAAATTCGAGTTACTGTTAAGTTACGTGGAACATGTTGAAATAAAATGTGTCCTATTTCACAATGCAAAGCAGAACGTGTTTAATTTCAACCACAAGGGATTGCAAAACTAATTGGGGTTATGAAAAAATTTTAAGCTAAGGAATTTCGGTACTGTGTGCGGAATCTTCTTTGCGGTGTGGAAAATGCGAGTTATACGCGTTTGAGTTATATAGAGGTTGGTTTTTAGTTGTGAAATATTAACAATTGACATTTCTCTCCGATATAAATAAATAAGTTTTAAAACCGGATGGACGTATTGGCTACAAAGTAGTCGTTCTCAGTGGCGATTCACCAATAGAAGATTTCAATATTAGAATTAGAGAGATATATTTCGCCAGTTTCATTTTAGTTACGCATTGAACTCGATAACTCTCTGTTTAGTTTTAAAAATATTGTTATCCAATGCTATATCGAAGGCGAGATTTTAGTACTGTCAAATCAAGGTGAAATGCTGTCGAACCTCGTAAACTCGAATTTCCGTCTTGTCGGTTTTTCCCGTTTGTATTCGTATATGTCACAAAGAAGTTCTGTAAATCTAAGATTCGATTAGTCGAACTTTTCCTGTTTTCCCTTGAAGTTCGAGCTATCGAGGTTCGAATTTACTCAGTAAAAATCGTGATAAACGACAGAAGAAGTTTGCGCGCTTGTCTTGAGTTTGCAGGTACGGAAATGAATTCTCAGTTGATGAATAGCCCTTCCGAAACGATGTTTACGATACGACCGGGTAAAACCAAGGAAACGAGGCCTCCAATTTTCAGCAGGATTCAAAGATCTCGACGCGCTTCCCTCCGAACCCACGGAGAATAGCTTCATTCCGAATGATCCGCTTCGGGTAAATTTCGCGATTCGGTATTGGGGCAAACAAAACATTTCATCGCCTTACTGAATACATTCGTGTGGGCCAGACATTTTGACGACTAAATAGGCGTCGTACAATGCGGGTTTGCCTGTCACGGGGAAAGGATTTTTTAAACCTCCGTGTCATTTCTAAAATGGTATCTGCATGGAACATGTTGGAAGAGATGACATGACGTGAACTCGTGCAAAGCCGACATCTAAAATGCTGGTTTCGATAGTAAGTATGAGGCCGTTACAAGAGGCATGTGTTTGCGACACGTTTACTATCGGCTATCCTAAAAGTACTCAAATGGGGGACTAAGAATTCTTTGCAAACTGCATATCACAAAAATTTTAAAGTTGTTTGAATTCTTCTCTCCTTCCTTTTGGGGATATTGTCAAATGCATCGCATTTTCAAAGAAAAACTTCCTTGTAAATACAAGTAAAGTCTTCAAGCATAAGTTTTTTGTCGGGATATTTCAATTTTTTATTTTCCGAAATACAATTAAATATTTTATAGATCCAGAAAATTATATTATTATAATAATTTTTCGAGGCCAACAATAAAAAAAAAGATTTTTCGGGAAGTATCTAACAAGGAGGAAGATGATTTCACATGCGTACGTAAGTAATATGGGCAAACAGCGCGGCGGATCGACGATCAAAGCGGCAGAAGAATAGAGATGGACAGACGCAAAGATAAGACTGCCGCATATAGGCACGGTTGAACAAAGTCAACTACGGGCAGAAAGATGGCGTGATGGACAAACGGACGGAAAACGTGATAACATGAACACCTCTGCTAGAGAAAATGTGCTATAAACAAAGCAGCCATGAAGTTCTGTCACGTCCATCTCCACGAAATGATCACTCCTCGAGAGAAGTGGGAGGACAAAAAAAATGTCATCCATGAACGACTATCGGGCGCTACGGTTTCCATGGTAACGGATCCTCTTCCTCTATCTTTGTCCTTTTCATCGCCTCCACCCCACATATCCCTTCCCTTCCCTTCAACACCGTATACCTTTCCCTTCCTCGCCTCTTCCGCCGGGTTTCCAGAGATTCAAACAATCAGGGCGCTTGTACAAAAAAAAAGAGGGAAGAGTAGGAAAATATGAGAGTGCCTTTGCGCGGGGAAACTGCGTGTGTTGGGAGACGTACATGAATCAAAGGCGTAAAGAGGGACGGATTGAATAGGTACTCCCTCTGTCGTCAACCTCGTGGGAATAAGTGGCGTCCTCTCTCCTATTTTTTCCACCAAAACGTAGAAGAGCTGGTAGTAAAAATGTTTTTTTTTGTTTGATTAATGCCCGCACTTTCCTGCGCTGGAATAATTTGAGCGCTTTTTGTTTGCTTTTTGAAGTTTACGGTCCAGAGGGGTAAAAATTATAAATCAAAGGATAATAAAAAGGAAAGTTTTTTTATCATTTACGACGGCTTCGTGCTTTCGCGATGGGTGTTGTTAAACGGTATTTATTTTGTCTCGGAGCGTTATCCGGTGATAAATTCGGGCGTTTTTTGTGGAACAGCGGCGCCAATTAACTTTTCGGGATTTTAATCCGCGCACAATACGACTTACGATGGTTTTTTTTACCGCGAAAGCGACGAATTCAATTTTTTAAGCTTTTAATGGTGTGCTGTCATCATTCCCATCTACAATATGACTCAACAGAGATCTCAGAAGCATATATCTTGAAGGTATTGAATGCAACATGCTTCTTATTTTCTCTGCTTAGCGGGAAAGAAAATAGATAATCGCCAATGAAGAAGAATGAAAAAATTAATTCTTTATACGTATGATTCATTCTATTCAATGTTTAAAGCCAATAGAATTTTATATGCAGCGTCATCAATTACGGTCTTTCGTGAATCTCTAAATAGACTGTAAAATTAGAATAGTTATTATAAAATCTATAGTATATGAAATTTTAATTTCAAACGTCGGCAGGCCATCAAAATTAATTAATTTTCGATGCAAAAAAATGATATACGCATCAATAATTGGATTTAAATTTTCAGTAATTCCTTCACTTGATGTATAAACGCGGTAATAATGGTTTCTTCATCGATAATCGAACAATTACAACTGAGAAGCACAATGAAATATAATGCCAACATGTTATTCACCGAAGAATTTAATAACTAGCGCGAACTACCCTCCTTCAAATTCAACAGGCTTGCAGTTTTAATGCACATTTCAAAACAGACTACAACTAGATATCAAGTTTGGCCCAGCTATTGATCCAATTCATCCAACAAACAGGAATCTAAATCCACAAGAGAGTTATCGAGCATGTAGCTGAAAATAAATTCCAGGATAAGCACTTGAGCATCAAAAACTGAAAAATTAAGTTTGTACTTGTATTAGGCAACGCCAATAACCACAAAAAGACTAAAAACTAAGTATGACTGTTGGAGACACCTAATACAAGAACCTAATATTTTCAATTGTTTATACTTTAAGGGCTTATTCTATAACAGGGGAGTTCAACCTACGGCTCGCGGGCCAGACGTGGCCCGCGAAGGGTTCCAATGCGGCCAGCGAAGCTATGATGAAAAAGAAATCAGAAAATTTTACACAAAAATTCATACATTTTTATGAAAATTTTGATAATAAAACTTTTAATATTGAAATTTTAAACACAAAAATCTTATTTAAATTCGATATTCACTTATATGGCGCCTCAATATTTAGATAACTTCCGATTTAAACTCTAATCCGATCCGCCGAAAAATTGGCGAATTCCAATGCGGCCCGCCGAAGGATTCGCAACCACCGATGCGGCACGCCATGTAGAAAGGTTTGGACGCCACTGCTCTAGAAGGAGTCTTAAGCATTTAAAAAAATATACGGTTGACCTTCCCGTAGCTGACGCATGCTATTACCGCTCTTTTTCTTGGCGGAAACCATCAGCGTAGACGAATTTGCGTTGTGGACGGGTCACAAGACAGCTCTGGAGTACTTTTTCGTTACGCCGACGCTTCTGAGAGCGTCGGCCATTATAAGCGTGCCTTTCATTTTAACGAACCTCGTCTTACAACTCCTATAACTACCGTAATAATTGCCCCGGATCCACTCGCTACGAAACGCTCTATAAAAAAGACAAACGATCTCGCTTTAAATGACATGCGCTAATGGCTTGGATGAATGATGGCGGTTCAACAAACAGACGCTCACGCCCTCTCGCTCCCCTCTACTGAATTAATGGAGGTCTTTTTAGCAGCGATATGCGAGGAATACTATGAGAGAGAGGGAGATAGAGAGCGAGGAAGAAAAAATGAAGAAAGTGGCGGAAATAATCTGCTTGTTTATGTCGTGGACTCATTTTTTTACGATTCTCGAGAGAGACATTCGAAGACTAGATAGCCTTTCAGGGCGTTTTACATCAGAGAATGTTTTTTTTTCTCTTGCAAAATTTTTGTACGGATTTCACGCGAAAGCTGGCGAAGCAGATGGGTAGATTTTTGTGACAAATCATCGCGACTTGAAAATTTGCTTCTGTAACTTGGAATGAAATATCTAAAATATTCGCACAATATGCACCAAAATAAAGGGCATTGAGAGAAATCGCTACGCTGTGAGTTACCGAAATGATAACGTTTCTTAATTTAAAGAAACAATATACATATTATGTATAATTTATTTGTTTATTTATTTGTTTGATGTAGTTATTCATTTATATATACGCACACATAATACATGGAAACACAGAAGCAGGTGCCCATTTCAGCCATAAAGTAACCGTCTTAAGCGGTAATTCACAAATCAACGGCAATAATAAAATAAATCCTGCTCAAATCGTCCCTTTCTATGAGCATTCCGAAAATATCCTCCCAAAAGGTTTTCCTGCGGTCGTGATGAGACCAGCAAACGGCACTAAAAAAATGAAATACTATTATAAAAGGGCGCTCGCGTACTTCACAGGACTACTGGACCCCTCCCTTTTCCCGCATTTCCTCCTTCCATTCCCCTGAAAATTCCCATCGCGACAAAACATCACCTGTTGCCCTCGCTCCAATGCGGTTGGTCAGGGCGAGGAGAAAAGTCTTAATTCCCACACGAAGGTAGGGAGAGACAAAGGAAGAGGAACGGAGGAGTAGGAGGATGGAAATGTTTCAATGATAGAGGGAGGTAGAAAGAGAAGAAGAGAGGGTGAGCGAGAGAGAGGAAAGGAAAAAGAGGAGGAGAAAAAGGCAGAGAGACAGACAGACAAAGGACTTTATATAGGGCGAAATTGAGATTATATAGCCCCTTTTTACATTTAAGAGACGGGGAAAAGAGAACCGAGAAGAGTGAAGGGGTGGGATGAGGTGTGGTGGTGGAGAGAGAGAGGAAGAGAAGAGGGAAGTGAGGTGGAGAAAGAGGGAGAGAGAAAGCAAAGGAGAGTGAAGGAGAGGGGTGGAGAAAGAGGTAAAAAGGAAGAGAGAGACAAAAGGAGCATGAGGGGAGAGAGAATGAAGGAGAGTGAGTGAAAGGAAAGAGAGATGAAGGAAGAGATAGAGAGTGAAGGGAATAGAAAGTCAAAAAGAGAGAGAGGGGAGAGAGAATGAAGGAGAGTGAGTGAGATGAAAGAGGAATGAGGGAAGATGTAAAGAGTGAAGGGAATAGGAAGTCAAGAAGAGAGGGAGGGAAGAGAGAATGAAGGAGAGTGAGTGAGAAGAAAGAGGAATGAGGGAAGAGATACTATAGAGAATGAAGGGAATAGAAAGTCAAGAGGAGAGAAAGGGAAGAGAAAGTCAAGAGCGAGAGATAGAGTTGGAGAGAGAGAGAGAGGGGGGGGGGCAGATGTTTCGTGAGAGGTGCATATGGAAATAAGAGAGAGGAAAAGAGATTGAGAGATAAAGAAAAAGAAAAATATACAGAGAAAGAAAGAGATTCAGAGAAGATAGAATGCTGATAGAATGGTGATATTGAGAGTGAGAAAGTGAATAGATAAGGGCAAAAGCGGTAGGAGATCAACTGGAGAACAGAAAGGAAAGAAGACTTGGAGTATCAGGACAAGAACGGTGCGAAGGAAGGTACATCTACATCTACATATTACCCTGCAAGTCACGTTGACGGTGGATGGCAGGGGGTGCCGCGCATCAAGTTCCTAACTAATTATTATTCACTTATCTATTGTGGTCACGTATTGTCCTAGGGAAAAATGACTCCTTATACCTCTCCGTTCTACTATCTATTTCGCGAATCTTGTCCTCATTATCCCTCCGTCCGATATACGTTGGTTGTCGAATAATATCCTTCATTTCATTTACAAATATCTCCGACCTATATTTATCTAGAAGTTTAAGTCTCGCCTCTAATCTACTATCTTTCAACCATGGCCAACTCAACTCTTCAATGAGTAACGTAACGCTCTGTTTTTCATCGTAATTCTTTTTCACGAATCTAGCTGCTCGCCGCTGTATTTTTTCTAAATCTTTTATGAGTCCCCTCTGATATGGATCCCAAACCGCTGCTGCGTATTCCATTTGAGGTCTAACCAAGGATAAATAACAGGATTCTCTCACCTTTTCCGTGCTTTTCCTGACTATTCTACGCACAAAAGCCAACTTCTTATTTGCCGCACCTATCACTCGTCTTATGTGGGTGTCCCAAGACAGGTCACGATTCAAGGTTACCCCGAGGTATTTCACGGATTCCGAAACAGGAATGCTCTCACCATCTATCGAGTAGGTAAACACGGACGATGGGCTTCTAGATTTCCAAAAGTTTAGAACGATACTCTTTTTCTGATTGATTTCTAGCTGCCATTCCTTGCACCAAACAGATAACGCATCCAGATCATCCTGAAGCTGACAATGGTCGCTAGGACCACTAATTTCTCTATAGACTACGGTGTCATCCGCAAAAAGCCTGATATTACTTTTCACAACTGAGCTGATGTCGTTTATATAAAGCAAGAAAAGCATAGGTCCGATCACACTACCCTGCGGCACTCCAGAGACTACATCTGCCACACTCGAGGACTTACCATCGATGACTACTTTTTGTTTTCTATTCCAAAGGAAAGCGCGAACCCAGTTAATGACTTTAACATTAACGCCAAGATTTCCCAATTTTAATAACAACTTACGGTGGGGAACCTTGTCAAAAGCTTTTCTAAAATCAAGGAACACTGCATCGACCTGCTTATTATTTTCGCCGCATAATAAAACATCATTCACAAACAGACCGAGTTGGGTGTCACAGGATCTACATTTTCTGAAGCCATGTTGACAGCTGACTAAGAGCGATCTACTCTCGAGATAACGCATTGTGTTGCAAACAATAATGTGCTCCAAAATCTTACATGATAATGATGTTAGAGAAATCGGCCTATAATTTTCGGGGTTTTCTTTGTCACCTCCCTTGTGAATGGGTGTGGCGTGTGCTAGTCTCCAATCATCAGGAACCTCACAGAGGGTAAGAGATTTCTCGAATACTATCCGAAGGAAGGGAGCTATTTCTTCTGCTAGTTATTTTAATACACGCGCGGGAAATCCTTCTGGTCCTGGGTTTTTCTTGGGCTTTATCGCACCCAGTTGCTTCGCTATTCCTGCCTCAGAGATTTTAATATTATCCATCCGAGTACATCCATTGGGAATAAGATTATCTTCGAGTCTATCTCCACCTGCCGTGAACGCCGTCGCGAAGTAAACGTTTAGTAGATTAGCTTTATCCTCCCCATCGTGAAGGATGTCTCCGGAATCACATCTCAGGGAGGGTATTGAAGGACCCCCTCCCTTGACTTCTCTTACATAGGACCAGAACGCTTTTGGATCCTCCTTCAATTTTGTGTTTAATACCTCATTCCGGAAGGTGTTAAAGGTAGCATTCGAGTCCTCACATGTGATACAGATGAGTTCCGCAGAGCTCACATAATTCGAGAGAAGTGAAGTGTTATTGCATCGCACGAGACACGGCCCGCTCGGATTCACACTCGATCTCTCGGATTACAGGCACACAAGAAGAGCACTTAGGGTATAGTGTTACCAGAGCGAGGGCGACGAACCGCGCCTTGCAGACCTCTATCTTTTCCCCTAAATAGTGGGAGGGGAGGTTAGGAAAGAGGGGGGATGCTTGGCGAAGAGGGAGGAATGAGGATGACGCAATGATTTAACGGCGGGCAATTTTCTCCGTCCTGTTCTCCGGGGCGTTTACGACCATCGTCTGCTCGAATTCTCCCCTCGAGCGGCTTAAAAAAATATTAAATAATGATAAAATACGAGCAAAGGGGTTTTATACGCGCGCTCAATCTCTGCGATTTGCTGGGAAGGGAAAGAAAAGGAAAAACCTCTGAACAAGACTAATTATTTATGACTGCCTTGTGAAATCGTTGTAAAATTGCTTTAGCAAAATTTTAAGGCCTTCTTGTGCGATGCTCATTTTCGTTTTCCGCAACTAATTTTGAAGTAATATTCGTCATTTTTGTGAAGAGATAATTTTTTCTATTGGTCAAAATGTGAAATGGAATGTTAATCACATCTTAAATATAAAAAAAATCTGAAATGTCACACAAAAAGTGTAAATTACAAAAAAAAATAATCAGTATGTTTATTCATTTATTATTTATATATAATTTACTTATTATTTAATATTAATTGATTAATTAATTATTTGTTTATTGTTGTTTACCTATTGTTTATTCTTTGATTGTTTATCATTTATTTATTATTTACCTATTTAATTTTGCTTTCCTACAAGTTGCTGGTTCTTCTTTCTATGTGAATAGCAATTCACAAAATATTTTTCTCCAATATCAGTAAAAAGGTTAGTAAAACCATGTACGGATTTTGGTTAAAAACCAGCCACCATCAGTGGTGATTCGCAGTTATCAGTTTCTAAGAAGTAAAAATATAATCTAAGGCCGGTGTGAGTCCCAATCTTTTTATGCTTATTGAAGAAACAGTCTTTCAATTATATTTCAGCCAGATTCAAATATTCCGTCTTGAAGGCATAAAAAGTTCATTAAAACCATATGCGCAAGTCGAATATTATCCATCAGTAGAGGTTATTCACCGACACTAGATTCTAAGCTAACGCATTTCGCTGGGAGCCTTCATAAAGTACACATTATTCTGTCACTCATGGTTGGTTACAGTTCACAACCTAAAGCCTCCTCTCCAGAGATCAAATCATCTTTTTATTAATATTGCATACGTAATCTGCCTAATTTATATCGCACGAATAATTTATCGATCCTTAACAATCTCGTTGCACCTCCTCTACACCCGTGTTACGCTTTAAGCTACAAATAATTATTTTAACAAACCTAGCAATTTATAACCTCTTGTTTGTTCATCTATATTTATGAATATGCAATAACTATAAATTCACAGTAAAAATTGTCTTATTTTAATATTTCCAGTTTGTTTGAGAGGGAAAATATCTATCTTGGAACTAATTTTAATTACATTTCTTAACACGATATTCGAAATAGATACCACTTTTTATAGAAAAACATTAATACTTTGACGACTTCTTCTGGAGGTCAAATGCATTTGATTTTAACTTAAACTACATATCTTTTTCTTTCGTATATTTCAGTTCTTAATTCACTCATTCCTCAAATTGCGCGGTTTCGCTTTACACGCTTTCGGTTTAGCACGATTTTCTTTTTGTGGAACTGCCATCGATTTCACTTATGCACTCTTTCCAAACCGTCTCCAAGTACTAAAACAAATATATAATGTTTCAGTTCAACTCGGGAATTATAAGAAAGAATAAAGGAAGCAATAGTGTATCCAAGGTAACTAAATTGTTGCCTGTTGGACTCAAAACGGCGCTCAAATGTAACCTCACGCATTTCCATGGGAAAAACTACCTCCCTTTACGCGGTTTCGATCAGCGCGGTCTTTTTTTGAAAACGCATGTACCGTGAAAATGGCGTACCTCGAATAAATATTGACTCGAGAGTGTCGAAAGTATCTGTCGGATTGATTACTAGCATATTAAGCATATCCACACCTCTCTCAGTGGCGTCACTTCTTCGCCATTTTCCGGCACTCTGTTTCGAAAATACGCTGGCAAAGCAAAGGATTCTAGCCGAATGAATGATTTAGTGATATACATGCTCTCGCTCGTTCATCACGGCACACTACTGCAAGTTAATACTTCACAGCCATCCGAGCCCTATCATAAATTCATGCAATATAATCCTTAAATGCAAAGGGAGATTATTCAGGTCAAAGGCATAAATGAGATAGATCGCCTCCATGATTTATTCGATGCAATGCCCCCGTTACGCGGACTTTAGAAAAGAAAAATTTTCTCAAGGATGTATATTTACCTACTTAAGACAATTAACTAGGTATTCGGATTTGAGGTTCGAGAGAGCCTCAGAATTTGCATTTTTTACCTTTTTTTAGGCGTTAAACTAAAATTATATGCGCATACACGCAGACACAGCACTACCCCGTTATATCGCCGTAGCTTTTGTCGCGGATTCGGTTATAAAGCGGGTCATCTTCACCCGCCCAAATTTCTTTGCCGCACATGAAAAATTCCACTCCCCTGACAACGGTATGGTGCAGCATTGATTTTCTATGATTAGCTCATTTTCCACTTTTTTTTGTTTCAAGAGATATTTGGAATTCTTTAATTAGATAGCTCTTCATCATCATCAAAGGTAGTCTGTCAGTAGGAAGGTCCGTGACTATTCATGTTTAAACCTGGTTCTCCATATACTCCTATTTTCCGCTGTCCTTTTCATATCTTGACAACTCTCTTTCCCTTTCAAATCCGTCTATCAGCTGAAACCTTTTCCAACCTCTTTCCCTTTTTCCATCTAGTTTTTTGTTTTAGTTTTTTTAGTTTTAGTTTTTTAGTTTTATCAATCTAAAAACTTTTCACTTATTCGATCAGTGGTTATCAACCTGTTTTTGTGTGCGTCACTACATTTTCAGTTCTGCGTCGCTCCGTTTACAGTTGCATCTCCTTCGAATCACATTTCAAGATAGATAGAGATGAACATTTACGTATTTAAAGAAGCAAGGACCCGTATTCTCCTGATTTTATTTATTTTCATAAGCCAGAATATGACGTCCTGTGAATTTATCAAATATTCGCGTCACCCCTCAATAACTCTCACGTCACCCTGGGGTGTGATGTCACCCCGGTTGGGAACCACTGGATTAAATTGTACCAGTAATCCATATATTTTTCGCTAGGTTGCTTCAAAAGTCGGAAATTCGGAAGTTTGACCGCACGCGACCTTATGACGGTGTACAAAAAGAAAAGTGCAGTAGGAAAAAACACTTGTTAAAAATGAACGCTCGCGCAAATTGGCTCATAGGCTCATACTTCAATAGATGGGGAACTCGAGGAAAGGTACTAGACTGTGCTGAGAGATAACAAAAAGGTCATAAAATTGACAAAATGGAAACCAGAGGTTCTTTTGGCAAATCGAGACCTCTTAGAGTTTATACAATAGAATAAAACATATGTTTACAAAAAATAATTCTTTGGGACCAAAACTACTCAAAATGTTTCAGAAAATATAAAAATTTTAAAAACATTAAAATTTAAAGTGGGACACAATAGCATCCCACGCGAGAAGTCATGTCACAAACGGGAGTTTGAGTACTGGAGTGTTAAGAAAATGTGTCTTAACAAGGATATCATGCTTGTCATCATTACTATTTGCTATCTTATTCAATAAAAATTGATAACATAATGAAAATTTTGTGTTTGCACCCTATATGGTTAAGGAGACTGTGTTCTCGGTTATAACGCGGGTCGCCGCGCCTCTAGCTGAATCCGCGGCATTATCGAGAAGCACTCGGTGTGTGTGTATACATACATACGCGCGGATATTCCACCATACAAGGTATTCCGTAAGGCGACGCTGGGATTAAGTTCTTGGAAATGGCCGCGTTGGGGAAAACTGTCTTGCGCACATCTGATACCTTAGTGAAAAGATCACATGTTCGTGTAGATTCCGAGCCATCTCACATCACACACAAGTAAAATGCAATGCGCCTCCAATTCGAGGCCGCGTATTATTAAATGTTATATGTGTCGGCAAAATAAGGATCGCAACTATTTAAACACGTAAAATCGAGTCCATGTTGGGAGAAGCACGTGTTACGCACAGGTTATACGCACACGCGTATTTTTTCTTGCCTTTAAAAAGTTAATCATTCCTCATATTTAAAAAAATCCCATTCGGCAATTATTGCATGAACTGCAGCATTGTCGAATTTTAAAATATCTATTCAATTTATTTTACTTCCCGACAAATATGTTCTCTAAAGCGACGGTCAATCCTTCAAGATCGTCCCAGAATAAACGCATCGCCAGGAGCGCAATCCGTCGGATGGATGAGCAAGCCCTCCTGATCTGGAAATGGCAAAGCGGCACAGACCCCACGACCGTCATTTGTCACCATTAAGCCGATTGGATGGGGGGACTTGTATAGGCTGCTCCATATCCCGCCATTGGTCATCCTATGTAGACAAATTGTTCCAATCCATACATCCCGCGTGTCCCTTCCCACGAGGAGTGATATGCACGGGCGTGTGTGTCCGTGCCTTGAGGAGATCTTGAAAGTTCTCATCCGGGGCAGAAGGGAGCCGGCACGTAAGCCATGGAGATTACTCCGGACCGTAGCGATCAAGCTGACACGGGAAACGCCCTGATCGGGGCTGCCAACCTAGCGTCGTCGTCGAACCGTGCCGAAAGCTAGGGAAGGCACTCAAAGCTTATTACGCCTTAAAAAGGATTAGATCTCGAATTTAAGTCTTACGTCGTTAGATGATTTATAGTCAGGATTTCATATTAGCTAGCTGTTGAATGTTTGGAATTTCTTTTAAATGTCTTGAAAGAATTCATCCAAAACCTTTTGCTAAGAATTTAAGCTAATTTCTCCAAATGCCTTCTCGTATTGCGATTAAAGTATTCTTTGCTTGTTAGCTCAACTATAATTATTAACTCGCCGAACTAATAGGAGAATTTTAATTACGTGTTTTTTATTAAATTGCCAAATGAAATCGCGTCCTCTGTTTTAAGAGCTGCACTGCCAGAGAAAGATAAGTCACCTGAGCAACTCCTGCAGACTTGGACCGGTTACCTAAACCAGATGTGGTTCACCCGTCATTTACATAATATTTCATTTTTAAATTGGGGTGGGATGGTAAATGCTATGAGTGGTGCATAAGATTAAGGATATAATAGTGGAGGTTGCATAAGTTTCAGGATGCGTGTGTACCATCCACACGGAGATTTTTATCAACTTATATGCATCGTCATGCAAAATATATTTGTTGAAATTATAGTTTTTCGTACAGATTATAGGTTATATTATTACATCCTGTCTCTTATTCCGCGAAAAAATAAGCAAAGATTCATTTAACCAAGCGCAAACCATTACGCGCTCAAATAAGATTTTGAAAGCGTTCGTTTGAAGGTTAAAAACACCGTCAGCCAAATTTGAAATCATCAGCAGCCGAGGTCATTACCGCGAGTTATTGATTTAGCCACGCGTTCCCTCGGAGATTCCAGAGTATCATCTTTTACGTAAATTAGCAGCATGTCGAATTTCTCTGAAATCACGAGGAATTCCGAAAAATAGTTTCTCCGCAAATAAAAGCGTCCATTATTTTCCAGAATTATTATCTGGATGTAGAATGGTCTCAAAACGGTCTGATAAGCAAGACAAGCATCTTGGCAACAAAGAAACTGTAATAAGCGACATTTCACAGTTGGTTCATTCTTGTCAGAATAAATCACCGACGAAATTCCACTTTCTGCTCTGAACGTGCGTGTGTGGATTCCGGCCTTTTCATTGAAGGAGAAGATACGATTCCCACGACGACCTCAGTGAATCATTCTCCAAAGAATAAAAAAATACCGAAAAGAAACATCGATCCGTCGCCATGTTCCTCGGACGGATTGAAATTTTATAAAGCCAGAGAGAGAGAGAAAGAGTCGCAAAAATTAGCGAATATTTCCGTCTCCGTCAGAGGGAATCGTTCCGGCTTATTATCACGCATCGCCAATCAATAATTCACCGCGTAGGCGTGTCTCCCCCTACTCCCCGCGTTTGGCCGGACGTGCCGACATTGAAAAAATTGAAACGCGATTGAGGGAATATTTCGCGGAAGGCGTCATCCCGTTTCCGATGCGTATCGCGCATCATTTTAGGAATCTTCGCACTCGAAAAGAATTTTAAATGGATGTCGTTGCTTAGATGGATTTCTTTTAAAAAAATGAATTAAAAATCGTCTTCTCGTCGGTGCTGTTAGTGGATTTTTTTCCGCGTGGTACGGAAATTCGGCGGTAGGTGAGAACCCGGTCGCGACGAATTCACGGGAAAGACGAAAACGGTAACGAGGTGAGAGTTGCGTAGCGCCTTCTTGTACGACGATCACGGAGGAAGGAAAGAATTGATCAGTTTTACTCTCCCGGTTATCTTTCATTAAAAACATATATACATACGCAGTGTTGTAACTAGGGCATTGGCGAAGGTGGCATTTGCCATAGGCGCCGCCTGCAAAAGGCGCCAGACTTTCCCGCAGGAGTTTATTTTCCCAAAAATAACTCTTAATTTAATACTCCAATGTTAAAGTCATTTTCAATGAAATGTTAGTATTCTCTTTTAAAAACGCACGAAAAATAATATTCTACGTAGCTAAGGTGCTTCCTAAAAGTTTGCCATAGTCGCCTTATCTCCCAGGTACGTCTCTGTGTATATTCTCCGTCCTTTTTATTCGATCATTAATTTGGCGATGAATTAACGCTGCCGAGGGTTGGTGGCAGCGTGGTCGCGACGGATTATTCGTGGATGCTCCGAAAGAGTCCCTCCGATCTCCCTCCCCTCTCGTCTCTCTTTAGGTTGTTTGTTTCCGCGATGGTTGCATGGAGAAAGAGACGACATCTCGCCACGGAGGTTGGAGAAAGAGAGAGAGAGAGGAAGTGACCTTTGCAGAGTTGAAGAAAAAAAATAAATACGATCGTTCGCGGGCTGAGAGAGCTGGTGAATGAGAGAAGGGTATCTTCGAAATGATACACCAATCCGCGAGATATGAGGGAGTGAGCGACACTCAACCTTTCTCATAAGCTCTGAATTTCTGCGGTCGTGGGATGTGGGAAGAAAGAGAGTGGGTTGGGAAGGGGGAGAGGATGGGGGAGGGGAGGGAGGGCAGGAGAGGGCAGAGCCGTGGGATGTGTGACAGGTGCCGCAAAAAGGCTCCCGCGGCAGCAGTAACAGGAGAGGAGCGCCCTTCTTGCCTCTCCCCTGCCCCACTTACGGCCCGGAATGAGAAAGGGTCAGAGGTCACAGAGCTGCCAACTTAAACGTATTTTAGAGAGAGTGAGAGAGATGCTAAAAAATCTTTCTCGGCTCGTTCGATATTGTCATAGAACTGAATGAAATGGTGAACTTTTTGTTATATTTTTTATGTGCGTCCTGTTTAGGTTACATTTTGATTTGTTTTTCTTTTAACGGAATTTCGAGTTATTTAGCTGAATCGGATGACACTTAGTAACATAAATTTTAATTCCAACGTCTTTTAAGCTATGGTTATGCAATATTTTGGCCTAGAAAGATACATGTTCGGTATTTTACGTTGCATTGCATAAACATATTTAGATGCATTTCTACTAAAATACGAGTTCGTTAATGAAATATTAGATACTTAATGTTTTGTTTCAAAACGTTGAAAAGACGTCATCAGTACCTCATGAACAGATCCGTGTGGATAATTCATATCAACAACGTACAGAACTTTTATTTCATATAATAATGCAACTCTTCATAAATACGACAAAACTTTGGTTCCAGCTTTTTACCAAATGGATCAAAAGGCAAATTGTAAGATATATACCGAGATTGACAGCTGATTTTTAGTATGAACTCATAAAAAATATTGTTTTTAATCAGCCAGCTTTGTGTGTAAGAAGATATTCTGCATCTATTGTGATGAAATCATCATAGTATGTACGTTCATATTCATAACAATTGATCTCCTTTATTCTCTATCTTCAGCCTCTCTCCGGTAATTAAAAACATCAAGATTGTGTTCATCCCAAAGAATGAAATCCTTTTCTGAGAATGGAATGGAGCTTCGTAATGATTTAGCGAAATTGTCTGACGGCTTTGAGAAATCGGGAAACGAAACCATGTATTATGTATACGAAGATGAATTTGATATTTTATTGATGAATATTGGGTGTACAACTTTCATAATTTTAAGCTAACGATTTCCCCCCGCGAATTGCACGGTTTCGATTCACACTTTCTCGGTTTAGCAATGCTTTATTTTCGGACAAATGCTTTGAATTGCATGGCTGTCAATATCGCTTTATCGCGGTTTTGAAGCGGTCTTCTAGCATTAAAAAACGTAAAATGGTTCAGTTCGACATAGAGATTATAAGAAAGAACAAAAGGAAGCAAATCTGAATACAGTGTAATTAAAATGTTGCATGTCGACCTAAAAACGGCGTTCGTATTTAAATTCACGTATTCCTCTGGAAAAATCTACCTCACTTAGCACGCTATACGCGATCTTATTCAGAAACGCATTTACAGTGAAAATCGAGGGATAGGTGTAATTTACACGTGTTTTGGGTTTTATCGTCACGTTTTTCATACCGCACATCCCTATTTGAAAAAATGTTTTAAAGATGTGATGGAAAATATTTATCGAAACTGTTTTTTTAAGACTGCCGCTGAATGTTTCTCAAATCTTTCATATTGTTTTTCATTCGCTCGGTGTTAAGATGAACATTTCACTAATACAGGCGTCGTTAAAACCCCGTAAAAAATTCGCCTCATTAAAACGAAACGGAAAAATGGATGGCATTTTGAGGTTGACCTGAGAATACTTTTTACGGGGATATTAAGCTCTATGGCGTGGTATCCTATGACGTTCAATACTCGCACGACGAAAGCTTTGAATGGAACCTGTTGATTGGCCATAGTCGACAGCCGCGCAAAAATACAGAAGCTGTTTGTTGGAGTAAAATCCAATGCGCAAATAAAACAAGAACGAATTTATGAATAAGCATAATAAATTTGGAACCACACTTATTATCTCTTCCTTAAATCTGTAAAGTGTATCATGTCACTTCAATGTTTTTTTATTATTTTCGAATGCTTCTTTATTATCCAGAGAATCTAAATGATGACCAATTCATAAAAAAAATCATTTTTTGAGAGTTTTATCCTGTCAAAATTTGGGTTTATGTATTTATTCAACAATGGTAATTTTTTCTCATTTGATTTTTTGAGGAAGGGTGCATGTTTTCTCAGCATTTTCATGAGCGTTAAGGATTCCATTGAAAAACTACAAAACAAGATACTATCTTACGGTTTGTATTAACGGGTTATCGGTAATTATAGACACAATATCGGTAGTTATAAACACAATATCAGCATTTATAAACACAACATCAGTAATTATAAACAAAATATCAGTAGTTATAAGCACACCATTGGCAGTTTTTCTCAAACTGTGGGACGCTGCCCCCCAGGGAGCCGCAAAATTATTTTGGATGCAAGGTGAAATCTCGAAAAATAAAGTTTTCAAGAATAATAAAACTTTAACGGGGAATCTTAGGAAATAGCATGTGGTAAACGTTATTAACAGTCACATAAAGTGAAGAAATTTGCAATAAAGTTTCTTATTTTTATTATTAACATTTCAAAGGGGGCCGCGCCAATTAAAAGTTTGAGAACCACTTGACTGCTCTAGAGCAACAACTGATTCGCACGTGCGGGTTGGCGTCCGCATGCCCGATTTGTAAAAATATTAATACCTTAAGAAGATTCGTTCGTAAGTACGGACGTTCGTAATTTGGGGAACTCCTGTATTATACGAGAAAACTCAGATGTTGCTGTTTAAGATATTTCTCGCAAGTTGCTGTTTTGAAGGAGCCAATCGGGAGAACCCATTAACTCTCCGAATACTATTGGAGTTATGATAAGGTGCTGCGAAGCAAAGACAATTCTCTGACTGCATGAAATTAAGGCACTGTTAAGAGTCAATAAGCGTGACGTTACTGGACCACAAAATAAGCAGTTCAAGGATAAATATATCAACCGCCAAAACGTTTACTATAATGATTTTTTCATAAAATCTCTATAAATTTGATAATCATTTTGATTGTTTTTGTTTATCCAACTTGCGTAGCTATCCAATTTTACATGCTATCGAGCGACGGAACACATTTCTGTAAAGGATATTTATTTTTCGCGAAGAACCGTTCTACACTCCCTCTCTTCCGCTTCTCGACGGTTGCTATCCTAACAGAACCCTTAGCAACGAACATGGCGCGAGAAGGTGACACGACACAAAGAGGCATTTTAGTTACTCAAAATTCCGCATTCTACTACTACAGATACTTTGGTCTATGCGTGGCGGACGTGTGGGCGGAGGTTGATGTTTGCCCTCGAGAATTTCGTGGGCGTGGAACGTTGACTCGAAGCAGATCTTAGGCGTCTTATAAAGGCGGTAATGTTCCACTCTGCGGAAAAGAAGGGAAGATCCGGAGGAAGGCATTTTGGAAGCCCACAAATCGACTCGGGTCAAAGCTGTCTCCACGCCCATCCGCGATTTACTGTCACAAATACGAAGGATTTTTTCAATCTTGTTTCCTAGCAACAAAATCTGCTCTACTTTACGAAACGAGTGGGTGAATTAATGGATTCTTACGTTATAAAATTGTAAAATTTATTGCGCGTTAGCCGTAAAATTATGAGGATTTATTATTTTCATAAATATGGGTCTTCTATATTTAATGCATCTGCCAACGATGAGCTGTATTTTTTACTGTATTTGTGCAAGAATATCTTTTCAGCATGTCAGTAAAAGCTTGAAGTGAATGAAAAATACATTTTTCTTAACAAAGAGCCCCGTTATAATAAAATAATCTGGAAACAAAAGTTTCAAAAGTAGGTCGCAATTTTCTTAGATTTGTGAAACCCTTGTAATCGCTAGATTAATAAAAATTATATTTTATATTTAAAATTTCCCTGGTACGATGATTATGAAAATAGTGAAATACTTTCGCAGAGGGCTAAATTACGCCTCGTATGGGCGAATTTTTGGCGATAACCGATTCTGCATTCACGAGGTTTTATTGTATATATTCCTGTGTATGCCAGCGTGGTTCATTTGATTAGACGCTTTCTCCTCTTCTCCCCTTCGGGATAGATATTAGCACAAGATCGAATTTATTGTGCTGTGGTGTTTTGCGTTTGACGTGTCAAAATTCTTAGAATTAAATTTTACCGTCATTGTTTCGAGTTGCTCACGGAAGATTACATAAAATTAACAAAATCTAATATCTTTAATAAATGTTATCTTTGTGATTTGTCTTCGAATTTCTATTACGTGTGCTCAAATGCTATTCGCAGAAAATTTTCTTCGAAAGAAAAACCGCTTAATGAAGACCTTTGACAATAAATACGCTCTGATAGGTTTCGCGTGGCGTCAGAGGAAAATTAGTCCGCAAAAGAGACATTTTAGTCACCGGAGTGTCTAAAGGTGAAAATTGATGAGGATGAATTTGCCTCCCACAATTAAGGTTCAGTTACTACACTGTCGTGTAGATGAGCGGCTGGATTTACCGGATTATGATCTGATTTCTCAAAAGTTTCTTTGTTTTGAGGTCTATTCTGAAGAGTAACATAGTATAAAATTTCATATATCTTGGCTGTTATAGTTAGGGAGATTAGTAAACTTCTTGTACATAAATTTAATATATCAGAATTGAGCTGGAGAGCGTAGCCAATGTGTCTCATCTATGATATACACGAGACACATGCACATTTCATTGTTTATTTTAAATTATTCATTAAAAGCAATTACTTACCGGTATTTTACAATTAGCTCGCAATAGATTAGCACCTTCATCTATACCATCGGCAAAAGTCGAACATGATACTGCACTACCAAGGTCATCAAAAAATGGGCCCTTGTTTGGATTGAACCGACGTCCTACGGATTTTTGTTATGATAATATAACCAACGACCTAGAATTCTAAGTAATTTTAATATTATAAAAACTAGTAGAGAGCCCGCAGTTCAACTGCGGGATATTTAAAAAATAACAAACAATATTATAATTAACGAAGAACGAACAGAAAAGAAGAATCAAACGTCGGAAGAGAGTAGCAAAATGAGGAACAAAAATAAGAAAAAAGATAAAAGCAGTGATAAACAAAGAGCAAAGAGAAATATAATAATCAAACGTCCAAAATTTGAAAAGCTATTTAGTTACAATGCCTTACAACAAATAAATACATTTTACACTTCCGTTCGTTCTTTTTTTCTTTCTCCCCATTCCTCCGCCTCCCGACCCCCCTTCCTGCCCCCCTCCCCATTCCCAACCCCCTCGCCCTCCCACCCGCCCTCCCCCTCCATCTCCCTCCCTCTCCCTCCATCTCCCTCCCTCTACCCCTCGCCCCCATCTGCCTCACTCTCCTCCTCTCTCCCACTCTGCCTGCCTCTCCTCCCCTCTCCCTCTCTTACTCTTCCCCCTACCTCCCTATCCCTCTACATCCCTCCCTCTCCCTCACTCTCCCTCCTTTTCTCGCTCCCTCAATCTCCCTCCCTCCATCTCCCTCCTCCCTCCCTCTCCCTATCCCTCCCCATCCTTCTCTCCCACTCTCCCCCTCACCATCTACCTCTCCCACTCTCCCTATCATTTCCCCCCTTACCCCTCTCCATCCCACTCACTCACTCTCCATCCCTCTCCCTCACACCTCACCCCTTCTCCCTCTTCCTCCCTCTCCCTCTCCTCTGTATCCTCTCTCTCCCTCTCTATCCCACTCTCCCTCCACCATTCTCCACCTCCACCCTCCTCCCCTACTCCTCCCCCTCTCCTCCCCTCTCTCCCCTCCCACTCACTGTCTCCCCCTCTCCCTTTTCCCCCTCTCCCCATCCCTCTCCCCCTCCCTCTCGCCCTCTCTTCCTCCCCCTCGCCCTCTTCCATCTCCCTCCCCCCTCTCCCTTTCCTCTCCCTTTCCTTCTCCCCCTTAGTCCTCTCCATCTCTCCCGCTCCCTCCCTCTGCCTCTCCCTCCCACTCCCTCTCTCTCCCTCCAACTCCCTTCATCTTCCTCCCTCTTCCTCCATCTCCCTCCCTCTTCCTCCATCTCCCTCCCTCTCGCCCCCCTTTCCCTCTCCCTCTCTCCTCCCCTTTACCTCACGCTCTCCCTCCACCACTCCCTCCCCCTCTCTCTCCCCCTGTCCCTCACCCTCTCTCTTCTCCACTCCATCTCCCCCTCTCTCTTCCCCTCTCTCTCCCCCTCACTCTCCCTCCGCCTCCCCCTGTCCCCCTCTCTCCCCCTCCCCCACTCCCCTATCCACCTCTCTCCTCCTTTCCTCCTCTCCACCTCATAACCTTCCTCCTCCCTCCCTCTCCCCCCTCTTCCCCTTCCCCTCTCCCCTCCTTCTCTTCCTCTCCCTCACCCTTCCTCTCTCTCCATCTCCCTCCCTCTCACTGCATCTCACTCCCTCTCTCCCCCCTTTCCCTCACCCTCTCCCTCCTCCACTCCTCTCTCTCCCTCTCTCTCTCTTACACAGTTTTTTATGACCCACAAAACTAACATTCTTTGGTAATGCTCTGTTATCTACTAACAAATATATTAACTTGTAATTAATTTGTATTTTGTTAAAATCTGTATGTAATTAATTTCTCTTATTTTGTAAATATTGTAATTACTTATATGACGAAAGGGTTAAATGTAAGAAGGGACTACATAGTCTCAATTTCGCCCTAATAAAGTCGTTTGTCTGTCTGTCTGTCTCTCCGCCTTTCTCTCATCATAATTACGATGTAATCTCTCAGGCATATCTTACCCTACAATCCCTATTTCCCTCTCACCCCCTCCCTTATATGGATATTAATGTATGTATTTATAAATGATTTTTTCTCTCTTTCTCAAATTATTGTTGTTTTTTCTCTTTCTCTGAACTATTTAGGAATTTTTCGCTGTTTTTTACATCTCTCTTCTCGTCGTAGGTGTTTTTCGCAGTGGGAAATTTTTTCTGTGTTAAGATATTACTGATACACAGTTTTTTTTTTCGACTCACAAAACTAACAATATTCTTTGGTAATACTCTGTGAACTATTAACCAATATATAATTAACTTTTAATTTGTATATATTTTACCTTAATTTGTATGTAATTTAATTTCTTTTAATATGTAAATATTTAACTACTTATATGACGAAAGGGTTAAATGTAAGATGGGACTATATAGTCTCAATTTCGCCCTAAATAAAGTTGTTTGTCTGACCCCCTTTCTCTCCCCCTCTCCATCTCTCCCCCTCCCTCTCTCCCCCCTCCTCTCTCCCTCTACTTCTCTCTCCCTCTCCATCTTTCCCTCCCCTTTTCCCTCCCTCTCTCTCCCCCTCTCCCTCCCTCCCACGCCCTCCCTCCCCACATCTCTCCCTCTTTTAAAATATGCGAATTTAGTACTCTTGCCAAATTTCAAAAATATATCTCGATCTTGCATCGAGTTAGTCGCATTTTTATAGTGTGACAGACGGAGGCACAAAGGGACAAAAGAATGCTCTTATAGATTTTAGATTTTTTAAATCCTCTTTCATACATTTTCTACCCTCAATTTTAACTTGGAGGGAATTGCAATATAGGATACATTAGTAGTTGGTGTCTTGTTATCGGTTGGGCAAGTGAAAGTTCGTCTGAATATTGACACTTAGTTACGTCTTAGTAACGCTCCATTTTCTTTTCTTAATTGTTGGAGCTTTGTGGCTATATCCAATATCAGAAGATTATGGTTTGAGTTTATTTCTGTTCTTTGTCAAGTAATATTTTCTCGCAGTTTCTTAAAATATTTATTATTATGCAACCAATTTGGAATTTTTAGAAATATTACAGGTATGGAAAAAGTCATGTAGTGGCCACATCAGATTTTTATATTTGCTTTAATATTTGAGAATTTTGAAAAATGCCGGAATAAAAGTTGTAGGAAATTTAATTTTCTACAATTTTTGTTCGAATACTCTTCCCATATAATGCATTGTTTAAGAGATATTTTAAAAAGTAATGTTTTAGCTGCCACCTCTACACAACCTTCCGGCGACTATTTTAAACACTTCACGCATAGTTAGATCTTAGTAACGCTCCTTTTTTGTTTCTTAATTGTTGGAGTTGCGGGGCTATATCCAATATCAGCAGATAATGATTTGAGTGTATTTCTGTTTTTTGTGGTCTTTTAATTTTTTCGCAGTTCATTAAAATATTTATTATAATGTAATTTGTAATTTTTAGAAATATTACAGATATGGAAAAAGTCATGTGGCCACATCAGATATTTTACATTTGCTTTAATATTTGATGAACGTAAAAAACTTAGGAATAAACGTTGTAGGAAATATAATTTTCTACAGCCTTTGTTCGAAACATTTTCCCATATAATGCATTGTTAAGGAGATATTTTTAAAAACTAAATTTTATAGCTACCACACCACCTACCGGCCACTATTGCAAACACTTTACTCTACTTTTTATTTTATTAATTGTAGGATCTTCGGGACTATATCCAATATCAGAAGGCTACAGTTTGTTTACTTCTGTTCTTTGTAAATTCTTTAAATTTTTCTCGCGGTTCCTTAAAATATTTATTATCATTTAACCTATATGGAATTTTAATAAATATTACAGTTATGGAGAAAGTCATGTGGTGGCCACATCAGATTTTTTTAAAGTTTCGTAACAACGGGCAAGTGGTAACAATTTGTTGATCATGGGAATACATCATTTAACTGCCTAAATTATTCAGAAAGATGTAAAGAGAGAGACTCGTGATTTGATAAATATTTCATATTTTATCTAAGACTGATGAATGGCATAATCATGTTTCAAGGGAATGGTCTCAAAGGTGTTTGTGAAATTAATAATCAGAATGGTAGATTCAAGAATAAGAATTTCGATATGTCTTCAGCGGCAATTCGTCGAAAGCAGATACTAACTAATCTGGTTTTCCTAGCACACACTCGATTCCAATTCTTTGCAGAAATAGGATGATATCGGTTCTCAATCTTTATAGCTTCAGGATTTGGGCAATCACTCACGATATTGATAGGCTATCGGAAGAGATATTGGTTTTGATACCCTCAGTGGTATCGGCAATGGACGTGTGTTGTGAATACCTCTCATAGCGTATCGGAACGCGTTGATATTATGCGCGTCATTAGTTGAGTGTTATTTGACGGATATCAACTTGGAAATCAATATTGTTGACAGTCCCCGCAGAGCAGCAGAGGTATCGTTGAGAATTTCAGCTCCTAACTTTATTGCGATTTATCGGAAGAGTGCAAATTTCGATACATTGGAGAGATTTATTATAAAATTGGAGTGACAAATGATGCGATAGAGGTGCATAAAAAAGATTGATATAATCGTACAGGCATCCATCATGTAGCAACAAAAAAGGATGAAAAAGTAAGATTCTCCGAAATTTTCGATTGCATTGGTAAATTTTCGGCTAGAAGGATAGCTTTCGATAAATCGAAAAGTAAAAAACAAAATTTCGTGGATGGGTGTGGCGTAATGAGAGAGGCGTTCGAGGAAAATTAACGCATAAGCGTTGCAACATAAATGGGAATATATTTTAAGCGTCTATAACAAAAAAGTCGTAAAACCCACTTGCGTGCCATAAAAACTTAAACTCATACATATACAAGGAGGAAAAGCGCTTTTTAACGCAGCGCGCGACACTTTACAGATAACGTCTTTTTTGCTCCAGTTATGGAGTGGAAAATAAGTCTTCTTCTTCATCTCCGCAGCCTTGACTTTTATTTCCATTCGATGTTCGTTCTTTTTTACGATTCGGTTTTAAAAGAGAGTGTTTAAAGTAGCGGAATTTTTCGACGGGCTTGGCGGAGAAGAAAAAATTTCAAAGGTTCCAAGGGAGTTACCTTTCCCTATTTTCCTTCCCTTAAAAAAAGTGAGTTCTCGAGGAAAACGATTTAAGGGGAAAAAAAGGTGATTTGGGAGACCGAATATATAATTCCTGGTTTAAAAAAAGGAGAGGGAATAAATTCCGTAATTTGGCGGTATTTTGCATTATCGTCCCATTTGCCTCCGTTTCTCTCTCTCGTTCCCTCTCTTTTTCGACGGCTGGAATTCCTTTTGAGAGAACGTTCAGCTTTCTCTGACGCAAGTTAACGAAAGGACCCGGAATCGTAATTATTTTCGGAAGTCTTTATTCGTCTTTTATTTTTTTCCGAGGAAAATCGATTATGGACCCTCGTAATTTTTTGGTAGCATCCCTTGTGGAACAGAGAAGAAAGGGCGAGCGACAGAAATATCAGCAGTATTTCTTTTAGGTTGAGTCGAAGAAAGACTTTTTTCGAGAATGAAAAACGAAAGGTCGGAAATAAGACATCGATTTACGAGCCGCGACAGAAAAAGACAGTTGAAAGGCAATGAAGATAAAATGGGAATTTTTTAAGGCTAGAGATTATTAGTGATGTGCAGATTCCGCTCAGGAAAATTAGGCTTTTCTGGAGGAAACATTGTGTCGAAATCACGTCATCGAAAATTATTACGTAACGCAGAATTGACACATTCGTCCGAAAGAATGCTTTTTCTTGGATCTCCTCGCGGTGTAAAAATTGCTAAAAGGGAAAATGTTTTACGAGATTTAAGTAAGTGGTGAAAGGCAGTCTAAAAGTTTGTTTATTTTTCCTTCCTGGTGAATTCAGTACTTCAAAATGGTAGAAATTTTAAACCGGGGGAAAAGAAATCTACCACGGCCGGGAATCGAACTAAGGTTTTCCACTTGCCCGGCGAATATAATTTATGCCTACCGCATAGAGATCTATAATCCTCTCTTTCCATCGTATTCAAAATGGCAGATCAATGACGAAGGTAAAAAAAATTGGGAGCTTCATTTGTTGATGCAATATGAAAAAGCGCGTTTTATTTATTGAGGTTTATTTATAATTGTACTCTTAAATTCTTTATAAATGTATTATCACTTTATGACAAAGTAATTTATTCAATAATTATTTTAAAATTTTAACTATCTATAAACATTTGCAATGCACTGGTGGTGTAGTGGTTAGCGTGTCGGCTTTCTATTGCAAAGTTCGGGGGTTCAAACCCCTCGAATGGAGGTTTTATTTATAAAAAAAAAAAACTATCATCAGTGCCTGGCAGTAGGCAGCAGTACTGTTAGTATGGTATAGAGCCGAAAACAAATGATGTTGGTTGGGTCTATATCCAATACAGCTGTAGGCGTGATCAGGACGATTTGAACGGCTACAGTACTGCGATGTGGAAAGCAAGAGGGAAACTACCACATTACAATCCCTAGTAAAGATTATATGGTTGGACAATATGAGTTCTCTCGAGGTAAAACAATCCGGAGGTAAAATAGTCCCCCAATCGGATCTCCGGGCGGGGACTGCCTTGAGGAAAACATTTGTCGAAAGTAAATTACGAATAGGGACTTGGAACGTAAGAACTATGAGAAAGGCAGGAAAGATAGAGAACTTGAAAGAAGAAATGAGAAGAAATAGAGTTGACATTATAGGGCTAAGCGAAACTAGATGGGAGGGAGAAGGACAGTTCGACTCGGAAGAATTCACGGTAGTTTATTCTGGAGGAAATAGTGGGGAAAGGGGAGTAGCTCTGGTACTTAGGAAAGATATGATGAAAAGCGTGACAAAGATAATAGCAACGAACGATAGACTGATGGCAATAAAGCTAAAAGCAGTCCCAGTGGACATGCTGATAATCCAGGTATATATGCCAACGTCAGCTCATGACGATGAAGAAATAGATGAGATCTATGAGCAAATTAATGAAATTTACGAAGAAGACGGAAGAGGAAAGGTAAACTGCATAATAATGGGAGATTGGAACAGCATAGTCGGAGAAGGACAGGAAGAAAATGTTGTCGGGCAATACGGACTTGGGAAGAGAAATCGAGGAGGGGAGAAACTCGTAGAATTCTGCATCAATAATGACCTTGTAGTGACTAATACATGGTTCAAAAACCATAAACGAAGGTTATACACATGGAAAAGCCCAGGAGATAGAATGAGATGCCAAATAGATTACATCCTTGTAAAACAAAGATTTAGGAACAGCATAAAGAACGCCAAGGCATTGCAAGGAGCAGACATTGATTCAGATCACAGCCTTCTAATACTTGACGTGAGTACAAAGCTCAAACAAATAAGAAAAACGAGAAGAGAAAGACAGGCCTGGGACCTACAAAAACTGAAAGAAAGGCAGGATGTAGTCAGCATGAAGTTGGAAGATAACCTAAGAAAGTTGGAAAACAAACCGAAGACCGTCGATATAGAATGGGATGAAATTAAAACCAGTATCAAGGATACCTTGGATAAAGAGATTGGAAAACAAGAGAAGAAAATCAGAAAACCATGGATCACGAAGGAAATGCTGGAGAAAATGGATGAGAGACGAAAATGGAAAAACGTTAACAGTGAAAAAGGTAGAGCCAACTATAGGCGTATAAACAATGAGTTGAGAAGGGTAACAGATAAAGCTAGAGAAAATTGGATAAAAGGAAAATGTGATGAAATAGAACAAATGGAGAAGTTAGGACGGTACGATATGATGTACGCTAGGGCACTGGAATTAGAAGATAAGAAGTCTAATGGAATTTGTGGTAAAGGAATTATGAATACGGATGGGAAGATAGTCTCAGAAACAAAGGATGTAGCACAGGTATGGGAAGAATACATTAAGGAATTATACAGCAAACAGGCAGGAGCGGCAAAAATAGAACTGGAAAATGAGGAAAACATTGAAGAAGACAACTTAGGACCAAGTATTATGGAGAGCGAAGTAGAAAAGGCGATAATGGAACTAAAGAAGGGGAAAGCCACGGGCAGCGATGGAATACCGGCTGAGATACTTAAAGTCATAGGATCAGAAGGACTAAAAGCGATCACGAAATTAATTAATAAGATTTACGACACGGGAGAGTGGCCTCAGGATTTCCTAGATGTAACAATGATCCCTCTAAAGAAGAAGCCAAAGGCAATGCAGTGTAAAGATTACAGAACTATAAGCCTTCTGTCACACACATCGAAGATCATCACGAGGATTCTTAATAAAAGGCTGGAGAAAAAGGCAGAAGATATAATAGGGGAAGATCAATTCGGTTTCAGAAAAGGACGAGGAACTAGAGATGCTATAGGAGTAGTTAGAATCATATCAGAAAGGGCAATAGAATACAGTCAAGATATCTGCGCATGTTTCGTAGACTGGCAGAAGGCCTTTGATAGAGTAAATTGGGTAAAGTTGATGAAGATATTAAAGGATATAGGTGTAGACTGGAAAGACAGGAGACTGATTAGGAATCTATATGAGAATCAAGTTGTAAAGGTCAGGTTTGAGAATGTGGACACCTGCGGAATAAATATCGGTAGAGGAGTAAGACAAGGATGCTGCCTATCGCCAACCCTATTCAATATATATGGAGAAAGTCTAATGCAAGAAGCTTTAGAAGGCACAGGGGATTTCAAAATTGGAGGAAGGATTATAAGAACAGTAAAATACGCAGATGATCAAGTACTTCTAGCAAGAAAGGAAGAGGAGCTACAAAAAATGATAAATAGACTAGTGATAACAGGTAGAAAATATGGTATGGAAATAAATACAGAAAAATCCAAGGTCATTCGAATATCGGGTAAAGAAGAGAATCTGAACATAACTATTGGGGGAAAGCCATTAGAACAAGTTTCAGAATATAAATACCTTGGAAGCATCATAACACGAGAGGCAAAATGTACGGATGAGATAAAAACTAGAATAGGAAAAGCAAAAGCGGCTTTCAGGAGAAAGAAACAACTACTTACAGGGAATATAAGGGAAGATATCCGCAAGAAGTTGATAAAATGCTACGTATGGAGTATAGCATTGTATGGGGCAGAAACATGGACGCTAAGGAAAAATGACATCAAATACTTGGAAAGCTTTGAAATGTGGACTTGGAGGAGAATGCTGAAGATAAAATGGACAGATAGGATGAAAAACGATGAAGTGCTACGAAGAATAGGAGAGAAGCGAATGATTATACAGACTATCAGAAAGAGGAAGGCTAACTGGGTTGGACATTACCTGAGGAGAGAGAGTATGATTAAAGACGTGTTAGAAGGAAAACTAGATGGGAAAAGGGAAAGAGGTAGGAAAAGGTTTCAGCTGATAGACGATCTGAAAGGGAAAGAGAGTTATCAAGATATAAAGAGGACAGCGGAAAATAGGAGTATATGGAGAACCAGGTTTAACCATGAATAATCACGGACCTGTCTACGGACAGACTACCTATGATGATGAAACATTTGCTCAGAACATTAATTTAAAAATTTTGAAGGCACCTCCTGCCGCCCCCTGATTTCTGTAAAACATTTATTTCGCAGTATAAAAAATGGCAGTATATATTACATACATCCTGCAAATTTCAGACTTAACTATTTTAATTTAATTTATTGCACTGACGGACAGACAGAGAGAAAATATAAGCGCGCTTATAAAATATTCCTTAAAACATTCCTTAGGAAGACGCTTCAACAATAATAATATACATATTCTCTGCGTACATGTATTACGTATAATTTAATTAAGGGGACAAAGGAAAAACTGAGCCAACTGATACCGTCATTTATCTCCCTAAACCTAGATAAAGCCATTCAAAAGACTCGACACGTTATCTCAGGCCCTAAGGTTCTCTCTTCCAAATTTGCACGGGGAAATACGCAATATCAATTACCAATTTAAATTTCTGCTCTCCTTTACGACACGACATCTTGAAGCCTACGTGAAGCTATACACCAGGAGTCGATCGTGTATATATATATATATATATATATATATATATATATATATATATATATATATATATAACAACTTACGGAAAAGGAAAGGTAAAATAGATATATGGATGTCAACAAGGTGTTGGGATGAGGAAACCCAGTGAGCACTCACCAATCAGACGACTTCAGGTTGGCGAGGCCCCGGGGATGTCGAAGCGACACACGTAAAATAACACAAAAACAAAAACACAGAAACATCACAAACGTAAAGCTTTCGGAACTACTCCTTCTTCAGCTACAGAGACAGTTTCAGGTGCTTCTAGTAAACTCCCTTAAAAATTTTTTTGATCGAGGAATTCTTTGCCTAGTGCAAAATAAGTTGAAATATTGCCATCGCTCGAAAGTTTACCTGCCTGATAAGAGGAAAAATCTTCAAGATAGTCCATATGAAAAACTAATTATGGCACAGTAACAAGTCGTTCTCATTATTCAATTTTCTTTACAAACCGAGCGCATCAGACGATAGAGCGACTACGGTTCGGAGGTGGGAGAGGGTGTAGGGAGTGGAGGGCGTGCTTAAAACCAAATTTTATTTAATTTAACTTCGAACCAAAGCAGAGTGCGGCAGAGTTAGTATATTTTCCCGCAGTGTAAGGAAGAAGGCAACCAAGACTCTTCGCGCCATTTGCGATGTTTCAACTTCGTTCTCCCTTTTGCCTGGATTCCTTTTTGCACCCTTTCTTTTGGTACTTCTGGAACTAGGGAGTGGTGGAATGCTGCCACGAGCAAGAAGTTTTTGAAGCTTCTTCGGAGTCAACACTGTCTTTGCAAACGACTTTCTTATCCTAGTTGAAATGCTATACGTGTATTTTTTATTCACGATAAAGTCACACTCTTTTGGAATCTTTGAAAAACTTCCTTCCTTTGTATATTCCCGTGGATTCCATTCACATCCGTAAGCCTATTTGGGAAAATCCCGGAAATTTGATTTGCAACTAAACTAATTTTTAAAGAAGGTATATAGTACTAAAAAGGTGATAGGGTATTTTGAATCGGGGGCTTTCATTTTAAAAGAAATTTTGCGGCCACATTATGTGGCACAGAAATTTCTCTTTTCGGGCTTCTAAATTGTCGATGGACATTTGTACGTGCATGTCGCAAAGACTTTTATGAGATAAATTAATTATTTTGTCTTAAATTGCTAAATAGTGTGCATAGGTCTGATCGCTGGAGGGGTTTATTAAGCGGGGATTCGTACCAACGCTTCTCTTCAAATAATAATCGAAGCGCAGCTTAAAGATTTCTGTTTCTCGGTAAATAACGATGTTTAATTTCCAGAAATTGAAGTGCATTTAGTGCCCGCCCATGCATAATCGTTATCTAAAAGTCAATTCTCGGTTATCTTTAGTTTATTTGCCAACTTGTTACGCAATTTTTGAAATCTTTAAAGTTTTTTGTTTACTCTTGGACAGTTGGCAACGGTGCGACCGTTGTCAGATAAATATAAAACGATTTTTAAATCGATTCGGCCAAAATAATTAAATATCAAGATGGATTGTCATGACTTCTTATTTAGTGCGTATATTCGTGAGAGTTTAGGTTGATCGTCGTGAAATTACTCGGAGGCCGCATGGGGTCACATTGGGCCTACCTGAGAACAGATTCTTGAAATATTATGTACATCGGGGAAAGAAAATTTTGTTTCCGTTGGGTTTCATAGGAAAGCAGTATTAAATGATTGTACGAAAACAATTAAAACGACGATACAATTACTTACTACAAAAAGATATGCGAGGATGAAAGGAATTGCTTTTGATCGTCAAGTTTCTCTGTTGTGATTAAATATAAAAAGCGTTCCTTAATTTTATTCGAAAAAGGATGCGGCGTCTCGAAAGCAATTTAAAACTATCCGCTCTTCATGTTACACGAAACGAGATCAGAAATACACCGTCTGAAGTTCTTCGTAACAATAATAATAACGACCCTAGATCCTAATTAAGTCAGCATCGAAGTAAGTTGTTAGCAAGGATTTTGTCAAGGCTCGAAGTTCTCCCTTTGATTAGGATATTTTCGAAAACCCTCACTGAATTCATCTTCGGAGCGAAGACAAAGAGGTAGTCCCTCATTACGAAGTTGATCTATTGTTAAAAAGTCCCTTTGCTACGTCATCTCCCGAATTTCATTCTTCTAAGAAACAAATGAAGGGCGAATTCTGTCGTCGAGTCTATTCTTATAGTAACGATGAGCTTTGAGTAGAGAATACCTTTTTTATTTTTAGCATGTTGGCATGTTCCAGGGTTCGATCCCCGCGAATGGATATTTTTAAAACCCCATCTATGCCTGGCAGTAGGCAGCAATACTATCAGTTCGATATAGAGCCGAGAACAAATTATGTTGACTGGGTCCACATCCAGTTCAGATGTAGACGAGACCGGGATGATTTCGTCGGCCACAGTAATGCGATGTGGAAAGATGGAGGGAAACCAAAATATTACAACTCCCTAGTAATGATTATATGGTTGGATAATATGAGTTCTCTTGAGATGAAATATTCTGGAAGTAAAATTTTCCCCATTCGGATCTCCGGGCGTGGACTGCCTTAAGGAAAACATTTGTCGATGGAAGCTTACTTATAAGTACTTATATTCTTATAATAACCATAAAGGAGGCAGGGAAGTTAGAGATCCTGAAAAAAGAAATAGGATTGACATCATAAGGTTGAGTAAAGTTAGACGGGAAGGAGAAGGGCAGGTTGACTCGGAATAATTCACGGCAGTTTACTCTGGAGGAAGTAGTGAGGCAAGGGGTACTTAGGGAAGATATGATGACAAGCGTGATAAAGGTAATAGTAACAAACGAGAGGTTGATAACAATAAAGCTCAGAGCAGTTCCAGTGGACATGCTGATAATCCAGGTGTATATGCAAACGTCCACTCATGAAGAAGAAGAAATCGAGAAGATGTATGAACACATTGATGGCATTTACGAAAGAAAGGTAAACTGGATAATAATGAAAAATTGGAACAGCATAGATGGAGAAGGACAAGAAGAAAATGTTATCTGTCAATACAGACTTCGGAAAAGAAACCGAGGAAGAGAAACACTGGTAGAATTCTGAATTACTAACGATCTAGTAGTCACAGATACATGGTTCAGAAACCATTAAGGAAGGCCATATACATGGAGGAGCCCAGGAGGGAGAATGTGATGGCAAATAGGATTCAAGAACGGCACTAAACATGCTAATACATTACCAGGAACACACACAGATTCAGATCACAACATTCTAATGGTCGATGTGCCTACGAAGCAAAAACAAATAAGGAAAACGAGAAGAGAAAGACGGGCGATGGTGATGGATGAGACGAGAAAGTGGATAGCCGATAATTGCAAAGAAGGTAGAACTAACTAGAGACATATAAACAACGAGTGGAGAAGGATAACAGACAAAGCAATAGAAGATTGAATAAAGGAAAAATATGAAGAAGAATATGGAGAACTTGGGACGGTACGATATGATGTACGTTAGGGCACTGGAATTGGAAGCCTTATGAAATCCGTAGTAAAGGAATTATGACTACAGACTGGAAGACACTTGCAGAACCTAAATATGTAGCACAGATATAGGAAGAAAACATTAAGGAACTACTATTAGACCTCGATTTAACGCCCCCCTTTATAGTGCCACCCATGAATCGTTGTGAACAGAACTTTCACCTTATGATTGCATAGAGCAAGCATATACCTTAGAGGGCCTTTTATAGAGTATATTGGGTAATGGTGATGAGGATATTAAAATGATGTAGGTGTACATATATTGAAAAGACAGGTGATTTATCAGGAATCTATACACGTGAATCAAATTTTAAAAATCAAGTTGGAGAATGCTGACAGCAGCGGAGTAAATATCGGTAGAGGCTGTTGCCCATTGCCGATTTTATTCAATATATGCATGTGGAGAAAGGCTAATGCAGGAAGCGCTAAAAGGCACAGGAGATTTCAAGATTGGAGGAAGGATTATAAGAACAGTAAAATACGCGGATGATCAAGTACTTTTAGCAAGAAAGGAAAAGGAACTCCAGAGAATTATAAATAGACTGATGATACACAGTAGGTAGAAAATACAGAATTAAAATAAATATAGAAATAGTCAAGGTCATGCAAATATCGTGTAAAGAATAAAACTTGAACCTAAATATTAATGTAAAGCCATTAGAACAACTTTCAGAATATAAATGCCTTGGAAGCATCATAACGAGAGAAGAAAAATGTACCAATGAATTAAGGACTAGAATAACGAAAAAACAGCCGCTTTTAGAAGAAAGAAGCTTCTACTAACGGGGAGTATAAAGAAAAGTATCCACAAGAAGTTAATAAAATGCTATGTATGGAGTATACCTTTGTACGGGGTAGAAACATGAACACTAAGGAAATATGTTATAAAATACCAGGAAATCTTCAAAATGTGGGCATGGAGAAGAATTCCGAAGATAAAATGAGCAAGATGAAAAACGAGGAAGTACTGAGAAGAACAGGAGAGAAGCTAATGATAATGACCTGTCTACGGACCGACTACGTGTTATATTTATGTACAGTATAGAATCTTTTATCCGGCAAGCTTGGGATATAGGGGTAGCCGGTTATCTGGAAATTCCGGTTATTTGGAATATACTCGTAAAAAATGCTCAGAACAGGAACTACGTTCCAGTTCGTCACACGTATCGGTAAAAATGTTCGATCTGGTCAAACATTTAGTAATACCGATGTGTTAACTTTATTTAATAAAATTAACATAATTTTCTTTTTCGCTTTTCTTTATCTTAGTACATAAGAAATAAATCCAATTTTAGCTCGATCAGTTATTTAGCACCCACTGATTTTGCTTCTACTATCAGAACAAGTGTTCCGTTTCGTAATATTTTCTATCTCGAGCACTTCTATACTTCAGTCACGAATTTTTTTTCGAACCACTCAATAAATATTGAAGATGTAATCCATGCCCTATTATTGGCCTTAAAGTGCACAGGAAAAACCCTGAATCCATTAAAGCAACTGTACTGTAACTGATTTTTAGACATTTTATTGGGCGAAATAGGAAAGGAGATATTTAACATTAGTAAACAAACAGGCAAACAAGGCACTGATAAAAACAAAACCTCTGAGCACCGGAGCGCATCCAACGCACGGTGGTGAGCCAGGTAATTACTAGCGAGGCACCAAATTTAAATTTCTTTCTCCTAACAAATTTTGGAAAAATGCATCAGCTTTGAAAACAGCCGGTTAACTGGATTTCCGGATAAGTGGAATCCGGATACAAGGTTTTATGCTGCATATATATATATATATATATATATATATATATATATATATATATATATATACAGACTATCAGAAAGAGGAAGGCTAACTGGGTTGGACATTACCTGAGGAGAGAGAGTATGATTAAAGACGTGTTAGAAGGAAAACTAGATGGGAAAAGGGAAAGAGGTAGGAAAAGGTTTCAGCTGATAGACGATTTGAAAGGGAAAGAGAGTTATCAAGATATAAAGAGGACAGCGGAAAATAGGAGTATATGGAGAACCAGGTTTAACCAAGAATAATCACGGACCTGTCTACGGACAGACTACCTATGATGATATTATATATATATATATATATATATATATATATATATATATATATATATATATTCTTTAGAGGTTTACGCGATAGGCAACAAAACAATTATCGAACTCCGCAAAACGTTCATTTTCACCCCAGATAAAAAAAGTCCGAATACACGCGCGTGAAAAAAACAACGGAGAAGCTAAGTTGGAAGGCACCACATCAGAAACCACTTTCGGGAGGTCGAATTTTCTCAAACTACTGTAGTAAGAGGAGGAGGAGGAGGGGGAAACAAATCACCCACTCGAACTCTTCCGATTGCTTTCGGAGTTGAGGAGTCGGGAAGAAGAAGAAGAAGTCTTCTATGGTTAAGAGAAAAAAGAGGAGGGCAGAATGGTAAGAATGGGAGTTGCTGGAGGATGAGAGGAAGGAGAGCAGAGATGGAAAGAATAGACGAAGAAAATGGGAGAAATCCCGAATCGAACGGAGGCTACGGGAAGCGAGGCGAGAGAAATACAAACTTTCTTTCTCCCCCCGGATAACTCTTCTTTCCTATGTCTACATTTTGTTACCTCTCCCTCCGGAAAGTTATATCCTTCCAAGAGAGAGAGAGAGACAGAACGAGCGCGGAGCGGGGAGAAGGAACGTAACAGTTGAATGACGTAATTCATTACTTGTGCTAGAGGAGATGGCGAGAGAGGTTTCTGGACAGATCGCCGGCGTGAGGGGAATAACAGAAACGAGAGTGAAAAAGATGGTGAAAGGCGAAAAATCACTGAAATCTTACCAGAATGCATTTTAAAAATAACAAAAGCGTACGAGGTCGCGTCTACGAAGTTCAGTCTTTTGGTTTGAGAAAGAGAGAAGAAGAAAACAATCCCAGGTGAAGTTTGTCGTTCATCCTTTTATAAAGGGGAAAAAAGAAGAAAAAAACTAAGGAATGAAAAAATGTACCTTTTCCTGCGTTGTTTGGTTGCGCTCTTGGCAGTCGAGCAAATTGCCCTCGACCTCTCATCCTCTCTCCGATAAGGGTGAATGTTCGGGACGAAAAATAAAAGGAGGATTGGATCAGATTTGCTCGCAGTGCCGTGAAAAGTTTGATGTCGTATTTGTCTCGCCAATGGATGCGATTTCTTTTCACAGAAGACGAAAGAAAACATAAGTACGACAGTCCCTTCCAAAGGCATAAAATATACAAAAACACTTAAGCTTCCATCCTATTGAATTCGATTATTTTAATGCACAAGGTGAATCCGTCTGTCAGGAGAAGGTTGAAAAATAATAGTTGGATCTTTCAATTCCAAAGCAACCGTCTTTGGTGGCTATGATAAATTGGCAGACGCCAAAATTATCGTCTGATTCTCCCAACCTTTTTTTTTAACCTAATGAAGCAGCTTGCTTCATTTATAAAATAGGTTTCAGCTAGCGATCTCGATAATAAGTTTTAATTTGAATTCTGTCATCAAAATCATTTGAATACAATCATATTTTTACGAATTTGACATAAACGCCTAAAACTGACCTTGAATGGTATATATTTTACTAGGGAAATGGCAAAATTTATTTTGCTAACCTTGGGCAAATCCGCCTTGTGTAAAGTTAACACCTTACAGAAAAATATTAAAATGGGGATGCACGATCTTGGAATATAACGTACGCTTACATAGGTAATTTTTTCGTAACAAAAATCTGAGAATAAATTCTATTCATGCATTTACATGGAGCAACAGTGGCTCAGCCAAGACAAGGAGGGTAGCGGCGCATTTGCCCTTCCCTCCCTCAACATCGCAAATAATTTGAACAGAAACACTGCTTTCGCGTTAATGTCAACTTTAACTTGAAAATAAATAGGGGAAAGTTGAATATTAGGAGCAGGGCAGGTAATATGACCAGGTATTCATAACAGCAGTAAGAATACAAGGAGGTGCTAATCTTGGATGAATATGTGCTCTACTACCTTCAGAAGCATTAGTTTGAAGAGAAACACCAGGCTGGAGTGACACATATTTACAACCTGGCGTATATTTTGCTCCTAAGAAAGCATTTTATCATGTCTTAAATGTTTGATATAATGAAATTTTAGCTCTCTAAAGATTACTTAATCTGCTAAACTTATAAAAACCTATACACCTCTCGAGTCCTTGTGTGAAGCTTGTGTTAAGGTGTGAAGCCAGAAGTACCACCTGCAACCAAGCCATAGGTTAGTTTAGACCTACCTTACTAGTGCGGTTAATATGAGCAGCAGAACATGTAAAGTAATTTTATTCTATGTTGCAATCTTTAAAAGTGCCAACCCCTATGATCAAGGAATAAGCAGGTAGCTGATACAGCATGAATGGCAATCTATATCTAAAAATGTGATTCCTGCTTTATTTCGGGGTGCCTACAGAAAAGAAGCCATCACTAGAAATGCAAAATCAGGGTTTTGAAAGACTGGAATCCATCCTTTCAACTGTAATATTTTTCAGAGGAGGATTTTCTACCTTCATAAATCAGACCATCATCAACATTTTCTGAAGGGGAGACTTCAAATGCAGGAACAGATCTAGCGGAGAAAATCCAGTCCAGCCCTTTGTAAGGGAGGGAAACATCCATGATGAGTCCGTCTGGTGATAGGCCTACTCAGTCCATCTCTCTTAGAAATGATGAGGAAGTGAACAGTCCATGTATTTCATCTCCAGGTTTTAGAGAGATAATTCCATTTCCCCTCAAAAACTTCAAATAACCTCGAAAAGGAAGGTAGCACATTCAGAAATCTTATCAGCTTCGCCCCATAAAAACACATTGGAAGAGAAAATGAAAACCTCAGCAACGGTTAAAATCAAGAAAATTAAATTTCCTACAAATTTTATCCCAATAATATTTTACATTATCATCATCATCATCATGAGGTGTTCTGCCTCTAGGCAGGTCCCTGGCACCAGCGTTGTCTCCACTCATTTCTGTTCCTTGCCATTTCTTTCATTTCCTGATACCCTCCCCTTTCTTTCAGATCGTCAAACATTTTTATTCTTCTACGTCCCCTTTTCCTTTCCCCTTCTACTGATCCTTCCAACACCATCAATAGTAAACCTTCTCCTCTCAAGATATGCCCTAACCAGTTACTTTTCCTCCTCTGAATTGTTTCAAGTAATCTTCTCTTCTCATTCACCCTTGTTAGTATTGCTTCATTCCTTATCCTATCCGTCCACTTAACCTTCTCCATCCGCCTCCACACCCACATTTCAAATGCCTCTAGTCTTTCTTTCTCTCTTTTCTTTAGCGTCCATGTTTCACACCCATAAAGCAATACACTCCAAACATAGCACTTCACAAGACGTTTCTTCAGATTTAAATCCATTTTACCACATAGTACCCGTTTTTTCTTATTAAATGTTTCTTTTGCCATTGCTATTCTTGTTCTTATTTCTTTTTCACTTCTCCAGTCTTCAGTTAGCATGCTTCCCAAATATCTATACTGTTTTACTTGCTCCACTCTTCCATCCTTTATTGACACATTCATAATCTCTCTATCCCCTATTCTCATCACCTTTGTTTTCTTTATGTTCATTTTCATTCCATATTCCATCATCCTGTCTTCTAGCTTTGTAACCATTTCCTGAATATGCCTCGTTTCATCTGCCAAAATTACCATGTCATCAGCAAACCTTATACAATTTATTATTCTACCCCCAATACTAATTCCTTTATCATTCCCTATTCCATTGTCAATCATTTCTTCAGCATATATATTGAACAGGGTTGGCGATAAGCAGCAACCTTGCCTTACTCCTCTTCCTAAATCATACCATTCGGTCTGTGCATCTTTTATCCTCATAGCTGCTTTCTGTTTCATATACAGCTCTTTAATTAACCTTCTATCTTTCCAGTCTACTTTTTTTGCTTTTAGTATTTCCATCAGTTTTTCCCAGTTCACTCGGTCGAATGCCTTCTCCATATCTATGAAGCACAGACTAATTCCTTTACCCCTTTCTATATATCTCTCTCCACTCATTCTTATCAATCCTATTGCATCTCTTGTACCTCTACTCTTTCTAAATCCAAACTGTTCCTCTGCAACATTTTCTTCCATTTTGCTAATTAGTCTCCTGTTCATAACCCTAAGTAGAACCTTTGCTGCATGTGTAATTAAACTGATTGTTCTGTGTTCACTGCATTTTCTTGTTCCTTGCTTTTTCGGAATTGGAATCATAATTGTTTTGACGAAATCCTCTGGCCACATCCCCTTGTCATAGATTGCATTACACAACTTCACTATTTCTTCCAGTCCTTTTTTTAAAAATTTTTAAAAATTTTACATTAATCAAGTATTAAAGCAACGATTTGAAAGAAACGGATAAGTGACAATGGTAAACACACACTTCCAATTGATCGATTTTAATCAAATACTAATACACTCTTGTCCCTCCAATAATAATTTCAAGTATAAAATTTTGCGTCGTTCTGATTATTTACCTTTGAGTTAGAGCGACCACAAATTTCCTATCACAGACATAATCAATAAATTGATCATAAAGTGTTCCGAGTGCCTTAAACCGTGTATTTTCGTTGAAATCTCGAAATCGATTTTTTCACGAAAACGATATTTTTCCGTACTACCTATGAAGCAAGTAAAAATCAAAGCAAACCATAAAACAAGAAAATAAAAAAGGGAAACTCATTTATGCCGACTTCAGATGTTAGATAGCAAAGATATGAATGTGTTTTATTGCCGAGTATTCGCTAACGAATGACGATGGTGCGCTTGCAGTGATGATGAGTTTGTAGAGTGAGGGTTTAATTTTTTTGAGGAAAAAGGACCTTCGGCATCAAACTCCATGGAAGCGGGTGCCGGAGGAGAGTCAGGAATCGAAGTGAACGCTTAAAATACTTGGAGTCTTTACGTATAGGTATCACGATTTAATTAAATGTACTTCCAACGTAAAATGGAAAATTAAGTTTTGAATGGAGACATTTCGCTAGGACTACAAAACACAGCACTAGCCAAAATGAGAGAAGAGAGAGAGAGAGAGCGCGCGCGGCCGTGTGTCACATATGGCTAGAAACGCGAGCTCGCTGTGACGTCTCATGCATCGGTGAAAGTATGCTGCGCTCCCAATTTAAGCCCGCCTGTAATTAAATTTTAAACTCGCACGACAGATTAGTGTCACATTTACCAAACCGCGTTGCTCGAGGGAATGCGGTGTTTACCAGTGCTTCGAAAGACAAAACATTTTCGGGACATTATATAGTTTTACTATTTTGGTATTTTATTGTATAGAATTCATTATTGTTTTTAGTTGCGTTGTAAAACAGACTTCGAGATCACATGTTAACAGGTAATGGTTGACAACTTATGCTTGTTGCTTTAATAATATGCGATCATAAATATTTGGTTAGATGTTATTTGTCGATTTACTCATAATACTGGCGTTCTTTTATTACCTTTCGAAAATTGAAGTTTTATTGAAAATGTTTTGCCCTTCCATTGCTATTCTAAAGGGTAAAAATCACCTTCAAATTGCTCGATCCAGTAGTAAAATTGAGCATATCTAGACTAATAATCCATTTAACACTGAAGCACCTTCAAATTACGTTAATTTAAAAGTCGATTCGTAATATTTTTTTCCTTAAAATCTTTCCACTTTCACGAAGAAAAAGGATGAAATAAATTAACTATATCTTAACAAGTACGGATGTACACGGGTTTCCCGTGGTACAGAAGTGCTTTACGTCAAATTTTCCAAAAATGTTGAAGACAACCTATATTAAATGTCCAGTAGAAATTAGCCCTATGAATATTTTAATAATTGAACGAAACTTAGTTCCTTCTGTATGATTGACCTATTTCTTGATGCGAGTGGCAACTCCGCTGATTAAGTATCACACCAAACAGCTAAAATTTTAATTTGAATTAATCTTAATTTTCAGAAAACGTTCCACTTTCTACTCAACCGTCAAGTTTTCACGAGTAAAATTAAAGTTTTTGAACTTCAAAAGAAACTAAAAAGAAAGGGATGAGGCAAATTATTGTTAAATTCCACGGTTTCACTATCAGAAGTACATCAAATGTTATATAGAAGGGGATGTAGGGAATTGGGGAGTGCGGAATGGCTGGGGAGAGGTTGGATGGCGTGTATGCGGTGCAATTGCAACTAAGTGTTCATTTATATACACAAAGTAGGAAAGTGGGAGAGGAAGGAGATTTGTGAGTGGGAGAGGGGAGGCGGAATGGTGAAATGGAGTTTTGAGTGGAGGCAGAATCAGGCAGAATGGCAGAGGAGAGACTGGGCACCTCATGTGTCGCCGTTCCATTCGTGACAAATCTCGCGCCTCCCCTGGCAACCCAACGCGCCTCCTACTTTGAGAACCACGGGTGTAAAAGAAATATTATTTTACTTCTTACTGTGGTAGCCATGCTCTTTAGCTCCGATATAAACATCTTGATTTCATTATGGTATGTTGTACAAGTCTTATATACAACATTTAGTTGAAGTCCGTTCAGCCAATTTTTTCCAAACCCACAATTACTGAAAGACATTAATTTGTAATTGTGGCACTCCTGTTTAGATGATCCGGACCAAATATGCTTTTATGGTTTTGTATATATTTTTAAATTATCAGTATTAAATATGGTTAAAATTGCTAGGTACACTTTAACAAAAATACGTGTAAAAAGAATTTTTTATTACTTGTATTGTGGCAGCCCTGATTTCTATATCTTTACTAAACATCATGATTTTGTTATGTTTTTTGCATATCTTCTTAAAACATTTCGTTGAAATCGGTTTAGCCAATTCCTTCCATATTTATAATTATCGAAAAGTTGAAGTTTTCAATCGATTTAGCCGATTCTTCCCTGATATATGCGTGCGGACGGACGGACATCATGAAGATTAATAGGTCTTTTCAGCACTAAAAACCGGTATTCTGGTGCTTGCTGTTCGCAGTAAATAACGCATTTTTTCATTCCGAGATCTAATTCCCAGACATTTTTCCAATATTTTTTTTTTAGGCTAAACAATTCTCAGACCACCTGAATTAGATTCATAGGATAAAAGCCACGTGATACGAAGCAATTTCTCTTAAGGCCCTTTTCGAACAAGACTAGAATAACTGTGTGGGAGAAATTGAAAACCCCAATTCGCTCTTCTCCTGTTTTCTTTTTCAAGGCCATCAGTGAGCGGAATAAATGTTGTGTCAGCATGCCTCTCCTCCCTCCATAGGATCGTATTTTATGCTTTGGCCCTCTCTAGCGCTCGTATCAGGCGCGTGAGAAGCACCCCCTGTTGGTTCTCAAGAGCTCCGTTGGGAAGGAAAAAATTGAAAGATAATGCGCGCATCGCGGGAGAAATTCGCCCGGACAACCCCTTCCTCTTCGACGTAAAAACAATTTTTCCGCCATTATCTATCTCCCTTTCGTGTTAGAGTAAAAAATACAGGAGAAAAACATGTCTATATCGTGTGAACGTCTATCCCCGACTGCTGAACGAAACCATGAAACGCCTGCCCGAACACCTCCATTTTTATCCTTAAGCATTCTACTACCAAGATTTCCGACACCTTCCAACTACCGCCAACAGGAATTAAAGCCTTACCTCGCGGTTATTCTTGAATTTTTGTAGCGTTATTATATTTTCACTTCGTTTCTGGTTTAAGAAAGGTTTTATTGTTTCGCCATGCCTGTTTACGTGTGATATGTTAATCTTAATTTATACCCTAACAGTACTAAAATAGTTATTCTAATATTAGTTTACAAGTAACTTTAAATTAAGTTATCAGCAAATAATATGTAGAATAAAATTATGGATCATAAACAACATTATTCATAAAAATGTACTTATTTTCGCCACAAACCACCTTTCTAAGCACAATAACAAAAATTATCTAATTTAATTAATTTAATAATATGCATACCATAATTTAGAGCATGGAGGGTTAAAGAGAAATTGTACCTAAATGAAAACGGAGACGAAGCCGAGAATTTTTAGAGTGTTAACAACTTTTGTATCAATGCACCGATTTTCATGAAATTTGGTATGAGGCTCGTTCTGCCAGGGCCCACCTCCGAACTATATTTTATTTGGCGAAGATTGAATTTCCGGGTTCGATTCCAGGGACGTGTTTTCCCTATTTGTTTTACATAGGAAGTCTCAAATCCATCGTGCAGAGGTTTTCTTTAATACTTTAAAATGTCGTCAAATTGTGATATCGGAGCGTGGTTTGTACCTACTTTTCTAAGGAGAAAAGAACGTAAATTTCAATTATTATCACTGAATTTTGACAATTGATCATATTTTCTTGAATTTCAATTAAAACAGCGTTTTTGGGTTTTAAATCGCATTTATCGGATTGTTGACATGGAGACGATTATTACCGAACTCGGCTTGAGCATAGACGAGTGAATGAATGGGTTATTTTCCTTTCCACACGAATACCCTTCAGCAATGTCAGAAAGAGATTTTGACATTGCTTTTATACTTTAAACTTCTTGTTTATTCTAGTTTCAAAAGGAAAGGTATCATAACGATAACTACATAACAACTCTGCGATTATCATATTTAAACAAGAAGTCCAAACCCGGAGTAATGCAGGCTGGTTTCCTAAAGTTGACGTTACGAATTTATTACTTGTATTGACAGGAAATTTTTCAAGAACATTCCCACGTTGATTTGTTTATTCTTCCCAATAAGCTTTCCGAAATTGTGACTCATTCCACGCAGAGAGCTTTCGAGCGAAGGATCAAATATGTGAGAAGGCAAAACTCGTGGGATTTAACCCGGGAGGACGTCCGCTTCTGGATAATAAATACCCGAGTGGAAAAAATAAGCGTTTATCTTTTGAATCATCAGCCTTATTTGAGCTTGATCCACAGTACCTAACACTTGGACTCCCCATTATAGATCTTGCCATACCACCAGTTTCTTACAAGAAATTACGTGTGTATTATTTTCGTTTTTGTTTTTGCTCGTGAGTAGCGTGAACTTACAACTTCGTTTCCAGAGCGACCCCATTTTCCAACTAAAAGACCGGCCCACCGGAATAGTTCTCGGTGTCCCGGCGGCCCAGTCCGCACCTGCTTGGGAGTAATCCGAAAGAATCGCATAACTAAATGATGCTACAAATGTACGCAACTAGCAACGCATCACATCTGCGATCACTCTGCTGGAAAGACAGCAGTTGGTGAAAAAAAGCCTTACATAATTTGTTTTGCTATTCTTCCCTCACTTGTTTTCATATAATTTGTTTGGAGTGCATTTAATTTTATCTTGCATCCAACAAAGATTTAAAAAAGGCAAAATTGCCAAGTATGTATACCTTTTTTTCTAAATTATAAACTTCAAAGATTAATATAACTTGATTAGCCTACACAACTAAAAAAGAAAATGGAAAACATTTAAAAACATACTCTGCGAGCTTTTAATTTGGAAAAGGCGTCGAATGCATCTGAATAATCTAAATAATTTATCTTTGCGCTTTAATTGGACAGTGATTAAAAGCTAGGGACAGGAAAATGTTTTTTATAGTTGTCATTAAAAGAATCTTTGTGACAACCGTTGTAAACGAGGTACTACGTTACGCTGTTTGGTTTCCACCAACAAACGGTCGCCGAAAATTAAACGAGAATTTGAATCTTGAAACTGATATTACTATTTTTGTGTTTAAGTTATCTTATGGATTAAAATATTGTTTGCGTGCGTGAGAAGCTTCCAGGTACTTAAAAAGGTAATATAGGCGCCAGTTTAAACGTTAAATATGCGGAACCTTTAATTATATGGGAAAGCGTCGTATTATTTACATTGCTAAAACAACAGCTAAATGTAAATGCGATTAATTTAGTTTAATACAAACGCTGCGTTTAGCAAGAGAAATGAAGTGACTAATAAATGCGACAAAAAATAAATCTAAGATGAAGAAATATTATATTAGAACTGCTGAAATCCAGTGAAGTGTTTTAAATACATTTTGATTGATTTTCGGTTTAGCGTTTGAATTTCAATGCTAATATTTGTACGAAAATAAAATCAGTCGCATTATAATAACGCACTTCGATCACAAATACTAACAAGAAGTTCAAAGCAGGACTAATGCAGACTGATTTCCCAAAGTTGACGTTCCGAATTGATTACTTATATTGACTGGAAATGTTTCAGTATGTGTTAGTCATTCCAAGAAATTCTCATACCATAATTACCATTTGTAATTCATAATTTATAAATGACAGATAAAAATTGGAAAACAAATTGATAGAGAGGTTTAAAATACTAAAAACAATTTCAAAATTTCTTTCTGACATAATATTTTCCATGTATTTTTTTTAAATAAACGAATTCAATTCAACGAATACTGTTTATACACTAATCTGCCTGGATCAACTGTCCATTGCTGAAGGCTAGTCGAGCGGAAAAGAAAATAACTCATTTGTTCACTCGTCTATGCTCAAGCCGAGTTCGGTAATAATCGTCTCCATGGCAACAACCCGATAAAATACGATTTTAAACGTTAAAACGATAAATTTTAGTAAAAATTCAACAAATACGATAAATTATCAAAATTCGTTGATATGAATTAGAATTTATGGCCATTTTTCCTTGGAACAGTACAAACCTCGCTCCGATATCACAAATTTAAGATATTTTAAAGTATTAAAGAAACATTCGCACCATGGATTTGAGACATCCTATTTATTTATTTATTTATTTAGAAATGATTTAACATACAGCTTGAAAATGCCATTTACAGGGAAATATAAAAACACAAATATAACATCAATAAATAACATCAAATAATAATATTAGCATATAGTTTCACTTAATTAAAAACTGAGAAGACAGTTTCATGAAAGAGGGAAGTGAGAGGCGAAAAACGTCAAGATCAGATGGGAGGGAATTTAATAAGGATGGAAGGCGGAAGAAAAGAGAACGCTGGATCAATGAAATCCTAGGGGTATTAGTGCGAAGAAGGTGGGATAATCTGGTTGATCTAGAGGGCACATGAAAGTTGAAAAAATATTATAACTCAGGGCAATTAATATGAGAATTTATAATTTTGTGGAGAAAAGAAATATCTTGTTTATGATAACTGGTAGAGAGATTATCAACAGCTATTGTGGAGAGGACTGTATGTTTTGTAGCATAACGAAGAGAAGGAACACGAATTCTAATAATTTTTATAAAAAATTCATAATTTGCTCGAGGGAGGTTAAATTAGTTATGCAGGATGAGGACCAAATTGGTGAGCAATATGAAATTACGGAAAGTACAATAGAGCAGAAATACGTCCTCAAAGCCACAGGATCCCTCAGCTCTATGTATCTGTAAAGAATGCCAATAAGAGAGAGAGAGAGAGAGCCTTTTTCTTCATCGTGAAAATGTGTTCTGGAAATGGAAAGGGAAACTTCGTCTACTATAAACAATCGCAACAGAATCACGTCCATGCGTTGATAAAAGGGGTCTCGTATCAGCGTCCGAGAACTGAGCCAATAAACTTGACGAAAAACGGGAGTGTTCCATCAAAAAGAAAATCACAAACAGAGCCAGAAAAATACGACGCTTCACTGAGGCGGCCATCTTGAAATTTTTCGTTCGTTCCCGGAATCGAACCCAGGACTTCAATATTCGCCAAATAAAATATAGTCCGGAGGTGGACCCTGGCAGAACGAGCCTCATATCAAGTTTAATTAAAATCGGTCCATTGTTAGTAGTGGACACACAGACATACAGGACCATTTCATGTTTCCTTTGGAAACCAGTCCAAAAATAATTAACATGCTTTCTTTCGGGAACAAAAAAGGAGAAAATAAATTGAGGGAAAAATCTACATAACATACATTGCGCAAACTTTCTCATATCCGTACGCTTCCAGTCCGAACAAGATTGGAGTACACAGTCTCCAAAGGCGTTCTTTACAATTTATATAATCATGTTAAAAATAATGGCTTATTCTAATGTCTTAGCGCTGCAGAACAATACATCAAAAGCGATGTCAAGGAAATATCGAATTCGTGATTTACCGATTTATTTTATAATCAGTAGTGATTAATTAAATAATCCAAAATTACTTCAAACATACGTCACTTGAGATAAGCAGTAGTAATCTGTACGTTTACGATCATTCCTTCGTCGTATACTATCCATTTCTTTTCGCTTACAAAAGTCGGATTTTAAATTGTTTCTTGAGATAGAATTGTAGTAGCGATCGATGTGAACAATATGCAGTTTGGATTTTCTTGAATTTTTATCTCCGAAACTATAAGTCGTAATTGTGTGGTCTCGCGGGCTTTATTGCGGTACCTGAATGTTGTCCTCTATCCGAATACATTTTTTACTCTATACCTTACAGATCATATAACAGCTAGGGAAAAAATATGGTATTTAACATTTGCTTGACGGAAGCCATTTAACGAGATACGAGTACACGTTTATTTAAATGATTATATAAAGTGAAAGTTCCAATTGACGGATGCAATTAAAAAATCATAATTTTTCGATAAATTTTAATAAGGATAACTAATACTTAATTTAATTGAAATCCGCAAAGTAGTTTCGGAGATTAAACACACGGACGGGCGGAGGCGACGTGCCCATAAGGCGTTCAGACATTAACGATTCGCTGGTAAAGAACGCCTAATCGCCTTTCGCAACAGTAAGTGTTTAGTGCCGTTTGACTCGTAGCAACAACGCGAATGCTGCTGGAGATTTCGTCAAGTGCTGGGCATAAAGCTCGATATAGTATAGTGTCGCTGGGCGCTATATGCTTATTTTTTAGATGTAGAATTGTTTATGACAATAAACTATAACTGGATGAATTTTTTAAAAAATCTTTTCGTTTATTTTTGAGTCGATCGACATGATAAATCGACCATGATAAACTACCTTTCATTTTTGTGCGATGTTATCCATAACAATAAAGCTTCTATTCCCTATATAAGTGCGATATTTCCTCTGATTCTGTTAAAACGGTTTTTAGAGCCGTCCACAGACGACAAGACTACGGATAAACGCAATTCAAAAATCATATTTTTTTGGATTCTGGAGCATCTAAAATGTACATTACCATCAAAATCTATAATTAGAAGTTTTTTCTCGCGATCACGTTATTTTCTCCATATATTTCGTCCACAAAAAATTAAAGAAAGAAAATTTTGCCAGAAGAAATGCAAACTAAAATCTGTTGCCTCCAATAATAGCAAAATAGTAAATCGAGTATTTTCCTCTTTTGCTTCATCCATATTGCCCCGCTCGGCATTTTCCTGCCCCTTTTTCCGGTTGTCATGGTTACCATGCCTGATCTAAGTCCTCCTAAACCTCTCGGCGAACTTTCAACGTCGCGGAATCCATTTTCTTACGTTTAAACACGTTTTATTCGTGAAAATCCGTTGGTGTTATCCTATTTTCTCCTCTTTCTTTTATCCTTGCTATATGCCTGTCCGTTTTCAACCATATCATTCGTTTTTTAGGGTATTTTCTCCGGGAAACTTCCTTTTCTGTTGGAAATTCTAAGGAAAGTGTATAGTTTCCTTGTTTTGTAAAATACTTGATGGATCAAACATTGCCTCTAATGTTTGATGGAATTTTCGAAACTGCTTCGTTGTACATTTACGCTAACGATAATTCTTTAAGAATGGAGATTTCGAGGATGGCATGGCATATACAGGATCTTTAGAAATTTATTGACATGCTTGACTAGAATATGTATCAAAGAAGAATAGGGGAAATAATAGTTTTCATCAGGCAATAAAATATCTTTAGTAATGAATATTTATCCGACGTCATTCGTAGATATATATTTGATTTTTGGAAGCTTTCAGTAATATGTTCATTCATAGTGGAGCATCCTACTTGCGCAAAGTCTATTCAAATTTGAAATAGCAGTAAGCGAACAACTTTACTCAGGAAACGTTGTGTTGATTCGCAAACAATTTTTAAAATATCAAAATTGTATATATTGTTGCATTTCTAGATGTGCTACAACATTAAAGTTTGGCATAAATATGTGAAAATAGTACTCAATAATGGAAAAAGTATCCCTAACTATCCCTTGCATATTTTAGGGATTGTTTGGACAACAATATTGTCCCATAAGGAAAGAACGAAAATCGGCGCAGAGGTGAAAACTTTTGAATTAAAGAAATATTTCTAATAATGAAATACGTCCGAAAAGTTAATGTGTTTTTCAAGGTGAGATGATATGCTTGCAGAATGCAAGCACCAACTACGCCTAACATATATATAACATATTTACCGCGATCAATCGCAGATTGTTTAATAAGCATTCAACTCGTGACGCTGATTTACGTGAGTGAATGCGAAATCTTTGCCTGAAGATCGGAAATAATTAGGCCTACTCTATTCGGCCCGATTCATCGTCATTTTTGTGTATTCATTTATCTGCGCGGTTCGATAAAAAGGTCGATTATTGAAGGAACCGATGAGGTGGTGGCTTTTTTCCTACTCTGAACTTTTACGACCCAAACGTAGCGTATTCCACTCTATAAAAAAAGGGTCAACACCCGGACCCGTAAAATAGGGAGCTGGATGCGTCATGTCTGCTCCTTCGTCTTCCATCAGATCGTCATTCCAGGTTTTCTCGAGAAGGAGAAATCTCCCCTCCCTCATGCATATATCCGCCTTCTTCATTTTGCATTAGGCATCCCTTCCGACTTTTGCCTCCTTCGGATTTTATATACTCTTTATTTTTCTTTTTCCGATGTGACCTTAACCCCGCTTCGGGTTTTTTTCCGCGAGCGTCGCTCTCCTTTTTTTACGACTTCCCTCGCGGAGGAAGAAGACTTCTTCAGATCTGATCGATTTTCCCCGTCCCATTTCACCGGTCTCAAGGTGCGCCTCTCGTCCGTGCTAAGGTTTTTGCTTTCTTCCCTTGCGTATTTCACCGATTGTTTTTTTCTTCATTCACCGACGCGGCCCCCTCTCTCTCTTTCGCTTTTGTTTCTAGAGAACGTGGGTCTTTACGGTTAAACTTTTCTTTCGTTTTCGAATCACCATTCCGTAGCTTCTTTCCCGATTAACACCGGTTTTTTCTGCCTCTTCGATTTTTTCCTCTAAAACCGCAATTCTTCTGCGATTAAATTATCGCTCCGTGCCAAAATTCTTCTGGCGTCGTCAAAGCAACTTTTTATTCGTTTAGCGCGGATTCGCTGCGACGCGGTTTGTTTATTAATAATAAAACTTCAGTTAGCGCGGATCATGGTTCGAATTAACGGAGGTTTTCCTGGCGGATGGGGGATTCGAAATTGTTGATGGAGGAAAGGCTTAGATAAGCGTAGACAACCGGCAACAGCACTCCGCATGAGCATTAAAAAGAATTTTGGGTCTGGAGGAGGGTGGCTGAAGGAATATGGAACACAGCCCCAACTTCCAATCCCCCCCAATCCCCAACTTCCAATCAGAACGCACCCTTCGTGTAAAGGGAGTACTGGGTATATTCAGTATGTGTAATTCTTATCGTTTTTCGTATTTAATTACAGTTGTCGGGCATGCAGGAGATTATGGCTGTTTAATGGTTGGATATAATAAGGATATTATGAGACCGAAATGCAATCAAATCCCATTTTTTACGCGATGGGTTGGGAGGAAATTCGTTCCGTTGAAAACGATTTATTTGGGGAAACAAAGGAAAATTGGAAATTTGTTCTGAGGATTTTTAGGATATGACGAAAAATTTTATAGTTATTTTTCTGTGCAAATTAATGGCATCACTAATCGATTTGAAAATCATTGGATCGTTCCTAAGCTTTAGAGCAGCTCCTAAAGAGTTACTCGCTTCGTTATCCGTAGATCATCTTCACCGAATTGGCTTCCTGATTGATACGAGGGCATGTTATTTTACTCCGTATCATTGGAGTTCAATTGCCAGAACAGAATTCAAGTTCTCGTAGCATCTGTCACATTTTTTAGATTCTTCACGATCGGTCCTTTTCATTTCACGCAAACGACACTCTAAATCAGCGGTTCCCAATATTTTTCACTTCGCGAACCCTTTGAGCTAAACTATTTCTCGTCGCGAACCCCTAGGATTGCAACAGTTTTGGCGGGAAACCCCTCATAATGGAGAACAAATTTTTCAAAAACAGACCTTTTTGAACGCGTTTAATTCATGAAAAATAAAATGTTTATAGAGCACATAGTATGTAAACGTTCACAATAAAATCAGAATCTCTGATATTGCCATCAGTTTCTAGTTAGTAGCCTGTAAAAGTCAAATTTAATTCTTGAAGCTTAAAAAAAAAACATGCAAATGATTTGAATGAAATTAAAATGTTGGTAAGAATTGTAGGACCACGAAAATGAAAAAGACGCCATTACCAAATTTTCTCGCGAACTCTTAGGGGTACGCGAACCACCGGTTGGGAAACGCTCCTCGAAATTGGTGTTCCGAGACAAATGAGATTTTACCGAAACATTATGGCCGCTACTCAACGGATTGTTTATTTTTAAAGACCACGATACAAAAGCCCCAAGTTCCTTAAAGAAAGAACTGTCAAAGAATTCGTCGTCAACAAAGACAAACCCAGGTATGATAGGGCACTTGGGTGACTTCCTCATTACTCAAAAGAATCAGATATATTCATATTTTATATAAATTGCCTCAACAAAAGATTCGATGAATTATAATTGCATCTTTTAATGAAACAAGTCAGCCCGTTGCAGCGTTGTCTGCAATTTGGATGTGACGGAGAAAGGAGTTAAGGAATAAGGACTAAAAAGCATTAACTTTTACCGGAAATGTTACAGACGTATGTTTGATGTGATTAACCTAAATTTTTTTAAATCAGTTTTTTCTGATGTCTTTAAATAATGCGCCAAGAAATCCGGTCACGCTTGACTAATATGAAATATTTATGACTGACTGTAATGCTATTTTAACAAACTTTCCGAGTAGATAGAAGATTGAAATTTGGTAGGAATGTTTAAATCTTATAGTAAAATCCATTTACGAAAACAAATCCCGAAAAAAGACCAGGGTTCGACACCAGTAGCTAATTAGTTTCTCATAAGATAACACGTAAAAATCGATTTTTCGACTTACAGGCTTTTACTCTTTTGTAAATTAAAATTAGAAAGAATTGACGATCTTCGGACCAAAACCATTTTAAATAAAAATAAATAACCTTTCTTATTCTTATCGACACATCCCGCCTACGATTCAAAATCGCTCATGTAATACGTTTAAATCTTTTTTTTTTGAAAAATTTAAGCATTTTAACGATATGTTGCCTTACCGACCGTGTCATTGTAAACCTCGATATTGTATTGTCGTATCACTCCTAATACTAAATGCGTACTTTGAATGTAATAGTACGAGAGAGAGAGGGGGGAGAGGGGAAGAAAATATTAGAGAGACAGAGGGAGAGAGATGGAGTGATAGAGAAGTGATAGATAGATAAATGTCTTTATTCGGGCGAAATTTAGACCATAAGGTACACTTACATTTAACCCTTCGTCAATGTTAAGTCACATTATATTAAAGTACCTTAAATTACATCAAAAACGATTAAGATCATAAAATAGTTATACAGACAAGGTGAGAGGGAGGGAGACAGAGAAGGAGGGAGAGATATATAGATAATGTTCCTTATTAGGGCGAGGTTGAGATTAGGAAGTTATTTTTCCAGAGAAGGAGAGGGGGGTGAGGGAGGGAGGAGATTGGAGGAGAGGAAGAGATTAAAAGAGGAAGAATAAAAAGTGCCTTAAATTTAATGTTTAATCCACGCATACCCGTCATATTTGACGGACAATTACGCTAGTATTAAAAATAAAAATAGATAAGCACATTACTCCATAATGGTGACATTGTTTTTTTTCCGTTCATGGAGATGCGCAACAATCAAGACGTAATTTATATTATTGTTTGCGCGATGGCTAATACATAAATATTTCGGAGGAAATCCTCTTCCGTTCCGTTTGGAGTCATTTTTCACTCCTATCCTCCACGTTCGATTTCTCTGACGAATCTAATATTCCCTGGGCACAACAAATCTCCGCCCATCTCCCTCTCTCCCCACTATATATATATATCTCTCTCTCCTCTATATCACTCTTTCTCTCTCTTTCGACTCCATCTCTCCCGCAGAATTTCACTTTTCTCTCCCCCAAAATCGCTCCCTTCCTCTCCGATCTCCTTCAGAATCCCCTCCTTAACCTTTCCTCCCTTCGCCTCCAACTCTTCCTTTTATGCAACTCCATTCCGGGTCTTAACTTACACTCCGTCTCTTCGGTCCCGAATGCCAAACTCCAAGGCGCCCACCGCGAAACTAGTTTCCGCCGCAATGCTCTCTTCCCCCCGGGTTCCTCCCCCTCGGTCCCATTCGTCTCCGAATCACTCATCCAATACGACCTCTTCTTATCGCTTCTCCCAGATTCTCTCTCGCCAGAGTACGCTTGGCAAACAAGACACCTTATACAACCAGGTAAACTCCTCCACAACCGATTCTCTAGGCATTCTCTCTCTCTCTCTCTAATCCCTCAAAATAAATTCTATATCCTATTCTGCTGTACCGTTCCCTACCTAATTCTTCCTTCTTCCCTACATTTGCATGCATCGCTTACTTTGTTCTTCCTCTCTCGCTCTTCTTCCTGACTCCGTCGCCATTTGCTCGACCTTAGTCTCACCATCTCACGCTTCCTCCCCTCTCATTTCTCTTCCTCTCATTTCTCTTCCTCTCATTTCTCTTCCTCTCATTTCTCTTCCTCTTTTCTCTTCCTCTCACCCTTCCGACAACACCCTCTTTATTTCACTCTTTTTCTCTGCCTCTCAATTTCCAGAACTCTCATTCCCTTGTCTTCCTCCTGTCCTCTTCTCTTTCTTCCTCTCTACACCCCTTCCTCTTTGCTTTCTATACTTGTTTTTTCTCTCCCTCTATCCTCGCTGTCTGCTTCTTTTATAGTTTTATTCCTTTCTTCTCTCCCTTTCTCCTCTCTCCCATATCCTTCTATCCTCTCTCAATAACCTCTCTCCTCTCCCTTCTCTCCTCTCCCTTTTCTCCTCTCCCTTCTCTCCTCTCCCTTCTCCCCTCTCTCTTCTCTCCTCTCCCTTCTCTCCTCTCTCTTCTCTCCTCATACTTCTCTCCTCTCTCTTCTCTCCTCTCCCCTCCCTTCTCTCCTCACTCTTCTCTCCTATCCCTCCTCTCCTCTCCCTTCTCTCCTCTCCCTTCTCTCCTCTCCCTTCTCTCCTCTCCCTTCTTTCCTCTCCCTTTTCTCCTCTTCCTTCTCCTCTCCCTTCTCTCCTCTCCCTTCTCTTTTCTCCCTTCTCTCCTCTCCATTCTCTCCTCTGCATTCTCTCTTTTCTCTTCTCTTCCTTCTCTTCTCTCCCTCCTCTCTCTTTTCCCCTCTCCTCTCCCTTCTCTCCCTCTCCTCTACGTTCTCCTCTCCCTCCACCCCTTCTTTTTTCTCCTCTCCTTTCCCTCCTCTCCTTTCTCTCTTCTCTCCTTCTCTTCCTCTTCTCCCTTTCTCTCCTCTCCCTCTCTCTTCTCACTCTCCCTTCTCTATTTCCCTCTTCTCTCCCTTCTCGGCCTCTCTCTCCCTCTCTCCCCCACTCTCCCCCTCCCTTCTCTCCTTCTCCTCCCTTTCTCTCCTCTCTCCCTTCTCACCCTCTCCTTCCTTTCTCTCCTCTCTCCCTTCTCACCCTCTCCTTCCTTTCTCTCCTCTCTCCCTCTCTTCTCTCCTCTCTCTTTTTCCTTTTCTTTTGTCTCCTCTTGTTCTCCCTATCTCGTCTTTTTTATCTACCGTCTCCTTCTTGCTTCTCCTTCATTTACCTCCTCCACCCATCTCTCTCCACTTCACTCTACCCTCATAATTCTCTTTCCTCCATCCATTTTCCTTCAGCCCCTCTCTGAAACAGTCCTCCGCACGTACTTTCCTCTAGATCACTTCATCCTATCTCTTCTATCTGTTTTGTCAATCCTTGACCCTCCGGAATACGCCACTTCACTCTCTTCACCTCGAAACTCCTTTACTCTTTTCACTCCTCCAAAACATCTTCCTCCCTTCCCCCTTAAGAAATCCATCCGGCTTGTATACCAACTTTTCTGTCTTTCGATTTACCGGCCTTTTTTCGTTTTTACCCATAAAATTCCCCTGGTACATTCTACATTAGATGTCGGCAACGTCTTTATATTTGGTGCCCCTTTTTATCCTTATTCATAATATGTAACCTTACGCGCGTGCCGCCCATAAATTTATTTTATCCGTAATGCTTGCGGAAAGTGATTATTGTACTGAAAGGATTCCTTAATATGCTTTACTATTACTGTATGAAATACAATTGAAATAAAAGTAAAATTCTTTTGAAAATACATATTTTCTAAATTATTCTCTGAAGTATCGTGCCGTGTGAAATCTCTTCGCGTGTCACCTTTTGTAATGCGTGCCATTGGTTCCCGACCCCTGTTCTACATCCTCGCTTTCAGATTCCGATCATTAATTATCCGCCACTCCTCTCGTGCCAAGCCTATTCAAGAATGCGTTGCTCCCTCGGTAACGGGGAGGCACGCTTGTCTGCCTCCCGTTACTGAGGTCGCTGGTTCCAACATATTCGCGAGCGGGGATGCGTCGTCATTGATCCTGTAAATCAGATCGAAAGAAAAGCTCGTGGAGTGCTATTTATCGAGTATATTAAAAATGAAACTAAAATCGTGGTTCTTTTTCAATTTTCTCTGCTATAGGTCTGTCGCATTCATAATAACATGCGCGGTTTTCGGCCGCGCACGGTGGGGAAGTTCCTCCTTAACTTCCACCACGCCGCTAGCCCATCCTCCTCCTTAGGTTGTCTGTTCTCACTGTTTACAGTTGATTGCTTTGACGACGTTTTGCAAATATTTGGCAACAGTGTAGTTAGAAAAGGACGGAGACAGCGATAGCCCGTGCGGCAAGAAAGGGCGAGAGGGGAGGGTGCCAAGTGGAGTGAGGGATTAGGCCACACCTACAGTACACCCAAAATGTTCTTTTGATCGCGGTAGACCTATAGTCGCTTACCTTCTTGTGCGTCTGTCATCTCTCACACCAATATATCTCTGCTTCCATTCCTCCTTCTTCATTCCCTTTGCATCCCTTCTTTTATCCCTTCAATTTCGCGTTCCATTGCTCACTCACATTCCCTTCCTCTCTATCTGTTCCACTTCACTTTCTCTGCCTCTTCTTCAACCTCTTCTCTTACATCCAAGCCGACTTTATTCCCCTTCCTTCCTCTCCCTCTCTTTCCCTCCCTCTTCCCTCCTTTAACTACCACCCTGTTCCCTATAATTATCCTCTCCTCCCCCTACCCTCTCTCCACTCCTCTCCCACTCTCTCCTTCTCTCCCTCCTTCTCCCCTTCTCTCCCTCCCTCTCTCATTCTCTCCCTCTCTACCGTTATCTCCCTCCCTCCTTCCCTCTCTCTTCCTCCCATTCTCCCTCCCTTTCTATCTATATCTCCCTCCCTTTCCCTCTCTTCATCTCTTCCAATCTCCGTCTTTCTCACCATTTCCCACTCACATCATTCCCATTTTCCTCTTTCTCTCATTACTCTCTAATTTCCTCTTCCTCCCTTTTTCTCACTCTTCTCTCATTCACTCCCTTTGTTTTCGCCTCTCCCCTTATCGTAACTCCCTCCCCTCTCGTGCGTTTGAACCTCACTTCCCCTGGCTCGGTGCGCAAAGAGTCATGCCATGCACACATCGATCTCCTCCCCCCCCGTCCCTCCTGCTACCTCTCTATCTCTACCTCTCCCTCCCTACGCATCTCCCCTTACTTCCCTCCCTCCCACCCTTCCTCATTCTCGATGGATACCCACCACAATCGATCAGGGAGAGAGTCTGACGTTGAGTGGGGGAGGGAGAGAGAGAGAGAGAAGAGGGTGAAGGGAGGAAATGAGGGGGAGGAGGAAGGGGGGAAAGCGTTTTTGAACCTACCTACCTCCCTCCCTTCCTCTCTCCTCCCTCCTACATTGCCCAACCTTTCATACCCTCTCTCTCCCTCTACGCGTCTCATCTCCCCCTCCAACATCCACGTTTCTCTCCCTGTTCCTCCATTTCCAAACTCCCTCCCCTCCCTTTTCTCCTCCCTTCCCTCCTCCCTTCCCTCCTAACCCTCTTTCTCTCGCTTCCCTCCAGCATCACTTTCCGGTGTCCAGGTAGATCGAGCCATGAGTAGAGGGGGTGGAGGGAGAGACGCACAGGTAGCGGGGAGTGGAGGAAAGGGGAATTAAAGGAAAGGCAAAGATGGAGGTTGAGACGTCATCTTCCTTCTTCTTCTCTTCCCTTTCCGGAATTTATCGATTATTTATCTCCCCCGTTATTTCCGTGTCTCCCTCTTCTAACAGTCGCCTCATGCCTCATTTTTTCCTCTATGACACTTCTAACATTATGTCGAGATCTTCCTCTTGCAGGTGAAGAACGCTGTTTCTTGTCTCTTTCTCTCTCTCCATCTGTCGTTTTATTTAATTACCATCCTTTTTACCCCATCCCACGTTCCCTTTTCCTCATCTCATTAATGTGAGCGCCGCGTCGTCTTCCTTAATCTGTAACATTCTTCCGATTCCGTGGGATGTGATTTTCTCTCTCCCTCGGTTGTTTACTATCTCTTCCTCTCACTCTCCCTCACTTCTCACCCTCTTCCTCTTCATTTACACCTCTCGCAGTGTTCTCTTTTTCCTATTCTCTTTTTTCCCGTTACATTATCTCTCTTTCTTTCTCTCATTCCTCTCTCTCTCTCTCTCTTCCTCTTCCTCTTTTCCTCTCATCCTCTCTTTTTTTCTTACTCTTCCTCTCTCCGTATCTCTTATTTTCTCATTTTCCTTTCCCTCTTGCTATCTTTCCTTCCCTCACACTTCATCTCTTGGCTACTCTCCCTCTCATACTCCGTCTTCCTCTCTCTCCCTCCGTCTTTCTTTCTGTCTTTCATCCTTTTGCACTTTCTCTCTTCCTCTACCCACTTTCTCTCACGTTTTGATGCGGGACAAGAGCTTTCTCGTTTGTTGGCGAAGAAAGATTTTTTATTTAAAAAACGCTCTTGTTCGCTTCGTTCTCGTCATTTGCAAATCGCCGATCCTCGCTTGTTTTTTCCCGACAGCCGCGCGAATTAGTAGAGACCATTAGAAAGAAAGGTGTAAGACTAGCAATTCCCAGTCGTCTGTGGCTCTGAATGTCGGCGTCAAAGCCTAGCCTTTCATAAAGTACGTGCAAAATCGGTGGCAATCGGCGGATCGCAACAAGTGGCTCTCTCTCTCTCTTTTTCTCTATGCCCCATTCCATCGAATTCACACACGCGCCACTCGTCGGCAAGTTTCCGAATTAAATTTGAATATCACATAACGGACATTGATCGATATATTCCACCGCTGTATTCTTACTCACTAACATGCAATTAATTTTCAGACTGGACAAGGATTCGTGAATCTCGCGATGCAAAAACTACGAAAGGATATCTGCTTCCGGTGATTCATCATCACTAAACCACCAGGTGGAGTCTTTAACTATACAGGTACCCAGAGTGCAATTTTGATAAATTCGTCGAGTTTATTCAAATTTTCCAACATTTGAGCGTAGACTTTCAGAATTACAATGCAAGATGAAGCGAGTAGAAAAATTATAACCTTTTTTCGCGTATCCCTTTAAAACGCTGCACGTGCCCACAAAACACCTGACCCAGAGAGAAAATTTGAGTGCGAGGATTATTCCAATCGTAGGTACGCGACCATATTTGAATGTAAAAATGTCTATACTATTATGACCTAGAGCAGAGATCTCAAAAGCCCTCACTAAAAAGTCCTCATGCGGTTTCATGCACCACTGTGCGGGCCGTGCCCGACCTTTCAATCGATTGATCGGGTCCATTTGTAAATTTTAAAGAGGTAGTTTTGATAATGTGTTTGATCGTGTAATATGTCATACACCTACATAAAGCGTTTATATACTCGAAAAATATCGTTTAGATTTCATGCATGATAGCTAATGACGCTTCTTGCTGAAAATTACGCGAATATGTATGCGTATCTTAAATAAATTTATTCGGTAGTTTGGAGACACCTGATCAAAAGAGAGAAGGGCTTGTTTGCCATAAATTACGAGAAAAAGCTTTCGTTTTCTTGCAACGATAGATTCCATCATAAATTCCACGACATACAAAAATACGTCTCAGGTTCTACGGTGAGCGATGAAAATTTTTCGGTATATACGCAAGATATTTAAGTCCTAGCCAAATTCGATATCTCTCACACGGTAAAAAAAGAATGACCAATTCCGACGGCTTTTTTTCAATTATCGCCTGGCGCGGCTGTATAGAGAACGCCATGCGAGGGAATTCTCCGTCCGACCGGTTTCCAAGGCAACAAGGGGATTCAATTTCCAGGTGGCCGCCCGCTCCTTGCGTCGCGTCATGGAGTTCCCTGTTATCTCTCTTTCCCTTCTCTCTCTCTCTCTCTCTCTCTCTCTCTCTCTCTCCCTCTCTCTATCTCTCTCTCCCCCTCTCTCCCTCCCTCTCTCTTTCTCACTATCTCTCTCTCTCTCTGTCGCCTCGTGTCCAACTTCGTTACCGCTTCCGAATCAGGCGACGGTCTTGATGACGCAGCAATATCGCAAACATCCACGTGCACTCACGGACGGCTTTGATTAGCATGCCTCGCGTGGATTTTTTTCTAGTTTCTGAAAGGGAAGGATTGAAGTTCCGTCAGGAGTTTTTGGAAAGATCGTTTTTTTGATTGAAAAATAAATTGAAACGCACTCATTCGGTGTAGTAATATTATTAAGATGCATAACAAGGTTTGTTATTTCAGCGACCTTAAGTTGAGTAAACTCGTGTGATTTGTTTCATTTAAAAAATTCCTTAAACGGATGAGACTTGGTTATCCGGAGTTGTAAAATTTATAATAAATTCATAAACGTGTGTTGTTTCCATAACAACTATAAAATCAGACCTGAAATTAACGGATCGAGTTGGAAAATATTTTTCATTACGTAAATTTTATCTTTTTAATTGTAATAAACCTTTTCCCGATATGGATTTGGTTATACATGGTTAAACAAATATGACACGACATCCAACACATACAAAACTGAGTTATACGTGGACCTTAATTGGGCGCGCACCGCATTTTACGAATTTACGTGCCATGAGAAAGCTCGTAGCCAATAATAATACGTTAATTTCCATATGGCATTAAATATGCGCAATGAGGTTTAATCTAACGCGGCTTTTTCTATTGGCATGAACCCTGCATTGTGCATAATACTACTGCTTACGTTTATACATACCGTATTTACCTGGATATAAGAGACCTCGGATATAAGAGGACCACACTTTACAGAAGCTAATTTTGAGAAAACAATTTTTATAAGTAATTCAGGTGAAAATATATTAAACAAGATTATAGGAATGTCTTTTTATTAAATTCGCGAAAAATTGTTATCACAATGCGCAGTTAAAAAATAGATTTGATTTAAACAAGGTGTCCCCAAACTACGGTCCACTAAAGGGTTTTATCCGGCCCGCGGAAATTTTATTAAACATCATAAAATCAGTGTTTCCAATTGTAAAACATCTACATCTACATCTACATTATACCCTGCAAGTCACCTTTTCGGTGGATGGCAGGGGGTGCAGTGCACCAAGGGTCCATAGTTTCCCTACGTTATCTTTTCCTATTATGGTCTCTTATCGTCCTAGGGAAAAACGATCCTCTATATCGCTCCGTTCTGCAGTCAATCTCGCGAATCTTATCCTCACTGTCTTGCCTTCCGAAATACGTCGGGCTTCTGATAAGTCCTACTACCTCATTCGCTAGTCCCTCCGACATAAATTTTTCCAGTAGTTTAATTCTAGCCTGCAGCCTACGTTCCTCTAACGATGTCCATTTCAGATTTTCTATTAATGATGTTACGCTTTGTTTACTATCGTAATTCCTCTTTACAAATCTAGCTGCCCTGCGCTGAACCTTTTCTATCTCGTTAGTGAGTCCCTTTTCGTAAGGATCCCACACAGCTGAAGCATATTCGACCTGCGGTCGAACCAAGGATAAATAGCATAATTCTTTCACTTTTTCGGAGCTATTTCGAACTATTCTCCCTATAAAGGCCAGCTTTTTGTTAGCGGCACCTATCAATCGGCGAATGTGGGTGTCCCACGAGAGATCACGATGGATCGTGACTCCGAGGTATTTAATCGAGTCTGAAACTGGAATCTCTACTCCGTCCAACGAATAATTATTATTCAACGAGATACTCTTGGTTCTCCAGAAGTTGATGACGCAGCTTTTCTTTTGGTTTATCTCTAACTGCCATTCCTTACACCATGCAGAAATAGCTTCTAGGTAATTTTGGAGATACTGGTGGTCTTCCGGATTGCTTATTTCTCTATAGATGACGGTGTCGTCCGCGAAAAGCCTAATTTTACTTCTGACTACTGAGCTGATATCGTTTATATAAATTAGAAATAATAACGGACCAATTACACTACCCTGTGGAACGCCAGAGACAACCTCCACTAAGTTCGAAGATTTCCCATCTATAACAACCATCTGCTTCCTATGATTTAAAAATTCACGGATCCAACTAACGATTTTAGAATTTACGCCTAAGGTTTCTAATTTCGTTATTAACTTCCTGTGAGGTACCTTATCAAAGGCTTTCCTAAAATCTAAGAAGATGGCATCGACCTGCGTATTCTTTTCTCCGCTTCTCAGTAAACAATTAACAAAAAGACCGAGCTGAGTATCACATGACCTACCTTTCCTGAAGCCGTGTTGACAATCATCTAACAATAAATTACTATCAAGAAATCGCATTATGTTGCTAACGAGTATATGTTCGAGAATCTTACACGATATCGAAGTTAAAGAAATCGGCCTGTAATTTTCTGGGTTCTCCTTGTCTCCGCCCTTATGAATTGGGGTAACGTGCGCTAACCTCCAGTCGCTAGGGACCTCTGCGCGAGAAATGGATTTCTCAAAGATTATCCGAAGAAAAGGTGCTATTTCTTCTGCTAATTCTTTTAAAACGCGAGCAGGAATTTCTTCGGGGCCAGTGGCTTTGTTATGCCTGATGGAACTTAATTGCTTTGCTATTCCCACCTCAGAAAATACTATATCGTCCATCAGGTCCCCCCTTATTGCGGGTGCATAATGTACGCAATGGTCGCTGACGGCTGTGAATGCTTTTACAAAATGACCGTTTAACAGGTTGGCTTTCTCTACGCTATCATGAATAACGTCACCCGAGTCATTACGCAGGGAAGGTATTGTAGGGCCTCTACCTTGGACCTCTCTCACATAGGACCAAAACGCTTTAGGGTCCTCCTTCAAATAATTATTTAATACCTTATTCCGGAAGTTAGTAAAAGCCTCGCGCATAGTAGTTCTCGCTTTAGCGCGGGATTCCTTATACGTCTTAACTTTAGTTGCTCTATATTCATCGGATGATGTAGACGGCATATTTTTTATTTTCGCGTGGCATATTCTCTGACGCCTAAGCGCACTCCTAACATGCTTATTGTACCAACGTGGCTCTTTATTGTCGACCTTCGATTTAATTGGAATGTACTTATCGATACTCTCTAGCATAATATCCTTGAATAGTTTCCATGACGACTCAGCACCTGATCGTTCGGTCATATCACGGAAGCCAGGTAGTATTTCTCGTAGGCGCGACCTGAAGCTTGAAAAGTTTGCCCTAGCAAATATATAAAACTTTCTTTGAGGCTTGGGGTGCCTCTCGATTTTCAACTTACACTCTGCATATACGGCCTGATGATCACTTATCCCATCTTCAATGGTGACTTTGTTTATTCTTTCTGGGACGTTAGTTGCTAATAAATCTAATATGTTTCCCAATCGCGTTGGCTTTCTGACTAATTGAAGGAGAGAGTGCTCGCAGAATGTTTCGATTAATGCCTCACAGGATTCGCGTTCTTTACCTCTAGATTCGAAACATAGATTTTCCCAATCAATTGAGTGTAAGTTAAAGTCACCACCGACTATAACGATACCATCTTGATTTATCAGTCTAAGCTTTGATAATTGTTTCTCGAGACTTAAAATACAATCTACACCAGCGTTAGGTGTCCTGTAAAACGAGCATATGAACACCTTTTTGGAGCCATCTTTACCTATGCGGCACCAAACACTCTCGATATCCTCGTCACTTATCGGAATCTCACTGCTATCGTACTTATCGCTAACCGCTATGAAAACTCCCCCGCCCGATCTATTAGCGCGATCTTTTCTATAGACACGATAGTCTCTAGGAAATATCTCCTGACTCTGAATTTCATCCGTTAACCAACTTTCTGTGCCTATCACGACGTCGGCATGCAGACTGCGAATAAGATGCTCGAACTCAGCAATTTTCCTACGGATGCTGCGACAGTTCAGTACGACGACGTTTAATTTCTCACTATCACTTCGCATGCTAATCTCACCCTTGACTTTCTCTTCCACTCTAAAACTACATGCGCTCCCACCACAATCACTCCCACGACTGTATGGCGTCGCATCAAAATTGGAATTGCGACCCGTCGCGCCCTTAACGGAACAATCTATCAATGACCTATCGCGAAATTGGTGCTGCATGTCACGCTCGGTGTATATTCTATCATTAGATAATCTTGCGGGATTCTTATTTTCTACAAATGCATCGATTATCCCCTGACCCAAAACTGACCCAAAACAGGCGCATTGTTCGCATTAGAATTTTTTCTAAGATTTTTTATCCACGTTTACTTATAGTTATGTGTGCATGTATGCTTAGGTAATTATAGAATAAAATATTTTAAATTTTGAAACTTTTTTTTTCGTTCCGGCCCGCCTAGCACTTTCAATATTCTCAAAAAGTTTTGGGACGCCTAATTTAAACCATGCTAGACTAGACACTGACACTCAATGTTTTTCATTTCTTTCTTTTTTCGCGAATATATGACAACCCCCATATATTTATATAATTACACTAGCGTAATTGCCCGTTGAAATTCACCGGGAACTTAATGTATTCAACTATTTGGAAGGAAGTGAGCTAAATCTAATGTATTATTATTAACTAAGTTAACATCTTTAACGTTTTAATCCGAAAAAATTACCTATTATAGATTCACCAGATGTTGATTTTTTGTATGAACAACAATGCTGTTAATCGCCAAGGGAACGTTTCAATAAAAATGCAAAATTTTCACAAATGTTCGAATATTTTAACTTAATGTGAGCGAATTCGATTCGAAAACAAAAATCGATGGTAAGAATAGGAATTTTCATTTAATTTCCTTTAAAATGGTTCTTATCCGAAGATCGAGCGTCAATTACTTGTAATTTAATTTTGGAAAGGAAAATAAGTCTGCAAGTGTGAAAGAGGTATATTTAAGATCTCTCTTATAGGAAATCTCATACAGCGTTCTAACCAACAAACCAACCAACAGATCAAGGCTTTTATTAATAGTCTTATATATATATATATATATATATATATATATATATATATATATATATATACACACATATATATATATACACACACACACTAGTAGAAGGTGCTTGAATTCTGCAAGCATATCATCTCCCCTGGAAAAAACAGTCATTTTTCAGACATATATTTCTAAAGATTTCCGCAGCGATTTTCGTTTTTCCCTTATGTAAAAATCATAGATTAAAACAATCCCCAAACTTTGCAATTTTAAGAATTTTATACTTTCTTCATTATGGGGTACTAGTGCTACATATTTCTGCCAAATTTTTAAGTTGTAGAACTTCTAGAAGTGAAATAATATTTTTCTAATTGTTTAAATTTTAAACATTTTTAACGGCCGCCGCAATATATTTATGGAGATATTCAAATATTTGTGCAAATGCACTACTCTGTAAATAACCTGAAAATTTCAGCTTCCTAGCTCATCCCGTAGTACCTAAACAGTTATCTCTTTGTTTAAACTTTAAGATTTTTTAACGGCAACACAAATTAAAATATCAAAATTTCTATAATCTTTATTTCGTTTTTTACTAATCCTACCTCTAAAAAAAATTCAGCTCCGTAGCACATTCGGAAATACACAAACCTTGAAAATTTGTTTAAATAATTGCGAATTTTTAGCGGCTGCATTGTTGCACTTTTCAAGATTTTCCTTTTTTTAGTCGGTAGTCGGTTTTGCACAAAATCCTACCTAAGAAAAAAATTTCGAATCTCCAGCTCATCTGGAAGTGCCTAAACAAATTACCTGTTATATTGTTTCCAGCTCTGGCGGTACGCATTGCCCGTTCAATTGTTTATGCTAGTAATTGCATATACTATCAGTGGTACACTTAACTTGTTCAATTGCTTATAGATGCGAAAATATAATCCTATTAATGGTTTTAAATAATTGTGTTATTATGATAATAATTATTATTATTATTAATTTAAATGACTATAAGAACAATTGATCTTATTTAAATGAAAGTAAAGTTTTCCTCAAGTATTCATCTGGAATGAAATGTCCCGAGGGGAAGAAAGACCGGGAGGAAAAGACCAGGGGGAAAAGACCGGGGGGGGAGACCGGAGGGGAAAACCGGGGGGGAAAGACCGGGGGAGGGAAAAGACTGGGGGTAAAAGACCGGAGGGGAAAAGACCGGAGGGGAAAAACCGGGGGAAAATACCGGGGAGGGAAAAGACTGGGGGGGGGGGGGGAGACCGGGGGCGAAAAGACCTAGAACCAATTTTCATAGCAATCAATGTAACCAACTTTCGTTGCGTGATTTACGAGAAGGAATATATGAAGAGCTGAAATACTTTACAAAAAGATTAAAAATTTTAATAATGAGCTAAATTCAAGATTAATGAAACGGAAACGATATGGAAATCTGAGGTATTTGCTGGGCATTTTAATAAGAAAACCGAACATGTAAAATATTTATAGAGTGATGGATTAGAGCGATTGGTAGAATTAGATTCAAAGAATTACAAAAATAATAATAAAAGGCCAAGTTGTCCGTCCGTTGGTCTGAGTGTCAAGCTATTAAGACGCGAATAACTCGATCAAGGGTGTAGATAGAAAATTGGAATTTGGCAGAAATTTATATAACGAGCTAATTTGTTTATTTAGAATTGACATGGTAATTTAAGAAATAAATGTCCATTATTGGCGCTATTTTGAGGGGTAGATATATTGCACTTCTTCCGAATAAAACTAATAGATTTTAATTTAATGAAAGAATATTTTATGTGGGTTGAAAATTAAAAACTATATCATTCACATTACAGTATGTTCCAGAGAGTTCAAATAATTTTGGCCAGCTAATGTGGTCTCGCCTAATGTTTAACTAATAGATAATCTTTTTGTATGTAAGATTTGTATCTACATATATCACGCTGAGAGAGATAGGTACATTTTTGAGGGAGGAGTGAGAAGGAGAATGTGAGGGAGAATGGGAGGGAGGAAGAAGGAGGATGGAGAGAAGAGAGTGTGAAGAATAAGAGGGAGAGGGGGATGGAGAATGGGAAGAAGGAAGAGAGGGAAAATACGAGGGGGAGAGTGAGAATATGGGGTGAGGGGGGAGGAGAATAAAAGAAAGGGAGGAAGAATGGGAAGTATCTTAATTTAAATAATACATAAACCGCACATACCCGTCATATTTGACGGGCACGTACGCTATTATAAAATTTATAAAAGGCTACTTCTGTCCCTTTGTGGCTCCCTCTGTCACGCTATAAAAATGCAATTAACTCAACAAAAGATTGAGATATACTTTTTACATTTGGCAGGAATACTAAATTTGCATAGTTTAAGGTGATGACGAAAAAAAATCTCGAAAAATGTCCTGGTTTCGACTCCAAGGAAGACATTTCCATTTTCCATTAAATAATACTTAAAATCCACTTTTCAACGCGCAGGCTTTTATTCTTTTTGAGATCTAAATTAGAAAGAATTAACCTACGATCTTCGAATTAAAACCATATTAAAGACAAAATTATAAATGTTCTTATTCTGTTCATATTTTTCCGCCTACACTTCGAAATTCCTCATGTTAAACGTATAATTCATATATTTTGGGGAAATCTTGCCATGTTAACGGTATGTTTTATTGCCAGCCAATTACATTGTTAAACCTCGAAATCCTATTGTCATTACATTCCTTATGGGTGAAAGCATACTTGGAATGTTTTTAATACGAGTGAGAGAGAGAGAAGGAAGGAGAGGGAAATGATGACGTAAGCAACATTCGTTACGTTATATGCGAGAATGAATACATTTGAATGTAGAACATTAATCATTCGCATATTAACATTACTTAGAATCATGGTAGGAGTTCGAGGCTTGAAACTACGAACGCCTAAAAGAACAATAGTTTGTTTTTCTGCCATTGATTTTTGAATACGCGTCGAATCGATCAACAGAACAGTTTTTAACGCGAGAATTTGACGCACTCTGAGTGATTCGCATTGTTGCCGGTTTCGTGTAATTCAGTACCAATGACTTTGGTAATAGCTTCGCGTCGCATCTATCAACGAAATTTCATTTTTAAAACTTTCCCGTAGAATTTTAACGGGCATCTCCCTAGTCTATTAATAAAATGTGTGAGTGTGTGGACAGCATATCTCGAAAACCAAGAAACTTAGAGACTGAAAACTTGGTACGCTTACTAATAGAACCACAAGTATGTGCACGTCGGGGCCAGAATTTTCATTTTTTGGTGGGAGAGGTCAAGGGGAGGGGGTGCCATTTCCCATAAGTTAACACGTAAAAATCGATTTTTCGACTTACAGGCTTTTACTCTTTTGCAAATTAAAATTAAAATTAATTTACCTACGATCTTCGGACCTTGACCGTTTTAAAGAAAAATAAATAGCGTTTCTTATTCTTATCGTTATATTTTGTCTACGATACAAAATCGCTCAAGTTATATGTTTAAATCGTAGCTGTGTTTTTGTGTTATTTTACGTGTGTCGCTTCGACATCCCCGGAGCCTCGCCAACCTGAAGTCGTCTGATTGGTGAGTGCTCACTGGGTTTCCTCATCCCAACACCTTGTTGACATCCATATATATATATATATATATATATATATATATATATATATATATATATATATATATATATATATATATATGAATGTGACTAATACATGGTTCAAAAACCATAAACGAAGGTTATACACATGGAAAAGCCCAGGAGATAGAATGAGATGCCAAATAGATTACATCCTTGTAAAACAAAGATTCAGGAACAGCATAAAGAACGCCAAGGCATTTCAAGGAGCGGACATTGATTCAGATCACAGCCTTCTAATAGTTGACATGAGTACAAAGCTCAAACAAATAAGAAAAACGAGAAGAGAAAGACAGACCTGGGACCTAGAAAAACTGAAAGAAAGGCAGGATGTAGTCAGCATGAAGTTGGAAGATAACCTAAGAAAGTTGGAAAACAAACCGAAGACCGTTGATATAGAATGGGATGAAATTAAAACCAGTATCAAGGATACCTTGGATAAAGAGATTGGAAAACAAGAGAAGAAAATCAGAAAACCATGGATCACGAAGGAAATGCTGGAGAAAATGGATGAGAGACGAAAATGGAAAAACGTTAACAGTGAAGAAGGTAGAGCCAACTATAGGCGTATAAACAATGAGTTGAGAAGGGTAACAGATAAAGCTAGAGAAAATTGGATAAAAGGAAAATGTGATGAAATAGAACAAATGGAGAAGTTAGGACGGTACGATATGATGTACGCTAGGGCACTGGAATTAGAAGATAAGAAGTCTAATGGAATTTGTGGTAAAGGAATTATGAATACGGATGGGAAGATAGTCTCAGAAACAAAGGATGTAGCACAGGTATGGGAAGAATACATTAAGGAATTATACGGCAAACAGGCAGGAGCGGCAAAAATAGAACTGGAAAATGAGGAAAACATAGAAGAAGACAACTTAGGACCAAGTATTATGGAGAGCGAAGTAGAAAAAGCGATAGTGGAACTAAAGAAGGGGAAAGCCACGGGCAGCGATGGAATACCGTCTGAGATACTTAAAGTCATAGGATCAGAAGGGCTAAAAGCGATCACGAAATTAATTAATAAGATTTACGACACGGGAGAATGGCCTCAGGATTTCCTAGAAGTAACAATGATCCCTCTAAAGAAGAAGCCAAAGGCAATGCAGTGTAAAGATTACAGAACTATAAGCCTTCTGTCACACACATCGAAGATCATCACGAGGATTCTTAATAAAAGGCTGGAGAAAAAGGCAGAAGAAATAATAGGGGAAGATCAATTCGGTTTCAGAAAAGGACGAGGAACTAGAGATGCTATAGGAGTAGTTAGAATCATATCAGAAAGGGTAATAGAATACAGTCAAGATATCTGCGCATGTTTCATAGACTGGCAGAAGGCCTTTGATAGAGTAAATTGGGTAAAGTTGATGAAGATATTAAAGGATATAGGTGTAGACTGGAAAGATAGGAGACTGATTAGGAATCTATATGAGAATCAAGTTGTAAAGGTCAGGTTTGAGAATGTGGACACCTGCGGAATAAATATCGGTAGAGGAGTAAGACAAGGCTGCTGCCTATCGCCAACCCTATTCAATATATATGGAGAAAGTCTAATGCAAGAAGCTTTAGATGGCACAGGGGATTTCAAAATTGGAGGAAGGATTATAAGAACAGTAAAATACGCAGATGATCAAGTACTTCTAGCAAGAAAGAAAGAGGAACTACAAAAAATGATAAATAGACTAGTGATAACAGGTAGAAAATACGGTATGGAAATAAATACAGAAAAATCCAAGGTCATTCGAATATCGGGTAAAGAAGAGAATCTGAACATAACTATTGGGGGAAAGCCATTAGAACAAGTTTCAGAATATAAATACCTTGGAAGTATCCTAACACGAGAGGCAAAATGTACGGATGAGATCAAAACTAGAATAGGAAAAGCAAAAGCGGCTTTCAGGAGAAAGAAACAACTACTTACAGGGAATATAAGGGAAGATATCCGCAAGAAGTTGATAAAATGCTACGTATGGAGTATAGCATTGTATGGGGCAGAAACATGGACGCTAAGGAAAAATGACATCAAATACTTGGAAAGCTTTGAAATGTGGACTTGGAGGAGAATGTTGAAAATAAAATGGACGGATAGGATGAAAAACGATGAAGTGCTACAAAGAATAGGAGAGAAGCGAATGATTATACAGACTATCAGAAAGAGGAAGGCTAACTGGGTTGGACATTACATGAGGAGAGAGAGTATGATTAAAGATGTGTTAGAAGGAAAACTAGATGGGAAAAGGGAAAGAGGTAGGAAAAGGTATCAGCTAATAGACGATTTGAAAGGGAAAGAGAGTTATCAAGATATGAAGAGGACAGCGGAAAATAGGAGTATATGGAGAACCAGGTTTAACCATGAATAATCACGGACCTGTCTACGGACAGACTACCTATGATGATGATATATATATATATATATATACACACACCGTATATACTCGTGTATAACGCGCAGTCTGAAGACCAAATTTTGAGGCGATAAAGTAAGGGGTGGGCGTTATACACGGATTACAGTTTTGTGCAGTTAAAATAAAAAATTGAAGTACCGTCCTCGCATCAAATTCTCGCTTTCTGGGTTAATTGAGGGAAAAACCACGCTAATTATAGATAATTCAGCTTATAAATATATTAATTAAACCTATCAAACACCTAATCACTTCCTTACAATCGCATTTCCATCCTTTGCATCCGCATTTCATTAGCTAATCAGCTGATTGCTGTAGTCTCACGAAAAATCGCCAGGTAGACTTCCCGCAAAACACGTATCGGAAACAAAAAACATAGTATATACTCTTATTGAAATAATTTTTTTAGTTAATGAATATATTATATATATATAAGTAACGTTGCAAGTAATTTAAATCCCATAGAATTCATCTTCCTCGTCGTCTTCAGCACCAAATATCTATGCGAGGAATGCGACCGCGATATGCAACGAAATTTAAGATTTCGTGTTAAATACTGTCGTTAAATATCGCTAACCATTCAATTTTCCGTAAATAAGTGTTACGTGAAGTTTGATAAGTTATAATAAATTGACGTGTTTAAAGTTCTTTCAACATTTGACCTATAAGCCTGAAGCGTTTGGTCTTGTAAGCAAATTTCCGCAACTCCGAATTTTGAATTTTTAAAATTAATTTTCGGAAATTTTTACGTTAAGCGGACTTGGCCGACCCGGGACGGGTCTGTATTTATTTGTTTATGGAACTCTAGTTAATACCTAACATGACAATATAAATCTAAAATTTTGTTCTTATACGCCTCAAAAACTAGGGTGCGCGTAATACACAGGGTATACGAAAAATTCTGGATTTTATGGCAAAAAGTATGGGTGCGCGTTATATATATATATATATATATATATATATATATATATATATATATATATCCAGAATAACTTCCTATCATTCCAACGATTGTTTCGTTTGTGGTGCGTCCTGTTTCGTTCGCAACTGTATACTCTCCGTTAGAGCGAAGTTAAAAACATCGTGCTCACGTTAATTTTGCCCATTACGCGAATGATGAATTAAAACCCGTCGTAAACGGATACCGTCGCGAAAGATAGGTCGAGAACCGGAGAAAAAATATCAAGGACTTTAGTTGATAAAGTCAGTCGGAATTGTTTATGCATTCCATGGAAACCGGTCTCGATGGCATTTCACGACTCGCGCATCAAGTAGATGCATGCAAATATCTCTCTACCAGCCGGGATTATGAATTACTCGCGCGCTCCGGATCGCTTCCAATTAGAAAGATGAATTTTGAACGCTTCAACGTTTTCGGTCGTTTAAATTGATGCTGGAATGCAAAGTTTGATTAGAGGGTTCTCACGGATAAATAGATGACTCCATCAACATAATCACGGCTAATTAATCGATCGATAATTCAAATCTCCTCTTTCTCTCTCTCTCGGTTTCGGTTCTTCGCACGGAAAGTGGTTAGTTTTCGGCTCGTTTGTCGGGATCATTTATTCAAATCCCGCGAAATCGTTACATAACTTTAAAGTGAAACGCTGAAGTGCAACTAATTTACTAACGACAAAAATTGCGCAGAGACAGAAATATCATACTTATAAACGTGCGTATTTACATGAATGTGTGTAATGTATTTCATTATTTTGTCTATTTTTCTTTACTTTGAAGAGATAGGTCACCGAGAAATGGTGTCCATTTCCGTTTTTTGTTTGATTTGGAAATCGGGGCAGTATTTTAAATTACCTTTAGAAAATCATGCATCAGTTAGATTGCTTATTATATTCCAGAGAACCAATGATACAATAGTTTACGTTGAATTAACTTAATATCTGAGATTAGGTCTTAATAGTGATATTCAGTGTCTCAAGATGTTTCCTAATGATATCTTAGTGTCTGCCTATATTGTGAATCTGTTGAGAATTAATTTAACTTCTCAATGAAAGCGTTCTAAACAAAATCGCAAGTAACTTAATTTAGTGTATTAGGTAATGTATTCCCATGCTTATCGGTATCAATTAATCCTCCAATATAGTATATTTACAGTTGAAGCAGAGCCAGTTGATCGCTCGGGACCGCCAAAATGAATTTGAAGTCTCCAAAAACAATTTAAAGTCCTAAAAAATAATGTGTGCCCTCTTTAGCCATGGTCCTCCCGCCTCGCGGGAGTATCCGGTATGCCACTGGCGATAGTTAAACGTATTTCTGGTAGTAGAAAAAATAGCGATGAGGTCGGTGGTAGTGATCCGTGTCTAGTAGTTTTGGGTTCCCGGTAAAAGGGAATTAGATTTTCAAATATCCCGGGGAACTCAAGAAACCGGGAATAAGAATGATTTTGCATTTTCATTATTTAATGCACCATTTTTCATTTGAGAATGATATTTATTATTGATACAACCTAAATACATTAAGTCTTTAATAAATTCCAATGAGATGTAATGCTTTATTTGCGACAAATTGTTAGCAAATTCAATATTGAGACGCACTTTTACTTGCGCAACCGATCTTTCTTCGATGTTGACGATGTGGAGGTAACAAGAGACCAACTACTATTAGTAGTAGTATCCTATATTTCAATTCCCTCAAAGTTAAAATTGAGGGTATAAAATGTATGAAAGAGGTTTAAAAGCAATCTAAAATCTATAAGAGCCTTCTTATGTCTCTTTGTGGCTCCCTCTGTCACGTTATAAAAATGCAAATAACTCGATCACGGATAGAGATACATTTTTGAAATTTAGCAGGAATACTTAATTTACATATTTTAAGGCGATGACCAAAAAAAACTCGAAGAAAGTCCTGGATTCAAATCCAAGGGAGACATTTCCATTTTTCATAAAATAACACGTAAAAATGCAATTTTCTACGTGCAGGCTTTTATTTTTTTGAGATATAAATTAGAAAGAATTAACCTACGATCTTTGGATTGAAACCATATTAAAGACAAACTTATAAAGTTTCTTGTTCTGTTCATATTTTGCCGCCTACAGTTCAAAATTCCTCATGTTAAACGTTTAATTCACATATTTTGGGGAAATCTTGCCATTTTAATGAGATGTTGCCTATTCTATTGTCATTACATTCATTATGGGTGAAAGCGTGCTTTGAATGCTTTTAATACGAGAGAGAGAGAAGGATGGAGAGGGAAATGATTTTCATAGCAACCAATGTAAGCAACATTCGTTGCGTTATTTACGAGAAGGAATGCATTTGAATGTAAAACATTAGTCGTTCGCATATTAAAATCACCTAGAATCATCGTAGGAATTCAAGACTTAAAACAACAAACGCCTAAAAGAACGAAATTTTGTTTTTCGGCCATCGATTGTTTAATACGCGTAGAATCGATCAACAGATCAGTTTTTAACGCGAGAGTTTGACGCATTCTTAGTGATTTGCATTGTTACCGGTTTCGTTTAATTGGGTACCATTTATTTGGATAATAGCTTCGGTTCGCATCTATTCACGAAATTTCATTTTAAAAACTTTCCCTTTGAATTTCAACGGGAATCTTCTTAGTTTATATAACTTTGTCAGAGTAGCTAATTTGGTCGATTAGGGGAGGAGGGCGGGGGGAAGGAAGATGAATAGGAGGAGGTGATAGTCCACTTCAGCGCCTAGTTTCAGATTCATGCAACCATTACTTTTGGACCTTTTTTTACTAACGACATTCACGGGCGCGAGAAGGAGCCATTTTGACATTGTATTAGCTTTCCAGTAAAATTGAATTAATATCAAAAACGCGACCTGATACTTATTCTCAAACACCTAATAACTCAGTTACTAAATAGTATTCACTGAAAAAATATATTATGTATTCATCAGAAATTCTATTGGTACAACATGCATAAAATCAAAAAAATCAAAACTAATTTTGATTGTTCATCATTTGGGACTGAAATTCGGAGGGATAACTAAAGAACCAGCTATGAAGGCAGTTCTGGAAAAGCTTGACTCGGCACAAAATTCAAACGAACAATTGCGGGAATCATTAAAAATTTTCACGGGAGTCGAGAATAAGAAATATCGAGTCAATTCCGGGGAGCGGGAACTCCCGGTTCGAAAAGTGTTGCGTCTACCCAGAAATGCTGTTGAATCTGGGAGAGACTGAAAATACACCTCGTTTTTCGGGAAAAAAGGATGGGGAGTCAAAAAATGGGAAATGGCGTGAAGTCTAGGGCAGGTCTAAGGAGCAAGCTCCAATTTCGGAGAAAAGGTCCCCAAGTGTAGTGGAGGGAGGGTTAAACATAAAAAGGGCGTGGCATCGGATGAAGGATGTGAAACAAATTAGTTACAGCATACTGCTGAAGTGCAGAGGAGAGAGGTCCCTGTGATTGGTAGCACTTTAGTACATCCGGTGTTTGACACCTAGCAGTCTCTCGTCCAAGACTAACTCTCGACCATACTGCTGCAAGAATTTCGTTCGCATGGTAATAGTTTTGATGCGTTTGTGTCGGGTGGCAAAAAGTTTCATGGCGTGAAGTTGGCAGTGTGAAAGGGGGCTTAGTCTTTGTCTCTATGCGTTTTAATACTGTTTTGTGTTTAATTAGTTTCGTTAATTCCATACTTATCACCCGGTGGATGATCGCGGCAATTCTTTTCCGCCACTGAAACTTTTGTCTGAATGCGGCCCAGTTTGTTTATGCCTTGTAGATGCCACAATTTAAAATTAATACTCTGCGACATGACAGAGTCATCTATTGCTTAATCGTTTTTTTGGAGTTTTGCACCAAATTCATGTGCCTTTTTCCGACTCGACGCGATTATGGCAGGTTTTTCAAAATCATGTTAATGATTTTACAGTAAAATCATTATCGGAAATTCGATGGGAATGGAACACTTTCAAAATACAGAGAGTTTCTTGATGCAATTCAGAGATAATCGCTTTGAATGTTTGAAAATCGCAGCAAAGGAGTTTGCAAAAAACTTTAAATGGATCCAGAAGTAGCCGTTTCGTGAGTGGAATCGTCTATTTGATGAATAAAAATAAAGAAATAATTTCCACATGAAGCTGATGGAATAAATGTTCCTGAGAAAATATTACGCGTCGGAGCTTTTAATACTTTATTGGACCAAGAAATGATGTCACTAAGGGAACGACATCGGATGTTGAAGCGTTTTAAAACTTCGGCTTTTTGTACGGTATTTCGATCCTGAAAAACATGTCTGATGGTGATTTTCTTAAACAGCGAAAAGACCTGGAACTATTGCTTTCGGAGCAACAGGATGAATTAAAAAGTTACATTGAAGGGTTAAGCCTGTTTACTGAACTTAAAACTTCACAAATAATTCCGGATTAATGGAGAACGGCACTGGATGCCTTGCAATATATTTGTGACAACATTTTCATTAAAATTAACCCAAATATTTGTAATGTGTTTGGAATTTTAGTGACTATATGGATCATTGTAGCTAGTGGTGAACGTAGATTTTCAGTTAAAATTAATTAAAACGTACTTGCATTCAACGATCACACAAGAAAGACTGATTGAGCGTGCTATTATTTCATTTGAAAATTCTGTAGCACCATCGCTCGGTTGTCCGACTTTAATCGTTGATTTTGCAATTCATAAAGCAAGAAAAAAACTTTTTATTTATAGAAGTTTGTTATAAGATACGATAAAATTCAAACGTTAAAATTAATGCATTATGTTTTGAAATAAAACTTTTCATATAATTATTGCCTTTTTATTTGTATAAATTAACAGTTATTTCTCACAATACTGAGTATTTAATATGTAATGTAAAAGGGGGCCGCCAATTGTATAGAACTAGTCCCGAGATGAAGAAGAGTAAGCCAAAATTTAAGGAAAGACTAAAATTTGGAGTAATGGAACAAAGAAACGGGGAAAATATATCCTTGGAGTTATACAGCATCTTATATCCTAATGATTAATGCTTAAAATACCATGTGTTCAAAGGACACCAAAATACATTCTCATAATTATGCCTAAGGCCATCAGCATATTCTATATCAGATTTTGAAAAACAGCCCAATATCCATAAAATAATCACAAAAAATTTCAGAAAGACCCATTTGAAATTTTGCTCGACATGCATCATATTACTCACACACATGTACAGTTTTTAATCTTCTCTCTTTTGACTGTAATACAAACTAATCCAGATATATAAAGAGCAAAGATCTAATCATCACAAAAATGATACATAAGACAGAATAAAAATATAATAATAATCATCGAAACAAAAAAAAACATCAGAATTCACTCAGAAGAAAACATTTTGAAATTTCCAAGTTTAACATCATCTCATTCGCTCACTCTGAAATACGAATACTTTCAATAATGATTCATACCATGGTGTATCATTCACGCCATCACATGGAACACCAGTCTACACTATCATATATCATAAAGTTACATTAACTATAGCTGCAAAATATTCATATTTTATGTCCAAAATCAAAAATGTATGCATCAGTCATCATCCAAGTCATCTTGTGTGATGAAAATCCCATGACTCCACCTGCTCCACTACTTACCACAATGGACTGGGATCTGTAATGCAGATAACCAACAGCCAGAACCCTCCCATGACTCCACCTGCTCCACTACTTACCGCAATGGACTGGGATCTGTAATGCAGATAACTGCAATGTTGAGTGCTGGTGGGCACTGGATCAACACCATCTTCTTGCTGCATGCCTGGATACTGATAACATGAATGGCAACAAACATTTCAATGCATTGGAAACATTATATACATGATAATCGCCTCATTTTGTACAATCACTTCTGAAGTATAAACATACAGGATATGTAAAATATCTTTCGATATAACACGGAGGTGTCCAACCTTTTTCAGTAATGTGCCACATATTATGTTGAAAAGTGTCACGTGCCACCCATTGGTGGATCCAAGGGAGACCGATCCCTCCCCCCTTTCCCGAATTCATCTTAAAACCTACTCCACATCTTGATTTTTCTTTGGCAGCATAACTTCATATTTCAATATTTGACATTGAACTTTTATTAACTTTCGACATTATATATTAATTCAATTTTATTTGGGTTGCATTATTTGTAAATATTAAAAGTTATCAGTAAAATCGCCGATCCCTTGGGAAGTTTTTTGATCTGCTCCTGGTGCCACCTAATATTTTTGCCAGCTACGTAAAGAATTACATGCTACGTACGTACTATTATTTTATTATTTACTACTATTATTTTGAAAATCACTTTCATAATATTTTAAGGTTTTTTTTCGGGAGGCGTGACAAGGGCTTCGTGTGCCACTTGTGGCACGTTTGCCGCAGGTAGGCCACCCCTGATATAACACTATGCATGGTTAGAGAAAAGTGATACAGATTGATTTATTTATCAGTTTTAGTACTTGGTTCCCTAAGAAAAATGTAGTTATTTTTCGTAACAGAAGCTTTGGTAATTGTGTATGTCCTCAAATAAATTTATACGCAAGTATTATATGAGCCAAGATAAAGCCAAATAAATTTCTCTCACTTGATAATTTCACATTTGTCACCAATCGAGGATTTATTCACAAGGAAGTCCTAGGCGCAATACATGAGTACTATATGTATATATGAACCAATCTAACGAAAATATTTCTAAATGATAAATATCTTAAGGAACCGTGAGAAAAATTTAAAGACTTCCTAAAAAAAACAGAAATAAACTCAAATCGTAGCCTTCTGATATTGGATATAGCCAGGAAGCTCCAACAATTAAGAAAATATAAAGGAGGGTTGCCAAGACGTAAATAACCATCGATTGTTTACAATAGTCGCCGGTAGGTGGTGTGGTGATGGCAGCTAAAAAGTATGTATATATTTTTTAAATATCTCTTAAACAATGCATTATGTGGGGAAATGTTCCAACCAGTGATTGTAGAAAATTAAATTTCCTACAACTTTTATTCCAATTCTTTCTTACGTTATTCATATATTAAAGCAAATATGAAAAATCTGATGTGGCCATCACATGACCTTCTCCATACCTGTAATATTTCTAAAAATTTCAAATACGTTAAATGACAATAAATATTTTAAGGTACTGCCAGAAAATAACAGAAATAAACTCAAACCGTAGCCATCTAATATTGGATATAGTCCCGAAGTTCCAACAATTAAGAAAATAAAAGGGAACGTAAAGTGTTTACAATGATCGCAGGTAGGTAGTGTGGTTGTGGCAGTTAAAATATTAATTTTTAAAATATGGGAAAATTTTCCGAACAAACTTGCAGAAAATTAAATTTCCTACAACTTTTATTCCAACACTTTTTTACATCAATCAAAATTCAAGCAAATATTTAAAAAAACAGATAAGTAACAAGAGTAAACGTCCACTTCCGGTCGACCGATTTTTATCATAAACTAATCTACTCTTTTCCCTTTAACAAAAATGTCAAATATAAAATTTTGCGTTGATCCGATTAATGGTTTTTGATTTACAGCACCCACAAGATTCGAGGCACAGACGCACCCACAGACATAATCGAGAAAATAGTCATTACGTGTTCAGGAGACCTTAAAACATGTATTTCCGTTGAAATCTCGAATTCGATTTTTTTATGAAAGCTTTCTCTATACTTCGTATATGTAGAAAGTAAAAAGATGATAGATGCTCGAAATGTGCCCATTTTCTTACAAAGAAAGCATATAGGAACCATTGCTCACTGTTATTACTAATTGACTAGTTACTATCCTTAATCGACCCTCATTTAAATTAAACCTATAAGATCCCTAATATGCGCAGATTCACTAAATTTATGTAGTGCTGTACAACAGCTCTAGTATTAGACAGAATCATATGCAACCCACGAGTATTAGCATAAGTAAATAGGAAATGAATTTACGGCTATGCCGTTAAATACAGAGATTACACCAGCAATTATCCTCGATTGGGAAATACAACTACATCAGTCCAAACTTCTGACTTTTCATCTCAATGCCTAACTAACACACAAATACCGAAAAGCGTTAAACGAGGAGGAATCTATGCCTAGAGAAAACCGTAAATGCGTTTGAAAATTTCTATAGATGATTGGGAGATAATGAAAAAGGCACACTCCCAAAATCTCTGACGAAACGCATACAAAAACTCAATATTCAGTAGAGAAAACAAGTCGATTGCTATATAGAGGAGACGTTTCCCATTGCAATTCAGTTCAAATGACCGCTCTTTCCCTTGGAATTGAAAGCCGCCGCGCGACTGTAGGAGGGGTGCACCTTTCAAAATTACCCAATGGAGGTAGCACACTTAATTCGTTAACCATTGTTTTATATGGCGTTTTCCAAGGGCAAAAACCATCCTAAGAGGAGCCGCAGCGCAGGTGAAAAAATACTGTTTTTATAAAAAATTTCAGTTCATATTTCAGAACATTTGCATAAGTAAAGGCGAACCTTCGTATTTCATAACACTTGTAGGAGTGAACGTGAACTTTCGATAATTCAAGTCACGAGCAAATTTGACGTTCTAGTCACTTTAAGTGGGAGGAGTTGAGTTTAGGGCAGCTGTTTCCAAACATTACCAAGCCGCGCCCCCCTCACTCTATAAAACCGCCTTTGCGCCCCCCCCCCTCTATATCACGTTCAGTCAGAATTCATAAACAATACCTTCTGGACAAACAGTTGTAATTAATACAACCACTGTAAGAAAAACAAGGAGGCAAACGATGTCCCAGTTAATTGAGGGCTAGGATTTGACGGCTGAAAATTGTAGGTCTTACAGTTAGGATGGCTAAACGGATGAAAAATGTACGTGTAATATTTTGTGCCCTTCCTATCCCCCCCCGATCTATACCCCTCGCCCCCCCTCCCCAGGTGGTCGCGCCCACAGTTTGGAAACCACTGATTTATGGAATCGCACGTAAGCGCTTAAAGAGCCACAGGTTTTCGAACACCTTTTATTCCTGAAACCTTAAGATCATATTTTAAAGTTTTTTCACACACTGCAGAAAACAAATCGTATGGCTCTATTAAAGTACATACGAAGTAGCATTGGGACATAATATCATCTACTTTATAAATTATTCCGTTGTTTTAATTTTTTAAATTGTAATAAAAACTAATGAAATGAGTATTCATTTATTAATTTATAAAAACTAAGCTAAAAAACAAAGACCAATGACCGTTATCTTTTGACTTCCGCAAGGAGAAAAACGTAATTGCGTCCCGAAAATTTCTATGGATGATTGCGAGAGGTTGAAAAAGCCATACTCCCGAAATGAATAAAAATCTCGATGTCCAATAGAGAGCAGAGGTCACTTTCCAGGTAGAGGAACTGCTTTCCTTAGCAAAAATACCTCGAACGACCGACGTACCGCTTCCTTGGAATTGGGAGCCGCGTAGCGCATTCGATTCGTTAACCTATGTTTTACATGGCATTTCCCCGGATAAAAATTCAAAGCCTAACCCATGATAATACCAATCCTGCAAAACATTAACCAGAAAGTCATAGAATGATGTAAAATAAGCGTAAAAGCGAGATACAACATATAATAAACAGTCACGAAAATAAAACGAGGTGCGTAAATAAGACAAGTAAAAAAAATTATTCAGTCGGCGTAGTCATCGTCACTAAGCACGTTTTACACAATAAATAAATACTATACATAAATTCATCTATAAATGCCATAAGATAACTGCGTCAATAAATGTCCAAAATAATACACTGGTCCAATTGCAATGTGTCGACATCATGGCATCCAGCATAAAAACGAACCATTATAAAAAGAAATTTACTCTTGACAATAATCTAAACATAGCATATAAAAACCGACAATAATACGCAATACTGATTAATACATTCGTCCAAAATCATCTCCTTAGCAATAATGTCTTGTCACATAATATCACACCAGTGCAAATAAGTCAACAAACGTCTGCACAGTATATATAGACGTTTCTTACAGAGGAGGAGGAGGATATAGGAGGATACTAATGTTTAGGCACTTCCAGATGAGCTGGAGATTCGAAATTTTTTTCTATGGTTGGATTTTATGCAAAACCGACTAGAAAAAACGAAAATCTTGAAAAAGTGCAATAATGCGGCCGCTAAAAATTCCCAATTGTTTAAACAAATTTTCAAGGTTTATGTATTTCCGCATGTGCTACGGAGTTGAAATTTTTTTTATAAGTAGAATTCTTAAAAAAACGAAATAGGGATTATACAAAATTTGATATTTTAATTTGTTTGGCAGTTAAAAATTCTTAAAGTTTAAACAAATAGATAACTGTTTAGACACTACGGGACGAGTTAGGAAGCTGGAATTTTCAAGTTATGTACAAAGTAGTGCATTTGCACAAATAAACATTTGAATCTCTCCATATACATATTGCGGCGGCCGTTAAAAATGTTTAAAATTTAAACAATCGGAAAAATATTATTTCACTTCTAGAAGTACTGCAACTTTAAAATTTGGCAGAAATGTGTAGCATTAGTACCCCATAATGGAGAAAGTATAAAATTCTTAAAATTGCAAAGTTTTGGGATTGTTTTAGTTTATTATTTTTGCATAAGGGAAAAACGACAATCGCTCCGGAGGTGAAATATTTAAAATTAAAAAAATATTTGTAATGATGAAATATGAAAAATTAATGTTTCTTTATGTTGAGATGATATGCTTGCAGAATGCAAGCACCAACTACTAGTGTGTGTGTATATATATATATATATATATATATATATATATATATATATATATATATATATATATATATATATATATATATATTTTTATATTGCTGTGTCCCTTTTTGGTGTTTTAAAAATATTCTTTTCCTCCGTCCGGCAGCACTCCGTATCTTCTCCCCGGTCTCTGGATCATGTGGTGCCGCTTGATGATCCACTTGGAATTCCTTTACACGGAATAATAACTGACCAATTCCTTTTTACTTACTTTTTATTTCAATTATTCTTTCAATAGTAACAATCGCCGTACCTTTGAGCGAGCTACTCGATTCACCCGCTCAATAATATTAAAGCCCTATTTCGATCACCCTGACTCGACCCACGTCTATTTCCTTGACTGGTTCGTACGAGAGAGAGAAATCTCTTCACATTGCCCAAATCAACAATCTCCTTTCTTACCACCCCACCTTCCCTCCGGTGGCGTCCCTCATTACTCATCGCGTCCTCATTATTGCTGCCGTTTTAATGTTAATATATATTCTATTTATATCTCTTAAAAACCCCTATATCAGCGCGTGGGTCGAGTTTATTACCTTATTGTTACTATTACGCAGTAGCGTACAAATGCCATTTATTGATTTTTAAACCCTTGAACTCAATAATGACTCCCTCCTTGATAGAATATTATTCATATTATAACCTTTATATGTCAAAATATCACAACATAATATATGTATGTATATACATAAGTATATGGTCGCGTTTCAATACGTAAATGTTAAAAATGGCGCGATCGAAAAGATTAAACCTTGGGAGGGGGAGGGATAAACCGAACGAGGACCTCGTCTCTCTTCGAAATCATGAATATTTCAATCTGGCTCGCCCATCTCCAGACCTCAAATATTTCTTATTTATTTCAATGCGATCCTTTTTCCTTTCCAAATTGGATCCCGTGGATTTTTCTTTCTATTCTGCTTTCTCCTCCTTACGACAAACTGTCTCGGAATTCTTTCTCTCCTTCGCGGATATTCAATCCCGTGACATCAATCACCGTTTCCCTCTCAATTTACGTTTATTCCGTCATATATTCTCGTTTTGATTTCATTGCATCCCCTTCGCTATGCTCGAAATATTCGAATATTTTCATATTTTTTAAAAAGGAATTTCTCTTTTCTCTCGGCTTTGGTTCCAGATGGGCTATATTGCTATAATCTGATTGTGGTGTTGGCGTAAGCTTTGAACTACGAAATCCTGGAAATAAAAACTATGGAAATTATCATTGTGTGAACTGGAGACGATAATGCTAATTTATGAATAAGTTATTTATATTTATACAAATTTATTTGTATTAAAATGCGATTTATTATTTATATTGTATTTAATACAAATAACTTCATATGTGTATAATGGAATTCCACCAAATACTTGAATAATAATAATAATCTTTTTTTACTGCAGTTCATCAAATTTTATTTTTTTAATATGAATTAATTTGTGGATTTGTTTTTATGCTTTGTTGTTTTAAAAGGAAAACATAAAGTTTCTAAAAACTCATCCGATCATTCTATCTCTGCATTTCAAAATTATATCTAACTTCTTCGAATGAGACTATCGCGCTTGAAAGGGTGTAGAAATTGAACAATATTCCGCACAATTGAAGACATTAATATTCAGACAGTGGTTTCGACTTGCAGAGGTATTTATAGAAAATTGAACTTTATAATTTGATACCATGCGGGCATAAAATTAAATATTTTTTGCGGCATATTTTACTAAGAGTATATAATGAGAATTTTTTTAGAAAATTTGATTGTTTTTACGTTATTTAAGATGCCTCTAACTAAAAATGAATAACACTTGATTTTCTGGATTCGTTAATCGTAGTTGTGCGAGTGGAATCCTTCAAATCTAATCTATAAATGTTTCGCGTCTTCAGTGTTTTACGCAGAGCCCAAACAAGAGCGTACGATATACAAACTCCATTCAATAGATTTGAAATGAATAAATGAATAATAGATAGTAGCTCAATAACTTTGGCCAAAACTAACAAAGGTGAAATACTCCTTTAGCCAAAACAACTAGAGGGCTACAAAACCCAATGCATTTCGCCCACAAGGTGAGCATCGTCAGGGGTAAAACCTGTTTCAACAGTGACTGGGAGCCAACTGCCAGGTTTGAAACGGAAAGTATTAAGAAGACGACTGAGAAACAAGTGAAGCGCGGAAAGATTTTTCGGCGTGTGTGTCGTTTAAATCTGTCAGTTTGTATAGGGTCTTGTTGAAATCTGTGTCCGTGTTCATAAGTGTATCGCGGTTTTTGTAAATGTGAAGGTTTTCTAACGAGTTTAGTGAGTTATTGGCTGAAGTTATCAATGTTAAATCGTTTACGTGTATACTATGACCTGTTTCAAAGATGTGGTTGGCAACGCTTGATTTTTCAAAACGATTATATTTATAGTGAGCCATGTGTTCCTTGAAGCGTGTTATTAGTTTCCTTCTTGTTTGTCCTATGTACTTTTTGTCGCAGTGTGAGCATTGTATTTTATAAATACCGGACTTGTTCAAAGATTCTGTTGTGTCTTTTGTACTGCCCAGAAAATTTTTCAAATTATAAGGATTTGTATATGTTATGGTATAATTCTTATGTTTAAAAATTTTGTTCAAGCCTCTGTTTAATGGTGGAAAATAAGGCAATTTTACATATTTGTCCTCTTTTTTGTTGTCTAATTTGAGGGAAGTGGCATTGGACAAGGTTTTATTAAAGTTATGTTTTCTCACTAATTTATTAATTAAATTATTATCGTATCCAAGTTTAGCGGCAATTTGTTTTATGTGTTTGAGTTCCTTTGCATATCTGATTTTATTGAGGGGGATGTTACATAATCTGTGTGTTAAAAATTGAAACAGCTATTTTTTGGTTCATAGGGTGAAAGGAGTTGTTAGGAATGAAGTTATCAGTATGTGTAGGTTTTCTAAAAATGTCAAACTCGATGTGTTGTCTATTATTTATGATAAGCAGGTCCAAAAATGGCAAGGTGTTGTTTTCTTGAAGTTCATAAGAGAACTTAATTGAAGGATATATGTTGTTTAACTGATTAACAAATTCATCTACATTTTGTTTCTTTAAATCAAAGATTGTGAATATGTCATCCACGTACCTCAACCATATATCTGGAAAGTAATGAAATTTTTCTTTGCAATCGTTTTCAAAAGAGAACATGAAAATGTTGGTTAGAAAAGGAGATAGGGGGTTTCCCATAGAAGTGCCTTGTGTTTGTTTATAAATTTCATTTTTATATAGAAAAACGTTCTGTGACATGCATAAATTAGTAAGTTGTAAATATTCGAGAACAATTTCATCTGAAAATTTTTGTTTTAGTAACAATGATTTTAAAATTTGGGATGTTTCTTCCAGAGGTACACTTGGGAAGAGACTTTTAACGTCAAAGGAGACCAAAATCTCAGATTCTTTTAATATTATGTTTTTTAGTTTGCTTATCACGTCATAGGTATTTTTAACAGAGTGTTTGTCGGGAAGGGACATCTGTTTGAATTCACTATTAAGCCATTTGGCCAAGTTATAGGTTGGGCTATTTATTCCTGATGCAATTGGTCTCATGGCTTTGTCATCTTTATGTATTTTGGGGAGACAGTACAATTTTGGTATGTTTGGGTTTGAAATTTTTAACTTGTAGCTTAATTTATTATCAATGATGGTTTTACTTATGAACACGGACACAGATTTCAACAAGACCCTATACAAACTGACAGATTTAAACGACACACGCCGAAAAATCTTTCCGCGCTTCACTTGTTTCTCAGTCGTCTTCTTAATACTTTTCGTTTCAAACCTGGAGGTTGGCTCCCAGTCACTGTTCTAACGGGTTTTACCCCTGACGATGCTCACCTTGTGGGCGAAATGCATTGGGTTTTGTAGCCCTCTAGTTGTTTTGGCTAAAGGAGTATTTCACCTTTGTGAATAAATGAATGTTAAAAAGATTTCTTTATCACCGAATGCCGCTCCATGTATCTTTTGAGTCTTTTTCTATGGACACAAAAATGGAAAATTAATCCTAAAATGCTTCGGAGGCATTTCTGAGAGACGGAAAAGGTACGGGAATCTTATAAGATTTCCACTGAATAGTATTCAGCTGGATGGGTTCTAGTGTGCACATTTCATCCGAATGCAATAGGATAGCGTCGTGCGAGATTCGCCTCTCGTATACGCGAGTCAGACAGTATAGAGCTTCTTCTCGTCTTGATATACATATCAAAGGGCAGCAAAAGAGGCAGTATTTTCTTAATCTCGGAAAAGTAAATCGCGTCTAGCGGTTTTTAATCGAACTTCTATATCTGATGGATGAAAAAAGTATCGTGGAGTAATAGTATAAGCTCCGGGCTTTGTATGCTAATGAAAATTTGTAATATTTATTCCGTAAATGTGCAAATAATACGATGATAACATTGACCCCTAAAGGTTTTATCTCCGTGTACACACTAGGCTTGCTCACGAAACTCCCAATAATACAATATTTTGGATTATTAAAAAATGAAGATGGCATGTACGTGGCGACGTGTGTGCCCAGAATCTTACTGTATTTGCGTTCTGATTAAAAAATAGCACGATTGAAATTTTATGTTTTCTATAGTTTATTCATATCATGCAAGCGCTTCGGGTGTTTTTTTGGTGAATCGAGACCGTTGCAAACGCATCTGAGAACATCAGGAGCAAATAGGCGGAAGCGGAGAGACTTACGTAGTAGTTTCACCCTTTGACTTATTTGGCTTTCGAGATGGAAGGTTAAAGGTTATATATATATCAGTCGTCCTACTTTATTGCCTGAAGACAAAAAAACGCCCTCCGGCAACCGAATTCTATCCAAAAAATTCCTCCGTTTGCCACCTGCCTCCAACCGAGTTAATCTACCTCTTCCTTTTCCCTCTCCCTCTCTCTTTGATTCCGAATCTCCTTTTCATCTCCAATTACTTCACGCTCCATTTCGTTCGTCAATTTTAACCGTCCGACTTAATCTTCCATTGGCGAACCAATCTCAGAAAGAAGGATATGAAAAAGACGACGTAATCCTTTCCTCTCTCTATCTCCCTCTCTCTCTCTCTCTCTTAATCTCTCTCTTTGTGGCGTGAGAGAGTGATCTCGGCCAATTTAACGTCTAAATGGCGGATAAATTTGCTCTATTATTGACGTGATCTGGGAATATTCTTCGTATCCTAAGATCGGGGAAATTTTGTGAAAAAAATCGACAATTGATCCACGGATTATGACGTCGTCGCCGCCTGGCGCAGATTTTTCTGACGACGGTTAAGAAGCGTTTTGGAGCAAGTTCAAGGAAGAGGAGATCCGTTTTTTTGGGTCGCGATAAATTGCTCCGCTAGGTTTTTAATTTCCGGACGCAAAAACTCGGGTTGCTCTATTTGCCTAGAGAGTGATGTATAGGATAAAGGATTTTGGGATTGCGAAGAAATCAAATACCGACAATCTCATTTGTGTGCGGGAAACAGCTTCATGCTGCATAGCGAGGACGTTTGTTATAAAAAACGACAAAAAAATTCCGGCTTGTAACCTGTGGAGTTTGCCCTTCCCATCAATTGTAGACCTGGCTCTCCTATAGCACGGATTCGCTAAAACACACGGTTTGTTTTTAGCAGCAAAAATTCAGATCATGTTTTGCGTTAACGCGGTTTAGTCGGACCTCAGATGTAGGATATTTGATTGCTGAGCGTGGGAAAAACATTTTGTAGTGCCCGAAATGTTTGTTTATAAGTTTAGATAATCGACAAAAACATTTTATTCGTATATATTCGTGCATCGGAGAGAGGTTAGGGAGCTTTGTGTCTGGAGGAGGGTGCCTGAAGCAAGCTAGGTTCACACAACATGGGTTCGCACTACACGCCTCTTCTTCAGAGCGCATCCCTTTGTTATTGGAGTGAATGTAGATATTGCTTGATCGAAAGGCAATGGTTTACTTCACGTGTGCGTGTGTATGTGCAGAGCCGTAGTGACCCAATTTGGCGTCCTGGGCAGAGGTTTTTCCGGCACCCCAAAATGAACCAAAAAATATTAAGAACATATTTGTTTAAAAAAGGCATTGTGTGAAAAACAAAGATTTGTTTAATTATTTTGAATGATTTATTTTTAGAGCTTTGTTTGCAAAAAACATTACTAACTCATTGAAATCTATATTTTTGGCAATATTGTATTCAATAGATGGCCAAATTAGAAAGTCTCTCTTGGTTCGTTGATGACCGTTAATAATTGTTTATTAATTTCGATTTACTGAACGAGTGCTCGCCAGTTGAAATTGAGGTAGCAAATTTGAGGAAAATTCTTAGTGAAATTTTAACGTTAGGAAACAAACTTAACAGTTCGTATGAAAGAAAAATTCCAAAATTTGTCTGTGTAATTTTTAGGCTGCTTTCCAAAGGAAACATAGCCTTATAAAATGGTCCTGTCTGTGTATGTGTATGTCCCCTACTAACAAATTTTGCACCATTGGGCCGATTTTCATGAAACTTGGTATGAAGCTCGTGCTGCCTCAGGGCTATTCTTTATTTGGCGAAGGTTGAAGTTCCGGGTTCGATTCCAGGAACGTTTTTCCCTATTTGTTTTACATAGGAGTCACAAATCCATCTTGCAAAGGTTTTTTTCTTTAATACGCTAAAATAACTTAAAATTGTGATATCGGAGCGAGATTTGTACTGTTCTAAGGAAAAAAGAATGTAGATTCTAAATCTTATCGCCGGATTTTAATAATTGATCGTATTTTCTTTAATTTCTACTAAAACATAGCGTTTTTGCGTTTTAAATCGCATTTTATCGGATCGTTGTAATGGAGACGATTATTACCGAACTCGGCTTGAGCATAGACGAGTGAACAAATGGGTTATATTCTTTTCCGCTCAAATACTCTTCAGCAATGAATAGGTGAACGAGACATTAGCGTACAAATAGTAACATTTATTAAATTCGTTTATTTAAAAAATATATACGCGAAACATAATGTCAGGAAGAGATTTTGACATTGCTTTTATTATTTTAAACCTGATAATGCTGTATTAATTTCTTTTCCAATTTTTCTGTATCGTTGATAAACTATAATCTACAAGTGGTACTTAAGGTATGAGAATTCCTTGGAATGGAATAACTAACACATACTGAAGCATTTCCTGTCAATATAAGTACATCTTCAATTCGGGACGTCAACTTTGGGAAACCAACCTGCATTACTCCTGGTTTGGACTTCTTGTTTCACTCTTTATTGAAGGCAAGTGGTGTTTCAAACTGCAAACTTCTGCGATTGATTGGCGTTCATCTACATCATATTTTCGCATATTAGCAGCATTTGTACTCATTTTTTTTATTTCATCTCCATTCACACTATATAAAACGCAACTTAAAAATATTAATTTATTGCCGATTTCATTTAGAGATGTAAATCATTCTGCCAGTTTTGTATCAAGATAATTATTTGCCGGATTCACTCCATCCTTTACGGTATTTTCATTTGTTTCTGGTATTGAAAACATTTTAGCTTCCATCTTCTCTTTAATCTTGTTTTCTTCCTCTTTTTTCAGCAGTTCAGCAGGCAATCCTTCTTCAATCCAAACTTTCTTTGCTTTTTAGGCGCGTTCCGCTTCCAGCATAAGAGCCCATTAGCATCGGTTTGTTCGTCCGTCCGTCCGCATGTTCGTTCTCGGCTTCTACTGAATGGATTTTTATGAAATTTGATATTAAGGACTTAGAATCGAAGACAATAAGAAAATCGCAAAAATAAATCACGTAGACCAATCAGGGGTACCACTTTATTGGTGACAAAAATGAACTTGCCGTTATTATATCTCGTAAATGTTTGGTCAAATTAAAATAGTTTTCAAATAAACTTGTATAACTAGTAACGTAGAATATTTCCTTTCCTATACGTTTTTATCGTAGGAGAAGCCGTAGAAAAATCCATGTATAGCTATCTAATTTTTGTCAACGTAAATAAGCTTATTGGTTACTGAAGTAAATAAGATCTGCTATAATTACAAAATTCATTTAATTCTTTACGCGTGCATGACAGATTTTGTAAGCGGAAGGAAATGGATTCTCTGCGGCGAAGAAAAGAACATGAACGTAAATATTACAACTACTGAACACAAGTGAGGTATGTTTTAGGTAATGTTCGATTGTTCGGTTGATTAAAACTGATTAGAAAATAAATCACTGAATATAAATTGAATATTTCCCTGGAATCATATCTGATATATCGTTTTGCAGTATTTAGTAATTAAAATTACGTAATATGTTTATTGATGCACCAACTAAGAGGGGGGAAGAAATTTTTAATAGACAAAGATACAATCGGGTCGTGGTGTTTTGCTGTTTTATGATGTGTTCGGTCAAATTATATCGTATAGTTTCAAATACTCCATCGCACAAAACGCGCCTATTTGTGATACACTGTACACATTCCTAAATTGTTTCATACATTCGTGACTAAACTTTTCATAGCAAAATGCGGATCATTCGACGACTTTTCCACAGCTGTATCAGCACCATGAAGAGATTTGGTGACTCTGTTGATGTTCTGGAGACAGTCATCCCAAAAATAACAGAAAAAAATAAACTGCATGTCCATCTGTTTTATCAAAGCTTCAGCATCTGAACATCATGTATGTTCATTCTTCATTTTTGTTAACACCCGGTAAACGCTCTCCCGTTGCAACCGTAGAGAAATCCACAGCATTTGTTTTCGATGACCGTCGTGTTGCGAAAGGTTTTTTCTATCTGGTGCGTAAAAAAAATCAGTTTACGAAACTGTACCCTGAGCACGTGTCCCGGCTGCTCAGCCCTGACCACGACCCTGTATATGCGCAAGCATAACGACAGTGTCACAGGCTCTAAGCGAATGTAACTATTCGCAACGCTCGCGATCGGAGATAATCTCGTCGCATTCGACCGCGATTGCGTGAACTCCGAATAATATAAGAAAGAAAAACTCGCCATTTAAAAATTCATTCCCGTGGTAAATAACCTTCCGAATATCCTGGATGATCCGGAGCCGTAGAGTATCGACCATTACGCCCCACGCATTCACTCGAATGACAAACAAAAGTCGCGGTTTTCATAGTCGAGAGAATTGTTTTCCGGCTTTGAGCGAAGTGCTCTGAAGTAGAGGGACAGGACGAAATTACAAAAAAGGGCGTTTTTTTGCTGGATACGGAAAAGAGACAGAGAAAGAAAGAGAGTGAGAAATAAAAAAGAGAGAAAGGAGCGCCAGACATCCGTTGGTCTCGAATCTTATTTTTTCGACTCCGGACGCAAATCGAGTTATTATTCGCAGCCTCCCTCTCCGGCAATGGGTGGGAAGGGGACAGACGCGACCGGAGCCTTTTTACGTCGTCTTCCGTAGTTGCGATCGATTACGAAATTCAAAAAATATTTTTTTTATCGACTTTTTTCCTCATAATACTACGAAGCGACTTGCTTATTATGAGGTTTATCATGAATGGTAAAATTTGAATTAAACCCCATTTTTGGTTCAATTTTACCGAAGAGAACATCCCCTTTACCGGAGTTATCAAGTGTACTTGAAGGTGTATCTCGCTAATGATGCGCGCGCATAAGTGGTTACCAAGGGCTTTCTTACAAGTGAGAATTTCGCAGTTTCGACGGTCAGTTGTAACAACTGCGCTAAAATCATTGATAAATGGTTTTGTTTTATTCTTCTAATCATAAATCATTCCATATTGACACATTCTTTGCCAATACGCATTCGGAAACGTACTTCGGCATGGATTATGCCTTTCCACTACTGTCTTATGACTCTATTTCCTTCCATCCGTTCCAATTAGCTTAAATAGCGGCAAAAAGAATGGGGAAAACCAGAAATACATTTCGGTTATAAACAAGATGTCCTTGGTGATGATCCGTGAAAATAATTTAGAATCTTCGATCAGTGAATCATCACTAACAAGAAAGAAAAAATGCACATAAATGCACATACTGTTTTTCCAACCTTTCATAACTATTGGCGATATTATCAGTTAGATCACATACCTGAGGCGATCCCATTAATTGATATTTTTAACTCTTTGTCGTAATAATAATAGTGAAAATCATTATAGCAAATCTCACAACTAACGACCTCTACTGCGGCCGTCGGATTTGACCCCCAAGTCCAGAAACTCACGAATCACCGCTCACTGTTTCGCTATTTAGACATTTACTTGCAACTTAATAGAATGCTTCAAATAACCCCGTTTTCTAAAATACCCCCTGCATATTGTGTGGTCATGAAACAATGCTTTATCTTCCTGTATAATGGCTCTATTTAGCGGAGCGATACCGTATCTCTATTTTCAGCTACCTCGCTGCACCAAATGGTGTTGGTTGGGAGGTCTATTATTCGAGAACAAAATTACACTGATACATCCATTTCATTGGTCCGACGACAGTGATTTTAATTATTTGAGAAAAAGCTACAAATCATTTGCACGAATTCTACTGCGTAGGAATTTTTTTGACGGCCTGAATAATATAGTACGCACTTGAACGCATTTGGCAAGATTAAAAGAATTAGGCTTTCTTTCCGCCTAGCAATTTTAAAAATATATTTACTTGCGTCAACTCAGGGCGATAAATAATATAATTCTCTCGAAATACGCTTTTCACGGTTGAATGCGAAAATGAACTCTAGATGAATCGTGCCAAAAAATTTATAAATGTCTTATAAAAAAGTTTAACATGGAAAAAACTTCAATGAGTACTCGGCAATATGTAAATATGTATCTCGATCTCTCCAGAGAACTAATAATGATTTCCAGTTAAATTTTATTTCGCCTTTTTGTGCATCAAAAGGTTTCTCATTGCTGCCCAAATATTTTAATTATTTATTTAAAATATTTTTCTCGACTGAAGTTAATTACAGTTCCAGCGGCTTAGCTACGCCGCCGCAGTCACGCGGGGAGGGGGCAGCAGGGAAAAGGGTGCCCAATTACATTAACACAGGAAGGATCATCTTTTGCATCCATTCCATCGTAAGGTGCGCTGCGCACAATCACGCAGTCGCATGATACCAACAACAGCCTCAGTCAGAGCGAGTAAACAAGAAAACTGCAATGCGATTGTTTTTTAATGGAAGCGAATTATAATGCTATCTAAAAGGAATTATAAATTAAAAGTTGACTTGCGGATTTTTCCAGAGGCGTAGCTGGGAGATATGGCGCCTATGGCAAACTTTTAAGGAAACACTTTGTTTAAGTATAATATGATATTTCCTACGTTTCGGTAAAGAGTATTAGATTTTATCAACAATAACTTTACCATTTCAGTATTAAATTAATACTTATTAATGGGAAAATAACCTGCTGGCATTTTTTGCGAGATCGATTGGCGCCTATGACAGGTGCACCTTCGCCATACCCTAGTTACGGCACTGGATTTTTCCCTCCGAGTTAAAAGACAGAAATTTTTGTGGGTCAAAATTACAAGATTTGTCATTAAAAAATTCGCTTCGTCGAAACGCGATCGGCTTTATTGCGCACAAATAATCGTGACGTCATCACAAGCCACTTGAAGTTCAGCTAACAATGAGATTTCAAAGGAAAACCCAAATAGGTCAACAAAGCGAATCGTTCCGGTTAGGAATGCGCTTTCTGTGGAATAAAATCGATATGTCAGAAAGGATATAATTAATTTTTTATTTGAGGAAATAAATTCACATCCTCGGGATCGTGAGTTCTCGAAAAAATCATTATATTCACAGGTCGATTCCTTTCGTTTGGTCGAGCATTCACTTCGCTTTCGTTTTGAGCTTTTCGACGTTTTTTTATTTGAAAAATCGCGTATGTATTCGGTTTGTCTGTCCGGCTGTCTGTTTGGGTAATATCTCTGGAATCCTGCAGCCTGGAGAAGAAATGTTCAGGATGCGTTTTTCTATATGAGAGCTGAACTGTAAAAATTTGGTGGCTCTAAAGTTAGCTGTTGGGAAGTAATCGGTGTCAACATCGGAACTTTGCTGATAACTCGAGAAGTTATGCTAGAAAAAATATTTCTGCAGAGAAGCATCGGATTTCAAAACTACCGGAGATCGATTCCGCGGAAAATTATTCTTAAATACAGAATTTTTTATTTTTAAATTTTTTGTTGCTTTTTTGGCAGGACGCTGTAATATTTATTTCCGATAATTTTTGTAGAAAAAGCGCCTTATGTAATTTGCACTGCAATTATTCCCTCACTTTTCAGTTTTTCCAGTGGAGTTTTAACTTGCCATTTCCAACGACCCTCGAGCCATCTACTCTCCGACGACGGTAACGTCTTGCGATCTATCGGACAAGCGACACCGCGTCATCTCCAGTGGGTCGCTTTCTCAGAGGCGAAGTGGACACTTGAAACGGATCGCAGTTCATCGCCATTCCACGTTCGGAGAGCTAACGTCAACCCCTTCCATTTGCCAGTTTCCGGTTCGTGTTTAGACGCGATTGAATTCTTCTAACAGAAAGACATCGGATATGCCTTCTCGGATGACTATGACGTCGCTCTCGAGAGGGTGGTGCCGCAAACAGCGTCTGTCGCAAAAGCTGAGCTCTTAATACCAAAAGACGCTTTAGCTTTCGGAGATAATGCAAATTTTAAGAGATGGAGAACTCCGAAAAGTTTCTGAGTTTCCAACGCCCTATCCTCGAACTGGAGAAAGATATGATATGGCTCACAACGCTCGATTACAAACTTCTTTGTCGCTATTTAGTCTCTTATAAATGAAGGATGGATGTTCCCTCTGCATATATATATATATATATATATATATATATATATATATATATATATATATATATAATGAAGATGCCCGTTGAAATTCAACGGGAAAAGTTTTTGTGAAATAAGAAATTAACATAAATATACCTTGACTTTCTTTGGATGGCAAGAAAACAAACTTTCGTTCTTTTAGGCGTTCGTTGTTTCAAGTTTCTAATTCCTGCGATGATTCTAAGTACCTAATTTTAATATGCGAATGATTAATATTCTACATTTAAATGCACTCCTCGTAAATAACGCAAAAAATGTTGTTAACATTTCTTGCTATGAAAAGAATTTCTCTCTCCTTCTCTCTCTCGTACCAATTGTAAGAGCATTCAAAGCACGCTTTCACCCATAAGGATTGAAATAACAATAGGATTTCGAGGTTTAACAATGTAATGGGTTGGCATTGCAACATCCCGTTAAAATGGTAAGATTTCCCCAAAATATGTGAATTAAACATTTAACATGAGGAATTTCGAACTATAGGCGGAAATAGATGAACGGAATAAGAAATTTCATAGTTTTTTCTTTAAAATGGGCTAGATCCGAAGATCGTAGGTGAATTATTTCTAATTTAGATCTCAAAAAGAATAAAAGCCTGCAAGTCAAAAAGTCGATTTTTAGTGTTATTATATGAGAAATGGAATTGCCTACCTTGGAGTCGAACCTAGGACTTTTTTCGAGATTTCTTTTCGTCATCATCTTACAATATGTGAGTCGATCATTCCTGCCAAATATAAAAAATGAATCTTGTTCTATTATCGAGTTATTCGCATTTTTATAGCGAGACAGAACCACAAAGGGACAGAAGTAGCCTTTTATTATTGTTATATATATATATATATATATATATATAAAACAATAATAAAAGGCTATATATATATATATATATATATATATACACACACATACACCAGGTAGGATCCAAAAGTTTCCGACCTAACAGGTTAAAACCAGTTTAATCTTGAAACGCTGGTAGTGTGAGGTACCTCCATCTATTTGTGGACAAATATGACTTTCTCCCGCGTACCTGCCTCAGTTGCTAGACACATTCTAGTTAGACGTGTTGCGCAATTTTGCGCATGTTTAAAATCGAGTACCGAGCCGTTATTTAATTCTTGACTAAGGAAGGCCTTACTCCCAGTGCTATTAAAGAGCGCTTGGATGGTGTGTACGGCGAAGCTTCCCCTTCGTATTCCACCGTGAAGGAATGGGCTAAACTTTCGTTTGGGCCGAGAGAGCATCGAAGACGATCCACGTGAGGGTCGGCCAGTGGAGAGAGAACATCTCTCTCGTCGAGGCGTTTGAAAGTGAAGGAAATATCAGCAAGGTTGGGGCTTTCGAAAACCACCTCTCTTCGCAGTATTCACGTGCACCTTCACATGAATAAGGTCAGTGCAAGATGGGTGCCCCGACTTTTGTCGGCAGTTCGAAAAGAACAGCGCGTGACCTTCTGTGTGAAGTTTTTGAACCTGTGCCGTGCCAACCAGAGGGAAGTACTGGAATCCATCATCACGTAGGATGAAACTATGGTCCACTATGATATACACATATATATATATATATAATTAAATAATAAAAAACTGATGTGGCCACCACATGACTTTCTCCGTATCTGTAATATTTCTAAAAATTCCAAATAGGTTACATAATAATAAATATTTTATGAAACTGCGAGAAAATTTTAGACTTGACAAAGAACAGAAATAAACTCAAACCATAGCCTTCTGATATTGGATATAGCCACAAAGCTCCAACAATTAAGAAAAGAAAAAGGAGCGTTACTAAGACGTAACTAAGCGACAATTGTTAACAATAGTCGTCGGTAGGTGGCGTGGTGGCGGCAGCTAAGAATATCAGATATCTCTTAAACAATGCATTATATGGAAAAATATTTCAAACAATGGTTGTCGAAAATAAAATTTCCTACAGCCTTTATTCCAATACATTTTTACATTAATCAAATATTAAAGCAAATATATCAAAATAACGGATGTCACAAGAGTAAACACCCACTTCCGTTTGACCGATTTTTACCAAAAACTAATCAGTTCCTCTGACTTTTATAAAAATGTTAAATATAAAATTACGCGTTGATCTGATTAATAGCTTTTGAGTTAAGCACCCACAAAAAGCTATCACACACAGACATCGAGAAAATGGTCAAAACGTGTTCAGGGAACCTCAAAACGTGCATTTCCGTTGAAATCTCGAAGTTGATTTTTTTCATGAACACAATACCTTCCCCTATACTACCTATATGGAGAAAGTAAAAACAATTTTATATAGCCCTGCACTGTTTTCAATGCTTTTCTTATGGGTATTCAAAATTGGACCTGGTAATCAAAAACACCCCTTAAATATTACTTTTCTGGAATTTCGGATTTTTTCCAGAGATTATACCCAATTTCCTATCTTCATGCCAAATTTCAGCCCTGTAGCACTTGCAGAAGTACCTTAGGTTTTATATGGAAGAAGCAGCTATTTATAATGATTAGATTAGATCAGCGGTTCCCAAAGTTTTCTTTTCGCGTACCACCGAAAACGTGGCAAAATTTCTTCATACCACGTAGTAAGTATGAACTTAAAAAATTTTCTTTACTAACGAAAGAGGCATTTTCAAAATAATATAAGATAGGCAGATAAAATAGGTAGTACTGAAAAATTAATCATTTTCTCGCATTTATCATACTTAAAATACAAAGAAAATCAATGTGATGGATGAGCTTGGATATACGTATAATATTTGGTTCAATGTTAGTTAACTTCCAGCGAAGGTTCGGTCCGAGGTTCATTCTTGTTCGATTTTTGTTTTTAATTACCAACATAGTAGAAACCACCGTTTCACATAAATAAGTCGTGCAGAATGGGATTAGAATTTTCAACGCTATCTCAGAGAGAGAGCTGGTATTTTTCCCTCACGTTCATATTTTCAGGAATGGAATTAATTGAAACGAACGAGTTTCTCGCCCAATTCAGTTCAGAATAATTTTGTTTAAAATAGCAACGTGAAAACGCAAACAGACGAGTAACGATACGTCGGCAGTTGACTGTGAGACATGAGCGGCGCAGCGGACGCGTCCAGACGGTGCGGGCAATAGTCCGTCCCACTCTGTGGTCATTCGTTCTGCAGTCCCATGGGTGAATGCCGACACTAAACTCGCGTACCGCTGGCAGAATCTTCGCGTACCACTGGTGGTATGCGTACCATAGTTTCGGAATCGCTGGATTAGATGATTTTGTGTAGATAAGCCATTTTGGTGTAAATTTACTCTACGTGTTTAACGCTGTCTCTTCGTTAGAAGCGGAAAGTGATGCGCCATAAATCTCACGTGGTAAATACATATATGCAGGCAACGACATCTTATTATTATCGCTTTTCCCTTTAAAAAATCGCCCATGTATTCGGCTTGCCTGTCTGTGCAGGAAATGTCTCTGGAATGCTGCAACCTTGAGAAGGCTTTTCAGTATAGATTGGCCCATACGAGAGCTAAACATGCTAAAGGTTTGATGGATCTAGGATTAGCTGCTTGGGGCAATCGGAAAAAAGGTAAAATATATGTGCTGTTACAAATGTAGCCAACCGAAAAACATCGCATCTGCGATTCTTTATTCCGCTGAAAAGATAGCAGTCGGTGTAAAAAAAAGCTTCTTAGGTACTTTTGCTCTGCAATTCTTCCCTCGTTTATAAAACTTCATAGTCCAAAATGGCTAAAATCCTCAACTAAAACCGACTAAAAATTTCAACGCCGATCTTATGGAGAGAGTATGGGGGAGGAGGAAGGGGGGGGGAGGGGGGAGACGAATATGATCGTCTCTCATGAGGATGCAAAAATGAACGATGATTGGACTCATTTTCTTCCGAGGTCGACCCCTAGCGTCCTATTTCAACTCGCTTGATGAGTCTTCCGGCTGTTTATAACTAGTCTTAACCCAACTCCTGCAAGAAAGAGTCCGTTCTTAATCTGAGAATGAGAGTGATTGAATTTTGCCATTCAGATTCGGCATCGTTGAATGTAGAGAGAGAGAGATGGGTCAAGGCCTCTCATTAAAGTTTATTTTGTTTTTTCCTCCGACAAACTCTCGAGTCTATTATCGTCTAACGATGGCAATCGTTACCTCTCCTGATTGAGCCTTCGAAGTAAAGAGGATCGCCATTTCTGAACGCGAATAACGGAAGCTACGAAAGCGGAGTTTTTATCCTCGCTTCCACTCGCCATAGTTACCGAGGAGAGTGGCCTTCACGACGCGAGCGAAGTTACAATTTGTTAACTCTTGGAAGGTTCTTTGATTCACCCTGCAGATGCCGTTAATTCTAAAAAAATATGCTTCATTTTCCCGTGACCAACGTTTTCTATAATTACGCAAAATCCCCTCTCGTCTTACATTTTTTCGTAGCCCTCTTCAAATTCCTTCGACAGCCATATTTTCGTAAATTCCAATTTTAGTAAATTTAATTTAATTTAAATAATTTTAATTTATTTATCGAACACAGAATTCTCCAAAAGCCATAAAATGGTTGTGAAAATCAAATGCTCATTTCGGTGACAAGGCAGTCACCATCGATGGTAATTCATCGACAGTTAATTCTAGAAAATTTATTATTGCTTAAAAATGTATTTATGTCATTATAGATAGGTACCTACATGCGTCTTTCGGAACAAATAAAACAAACTATGTAAAGAATTCCATTATGTTACTCGAAAACAGTATGGAATTCACATAGTTAAGGCTCTAAGGGGGCGCAAAGGATTTCTCATATATTTACTGTCCGTTTAACCACCCTAATCTTGAGACATACAATACACAGCAGCCAAATTCTAGCCCTCAATTGGCTAGGATGTATCGTTTGTCCAGTAGGCATTGTTTATGAACTGCAATTCAACATGGTATAGAGGGGAGTACGAAGATAGTTCTCTTAGGTGAGGGGGACGCGGCTTTGTAATGTTTGGAAACCGCTGTCTTAGTCCATCCAACGACATGTGATAATAAAAATGTAACAAAACACGGAACAAAAAGGAGGCGATGAAGAACAAAAGGAAATGTATTCCTCAAAGTAAAAAATTACGGCCCTCATATATATGCACGATAAAAAATGTGTGCAGACGTTTTTTAAAGAAATTAGATCGCTTACTGGTCTTTAAAAATGGGTTTTTCTATCTGACGACTGTTCACATAATCTCCCTAAAAATATTCCCGCGGACGCCTTGGTGCTTTCGGGCATAATGTCGTCGACCACTTGCCTAATTATTGTATTTAAAACTCTGCTCTTATTGAAAAATAAGCACTTAAGTATCAAAATTGAAAAAATAAGTGCCGTATTTTAAAGCGGTAGTATAAAGTTCCCTCCGCGACCTTACAATAACCGCCCAACAAGGAAATGCAAGGACTTCGGAGGCTCACGCGGATCACGTGAACATCTCCCCCTCTTTATTTTTCTCAGGTTTCATCATAGTTGCCGCTTGCGTCATGACCTTCGAGGCGCGAGACAGCGCGGCGAAGGTCGTTCCCGCGAGGTTCAGGCTCCAGCGACCCAGGAGCCCTATCAGAAGGAAGAATGTCACTCCGGCTGAACTCCAGGCGCCCGGTGTGAGCGGCAGCCGTCGCAGCGCCGGCAGTCAAACCCGCTGGGGAGATAACCAGGAAACAACCGATGACGCGTCGAAACAAGGAAAGCCGTGCCCAGCCCTCTCCCCTAGGAGACAGTCGCACGACGTGTCCAAACTGGGTAGGGTACCTTCCGGTCCTCACCAGAACCACCAACAGCTCCTCCAGCTTTTGGCGAGACGGAGGAGGGAGGAACTGATATCGGACCTGACGAACTTTTCCAAACAGCCTCTGGGTGCGCCTCACGCACCTCTGAAGAGGAGCCCTTCGGCACCCAGCGCACTGCACCGACTCCATCGCCTCCCCCATCCTCCGAGGCCTCCAGACGCCCTCCTCCCCTCTCTGCCTCCCTCTCAGCCCCAAGAGAATTCCCACGCGAAGGTTGTTCGAACTTGGAGCCGCGGTAGCAGGAGGCATTCTCCGGTTTGCGGGGGGAGGAGGCAGCATCCGGTGCTGCGGAGGCAGGCGCTTTCGGTGGACCAGGGAACAGCCGCGGCGGCGCGCACCGTTGCCGCACCTTACGTGGTGCACGATTATCCCCACCACGGTAGCCACGACAGGACGAACGAAGGAAGTCAGGCAAGCATAGGACAGCCCAACCACCGTAGGACGGCTACGGTGGTGTGCCACCACGAAAGCTATTCCCCTCTGATTGGTTACGGTAATGGGGGTGACGAGGCGAGGGAGGAGGTGAAGGAAGAAGATGAAGATGAGGGATTGCCGAAAATGGGAGATTCCAAGGAAGAAGAACAAGTGGGAGAAGATGTTGGTGCGGTAGGAGGTGAAGCTGTCCTTGTCGAGGTCATCGCTAAAGAAAGCCCCCTTCTAGGAGCTGTGGGAGGGACAGCAGAAATGGCTGAGGCAGAAGCTGTCAAACCATTCCCTGAACCTATCCCTGAAGTTCGTGTAAGACCAATGTTGGGACAGAGGGCTAGGTCAGAGACGGCTAGAAGACACCAGTTAACTAGACAGAAACCAGTTAGTGGAGATGGCAACGGTTAAAATTGGAGGCTAAGAGCTTATCTGAAGGTTGTTGCCTCAAAAGCACAGATATGTGCTTGGCGTTTCCATCCTGAAAAATCCCAAGCATTTGTTTGACATTTAAAATATCTATTGTGGCCTAATGCGATGGTTTCTCAAGGGTGAGAAAGAATGTCTGAGAAGATTGCTCAGTATCATCAACCTAGAGTAATCATAATGTAATGAACTTCCTGAAAAAATAATCAGAGCTACTAATTTGGTTTTTGTATTCCATGCACATGTAGATCATAAAGGCATACATTTGCTGAAAACAAACTCTTAGGCCTGTATACCAGATTCAGGCAATAACACAGTTGCACTCAACAAGAGAGTGAAATGGTTTTTAATCAACGGCATGGCTAGTTCTGAGCATAAGATACAAAAATATAATAGCTCAAACTCATTTCAAATCTGATATGAAATTTTCATACACGATTTGTAAATGTAGTATGAAAAACAATATAATGGAGAAGAGCATAAAATTATTTTAAATAAGAATTTGTTACTTTTGACAGTTATCACTCAAATGCTACTGACTCCTCTCCCCAGAAAGAGCTTTCCTATTTCCTGTGAAATAAAAGAGCATCAGTAGCATCAATGTGAACAAGGTCGATGTTTTGAAATTTTTTAAACTTGAAGTAGTTCTTATGTTACTCGATTTTTCTGTATATTTATATGAAGATAATTCATTCAATGTATATTAACATAGATGAATATACATCTCACAGCCAAAAGGTGAATTTCATTTCTGGAATGTTTCCAAAATCATAGAAGTCAACCGAGAAAAGACATGATGAGAAATTAAAATTCCATCAGGAAGAATACTTCAGCATATGTACAATGGATAGAATTACTTCATAAATTGAAAATTCATCTTTAAATTGAGATCAATCCATTTCAGTCAATTATGGGACAAAAATTATTTTCAAAAATACATTCTCAGAAATGCAATTTACATTTACTACAATTCATTTTCTTTAAACAGCTATGATAAAACTAACATATGAAGGCTATTATTTGCAAAACTTATCCATAATTACCAACAAATAGAAAGCAACATAGTTTGTGTAATTTACACTTTATTAATTAAACCTGAATAACTAATAAAATGTAAATAACACGAACTCAGATACTATATATTCATCTTAATTTGAAATAACATTTCCCTAACTTAACAATAGAGAGCCATTATTCCAAACATTACAATATATTTAATTTTAAGATAATAACCAAATGCAAGAACTTTTCCAGAAAGGACAGAATATGACATGAAAAGTTTTAAGAGTTCAGAAGTACATTAATACTGGCATTATGGAGTAATGGTGTGAAAATATGGTAAAAACAAAAGTATTAGGTAACTGCTTCTAAAATTGAAATTTTGTTGAAAATATGGTCTTATTTAACTTGTTTAAAACCAATTAGCTTTAGTTATATTCGTCTTCTTATAACATTTCATTTGATCTATGATATTCTCTCATGAAAATGATGACCCTATGAATATAATATGTCAGGCAGACAGAAGCTTCAGATTATATTAGTGTATAGCAAGAAGCATTTCCAGTCTTGCATTTAAAATGTGCTAACAATATTTTTTTATTATCCTCACTGGTTGTTTCTGCTTAAATGATTGAAGATAAAATAAGTAACATTGATCTGTCAAGGATTCAGAGAATCCATTTAAAATTATAGGAAAGATCATTGATCACCCAAAAATATTATACCGAAAAGATAAAAATTATGAAAATAAGTTATTGGCACTATCTTATGAATTACTAAGAACAACATTGCCATCATTTTGTTTCATTATAAATTTCATATAGTATTTCATCAATTACCAATAGTTTTACATGTGACATTGGTTTCATAAACTAAATGTTGCAAGTGTGGTCTAGAAGAACAATCCATATAAAAAATAAAGTAGGAACCTATTGAATTCCATAAAAATATTAAAATCATTATTACACAAGTGATGCAAGAGAAATAATGCCTCATTTGTTGTTATTAACTGTTTCCTATTTTAATAGAATACCCCAATGGATATATTAAGAAAATGAAATGTTAGACATTAGAAAAAGTTAAATTACAGTTATATTTAATTAATTTGCCTTATCAAAAGAGTTTAAAGTCTACTCAGTCTTAGTACTACCACAGTAACCATTGAGGAACAAAACATCATTCTCTTTTAATTTTGGATAGCAGTTATTCCATAATTAAAGGCCCAAATAACAATTCACGATAAATTTAATATGGAATCAATCTTAAATCTGACACAGAGAAACAAATTATCTTCATCATTCTTACTACCAAATATCTGCTCTTGACAAAAAAAATGACTGTCCTTGGGCAGAATTCTGCACTGATCTTGCAGGTCTTTGTAATTGATAAAATTGATCAATTAAAAGTAATACTTCAATTAGCTAGCATTCTAATATTGACACAACCATGAGAAAATCTGTAATGCTTCTTGTACATGTGGTCTTAAGAGTGTAAATTGCATAAACTTGTACATGTATTCTATACTTGATATGTGATACCTCAGCCTTAACAACTCTCCTGTGGTGTAATATGACTTTGAACATCATTAGTATTTCTTAACTCAATCTGGGAGAGAATTCATTTTAACCATGCAAAAATTTTGTAACACGTGAATAATGATATATAAAATATTTCAAATCTTTAACAAGATAGCTTATATTCAATGTGAGTTAGTTTCTCTGTTATCTGTCATTGTTATTACAAATTTTCTTCAGAGTAAGGTTGGATGGATTGATTCATTTAATCTAAAATATTAAGAATCACCTCATGTAGCTTAACCTTGAGAAAAGATAGCCATGGAAAATGTGAAAGCAATTGATGTTAGTGCCCTTGGTTTCCTCTAGTGACCCATATGATTAGATCCATCTTTTTCGTTTAATGAAATCATGACTGTACGAAATCAAACCTCAAGTAAACCATTTGTTTGGATCAATATCTGGTAATATGGCAACAAAATTACAAATAATACTTTCTATGAGCCAGAATTATTATTTGAATTAGATCAACCAATTTATTACTTGTAAACTTACACATCTCAACATAGACTTACACATGATGATAATTACTTAAAAGCATGCATGTTTTAAATCATTCTAAGAGCAAGAATGAGACAGAAAGATAAATAATTAGCAAGCATGCAGTGCATGCCATGCACTAAGTGAAAAGTTTATCATGGCCATAGATGATTTTACCCATCAGAAGATGAAACTTAAATTCAGAATGTTATTGTTGGATGTCTTCAAATTGAGTAAATTATCAATATGTGACAAATGAAAGATAGATAAAAATTATTAATCCAATGTTTTGTTTAGTTCAGGCGTTTGCAAATATTTATAATGTTGATACAAGACATAGTGGAAAACAATTCTCAAAAATATATTTTTCATTGATATTTTGAATTGCTAACGAAAACAGCCTCCATATAATTGTGTAAGATTGATTTTAGCTTGTTAAAATGCAATTCAAATGTAAAACCAACCCGTAACATGATTTGCACCCAATTTTTCCATTAAATGAGGTTTTTCATACATTCATTGTTTGAACACAGGGTAATTAGGTAAAGGAAAAACTGCTCATGTGTAAAGAAATATGACACAGTATTATACATAAAGAAATGAAAAAAATGTCTTCTGAAATATGTTGATGTATGATTAGTTCAAGAATGGTGTTCATTTAATTGTTCCTATCTATTATAATCTATTTTCAATTTGATGTAATCCCATTGATGTTAATATTGTTAGTAATTAAGAGTTGTGTATTGTACTTGTTTTATAAAATTGTGATTATTATGCAACTAAAAAACATTTTTTTAAGTGTCACACAATTTGTGGGTGTTCTGATTGGCTAAATCTAATCCAAAAATAAATTGTGAACGCAGAACATGAGCCATCAATATTCAATAAAGAATATAAATATTATCTAAGTGAATGTAAGAATAAACTTTTGCCCAACAATGGAGCTCAATTATATTGTTTGTATTAACATTTTTCAACTAATTGCATAGTTTACCATTACATACTTGGAGTTGTTTTATCAATAAACATAAACAAAATTTACAAATCCATTAATTTGTAATTTTTTGGCTCAACATCAGTGAAAAGATATGATGGAAAGAAAATTCTAATTTCAAAATATGCTTTTGACATCTACATAATTCTTTTCTTTTTTGTCTTCTTACAAGTAATTTATATAAATGTATTCAAATGGCAATGGATCAAAACACCTGAGTTCATATTATTCCTTGAATCTCTGGCTAATTCCACAACAGACTTTAATATTTGTTTCATTTATAAACAAGTCTTGTTAAACATGTGGAAATTATAAATGAGTGAAGCTAAAATAAGGCTCATATCACAGACTCTAAAGATTAACAACTACTATGGCTCATACCTCAACAAAAGTTTTCAAAATCAGATTTTTTAAAAAATGAATGAAAGCCTTTTAAAGCAATGAGCCGTAGAACGATGTTAATACAAAAGCAAAGAAGCAATGGTGTTATCTTAATGAAATGTAAAGCTCACTTGAAAAATAAAATATCATCATACTGGTTAAATAATTTTTCTTGCTGGCATACATACAAGATAAAATTCAAAAGCTATTGATATTTAATTTCTTACTAAAATTTCATTCACACAAGTAAAGCATAAACTAGTTGACACTTGACTGAAACATACATGATAATGTAAAAAATCAATTATCCCAAATCTAAAAAGATGATTAAAAACTATATAAATACATCCTCAAATTTAGATTATTTTTGTTATGAAATACCTTAAAAATCCAGATTCTTGGGAGCTGGTCATAGCTGGACCTCTGAGTAAGATATTTTTCTGTGTACAGGCAGCGGCCCATTAACACACAGGTTGTTCTCAGAAAAAAATACTATGCGGACAGCAATTTACCATAAAAATACATGTCATACGTGTAGATGCATTTCCATTTTATTGAAAAAAGTCAACCAAAATTGCACTTGGCCATTCAGGTTTCAAGCGAAACTTTTAATAATTTACAAAGAAAGACCTTGTTTCATCGATGCCTATTTCCTCAATCACAATTTTTTTTATGAAAAACCATGTAATAATCACCCAAGCCAATTTAGTACATGTAATACCACCATGAAAAATATATGCCAGGAGTGGCCAAATGACAGCTATTTCAAATTTTCACTCAGAGGCATATCAACGTTTTTCACTGAAGAGCACAATGACATAGTGTGACTTGAGATGTGTTGGGGGTGCCTAATGGACATGCATTATATCAGAACTAGCCAATATCCCGTCCAAGTTGATAGGTAAGCAAAAAGAAAATAAATGATCCAACCTATTTTCCTTTTGTTTACCTATCAACTTTGACGGATAATAGTTTGGTGATATTTTTCACTGTATTCTCTCCTTACATCCAACTGTTGTTGAGTTAATCGAGATCTTCGAGTTCACTCCCTGACCAATCATCTTCCACTTTCTTCATGTCTCCTCAATATTAACATCCATTTTAACATCACTTTACTCTTTTAATTGATAACTAATAATAATTACTATAGTCAACTTTCTACAAATTGTTGGGGCTTGTTTATGCCAGCAATACTTTTCTCATTGCTGATATCGTAAAGTATTAATCAAGTAAGCAATTTGAAAGTAAAATTGGTCTATTTTACTTTAATTCATACGTTTTATCTGCTAAAGAAAATGTTTTTTAATGTCAAATGTTTCTTATAGATCATACGTAATTGAGTAATTTACAGTCTCGCCACAGTTGAATGTGACATGACGATTTAGCTCATTGTTATTACTTAAATTGCATCGGATAGATTGATTTATTATTCATAAATTTGAGCACAATGTCATGTAGCCTTCCCACTACCGAAGATGATGCAGCTCTGAGGGTAAGTTTGGCCACCCCTGATATATGCCAACTACCAATGTTGGAGATTTTGCTTAAGATCTACTGAAAATAACCAGAGAAAATGACCGTTATTCAACTTATCAAAATTAAATAATTCTTCATGCTTGGAATTTTTAAGTTAATATCAATACATACGTTCAAACATGTTGTATCAACGCCAATACTTGAATGTTCATGGAAACAGGTAATTCTGCAGCTTCATGAACTTTTTGTGTAAATATGCTATTAACTCGCAATAAACAAGGGATATAGAATACCAATCTTCCCTTAAGATTATAAGAGAATTTTTTTTAAAATGGTCACCCATTCCTATCTTCAGAAAATATATGATCACACTGAGGAAATATATCATGAAAAAAGTGACCTAATTTACATATCATTAAACAACTTTTGAAAGAGCATTTCACAGCCATGTATACTAGATTCAATAATTTTGAATGCACTGTGAGAATTTAATTGCTACAAATAAACCACCTCAAATATAGTTAATCCAAAAGTATAAAATAATGCTAACAAATTATAAGTTAGGCAAGTTATCTTACAAAAATTCATTCTTTTTCAGTAAACAAAAGGATCATAGCCAATTATTTCTTCGTGGATGGGGAACTGTAAATACGTAAGACATGCAAACTCACAATTGTCCCCCCATCTAGTAAAAAAAATAATGCTTTACAGTGCAAAAATACATAACAGTCATCCAGGAAGATATTAGCACTACTTCAAAAAAATAACTGTATTCACTTACAAAATTCAAAAGGTGAAACTATTTCAATGTTTGTAAAAAACAAAAATTGTTAATCAACAAATATATCAAGTCATGCAAACAGAATACAAGCACATTCTTTTCAAGCACTTTAATTGCAAAAACATTGTTACAATAATATTAGAAATTCAAAGTCGACTCAAATCACAAAAAGATATCCTGACATGAGGTTAGAAATGAGCTTCTCAAGTAAATCATAATTTTAATATCTGACTTACCACTCACAAAAGAAGTTAAAAATTACAACCATAATTCATAAAGTTATTACACACAGAACAATTATTGAAATTACTTATGGAATTTGGGTAATAATAAGTAACTACGAAGTGGCAGGAGAAAGCAATCATCATATAACTGGTTAAAGGATATCAATGCTTACTTCGCATAATTTTTTTCCTTATTCAGGTGCATTCTCAAGAAATAATGGCAAAGAGAATGTACCGCTCATTAAAAAAACACAATGCAATGTATTGCTTAAACATTCAGGTCGTTTTGTTCGTGTAAAACGACCTGAAATAATTTTAAAGTTATTTTTAACTCACAGCACTTGGTATTTTACGTGTACATCATTTCGGCCATTTGCGACATTTTCTTCGGTATGTGAACAAACGTGTCGAAATAACCTGCAAGTTCATTGATGGTGATATCACTGAGTGGCGCAGACGGCGACATTCTCGCCTGCTGTGAACACGACGTTGACTGAGAGGATGCAAGCGTAGGAGGCTGCTGTGCTAAGGCGGTAAGCGAAATTCCCTCCAAAACATCATCTTTGCACAGCCCACAAACTTCTTCGTCAGATATTGGCTTCACGGAGCCCACCTGAACCGCCGTTCTCCTTTTGATCTTCTTTCCTTTCAAGCGGAATATTCTGTAGTTGGGATCCTTGAAAGATGTTTCCGCATCGCCATCCTTGCAAGGTAATGATAGGGAAATCGAAGATGGAGGAATGTTTGACAATGTAGTAGAAATAATGGGATTGGCAGCAGCGGCAAGGGATTTGAAATCTTCTTGCCTTGACCCGTAACACGACAAGCCAATTGAAGTACACTTTACAGTCAGCTGATTGGAAGAAATAGAATTTGTGTCAGGAAGGCCTGGTAATAATGATTTGGGGAGGTCTCTCAATGGCTTCCTAGAAGAATTATTAGGTACACGAAGAGGTGTTGAAGGTGGAGTCATAGGTATTAAATTAGGTGTGGAGCCAGATTTCACTAGGTCACTGCTGAGTTTCAAAACTGGAGTCCTTAAGACAGGTCTACCAGAACTAAGGCATTTTGACTGTATGAAGGTAAGCTTACTTCGGCGAAAAGTAAATGGCTGTGGTTTGGTCGGACGATTTGTAATACGCCGGTGATGCCAGCCATCACTTTTGGAGCATATGGGTGCTACAGATCGACGGCCAGTTTTTGTTTTTCCTCCTTCGCCAACGTTACATTTGCATGAAGTACGAGAACATTCCTCTCCAGAAAATGACAGCTTTTCTAGCGCCAATTCGGGCGAGGTGTCCACGATGGACTCAGCAACTTCGGGCATCTTGTTTTCTCGAGGAGGCGTAGACATTGGTATTATAGTCTGTAAAATAAATGATATATTAATAATAGTAATAAATGTGACATTATCAACGCATAATGAAATAATATATGCCAATACGCTTACTTCTGACACACTCAGTTTGTAGAAATGGCAACAGACTGGTTCTCTATTTTGTACAACACCAAAAATCCTTAGAAATAAAAATAAATTGTAAGAATTAACTTGATCAGGAATTTATTACATACTCTAAAATCTCAAGCTACTACGCAAATATATTCATAAATTGAACCTCCACAAGCTGCAAAATGTTCAAGAAACAAAGAATTACATAATAACAACGTAAATACATTATTGGTAGTTTCTCCTTTAATTTAGTATTTTAAAGATTTTTCTAAAAATAAATCACAAAGTAATATAATTGGTGAGTGAATAAGTGACAATCGTTTTCACATAATGGCACCATGAACATATTTTGTTTACAAAAAATACAAACTTTACCGCGCAAAATTTTGGGTAACTAGTCCCAGCATAATAATCATTAATGGATTAAACGAATTATAATTCATCTATAAAAGACGAAAATAAAGCGATTGCACAAAACATATTATACTTACAAGAGAAACGGATTTCCTTCACATGACGTCATTCACGAATCTCTACAACGCACCAGAATCCGAGAATGAGCCAATCGACAAATGAATGCCTCAGGCGTAATGTTTACTTTGTTTTAATGAATTAATGCAGATTAAAAATTTATTTTAGCATTTTATATCTCACTTAATTAAAATGTATTGTGTTTTAAGTTAAACCTTTTAAAAATTTTGACTTTATATAAAAGCAACTTATTACTGAAACAAATGAAGTATGAATTGGACATTCAAAACTACTCCAGTTATTGAATTAGGTTAAATTTTATACCGTGCGTGTAATGTATTAAACTAACATAAATTTTACGAATGGTTTTACGATTGATGCATTTCAGAGGTACAAATATTATTCATAATATACGATTGTAAGTTAAATTATTGGAAAAGAGTTGCAGTTGTAATTTTTAACCCAAGATCCCAGCTAAACCTTGTTAATAATACTAATTTGTTTATTGGAAATTTAAGTAAATCTGTGAAGTATACCAAGTAGAGACCATTGTTTTTGGGATAGTTTAATTTAGCCTCAGAAATGTTTTTGAATTTGTTTGTTATAATCGTCGAATGTTGGAATAAGTTCGCCGAGCATATTTTAGAAGGAAGAAAACTGAGGATTTAGGTAAGGATAAAAGCAGTTCGCCTTTAGAATGATTTATGTAAACATGTAATTGTGAGCAATTTTCCGTCAGCAAGTATATTGTACCTTACAGACATTGGTTTTCATCAACAATGAAAATTTTAGTCATTGCGGTGAAGAAGAATTTGACAATGGTGTGGCTCAGTAACTTCAATTGTAGCTGAAGAGTGGCTGTTAACAGTGACTTGTTGTGGTTATTAAGGTAGATAGTTTTCCGGAACAAATGCCATGCAGGTTAAACCTTTGTTTATTTTATGCAAGAGGAAATAATGGTCATATTTATCAAAAGCCTCTGCCAGAGAAAAAAAATCCTTTTCAAAACCCTGAGTTATAGAATGATTAAAGGCAATTGAAGTATGGATTTCCAGACAAAATGGTGTTGTTGGGGATGGTTGTGTGGTTATGAGAATGAAAAGAGAAGCCAGTTCATCATCTTGTCAAATTGAGATGCTTTGGTTATTTTTCACAGTAGGTTCACTTCCACTTTTATAAAATGGTGCTGTAATGGTTAATCCTCCACTGCCAAATGTTATATTAACCGAAGTTTCATTCTGCATTTTTACTTTTCTTTTAACATGTGTATACATATTGAATATTTATGCTCGGGCTTGGTATACCATGCCTATTTGTTAATGATAATGAATGATTGGAGGCTTGGTTCTTATGGCTACTAACTAAAGGTATAAACCACTCCTTCAGCCATAAAATTTATTGGAAGGGCCAATGCATTTCACCCACTGTGTGGGCATCCTCGGGGCGAACCTGCTTCGACACGGCCTCATGTCACTGTCGAAGCAGGTTCTCCCTGAGGATGCCCACATAGTGGGTGAAATGCATTGGCCCTTCCAATAAATTTTATGGCTGAAGGAGTGGTTTATACCTTTAATGATAATGAATAATTATTTTTAAAACAGATCATAAATGTATTTTTTAAATCTCAAAGTGAATTGCAGGTTGTGTTCAATAATTATGCTTTCTGCATTTGAAATTAAATTTAAAGTTTTAAAGAATAATATAACAACACACCTTGACGCTTTCCCTTGCGGGGTAAGCCATGCCATATGTCTGCCAATTACCAACCCATCACCACATGCTTCCTCCGCACACTTCTATCCTTGCACACTTCTTTTGCTTCACTTACACTCATACACTGAGTCACACATTTCCTCTTATTCCTCATACTTTTCACGTCCCTTTTTCTCAGAGTCTCACTAACCACATCCAACCAAGTCTTGTGCGGTCTGCCTCTCCCTCTCTCGCCATTCTCTTCCTTCATATATTTGCTTGGTGATTCTACTCTCCTCCATTCTTTCTATATGTCCGAACCACCTCAGCAGACCTCTCTCATACAAATCTGTCACACTAGCTTTCATACCACATTCGTTCATCACCCAATTATTCCTTACTTTGTCCCTCCTAGATTTTCCACAAACTCTTCTCATGTATCCCATCCCAACCGCATTCAAACTACTTTTATGCTTTTCCTGACACACGCATGTTTCACTGCCATACAGCAAGGTAGGCATTAAAACACTCTTGTATACAGACATTTTCGCTTCTTTTGACAACCATTCATTCTTTGCAATCGACCACACACTCCCTGCCACATTTCTACCAGCATTCACTCTCCTTTTGATTTCCCCATCTACTCAACCATTTTTACTAAACATTCTACCAAGGTATACAAATTCATCCACTACCTCAATCGTTCCACCATTTATGCTAAATTGACAGTCGTTCACCTCATTCTCCCGATCGAACACAACTACCTTGGTTTTGGCCACATTTATCCTTAAGTCCATTCTCCCTGTCATATCATGCAGGCTATCTAACATTCTTGGGCACTGCTGGTCTAACCACTTTCGTAAAGAGGCTGAAGCAAGCACAGATGTAATAATTGCAGCACACTTGGCATGGGTTCAGGGCATTTTTCTTACAGTAGAGTATTATAGAAATTCGTTCCATAATTGGCTGATCTATAGGAATGTCCATGGCATACTGTGTGGTAGACATTGGTCACTTCTGTAGCAGTCTGCATTGCTGTCCTTCGGCATTTTGAAGAAACGGGACATCGATTGGTTTTTCTCTAGTTGAAGTGCATTTTTTATTGGGACTCACCTGTGTAATGTCACTTTATATCCACTTACCCTCCATGGGTAATTGTAAAAGTTCTGTGGCATTCCAATGTTTGTAAGTCTCCTACCAGGTGTATGTTCTTTCCCAATCTTTATAGTAGATACACAGTCTCTTTTGTTCTTGGAGGATCCATTTTGTTAAGTTCAAATTGGCCTTTAAGAGCTACAATATATTGATGCGATGAGTGAGAACATATAATGGCGGTGATTTAGACATCACTGACTTATGCATTATACTCAGATATGAAGTTACAATGTAACACACAAAATCTGAGTCAGATTTCATGTGCTGCTATGTAAAGAATGTTGATAAGGCTTTCCCTTTAGTATTTAGCAAACACACCACCTTAGAATGAACTGTGTTAACCTTAAAAATGTCTATAATATAAACATTCCTGTTATATACTACAGGTTCTTAGAAATAGATTTCATTCCTTATTGGACCTCAGGTCTTTCAAAGTTGATGTTAATTTGTGTTCTAAAATTTAAAAAGTTAGGAAAGAATACAAGTGTGAACCAAGAAAAACCAAATCATCTAGGAACATTGAGAGAATACTGCAGTCATCAAACTATTCCAGGGCTATTTGGAACATAATTAATGAATGTAGAGATGGAAATACAAAGAATGTTACATGTTCTGATGTTTCTGCAAATTTTTAATGATTTTTTTGTTAATGCCCCTAAGGAAATAATTAGTCGAGAAAAAGCGACATGGCATTCAAATATTTCCTTGGTAATGCAGAGAAAGTTCACAGGAATATGTTTGTGACACCAGATTACCGGAAACTAGACAATGAAAATTATATTCATTCATCCAATAATATTATTAAATCTGATTGGGATATTATTAAACACAATACAAAACTACAATGTTTAACCCAAACCAAATTACCCCAACTGTTGTTTCTCATTCCATGCCCACTCCTTTTTCTAAATCTCTATTTTTAGCTCCTACTGCTGTTAACAAAATTAAAAATATCATCAGGTCCTTTGACAACTATTGGTCATGTGGTCTTTATGGAATCCCAATCAGCACCGTAGCAAGGGGGGGCAAAGGGGGTGACCATCCAGGGGGACAGACATATGGGGCACCAAACGGCGAATTGGCCTTCCGTGTAAAAATTGTCCGTAAAGTGTCAGAAGGGAAATGTTCTTCTAGGTAGTCTGCACTGAAAGGTGCCTTTCGCCACTGATATTTTTCAAGGTATCGAAAAATTATGAACCTGAAACTTTTTTCAGTTCGTATAAAGGCGCAAATAAAAAGTTGAACTTCCCCACCTCCATTTTCAAATTCTCACGCATCTGCCACACGTCCATGGGTCCAAAGGCGCTGGTACAAGGCTAAAGGCACACTACCCCAACCATGTTCGATTACCCTTGAGGGCCTCGGGGTGTCCCCTAGTCCATTTACGATGCGAGAGGCACCCTTTCGTCTATTTTAAGATAGTATCTACTACCTTCCTCCATGAGCCGTTTTATAATTGTTATATTTGCTGATGCTCATTTAGCAGTTGTCGGAAAAGCACGTTTGCTACTAAAAGATGCTAGTATCTCCTTCCGATTTCATAAATTCGGTTTAAAAAGTTTTCATTATATGTACAGTTTTCAAGCATCATTTCTTATCTATACTGCAAAAATGTTCTGAAATGATGCGATAGGATACGAACGCATAAACGAAAAGACAAATGACCATCACACATCTTCAACAGTCGTATTGCAAATATACATCACTGCTCTTCAATTTGTTAACTCTCCCCCTAACAAAATATTTTTAGTAACAGATTATACAAAAGAGCGGTGCTTTGTATTCATTATCAGTTTTTGTTGTATATATGTACTTATAATTACATATCTACGTAAGAAAAAGGCATCATACAGTATCATTTATAATTAAAAATACATATTTTTGCAGCATTTTATTTGCATTATAGCAAGGCGAAGACCGATAATTAATATAAGGGGGGAAAAACTAACCCCCTTATTTTGGTGAACTATGAAAGTATTAAATTTATTTTTACTTTCTACATATGCGGTATAAAGTATTGCTATCACGAAAAAATTGAATTCAGGATATCAACGGAAACACCCATTTAAGGTCCACTGAATACATTATGACTCTTTTCTAGATTAATATTAATTCTTTACTGTCTTATGGCATTTTATTTTGGGGCAATTCCAATTAAGTCTTTTCTTTACAAAAGCAAGCACATATTAGTAAGGTGTGCTCTAAATTGGCATGTGTAAGTTTTTTAATAGATACCAAAAATACTTCATACTGTATCATTTGAAGTTTTGAGAATTATATATCTAGCCTTATTTCAATGCCTTGTTACACATGGTATATTAATCTAGGGTGGCCCATGTCATCTCAGGTCAGTGATGTTTACTCAAAAGCATTGCATCATGATAATGGCTAGTGTTGAAAGGAGGGAGCACTGTAAACCACTGTTTGAAAAGTATAGAATTCTCACTATTGTATCATTATATATTTTGGCATGTTAGAAATATGTGAGAAAAAAATGTAGATGACTTAACACAAGTGGATGGTGTGCATGAGTACAACACTAGGCAGACTGGTAAATTATTTCTGCCCTCTTGTAGGAAAGATAAAATATTGAATAGTTTCCTTGGGTTGAATCTGAGGTTATATAATTGTCTACCTGAAAAAGTCAGACTGGAACTGACCTATCAATTTATTGTTATTGCCCCCTGTACTCTGTTGATGAGTTTTTTCTTATGGCACCATGGCATTGGCATATAAATTGCAATGATGTACCATGTTACTTTTGACTATATATGACATCTTGATGTGTTTTTTAAATGGAATAAATGTCTATCTATCTATAATAATTTACAAGTTCAATTTTTTTAAATGGGTATTTTGGCAGGATATCTTTTGGGCTTTGCAAGACAAAGTAGCTAAATATGGGACTGTTCTGTGATTAGCGGGATGGTTGGTGACCCTACTAGTCACCCTTACTCTTTCTGTGAGTTGGGCCAAAAAAGAACTTAACCAATTTAAACGAAGGACCATTGATGAACACTAAAACAAAGTTTGTGATGGTTCTGTTAATGTTCTTGTAACTGTTCTGCTAAGAATACAGAATTTTATCTTGGATCATCTATTGACATTTAAATGCTTGTCTTATTTTATTTTTTCATTTTATTTATTATAAGTTTAATTTGTTCACTTTTAGATATTTATTTTTGCTTCAACAATTTTTGTTAATTAAGAATTATTTAATTTAATTCAATAAATATTATTATAACATTTTTATTTGATTGAATATTCTTATTATATTCTAGGATTTTATTTATTTCTTCTATAGTTATACTGAATATGCCTACTTCTTCTTAAACTGTTCTTATATTTATGTTTTCTTCATTTTACATATTTTTCTACATCATTGGATGACTGAAATTATGTCTTCAGCACATCATCAGATATTGAAATAAATATTTTTGATTTCTCCATGTACTTCAATGCATCAAATGAAGACATTGGCTTTATCTCTATCACTTCCTTAGAGTCACTACTCAATTCCAAACCTGACTGTGTAATATTCTCTACAATGGAACTACCCATGGGTGTCCATTGGAACTTTTTCAGGGGGGCAAGGGGATAGGAAAGCTCCTACAGTCAAGTAGCGAATGCCCATGGAACTACCTATCAACAAAGGGGTGGTTTCCAAACTAGCTCTACATTTGTAAACTTCCCAAAACTGATAGGAGAAAGAAGTTGAAATATGTACAAATGTTATCTCAGTGCAATTATGGTAAAGCGGATCTCAAAAAGTTTGACTGCCTTAAGAGGGGTCACAGATGCATAAATTTTGAGAACCATTGCATTACAGTGCTTTTCAATGATTTTTAATAATATCAACTTATGCGCTCAGTTTATCCGTTTGTCTTTCTGACATGCTAACTCATCCTAAACGAAAGCAGATAGAGACTGTTTTGTTACCAATCAATTCAGTATTCTGTCTCATTGAGCATGTTTTCTCAGTTTTTCCATATTTAATTTTTTTTTCTTTTGGGATGTCATAAATTTGTACGTAATACTAAAAAATATGTTGCATTGAAATATGATAAAATGAAATGTTTTTACAATGCTTATATGACACATTCGATGGGCATTTACAAAAATATGTTAATATGAATATGTAGTGCATTGTGGTGAAGTATGTTGTAATGAGAGTTAAATGTAATTTAATATAAATCACTAGAAGCCAATAAATGTACATACATGTTCTATTTGAATTATTCAGAAAGCTTATTGCATTTTCGTGAGTTGTGTGCAGCATTACCATTTTAAAATTATTTTAAATTTTTTTTCAGTATATTTACAAATATAAAGAATGATATTACCATTATGAATTACTATCCTTGCTCACTGAGTCCACCCATAGTGGAGTGTGCTGAAAGCCCTGGTTGATTTGATTCCATTTGTAAAATTTTTCACAGTAATACAAGATATATTTATCCATATTTACATTATGATAAATCATATCATATAAATTTTAATTACTGAAGTTCAAAAGTGAATTTCACAAACTATCAACATTACCACTCAGTAATTGCAAGTGTTCTACAGATTTGAGATAAAACTCAATCCTAATGTTGTCAAATTAAAACCAAGTAAAAAAGCATTTAAGATTGACAAAAAATTACCTCAATGTTGCAAAATAAAAATTTGACTTTATTATTTTATTTATTATTATTATTCAAGTCCATTCTTACATATAACCCAGTAAGACGAGTACAAACATCCTTGGAGGGATTCAAACCCATGATCTTATTATCTGTCGGCAGATACTCGAATCCTGTTTACATTATAATTGTAGGTAGGTTCCAAACCTCTATGGACCATACTAAAGAAATGATTTTTACAGAATTTAATGCTATATTTAGGCTTATTTGTAGTAGTAACAAAGGCTTATATCAACTAGAAGAAATTGAAGAGTATTTCATTACGTAAAGTTGTTCCAGCTTTGCTTAGCAGAGATGGGGAGATTCTCACACACAAAATAAACAAGTATAATTATATATCAATACAAATTTTATGGCAAAATAAGGCATTACAAAAACTTCTTGGAAATTAAAAATAAAAAGTCAACCTTTTTACACACAAATATCATACTTAATGACCAAGGGTTTTTGTCATTTCATCAATTCTATATTCTTTGTATTTTTCCTTTACTTGGGAAACAATATAAAGCAGTTCTCTTTTCAATATCCCTTCCCCTGTTGAATTATGCGTTTGGAATATCATTGCGTCTTCTGCTGTGATAAGCACCATTGTCAATCACTAATACTGCTTTATCTGGGGAGTTTGGCAGCAAAGTTTTGGTAAGCATACTACTTCTCATAGGTGTCCCCATCTGTTTCTTTATGAGCATCTCGCATAGTTTTTTGTATAAAAAGGAAGCCTTTTTCATTTCCAGGATGCACAAATGCAAAATGAGGGCTGTGGCTCTTCAGCTCCTTCAGACCTGTACCAACTTCCTCCAGAAATGCCTGTTTAGGATTTATAATCAGTATCCTTCCAGACCTTGCTCATTGAATGCTCAACATTCACCCATGACTCATCTGTATATACTATGGGTCTACCTTTTTTCTCAATTTTTCATTTCTGTTAAATAACTGTGACACCAGCTAATTATATCATCCCTTTTGATGAATACACACATTTTCCATATTTGCTTGACTTTAAATCCTATTCCTTTAGGATCCTATATACAGTCATTTCCAGTGGTGAGCTATGAATATTTTAATAATGGGCTCACATTTTTTTCAACCGCCACATTTTTAGGTGCGTTTCGCTTTCAGCATAAGTGCCTATTAGCGTCAGTTTGCCTGTCCGTCCGCATGTTCGTTCTCGGCTTCTACCGAACGGAGTTTTATGAAATTTTACATTAAGGACTGACAGTAAAATAAAATAAGAAAATCACAAAAATAAATCACGTAAGGCAAACACTTCACTGGTGACAAAAAATTAACTGTTATATCTCGTAAATTTTTGGTCAAATAAAATATTAGAGGAAATTAAATATTCTACGTTACTAGTTCAAGTTTATTTAAAAAATATTTTAATTTGACCAAAAATTTACTAGATATACCGGATAGTTCATTTTTCTCACTAGTAAAGTGGTACCCCTGATTGGCTTACGTGATTTATTTTTGTGTTTTTCTTATTGTCTTTGACTGTCAGTCCTTAATATCAAATTTCATAAAAATCTGTTGGGTAGAAGCCGAGAACGAACATGCAGACGGACGAACAGACGGACAAACCGACGCTAATAGGCGCTTATGCTGAAAGAGAAACGCACCTAACATGATGGAAAAGTATACACCATAAATGGAATACATAGAGATTTTTAAGCGGTTCTTAATGATAAATACGTATGAAAAGGTATCGAAAGATTGCGCGATTCTCGAATTTTTATCCCCGAAACTAAACGTCGTAACTATCTGGTCTCGGGGACTATCTTGTAGTAAATGTTGTTTTCTATCCAAATAAATTTTATTAATTTATACCTCACAGGTCATATAAGAGCGTGGGAGGGAAATATGGATTTTTAATTGTTGTTTGCTAAGAGAACCGTCTTCGCGATCGATGTAAACAAAATATGCGATATCATTAATAAAGTCAGGCTCAACCTTGTGGAATTTGCTCATTATGAGATGTAATGAAACAACTTTGTCACTTTCACACATTTTAATAGATGTAAACAAAAAATGCGATGTTTTTCGCGGGATTTTCTAGAATTTCTGTCTCCGAAACTACAATCCGTAAGTATGTGATCTCGCGGACTTTCTTGTAGTAAATGTTGTTCTCCATCCGAATAATCTTTTTAATCTATACCTTAAAGATCATCTAAGAGCTAGGCAGAGAAAATGTTGGTATTTTATTGTCGCTAGACGGATGTCATTTAACGAGATACGAGTATAAGTTTATTAAGGTAATTATGTAAAGTGGAAGTTCTAATTGACGGATTCAGTTCAAAATCACAATTGGGCGATAAATTTAAACAACGATCACTCGTACTTAATTTAACTAAAATCCATCCAGCGGTTTAGGAGAAGAAAGTTATGACTGACGGAAAGACCAGACGTGCCCATAAGGTTCGCTGGTAAAGAACGCCGAATAAACAACAATTTTAACAATTGGCTTGCAAATTTTAAAAAAAATTAACAATGGGCTCTTGTGAGCCCAAGCGAGTCCACTACAGCTCACCACTGGTCATACCCCGTTTAACGCTCGGGATGCATCCCTGAAAACAAGAGCGCTAACTGAATCATTGACGTGGGGTCATTTTGGTGTAGTACTTGTGGAGATGCATTCCTAAAATCGTAATTTATTACCTGTTTTCAAAATATTAGTACTATATCTGCTCTTCTCTCCGATACTCTAAAAATTGTACAGTAAATAATTAATCCATGAACAATGTAACAGATCTGCTACACACTAGATATCATCCAATATAGTAACTGTCATAGCTTTTTGTCATTTTCTCACAATGTAACAGATTCCACATACTATCACTTAATAATTGACACCCAATATCACCAATTGGTGTCCAATTTTGTGAGATATGTAAACAAAACCATAGGTAGAACGTGGTGTTTCTGCTGTGGTTCTTTCAATTATTTTAGCAGTTTTCTTCAGTAATTTCGATTGAAAATTTTGTGCTACCTACCGAAAATGTGCAATAAAATCAAACCACACATCTTGTAATTTTTTTATTTTTTCCATTGTAGCGCAACACTTATCAACACGTTTCTTCAGCCAGATCAATCAAATTTTGTATAGGCCTCTCATTTTTCCTCAGAATTGTCATAGGCAAAAAAATCCCCAAAAAAGACCTGGACTCGGCTCCAGAAGATATTTTCTATTTCCCATAAGATAACATGTGAAAAATCAATGTAGCGACGTGCAAGCTTTTATTCTTTTGCTCGTAAAAATTAGAAACATTGACCCTCGATCTTCAAACTGGGACTATTTAAAATGAAAATGAACAAAGTTTTTTTAGTCTTAGCACCGATTGTCTCCCTCTGTTCGCAAATGCTCGAATTTAACATTTAAAATTACTCTTATTTTGACAATATTTAGTTATTTCATGAGGATTTGCCTTGACAACCATGCCATTGTTGAAATCAAGACCCCGAGTTGAATTATATGTAATGTATTCCATCCCGTCATATTGACAGTAAAAATATAATTTTGAAAGTTATATTTAGTACTTCTTGAGTTAAGAGTGACCACAAAAATGCATGGTGAAAGTAAAAAATCTGTCGAGAACAAAGAGCATTACATATAACAAATCAGCATTTATTACTGTAATGTTGTTCTGCTGATAGTGGGAAGTGCATCATCTGAATTAACTGATAGTAAAATTGAATTGGCTGTTGGTGGTATTTTTCTGAAGAAGACTGTTAATATATGCTTATATGTACCAAGATAATATTTAGACTCACCAATAGTATTTTTTAAATTCCTCTTTAAAATTATATCACTAAAGTCAGGACTGCTTTATCCAATGGCCAAAGTGGGCAGCTGCCCAGAGCCCCCTATTATAGGGAGCTCTACCATGCAAGCATCAGTATCATGTGCTTTTTAACTTTTCCGAATAATTTCAGAATATCTCGAGAATATAACATATTCCACTTGGGAGGCTCAACTTTGTGGAAAGATTCCATAATGTAAATAAAAAATAATTTTGTAAATTTCCACTAGAAAAATTTATTGCAACTGGTTTCACCTGTTACAGCATCGTTATACATAACCTTTTGAATTAATGTCATATTACTTTGCAATTTCTACTTTTTGTTTTCAAATTATCTCATTACTGATGGTATATTCTCCCTCCTGTCTATTATTCATTTAACCCTCCTACCCTTACCCCACCTTCCTTCTCCGTATATATAGAACCCTCTGCTAAGCAAAATTGGTCACAATAAATTTGTGCAGTGGAAATTTACAAAATTCTTTTTTTTACATTCTCAAGAATATATTTGCAGATTTTTAGTCTGTTTTAGTAAGTTTCCAATACCACAGTAGTTACACTGGTAGTGTCAAGAAGTGCAAGGAAACCCAAAGACTGACTAATATTTGCTTCAGAAAATTTTTAGGCATAAAGAATTTTGTCAGTCTGTCAAAATGTTTACATAGCCTTATGCATCTGACTATATGTGTCTGTGGCTGAATGATAACATTCTTTTTCAAAATTTTAACCCATAAAGTTGGAGTTGTGTTATACAATGCAACAAAATTGTCTTAATTATTTAGCATTAATGTCAATTGAAAATGAAATTTTGGAACTGATAAACTCTATATCATTGATAATTTTGCAAAAATCAAAGCCAGAAAGACGTTCCATCCCAATTTGCAGCATTAAAATGATCATTCCAGCACACCCCTGTGTGAATTGAACTTACAAGCTGAACTAGCAAATAAAGGCTTTTGAAATTCTATAAATATATATATATATATAAATTAAATTAAATTTTCAAGAATTTTGCGAGCCGGTTGTTAAACACGGCAATGATTATAAACATAAGGTATGAAAATATACAATTGAATAAATTATATTAAAACAAATGTATTAAAAACTCAAAACTCATCAATTTTACTACAATTTACTATTATCTACCCAGATAGCACGAAAATTTTCGAATCCTGCGACAAGGATTGACGATTTGGATACAATGCATCCCATAGTAAACGGGCAAGATGGATGGAATCGCATACGCAAGAAGAAATCGTTTTCTCGGCTCAACATTTTCTCCATATTTCAGGAAAACGAGACGCTGCAGCATTGATGAAAGAAGTCACTCAAACAACTCCTCGTCGAACTATAAATGTTAAAAAAGCTTATAAATCATAAACATTACTACCCACACTATGCACTGGAGAAGAAGCGCTGGCGCTTCTTGTTGAGAACCACCTGACAAAGTCGCAGTACATTAACATTAGGAAAGGTGCAATTTCTTTGTGTGTCTTATTATTAATTTTGTCAGTCTTCCCCCTTCCCAATACAAAGTATGGTCCTCCAGCTTTCAACGCACGAGTAAAAGTACTTCGGGACTTGGTTATCTTCTCACCTTCTAAACTCACACATTGTAACCAACTCATGATTTTCCTGTCAAGAAACAGTGCAATTTGTCATACAATTGCATCGGAGTTCATAGATAAAATGGTACATTAAACCAAATGTTCAGAAATGCACACGAAATATTTTTTCCGACTACATTCGGCTTTTCGCCCACAGAACGAACTGTTTTGAGGGGCATTTGAGCGATAAGCTTGTATATGGAAACTGAGTAAATCAGTGTTTTTGTAAGTGAGGTTCCAGTAAGTTGCAATGCTTTTCTGGAAAAGTGTTGTCATATAACGGAAGTTATGGGTGTAAGCTGAAAAATAAGGTGTTTTAGCTCAAAATTTCCATTATTTTTTAAATTATACAAAGAAATCATTAACAGAAGTTTTGACGTTAAAATGTTGAACAATAATAAAAATTTTGCTTATTCGTTAGGAATTATTTGTTAAAATTAACATAATTAAAATTAGAAGTCGTACTTTTAATTTACAAAATGCTACTGTATTAATCGCACCAAAAAATTGAAATTAGTCATAAATAATTTTTCAGATCCTGATCCCAAAAATGTCAAAACGACAGAGTAATCTATTAAGGTTTTTAAATGTGAAGACGGTGAAAACAGGCACAGAATATAATGATAGCAACGAAAATCATTGTGGAGCGTCGAAGCCAACGGAACCAAATTTCGAACCAGTTGAACGACCAGTCAGTGAAGAAAAACCATCATGTTCGTCAATGAAAGAAATAGATAATCTTGCCCTCCCGGATTGTTGGTACGAAAAACAAACAAGTGTGTTTATAGAACAGTAGAAATGGCTTCAAGTAAAGGAAGGCAAATTAGGATGTAAGAATTCTTCAACAGTTCAGCATTTAGGAGTGACAGCAGAAAATCACATCCATCTGTCGAAGGAATGGAGCACATATTTAGTAAACCCAAATGGCAGTAATAAAAGTACTAGGCAAGCTTCTCTAAAAAATTAGGGAACACAAAGTTTCTAAAGCCCATATTAAAATTCAAGATTTGTTAAAAGAATCGGCTAATGACTCAATTTGTTATTTAGTACACAAACTGAATAATGAAAATATTGATGCTACCGTAAAAATTTTCAATACTGTTTACAGTTTGGTAAAACGTAACAGGCCTTTATCCGATATTGAGGCGGCATTAGAATTTCAAAACAAAAATGGCGTAGATATAGGCAATTGTTTGCATTCACGATACAGTGCAATAAGAATAGCAGCACATATCGCAAAAGAAATTAAAATGAAGATATTTAAGAATATTATAGAAGAGAATGCCAAAATATGTATCATAATTGACGAAGCATCTACAATTTCGAAAAAAAGCACTCTAGTGATTTATCTGCTAAAAGGAGCTCTCTAGAAATTTCGGCCTATGAACTACACTTAAAAATTACAAAAAATTTACCTCCTGTTGAATTTGAATTATGGAACAATTTTGAACATAAAATGCACGAGACCAATACTCATAAGTTTCATATTAAATCCATAACTTTAGATAAAAAATTAAAGTTTCTTAAGAAACAAGGGGATAAAACTATTGACAACATACACTAAAAAACAAATCATCCCAGTATTACTTCACATACATCTGATTTCACTGAAAACTTGTCCAATCTACCTTTTTCTCAGGATGAATTGTCTCTTTTAGATAGGGGTTTGAAATTTGCTTTCCCACCAAGGAAACCACATATAAATGATTTAATCACAGACATTGAAAAATCCATTGAATTTTTCGATGAAAACTCCAAAAATTATATCCGACAAGCTTGTTCAATACAAATCCAGCACAACTTGAACAAATTAAATAAGTCTCATCCTAAAAACTATTCCAAAACCATGAAAGAACTCAGAGATAAAGACTGTTTTTACATTAAGGCTGACAAGGGCCATAAAATAGTGATCATGGATAAGACACTATATATTGACAACATCCAAATTATGTTGAACAATGGACCTTACATTAAACACAAGAAGAACCCATTTAATTCCATGATTCAAAAAACTAAAGACATCATTAAAGGATGTAAAACCATCATTGATAATAAATTAAGCTACAAGTTAAAAATTTCAAACCCAAACATACCAAAATTGTACTGTCTCCCCAAAATACATAAAGATGACAAAGCCATGAGACCAATTGCATCAGGAATAAATAGCCCAACCTATAACTTGGCCAAATGGCTTAATAGTGAATTCAAACAGATGTCCCTTCCCGACAAACACTCTGTTAAAAATACCTATGACGTGATAAGCAAACTAAAAAACATAATATTAAAAGAGTCTGAGATTTTGGTCTCCTTTGACGTTAAAAGTCTCTTCCCAAGTGTACCTCTGGAAGAAACATCCCAAATTTTAAAATCATTGTTACTAAAACAAAATTTTTCAGATGAAATTGTTCTCGAATATTTACAACTTACTAATTTATACAGAACGTTTTTCTATATAAAAATGAAATTTACAAACAAACACAAGGCACTTCTATGGGAAACCCCCTATCTCCTTTTCTAACCAACATTTTCATGTTCTCTTTTGAAAACGATTGCATAGAAAAATTTCATTACTTTCCAGATATATGGTTGAGGTACGTGGATGACATATTCACAATCTTTGATTTAAAGAAACAAAATGTAGATGAATTTGTTAATCAGTTAAACAACATATATCCTTCAATTAAGTTCTCTTATGAACTTCAAGAAAACAACACCTTGCCATTTTTGGACCTGCTTATCATAAATAATAGACAACACATCGAGTTTGACATTTTTAGAAAACCTACACATACTGATAACTTCATTCCTAACAACTCCTTTCACCCTATGAACCAAAAAATAGCTGTTTCAATTTTTAACACACAGATTATGTAACATCCCCCTCAATAAAATCAGATATGCAAAGGAACTCAAACACATAAAACAAATTGCCGCTAAACTTGGATACGATAATAATTTAATTAATAAATTAGTGAGAAAACATAACTTTAATAAAACCTTGTCCAATGCCACTTCCCTCAAATTAGACAACAAAAAAGAGGACAAATATGTAAAATTGCCTTATTTTCCACCATTAAACAGAGGCTTGAACTAAATTTTTAAACATAAGAATTATACCATAACATATACAAATCCTTATAATTTGAAAAATTTTATGGGCAGTACAAAAGACAACAGAATCTTTGAACAAGTCCGGTATTTATAAAATACAATGCTCACACTGCGACAAAAAGTACATAGGACAAACAAGAAGGAAACTAATAACACGCTTCAAGGAACACATGGCTCACTATAAATATAATCGTTTTGAAAAATCAAGCGTTGCCAACCACATCTTTGAAACAGGTCATAGTATACACGTAAACGATTTAACATTGATAACTTCAGCCAATAACTCACTAAACTCGTTAGAAAACCTTCACATTTACAAAAACCGCGATACACTTATGAACACGGACACAGATTTCAACAAGACCCTATACAAACTGACAGATTTAAACGACACACACGCCGAAAAATCTTTCCGCGCTTCACTTGTTTCTCGGTCGTCTTCTTAATACTTTTCGTTTCAAACCTGGCAGTTGGCTCCCAGTCACTGTTCTAACGGGTTTTACCCCTCACGATGCTCACCTTCTGGGCGAAATGCATTGGGTTTTGTAGCCCTCTAGTTGTTTTGGCTAAAGGAGTATTTCACCTTTGTTAATTGGATAACTGTTTAGGTACTACGGGATGAGCTAGGAAGCTGAAATTTTCAAATTATTTACAGAGTAGTGAATTTGCACAAATAAACATTTCAATTTTACCATATATGAAATGTGGCGGTTAAAAATTATTTAAATTTAAACAATTAGAAAAATATTATCATACTTCTAGAAATGCTTCAACTTTAAAATTTGGCTAAAATATGTAGCATTAGTACCCCATAATGGAGAAAGTATAAAATTTTTAAAATTGCAACATTTGGGGATTTTTTTAATCTATTATTTTTACATGTGGGAAAAACAAAAATGGCTGCGACGTTGAAATCTCTAGAATTTAAAGAATATTTGTAATGATAAAATGTCTGTCTGAAAAGTGAATGTTTTTTCAAGGTGAGATGAAATGCTTGCAGTATGCAAGCACCAACTACTAGTATGTTATATCCTCCTCTGTAAGAGTCGTCGATATATAATGATAACATATAACAGGAGAATACTAATGTTTAGGCACTTCCAGATAAGCTGGAGATTCGAAATTTTTTTCATAGGTAGAATTTTGTGCAAAACCGACTAGAAAAAGCGAAAATATTTAAAAAGTGCAACAATGCGGCCGCTAAAAATTCGCAATTGTTTAAACAAATTTTCAAGGTTTATATATTACCGAATGTGCCACGGAGTTCAAATTTTTTTTATAAGTAGAATTCTTAAAAAAACGAAATAGGGATTATACAAATTTTGATATTTTAATTTGTTTGGCAGTTAAAAATTCTTTAAGTTTAAACAAATAGATAGCTGTTTAGGTACTATGGGATGAGCTAGGAAGCTGAAATTTTCAAATTATTTACAGTATAGTAAATGTGCACAAATAAACATTTCAATTTTACCATATATGTATTGCGCGGTCGTTAAAAATTATTTAAATTTAAACAATTAGAAAAATATTATTTTATTTCTAGAAGTGCTACAACTTTAAAATTTTACTAAAATGTGTAGCATTAGAACCGTATAATGAAGAAAGTGTAAAATTTTTAAAATTGCGACATTTGGAGATTGTTTTAAACTATTATTCTTACATGTGAGAAAAACGAAAATCCCTGCAGAAATGAAATCTTTAGAATTAAAAGACTATTTGTAATGTTGAAATTTCTGTCTGAAAAATGAATGTTCTTTTAATGTGAGATGAAATGCTTGCAGTATGCAAGCACCAACTACTAGTATGTTATATCCTCCTCTGTAAGAGTCGTCGATATATAATGATAACATATAGGAGGATACTAATATTTAGGCACTTCCAGATGTGCTGGAGATTCGAATTTTTTTTTCATAAATAGGATTTTGTGCAAAACCGACTAGAAAAAACGAAAATCTTGAAAAAGTGCAATAATACGGCCGCTAAAAATTCGCAATTGTTTAAACAAATTTTCAAGGTTTATGTATTTCCAAAGGTGCTACGGAGCTGAAATTTTTTTAAAGTAGAATTCCTAAAAAAACGAAATAAGGATTATACAAATTTTGATATGTTAATTTGTTTGGCAGTTAAAAATTCTTAAATTTTAAACAAATAGATAACTGTTTAGGTACTACGGGATGAGCTAGGAAGCTGAAATTTTCAAATTATTTACAGAATAGTGAATTTGTACAAATAAACATTTCAATTTCACCATATATGAATTGCGGCGTCCGTTAAAAATTATGTAAATTTAAACAATTAGAAAAATATTATTTTACTTCTAGAATTGCTACAACTTTAAAATTTGGCTAAAATGTTTAGGTACTACGGGATGAGCTAGAAATGAGCTGAAATTTTCAAATTATTTACAGAGTAGTGAATTTGCACAAATTTACATTTCAATTTTACCATATATTACTTGCAACGGCCGTTAAAAATTATTTAAATTTAAACAATTAGAAAAATATTATCATACTTCTAGAAATGCTACAACTTTAAAATTTGGCTAAAATATGTAGCATTAGTACCCCATAATGGAGAAAGTCTAAAATATTTAAAATTACAACATTTTGGGTTTGTTTATAACTATTAGTTTTACATGTGGGAAAAACGAAAATCGCTGCGAAGGTGAAATCATTAGAATTAAAAGAATATTTCTAACGATGAAATGTCTGTCTGAAAAATTAATGTTTTTTCAAGGTGAGATGAAATGCTTGCAGTATGTAAGCACCAACTACTAGTTTTATTATACTTCTAGCAGAATTTTCAAAATCTTTAAATCCAAGATCAGTCGATATGGAAACCAAATAATTTACCTGGCAGTATACTCCTTTTAAAAAATGTTAATGTCTTATAATTTTTAGTTTAGTTCAAGTACGAAAGTAAGGAGATTATATAATACAAGCAAACAGCCTTTAGAATATTTTATAATGAATGAATCCATGAACAGAGAAACGTGACAAGAGCATAAAAACAAAGTGACACTCTTTGTCAACAAGGAAGAAAAGTATGACGACTGTTTACAAAAGGGATGGAATACCTTATGATAGAGATTAAAGGTAAAATGATACAATGAACCACTTTCGAGAGGTTGACGAATTGATGAAAAAAACTGAGTTAAATCATAAAATGACGTTATATGTAAACTCTATAAGAGAAAGTTATAAAGTATTTAAATTGGTATCTTCCAGTATTCTGTGACCGCTCAACACTATTAATCGCAAGAACTATAAATGTTAAGGGCACACATCTTCCTCTCTCTCTCAGTCACTTCCATTCTCTCTCTCTGTCGCTTCCATTCTCTCTCCCTCTGTCATTTCCTTCCATTTTATTTCCCTTCCTCCCATTCTGTCTTCCTCTCAATTCTTCCCATTCATTCTCTTCCTTCTCCCCTTTTTCCATATCTCTCTCTCTTCCTTCCCCTTGCTTGTCTTTTAATATTTGCAACTGAAGAAATAGCTTGATATGCCACCTCTTATTTACATGGATAATTAGCTGACCTTCAATTCATTTCAATGTCATAGGCTTACAATATTGAGTTTGGCAACAATATATGTCGCTATGGAAAGGAAAGCTTTTTCATTAAAAAAAACTCAGGATTTTGTAGTTTAAAGAAAAATTTTGGAAACATTGATCCGTGATTGAAATTTCACCATAGGAAAATGAAACTTCATTATTTTCTTTGTCCCAAGCTCAAGTCCAGACTTTGTACGATGATTTTTGTAATTTTAATATACAAATGAAAAATAGTTGACATTCATCTCTATACTTTTAAATGGGCAACATTAAAACAATATAAATTAGCCAAATGAATCAGGTTGAAAACAACGCTATATTCTTTATTGCAGTTAAAATGGCGCATTCCACTTGTCTCTTTATTGTAATTTTTGAGATATAGATACATACTTGTAATTGAATGGACACCGCCTCAGATACTGAATTATTTTTATAAAAAGTATATGGAGAAAGGTTAATGCAAGAAGTGCTAGAATTTCTCATTGTAAGCCCACAAATTGAAAGTCGCTTGCTGTAACAGTTCAATTGTATCAGATATCTAGCACACTATTGGAAAGTTTATTTTAAACCATAGATATTTTTATTACCTATTGTGTTCCTGTGAAGCTATTCCATAGATGACTTAAGGGTGGCTTCTGGGTGGATCCATTTCGCTGGACAATATTTCGCCGGCTTTCCAGTCGGCTTCTTTATGGGAGAAGGGTCCATCTAGTCCAGTGCACTCTGATTGGTTGCAGAGTCTGGTGTGCTCTGATTGGCTGTTGTGGGACTGGTTTTTCGGAAGACTCTCTTCCACGTACTGGACAGCGTGTAACCGTTATTGCTAACGACTACACGCTGTCCAGTACGTGGAAGAGTCTTCCAAAAAACCAGTCCCACAACAGCCAATCAGAGCGCACCGGACTGCAACCAATCAGAGCTGACTGATAATTTCAGGCATTTTTTTTCGAGATTTACTGCTACTGGAAAAGCTGTAGTCAAAATGCTTGCCACTTGGTAAAGGTCTTCTTTGAGCTGGACCAATGCTTTTTTCTATGCCTGGGGCAGATTTTCATAATTACGTTGCACCCAAACTTACCATACAAGCTTTTAAAATTTATATAATATCTCTTTTCAAATGACTGATGTAAGTGCCAGTGACTAAATATTTATATTTTTCATTATTATTAAAAGTTTCATATTTGTAGCTTATGATGCCCCTAACAGCAATATGCCCACGTTCCCTAGTTGATCCACCATTGTCCTAGCACTGGCTGTCATGACCCTCCTTAACAATCACTCACTCCTGTTGTTCAAGCATCAGCAATGACTTTTTTAAATAACCAAAAGCCTATAATAAATCTTATTTCACCATATTGTCTTTTACTTGCTTATCCACCTACATATAAAAGATAAGCATGTGACCTTCAAAAGAGAATACAAAATTACTCTAAAAATAAAACAGCAATATTGCAGCATTCACTGTGGTGGTGTAGACATGGAATATTGAGCAAATATATGTAGTTCTAAATATTTTCAACAAAATATACATCATACAGCTTCTTCAGTTCTCACTCTCCTTGTGCAACTAATACATTTAATTAACTGATTAAAAATATTTTATTTTATAAAAAGTATACTAAAGAGCAAAATCTCTATTAAAATTATCTATATTTTACCTTACCTGTCCCTTCTCCTTTTTGGTGATAACTAGCCAAAGGCTGCAACAATCCACAGAAGTTAATGAGATACATAATTGATCAAGACAATGGAAAGGTAACAATAATTGATGAAGTAGCAGTAACAGCATTTCTGGTTGAAATGGCAGTAATTAAGCAACATAAAAACCCTTAATTAGTAGCATTTGCTGATTATGATTTTGTATATTTCAGTCATAAAATGCAGAAATCCTCATTTGTATGAAAGATAACGATTTTAGCTATCATGGTTGAAGCTTAGTTCTAAACAGCATCTAAAAATCTACTTCACATTTCTATATAAGTTCTTACTCACTATGATTAATGAATATGCTGCTTACAAATTTGAAGAGATGGAGATTAAACTTTTGATATGATTTATTTTAAAATTCCTAGGACATAATGGATCAATATATCATTTCAAATACAGCTATCTGTCATTTGATGAGAGCAATTAAATCATACCAAAAGTATTTTTTATATTCATGTAAAAACGATCCATTGTAAATATAGCAAAAACAATTCTATCCAAGAAATCAAGAGCTTTTCTGTCAATTACTCAGTTGCTTATGGAATAAGGGAATAAATGAACATAAAAACTTTTTAACACATTTCATTCAAACAGAGTACATAAAGCAGTTTACAAACTATCAAGACCAGCTTGGAAGAGGATTAACATCAGATGGGAAAAATTACATACACGTAAATACGCAGGGCATTTTAAATAAAAACCAATTTCTCACTTAAATTCCATTTTCAATATAACAATGACTCTAACTTTCAAGGGAAAAAATAATGACAAGGTATTCCTGTAATTTGATACACACAAAGAGGATATTTTTTCAATTCAGGAATGAATGATATTCATACTACTACATGCTACCATATAAGCCATGATGGATCTTTTTACTCAAAGATAAAGGGGATAATATTATTAAGGCTGTATCTGACAACAGCCCACGCAACTAAAAAAATATTCAACCTAAAAGCTACAAATAGCTGTGCACAGCACATACCAGAAGATCCATGACATCAGAAACACGAGTGTTTGTCAAATGTACACATGACTATTCCTCAGGAAATTAAGGTGTTAAGAGCCCATGATACCTTTCATTTGAAAAAAACACATGCACAATCTTGGAGCGATTTTAAAAACCTGGACATGCATCAAAATGTAGTGAACCCGCACTTTAATGACTCAGTATTTTAAGTATTTTTTGTTTTTTTTTTTAATCTAAGTGAGCAGCTCTTTAAACGATGACAGAGCACCAATCAATGAAAAATGGCGATACACAAATTTTACAAAAAAATCAAGTTTTTTCCCAATTATGCTAAACCTTTGAACACTTTGTTAAAAAACTAGTCAAATTATTACTCTACCTAAAAACATTATTAATACCCTTCTATCAAACCCACAAAAAATGGGATTCACCTTTGGTCAATGAGCACGCAAAAGAGCTCGACAAAAATAATTTAAAAAGTTACCATATATAACTTGTGAATAATCGGAAAAATTGCACTCTTTGACATGGACTTTCAACTCATTTGTAAAGATGCATAACAACATTATTACTTCGAATTTCATCAGTTTTTACATTAGACAATGAAATTGATTGTTTTTTCAATTTAAAGCCAAAATGAACAGATCCATAAAAATTGATACGAATACTTGAAGACAGTCATAGAAACAAATAACACAAACAATGCTCAATGAAACTTTGGTTCGCCTTAATCCTTACTCTACAATAAATAACAACAATTTTTTGATAATTTCTCAGTTGCTTACAGTTTGAGTATTGACTAGGTCTCAAACCATCAAAAATTAAGGATTACAATGATTTCTTACACTACACACCATTTTACAACGCATTGAAAAAATTGCTTAACTCCTCTTTTTTTACGAACCATATGAGATAATTTCAACAATTTGATATGAACACAAAAAATAATTCTATGAGTAATTAATGAAACCCTATGGTTTATGTTATTAAAAAATAAATATTGAAAAGGATTTCAGGTGAAATGAACCAATATGGCATAGTTTCACCGCATCAAAAAACTTAATCAATTAATGACCACTAATATTCAACATGCACATACAACAAAGTAATAATGTTACCCTATATTCTATCATAAGGGAAAGCATTAAGATTGCTCTTTTCTTTCAGTCCCTTTAACAAAATACAAAACAATAAATAAATTACATCAGCTGCTCTTACCTATCAATCTTCTCTAAAATACAATACAATATCTACAGTCGTTTTGATCACAAAAAATCAACATACAATACCAACAACCATTCTTTCTTTTGTGTTTTTGACTTAATTTATTTAAAACGTTTTAAGGCTCAACAAAACTTCCTCCTAAATTAAACCACATTTTTTTCCTCTTCCCTCACACAATTCACCACCACTTTAATTCTTGTTAATAATCCTCGTTTTTACCTCTCGTTTAAGGATTTATAACTATATTCCTTCCCACCAAAGGGCGTGTTAATATTACATGTGAATGTGAATGATGTCACCATTCGTGCACGAGAAATATATACGAGATTAGGACAAGGGTTAAAAATGGAAGACAACACAGAAGAGAGAGAGAGAGCAACAGAACGCAACACAACATCCTTCTTAAACATCCTCTACTGAAAGTAAGAATGTGTCAAATCTCTCGAAGAGTATACTGCACTTGAGCCTATATAAATATGGGTTATATTTTCTCAAACTTCACTACGAGGCAATCGTTTTATTGTTTGCAGTATTTAAGAGGCAGTGAAGAGCAATACCTTATGAATGGGGCTATAGAAATGGTTGCAGAGAGGATGGAATTATGGAATATGTGAAACCATGTGCAGATTTGAGAAAGGGATGAAGTAGTTTCTTGAAATTTTAAATGATAACACCCACGACTTCGTGTCAGGGCAGTCAAGATGGAGCATAGAGAATTGCCATGATAGTCAACACTATTTTCAGCAGTTGCATAAATTATTCTTTGTACCATCAGAACATATTTAGAAAAGTACAAAGCATTTGAGGATAACAGCAAATTTAAAGCCTCTTTTTTTGCCTAAAATACTTCTTGAATCTTTTGTGATGCAATAAGGGTTTGGCCAAATATTATTATATATATTTCCTCAGGTATACCATGATGGTGGCTGCATAGTTTCCAAATTATATGAATATCATTTGAACAACTCTTATAAGTTCTTGAATACAACCCATTTTTATCTATAATTCATCATTTTCTAACATCAAAATTTTTATCCTTGTATTATAATTCACACTTCATCTATTTATATATTCATATAAGGAATAATCAACATTTTTTAAATCAATCATCATTCCAGCTCTTCTGTAAACCCCTGGTACTTCCGATATATAAGCAATTCACTAAGAAAATAGTGTGTATAAAAAATTGCTCCCAACTGGGATAACCCAGCCCATGAGCAGCAAGTTGAGTATTGAAACAGAGCCAAGGCCAAGAGAATGAACCATCTAATGACCTTTATGTCAGCAAAGACTGCAGCATTCTGAAGAATCAAGGCCGTGACATGGACAGGGGAGGGCCACGGCCAATCCCACTTGCCCTGCCACGACTCCAGAGACCTTTCCCTTGGTTCCAAGATTCCGATTTATGTCTGTCGGTGAGCATGGTATGACTGCTGGTTCCACTCCGACTGAAGTCCCTTTCTTCACCTTCCCTACTGTGGCACTCCCGTTCATAGCCATTCGGCACTGTTTATCCCCAGCGCTAACAATCGCAGCAGGTGGCGCAGATCTCACCCTATCCCTGATCGATCCACACGATTGCGCCTTGTAAAGTCGGCCCCGAAACAACCCTGGCAGCCACAGCTTCCGGTGAAGACGAAAGTAACGTGCCAGCTTTGCCTTACCTCCATACTCCCAAGCACTGCGACTGACGCCTCCTCCACCACCCGTCACCCTCCTATTCTCCTTCCCCTCCTCTTCGGGGTCCTCCCCATGTACACCCTGTGTGACCTGACCACCTCCATCGCCCGCGATGACGGCATCAGCAGAGGACGGAACTCCATCACCCTTTTCACCACTCTTTATGTCGTTCGACACCACCTGAGAATTATTAATCGTTCGACCCTTTTGGGTCTGCACGGGAGATGCCTTGCGCTCACTGTCTGTTGTCCCTTCACTTTCTCCTGCGACTCCAATGGCTGCTCCCGAAGATTGGGGTCTCCTCCAAACTCCGAACAAGCGTACCCCTATCCCCCTGGATCGTGGAGAATCTGGACTGCAGCTTTCTGCCGCATTTATTCCTGCCAATCCTCTCGGGACTGGAGGAGGAGTCACTGACTCCCCGCCTTCCTGCACCTCTGTGATTCGATTCAGCGATTGGCTCTCCCTCAGCCTCGTCTCTCCCGCTCCCCCTCCAGCTGATCTCCTCCTGAAGGGATGACCTCCTGCATGACGCCTTCCTCCTGTTGTGCTCCCTCCCGATGACCCATTGTGACCGGGGCCTGGACCACCAGGGTGGGGCCCAGTACGTTTGTTTCCGGGGCCACCACCCTGACCTCCTTCTCCTGTGCCTCCTGCCCCTCCGCTTCCCCCAGTACCTCCACCTCCACCTCCGGGATCCTGAGAATCGCTCGAATCGTCATGGGAATCCCTCTTTGGGAGAGACTTAATCTTGTGTGCCCTCTTCTTGCGAGATTCGCTGTCCTCGTCACTCGCATCAGATGAGCTGCAGCTCGCTGTGCGTGCTTTGTGCATCTTCTGTCTCCTCTCGAAGCGAGCTCCATCTGTCCCTGCGCTGTGGCCACCCTCCATAGATGAACCAGACGTGTTTGAAACTGCATCTCCTCCTTTGGCATGATGTCTGTGGGTAGATCGGTGCATCGAGGAGACATAGCCATGCTGCACAGGAGGCGGGGGAGGAGGTCTGTGGGCTCCTGGACCGACTGGCTCTGACCCCTCCTCAAATATCTCATTCAAGGTGAGCTGTGGAGAGCTGCAGACCGAGTGAAGTGGACGGGTGGGAGAAGGGAGAGAACGGTATCTCGGAGGCGGTGCCATGGCAGGAGGAGCCTGACGTGGTGGGATGGAGACCGTCGAGGACTCGGTAAGTACTGTGGTGGTCGTGGTGGAGGAAGGAGAAAGAATTCTGGGTCTTGTTGGTCTGACTGGTTCTGGTCTTTTCTGTGGACAAGGGGACGGTGGCTTGGGTGGAGGTGCTTCGGGAGCCTTCTTGTTGGATGCCATTGCCAGGCGCTCCTGCACTGCCACGTTGAGTCTGCCTTCCGAACGGCTTCCTCTGCGATTGAGTGAGCCACTGCCACTGCTCCCGGAATGGCTCCCTGAAGTACCAAGATCCTCTCGTCCTGGACTACTGATGTCATCTTCATCCTCTTCTTCTTGAACAATACTGCACTTACGAGCACGATAACTCTGCAATCAAGAACACAAATTAAAATATCTATTGCAATAAAAAAATCTCATTGTAAGCCTAACTCATATTATATCATGCTACAGCTGAGAAAACCCTGAGAAATCTGTCTTAAAATGTTATCATTATCTATATGTTTTTCATTTTTAAGGAGTTCATGAATAGCCTCCTATAAAGACCATTTTAGCAATAACTGAGACAAACATCTATGTTCATGTTCACTCCAGGACTTAGGAAACCATGGTTGAGGGGCATAACACTGACCTCTTCACTATTAAGGCTGACTAAATGTTAAACATTAATATACATTAAAGTGACAATCTAATTCAAGTTTTTTAAAAACAATCGTAGTATGAGCAAACATTTCCTATGCAAAAATAATCATGCTGTTTGTAGTAGGGCAAGTAAATCCAATTACTATATTTTTGTATTTCTAAGATAGTAATTATGATTTAGCACTAAATTTTAACCATTTTCAATGCAATAAATGCCTACTGCTAGGAGATAGTGCTAATACTTTATGTAGTGTTACAATGCAAAGAAAAAATTAATAGGATAAGAATTTATATAAATTAGAATATATTGGATCCTATATATAAATTCTCAAGTGCCTGTCTGTCCATCCATTCCCATCTGTATCTCAGGAACTGTACGCCATAGAAAAATTCAGTAAATAACAGTTTGTTTCTACTAGCTAGGAGACCACAGGAAAACAATTTTCATTTTCATCCACCATCTTGAAACAAAATGGTGTCCAATTAAAATGTGAAAATATTTATACTTCGGAAACAGCACGTCAGAGAAAGAACCTTTTTGGACAAGAAATCTGTCTTGATAAAAATAATTCCGAAAAATTATTTTCAGTTTAGCGAGGCATGCAGTACCAAGGCCCCTGGAGTGAGCAAAGCAAGTGGAGGGCAGGGTTGATGCTCATAGCAGGTATGGACAGGGCCTCTAGTTATCAGGGCTGGCGTGAAAGGGTATGCTATGTAAGGTGACCATACATACTGGTTTGGCCAGGACAGTACCGGTTTTGGAGCGCTTGTCCCAGTGTCTTTTGGTAATTCTATCAATCCATAAAAGCGAGCATAGGGAAGAGATTTGATAAAGATCAGCGGAACTAAGAAACCATATGCATTATTTTATATATATAATTAACCGAAGTATGGGTAGTAGACGACCTGGGCACTTAGCTGTGCCTGCTTACGGCATATTGCCAAGAAAGTTGTAGAACGGCGTGTGGGTAAAATACCGGTATGAGATGGAGATTAATTCCAATCGTTTGTTACTGGTGACCTGTGGTAGGGGTGTAGAACATTATAGCTAACCGGCATGTCAGAATCTCAAAGTTTTGACTGCAATTATTCGTTGGCCATTTCATTTTTTATTCCACAGAATAGTGTATAACAATAAAATTTTTCTTAAAAAAATTCTTTCATCTGAAAAGTATAATAATTAAACCATGACTATATGTAACAAGTTTTTGATGCATAAAATATAAAATTTCAATTGCAATGTCCAATTAAAAATACAAATTGTAAATAATTAAACATCCCAATCCCTTCTTTAACTTTGAGTTCTTCTATACCACGGGTAGCCAAACTAACTTACCCTCGGAGTCAAATATGTACGATAATCTACAGAAGTTCAAGAGCCACATAACACAGTCTGTGCTCATAAATTTATGAACAGAAAAGCATAACCTGTTTGGCCATCTCTGGTCTATACTATTGATTAAATATTTGCAAATATTTGTTTCTGCATTTGTCGTGAGGGCATGTAGTGCATTGCCCACATATCTAAAATACACATCCCTACACCACCTCCAATCAATGGAGGATTTACTGGAAGGGGGAGGGAGAGATTAGACACAAAACCGTTATGTATGTAGCAGCAAGAAATTGCACCCTTTGAGGAAAAGAAGAAGGGAAGTTGTGTAGAACTCCATAAGATCAGTGTGTCCAATTCTTCAATTTATCTGAAGGAGCAGATGTGGTGAATTGCCCAAACTCCAGGAGCAAACAGAGTTTGTCACAGTTTTGTTAATATGAAATCTGATCACCTTAAAGCTACACAAAAATTTTGCTTTTATTGTAACTCATCAATAAGTAAAAATGGAGACTATGGCGAAATTGATGTTAAATAGAATTAACTCTTTGACCATAAAATTCAAAATTAGAGACACAAACTCATCATTTCAAATTTACAATACAAAAAATTTGATGTGGCCACCACATGACTTTCTCCATACCTGTAATATTTCTAAAAATTCCAAATAGGTTAAATGATAATAAATATTTTAAGGAACTGCGAGAAAAATTTAAAGACCTTAGAAAGAACAGGCATAAACTCATACTGTAGTGTATGCTAAAGACCCGATACAGTTGTCATTAAGAAGTGGTGTATATAAACTTGCTTGTGATGATTGCGGAGCGGTCTACATCGGCCAAACAGGGAGGAGTTTTGACAAGAGGATTAAGGAGCATAAGCGATACTTCCGTTTAAATAATTTGAATTCTCAATTTGCGAAACATCTTTTAAACCTCAATCATCATAGTTCCTTCAACCCTAAATTCCTCCACTTTAAAATTAAAGGTTGCAAATTGGATGCTCTTGAACAGCTAGAGATAATTATTTGTGAAGACTCGCTTCTCTGAAATGAATGCCTTTTCCACAGCCATTCTCCTCTATTTAGCTTACCGAATATTTTGTAAATACTTTGTATCAACATTGTTGTCTTTGGCCTTTTACCAAGTTTTTGTAACATTTTGCTACTATGTTGCTTTTGCCTTCCTTTCCCACCCCTTCCTTTTCCCAACCACTTATTCAATTACCTTCCATTCGTTTTCTTTGTAACCCCTCCTGTCTCCCTCTCCCCCCCTCATTTTACCCTATATATATATATATATGGAACGATTTTTATATTTTATCACCTGATGATGCTACAATCGTAGTGAAACCAGTCGTTTTTAAATTAAATTTGTGGAAATAACCAAGTTCTTTTTTCAATATGAGTAAATTCCACAGAGTTGAGCCTGACCTCATTACTCATACTGTAGTCTTTTGATATTGGATATATCCATGAAGCTTCAACAATTACGCATAAAAAGGAGCGTTACTAAGACGTAACTACGCATAAAATGTTTAGATTAGTTGCCGGTACTTGGTGTGGTTGTGGCAGCTAAAAAATTAGTTTTTAAGATATCACTTAAACAACGCATTATAGGGGAAATGGTTTCAAACAAAGGTTGTAGAAAATTATATTTCCTACAACTTTTATTCCCATACTTTTTTACATATATCCAATATTAAAGCAAATTTTTCAAAAAAACTGATAAGTGACAAGAGACCCACTTCTGGTTGACCGATTTTTACCAAAAACTAATCAGTTCTTTCGCCTTTAACAAAAATGTCAAATATAAAATTTCACATTGACCTGATTAATAGTTTTTGAGTTAGAGCACCCACAAAAAAACTATCACACACACATATACATCATTGATAAAATGGTCAAAATGTGTTCAGGGGACCTCAAAACGTGTATTTCCATTGAAATCTCGAAATAGATATTTTTAATGAAAACAATACTTTCCCCTACACTAAGTATGGAGAAAATAAAAAATAGCAGAGATGTTCCATGTAAACTCTGAATTCCCAACAACCAGGATTCATCGAAAGAAGAGATTTGTTGATGAACTTAGCAAAGATGCAATTCCTTCTAATCACGAGTATAAATTCAAAATAAATTTTTAAAATCCATTACTTGATATAATCAGGACTGTTTGGAGAAAGATAGAGCTGGAGGACGGTGTTCGTTTTATCTAGTTTACTTTACCTTTTTAACGTGATCTGCTGGTAAAAAAATTATAAAAAATATTAATTATTTGAAAAATGTAGATCTTCCATTCAATATAAATTATACTAGTAGTTGGTGCTTGCATACTGCAAGCATTTCATCTCACCTTGAAAAGACATTCATTTTTCAGACAGATATTTTATCATTACAAATATTCTATAAATTCTAAAGATTTCACCTCCGCGGCGATTTTCGTTTGTCCCACATGTAAAAATAATAGTTTAAAACAATCCCCAAATGTTGCAATTTTAAAAATTTTACACTTTCTTCATTATAAGGTACTAATGCTACACATTTTAGCCAAATTTTAATTCTCTTCATATCTTGATAACTCTCTTTTCCTTTCAAATCATCTATCAGCTGAAACCTTTTCCTACCTCTTTTCCTTTTTCAATCTAGTTTTCCTTCTAACACATCTTTAATCATACTCTCTCTCCTCAGGTAATGTCCAACCCAGTCTGTATAATCATTCGCTTCACTCCTACTTTTCATAGCACTTCATTGTTTTTCATCCTATCTGTCCATTTTATCTTCAGCATTCTCCTCCAAGTCTACATTTCAAAGCTTTCCAAGTATTTGATGTCATTTTTCCTTAGCGTCCATGTTTCTGCCCCGTACAAAGCTATACTCCATACATAGCATTTTATGAACTTCTTGAAGATATCTTCCCTTGTATTCCCCGTAAGTAGGTTTCTTCTGAAAGTTGCTTATATATCCTGATATGTATATATAGAAAATCGAAAATTCCAAAATTTCCCCTTACACCCCAAAATGTTCATTTTCAAGTCCCATTTTATACAATTTATAACAATGGCCCAATATTTCTGTCATGACTACGAAACAATGCTTTTCTTTGGGAATTTATTTTACATGTTAATAAAACTGAATGAGAGCTTAGTGCCACGAACTGAAAAGTAGCTTAATGTCATGACATCACTCTCAAACCATGACATTTAAAAACAAAGGGAAAACATATTTGGTGCACAGACAATACTAAGAGGAATATTGCGCTGAAATTTTCAGGGTTTGTAGATGTCATGAGTAGGCCTTTGGATAATATGAGACATCTTATGTAGGTGTCCTCGGTTTGACTGCAGGCGCTCCGGAAGTTGATCAAATAGTAGGAATGAAATTTGGTGTGGTGGTTATAGGGCACCAATGCTTGCAGTATGCAAGCACCGATTACTAGTATATAAAATAGCTGCTTCTTATGGAGGATACAGATAGGATATATATATATATATATATATATATATATATATATGATATAAAACCTAAGATACTTCTAGATATGCCACGGACCTGACATTTGTCAGGATGATAGGTTATTAGGTACAACCAACCAGAAAAATCGAAAATTCCAAATTTTTGCTACTTTTATCAATGATATAAATTTAATATTTTTCTGAGTTCTTTCAGTAACTTGGTCACATAATATTAAAAGTTGGAACAAGGACCAAAGGGGAAAAAGTCACCACGTGAGGCATTTCAATAAAATTCCACCTCACAGAAATAAACATATCAACAAATTCATACGGAATATAGAGTGCTGAGTCTAGATAAAGTGCCGCCATCACTGTCACCTCACTAGCCCAGGTCACATGATGGCTATGGTTGGAACATCTTGTAGAAAAAGTAAGGGGGTCCCCAAAGATAAAATGCTGGCCCTGCTAGTTATAATATAAATACAGCAATAACCACAGAAAATTAATAGCATTAAAGTTAATAAGAGCTTAACTTATTGTTAAGAGTAATGATTAAATTCAACCTGTTGAAATGAGCAAGATTTCAGCTCAGGTTCCATACAAAAATACAAATAATTTTTTTCATAAACAACAATGGATAGTTAAAAAACAAAATATTACTGACTTGAGGCACATCCAAAGGAGTCCTTGGAATGCTAAGGTGAGTCTGACTAATTTTCACTGACGAGTCATCTTCTTCTGACTTATCCTCAACTAACGAACTTTCCAAACCTTCAGGTGTACATGCCTTCCTGCAAGTGAAGTAAGAAAATGAATCCACTGGAATATAATTCAATTAACACAAATATTCAAGTACTTTTCTCTAATAATAAGAAATGCTTAAGGTGAAATAATTACAGAACAATAAAAAGAGAATGCATGGAAATGAATGCAATTACCATAAATTCTCATGCAAAATGCATATGTCGCATAATCATCATTGTCAACTACAACAAATTTCCCAGTGCATGTTTTGTGTATGAAACACTGTTAAGACAGCAGAGTTCATTTTTATAAATTACTTTATTGTTAGAAGAAAATCACAGCATATCAAATAATTCAAAGAGTTTCCTCTTATGATCGTCACTATTACAAATGTTACCATAAGTAGTTCAATATTTACCCTTCAGAAAATGAAAGCTAAAATATTTCAATGTTGCAGGTAAGACCAGAAATGGCAATTATCTAATTCTATAGTGCATAAAGTATATTTTAAATGCAATAATTATATCTCATTATGAAAAACATTGACCACTGTATCCAGGGACGTAATTAGGGGGGGACCTGACCCTCCTTTATAAGTCCTTGGCCTCCCCTTGGGCCACCTGCTTAATACTGTATTTAAAAAAGAATTAATGAAGTATTTCATATTTTTATTCTTAATAAATAATTTTCATTTGTGTGACAAGTGCTGTAAAAACATTAAAACATTTTTTCATGCTATTATTTTTGATGTTGTCCACATTGCACAATGACAGTAAGATTGGTGAAGATTTAGGGCAGGCACGAAAACCGGAAGTCATCTGTTTTTATAATTTGACAAAAGGGGGGGGGGGGGGTAGATGTTGTTGACCAGATGAAGTCTTTGTATTCTGTGGCAAGAGTGAGTTTTAGATGGCCCCTGACATTATTACTCTCTATCTTAAACATAGCTGGCATTACCGTATTGACCCGAATATAGTGCGATGTTTTTTTCCTCAATATGTACCTTTGAAAGTCGCATTCGCACTATATTCGAGTACTTGTTGCATTCGTACTATATTCGAATACTTGTATCTTTAAAAAAATAACTGCGTATCGGCGCGTTTCATGATGCGTGTTTCAGTGCATATTTTTATAATTGCTACATTGTAAGTGAATTGGACGTTCATGTTACGATGCTACATTGTACAAATATACTCGGTAGGGGTCTGAGGAGCTTGAAAATAGATCAAGGTCAAATTGCAGCAACCACAGCACCGGCATAACTTCACGCATGGTCGCGACACTCAACGTTAGAAAACGAGGACCGTCTAAACGTGGAGTCACATTATCCCCCTATAGTACATAATTCATGAGTTTACAGGTAATTTAAATGTGCAAAATAGAGAAAATGAAATGTTTTTCGTCTTTTTCTAAAATTCCTTTCAAAATACTTGGGGTCGCACTACATTCGGGGTCGCATTATATTCGGGCTTATACGGTAATAGTCAAATAATATACAAGGCAAATACAAATGTTCTCCTCAAGCGCCGTAACTACCTAAAGGATTTGGCCTTGATCCTGCTGAAACCTGAATTGACCAGGCGAGCAGCTGTTACATTACCAAGTGCCCTACGAGGAAGCATGAGCCATGTACTTGGTGCTGATAATCCCACTACTTCCAAGGATGTACCACCAGAACTATGTGCAAAGTGTCCAAGGAGGAAAAAAGTAAAAAAACGATGTTATTCCTGCTCGATTCATATTTGCCCAGAGCATACCGTGATGATTGCCATAAAAGACTGATAAGTGAGAAATAATTTCAAATTAAAAATATTTTTCTGAGAGTATTCTTTTTCAAGTTATGCCAAATTAAGGAGAAATACACCAATTTTTTAAAAAATTTTATTCTCATGACAATAAATTAAAAAAAAACTTGATATGATGGTTAATTAACAAAAATTGTATGAAAATGAAAAGGTTTAGTCTTTTATTTATCTAAATATAACCTGAAAATCGGCATTAACTGTTCCGTTATGAATCGAGAAGCATAAACGAATGTGTGAGAGAAAATCTCACGCGCGAGAAACGGCGTTGCAAAAATTGGCAGGTTAAATCCATCAAAATCATTTCTTAGAGACAAAAGTGTTTTGGTGCATTTTTCAATTGCTGTTATGACCATCATTAAATTTGTCTCCTTCTTTTGTAGAAGTAAACTAACGATAACCAAACACATGGCACTTAAAATCGAACCGTGTCAAGTACTGAATTGAATTTGATATTAGAATTGAATTCGATATATAATATTAGCATTATTTTCTCGGCGCTGAGTTCAGTACTGATTTCAGTGATTGAAGTAAGTGTCGTGTCAAACAGCCTTAATATTACTAATATTACTACATAACAAGAATTAAAATGTAACCAATATTAATTCTTGAAATTAAGCAGCAGCACAAAAGCCGATGAATCATTTGGAGGCATGTGCATTCGAGATCGGACGAATATTTTGATAACGCAACTTCAACGGGATACCGTTACCGCACCGTGTATTTCTTAGAATTAGGAATTAAGCGACATTCTCGACCATGAGAAAATGTGCATGAAATTCAATAGAGATGTTATTGAAAATTTTAAAGTGGCTATTCTCTCTAGGAGGGGGAGTATTTCATTATTTTTCGAGGCCCCAAGGCAATGCCTTGCTGTGCCTTGCCATAGTTCCACCTCTGCACGCGGAGTGTCACAAATAATGAATGGCACCTGACAGAAAAAACATTGCCAACCTTTGGTATAGAGTGTCCTTGATTAACCTCAATAATTTGTTCCTGAAAATCACAAAGTTGAACAAAACAACATTAAATGAATCAATATTTCCCTAAAGAACCCATGTTATACAATATATTCGGTTCCAAAACCTCTCAAAAAAAAGAAGTTATATGCTGTACTTTACGGAGGTTTAGGGGGCTATGTATGATATGAATAGTGTCAGAACATAAATAAATCAATAAAACCATACATAAACATAAAAATGGCATAAAATAAATAAATAGTATGACATAACTACATTTCAAGGTGTCCAAAATCGGAAAAAGATACATTTCACTATAGTACCTCTAGTTAAAAGAAAAAGGAACTATGTAATACCAATTTGGTGAAATGTAGTCCTACGAATGAAAGAGAATGATGAGGTTTTATTAGAAAGTTTACAGAGCTGGGAACACTTCTGTGAATGCAAGTTCATGAGTTGAAATTGCTAGAATAGAAATGCAACATACAAATTACAGTAAAACTCCATTATAACACGCCTCACAATGCCGCGGATTCGGATATACCGCGGGTCTAGTCATGTACCCCAAAATTATTCCATTTATTTTCTCCATAAACAACTTTGTTTCAAATTTTATGGCAATTTATGACGTAATCCATATGACCTTGCACATGATTGGCTAAGGAGATACCGATGCTTCTCTACATTGTCTCAAAATCATATTATTCAATAAAATCAGTCTTTGACCGGCATCTTGTATAGGCTCGAGAAAACCCCTCCAGTGTTGTAAATACCGCACCCAGGCTAAGGTAATAAAATACACGTTTCACAAGGCTTTTTGTGGAATGTTTGGTTTCAACTGTTTCTCTTGCTTATTTATGCAGCTATATTCACTTTTTTCGATTTTAGGGTTATACTAATTATGTCCATCAAAAGGAAAACGTATACAATAAAAGAAAAGTTGAACAAAATCGACAGAGTGAATCGCGATTATTCGAAAGCTAGTTTATTCCAGGAGTTTGGCATTCCTGAAGAAACAATTCGTGGTTGGATTAAAGAAGAAGACAAATTACGATCATTATGCGTTCTTTGCATTAAGTGCACGAAGTGAACAGATATAGGGGAGGTCATTTCTGTCCGTCCACATGTTAAAACTCGAAAACCGCTGGATGTATTATGATGAAATTTGGCATTGGGGAGTTTTGCTAAAATTGGTCGACCGGTTTTAATTTTGGTCAAAATCGGTAAACAATGATGACCACTTTACATGAATACCTGCAATGTTCCTTTGTTTCAACTCGGGAACCGCTGGAGGTATTTTGATGAAATTTGATATTGGGGAATTTTTCTGAAATGAATAGACCGAGTACAATTTTGGTTAAAATCGGACAACAATTACGACCACTTTACATGAAGACCTATATGTAGTTTACAATGTTCCTGTTTCAACTCGGGAACCCTTGAAATATTGTGATGAAATTTGTTATTGGGTAGTTTTGTTAAAATTAATTGACATGTTCCAATTTTGGTTAAAATCGGACAATAATTATGACTACTTTACATGAAGACCTACATGTATTTTACAACGTACCTCTCTTGCTTCTCATTAAATTCTCATCTGAGTGAAAAATATTGAGAACATTGTGAAATCTCAAAGAACGCATTTGGAAACTCTGTGTACTCCGACTATATTCGGGTCAATACGGTAATACAATACCATTTACTAGCTTATGATCAGAAGTGGTCTCAATGATACTGAAAATATTCCTTTACTGGAATACATTCTAAGGGGCAACAAAATTGTGGAATTTATGAAGGAAAAGGAAAGGTAGCAATTGACATCTAAGTTATATGAAGATGATTATTTCCCAAAATTATTTAAAAGGCAATATCATATGATGTTCATTATATTCCAGCACTTAATTTATGCATAAAAAGACATTTCAATAATTCTAAAAGAAAGCTTAAAATATAATGTGTGCAGCTATTAACCCTTATTGTCCATGCATACATTTAAATGTAAACCAAATGTAGGCGCTCATGGCTGTGCATAAATTTTAATGCATACTGGACACCGAGTCTGCTTATATGAATTCATAGGCCCATGATGTCTTGCAGACTCTGTAGAAGGGTTAAGAACTTCATTCTGTGTATTATAACCCAAATTTTGCAAGACATCAATCCTTATGCAAGACTTGACTTATAACTTATGAAATGTACGACATACCCGGTGACAAGTAAGGGGGGAAACTGAGGAGGTGTAGAGAGGCGCGGAGCTGCCCTCAGAGCAAGTGAACCCTGATGTGGGCCTGCACAACCGGCGGAGACTGGTCTTGACTGCTGTTGCGGCTGATGGTAATGATGGTGATGATGAGGATAATGGTGTAAACGGTTCTGACCAGTTGGTATACCAGCTTGTCCCTGGTTTGGATGCTGTTGGGCCCTCTTGGTGTAAGGTGGATGCCCTTGAAGCAACCTCTGCTGTTCTTGTCGATGGGCTCTTAATTTCCTCTCAGCCAATAGGAAATAGGTTGCAGTCACGTGGTTATACTCATTCTTATCCAGCGCCCTGTAAGTCAAAGTATGGAAATAATTATATGATGCATCCAGCAGTTCAGCATAGTCAAATTTCAAAAACATATATGCTAATTAGCAATCAAATGCCTTAACATTATTGTTTAAATTTCACAGCTATTTACTGACTTTTTCATTAGATGTGGAAATAATTTGTAACAATTCTGATACGAGCCTAGAAAATGAAAGAGTTGAGAGAAACAAGTGATCTTAAATTCAAATTGGTAAACCTTGCACAATAATGTTGATAATGAATTATTCAGCTGAAAAAGCATACAATTTTCAACACCAATGGTCATGCCGCCAGCCAGCTTTTCCTTTGATTTCTTTCCTCCACATACCTTCACCAGCTGTAAATGTGGTGTGAAAAAGTCACTGCCAAAATAACCCTGTTTCATTGACAGTAGATTTATTTGCTCAGCAGTAAGTTTTAATCGACAATGAACTTTGGAAATTTGTCAATAAATTTCTCTCCAGTATCTGAACCAGCACAAAGTTTTCGCCAGAAACTGCTAATTTTTGCATACCATAATGAAGTTTGAATTGATGTAGTCAACCTTGTGAATAATCACAGGCTTCAGTAATTTTTAAGTCATCATGAAACTTTTTTGTATGGTGTATCAGCATTAGACCTGAAACAGGTTCACCTTTCCTTCTTCGTTGTAGAATACATTGAAGAAATATTCTTAGACATCATTTATCCATGTAGTGTGTGGTGTTTTACAGGCACCATAGCTTTAGGTGCATCGCCGTCTTCAGAAAATTTTAATAATTCACCATTTATTGCTTCTTAAATCATAGATAGTAGAATTACCTATGTCATTTTCTTTGCTGAAGTGCCCTTTTCAAGCTTTCAGAGTAATATGTTTTTTTTTTAACTTGTGAGAGTTTTATGTTTACATTTCATAACATTAATTGTGGAAGAGTTTTATGCTTGTTTGTAATCATTTCAAGGTAAATTTGAACAAAAGTACCGATAACATTACCATAAAACACGTAATCACTATGATTGTAAAAATGTCACTGAATATTGCTGTAAATGGTCATAGCTTGAAGGTCATGCGGCAGGCATCACAATGGAAATAGATGAGTAATAGTAAGAGTAATAGAGTTATTGCTGGATTATTGAAAATTCTCCAAATCTAAAATTTTCAAAAACTGCTGGATTTTTGAGTATTCGAATGCTGGATTTATGAGGTTTTACTATAATAATTATGCATGTGGGCACAATTACAAGCAAGCTAGTAATTTGGGCAAAATTTCACAACACAATTACTAATTTTATCATAATTTTTTCCTACATAGCAGACAAGCATATGATATGATATATAATTTGTAAAATCATATTTTTGTTACCATTTGTAGGCATATAATTTAGTAAAAAACTGACAAATAAAAAAGAATGAACTCTTTGACTGCTTATATCCAATAAATTTCTGAAGTAAGATGCCCAAAAACAATTTAGATGTCATGCAATCAAAATTTTACACTTAAATTGAAAAATATGGAGTAAATTTAATTTATTCTTTGTAGAAACTTTAAAATACTTACTCTAAGATCTCTTCCTTTGCAGCTATCTTTCCATTGACCATCTTCTGTATGATGAGTGCATGATCTTCCTCTGACACATGCTCCCTTGATATGAGGGGCATAAAATCTGGAGCTCCATCTCCGCTGGCCTCAGTCTCTCCCTCGCATAGCCACGGATCCGATGCTATCTCTTCTAGTGTGGCACGGCGCTCGGGTTCCCGAATAAGCATCCTCTGGATTAAGCTGTTTGAAAGAGGTTCACAATTATTGGGACAGATCTCAGAAATGATCTTCATAAAAGTAGGATTACTGCACTTTTTACCAAAACTTCATAGTTTAACTTCCGTAACCATAACCAATAACACTGTATGTAGAAGCATCCCTTGTTATAGAGCACTTCACTTAGTGCAGTTTCACTACAGTGCTCTTTCTAAGTGCTGAACCATTAACACATTGTTTTGGTTATATATGTAGGTATTACAAACACATAACTTTATCACAACTTTCATTACACCTAATTAGTGTTTGTAGTTAAGTTAAAATTAAATTAAACATAATTTAACTATCCAATCAACAAAAATGTAATCTCTTCTATAATTTTTTATGCTATCTCAATGGCAGCTTATCTACATTAGGTTTTGTCGATATACATAATAAATCTTACTTATCCAATGTCGCTGTTACAAGTCACCTTAATTTATTTTCTCATCAATTTAATCTACATGTAGCGCTTATTAGCTTCTCCATTAACTTATACTTGGTTACAAATTATTTGACAACAGAACAACCTGTTCTTTGTCTGGGTAGTTATGATTTATATCTTGAAAAGTTTCCTTACGTAGGTACCAATGATCTTTCATGATTCTGAAGTCATAACTTTCATTTGTACTTCACTTTTCGTTCAGTGATAGCCATTCCACTCTAATTAGATATACATTTGTTGTTATTTATTTTTGAATTGAGAGGGACCTTTAAGTGATGCACTGTATGCTGAAATTAGCAACAATGCAATTTTCCTTGGCAACAATAGATTATCTCGAAAAATACGTGAAATTTTCGTGTTCAAAAGAAATCTGTAGAAAGATTCGATGCGTATTTAAAAATATATGGTAGGAAACTGAATTTTCATTCTACTATTGCCTAGTCCAGGGGCTGGCAACGTTTTTCTGTTGGATGCCAATCTTTATCAATATTCATAATCTGTGACCTTCTGTGCGTGCCACTATTAAATTTATTTTGTCTATAAAGTGGATTGCGTGAGCCAAAAATCTACCAAAAGGTAGAATAACTATGATGAATGCTTATGAAAACTTATTATTATACTATAATGCATTCTGAATATAATGTTTTATCATTACTAGAGCTCGAAAGTTCAGGCACTATAAAATGTCAAAATAGGCAGACAAAATGGTGCAATAAAACAGAAAAATAGGCACTAAAAAGGCATTTATTTTAACCCAAATATTATATTGAGTTTATATGGAATAGATATAACATTTCAATAAAATATGATTGCGATCACTATTGATAACGTCTTCAAATTATGAACTATTACATGAGACAATGAGATGATTTTTTAAATGTTCAAATTAAAAACTCTGTCTTCTGTCAGTTAGGATGTGTTTTAAAAGTGAAAAGGATCTCTCTACCTCAATGGAAGCGACAGGGGCATATTTAAAGCGAGCTATACCTGCAGGACTCGCCTCAACTTCTGAGCTACTGTCCCCTTCTAAAATCTTTGCAATTATTTTTATTCTATCCAAATCTTTGTTGGGGCACAACACCTTTTCACACTTGTTTTTACAAGTACGCCCTTTTCACTTGGCGCACTGCACATTTTACCTTCAGTGAACTGATCAACATCTCCTCCCATTTTTCAAGTAATGTAATGGCATCTGGCAACTTTGAGAAGTAGGCTGCGATGCACGCCAAATCGTGGCTGACAGACTTCTTTTACAGGATTTCTTTGATGATACGTATGGAGTAAGCATCTTCTTCATCGAAAGTGTTGACTTCTTTTTTAATTTTTCAAGATTGGCATCTGGCCATAGAAGATTCAATGCTATGGTGAAAAGTTGAGCTATTGTTGAGCCATTTGTGTTTTCCAAAACTTCTGACGTAAATAAATTTTTGATGGTTGACCAACCTCCATGGTTCCTATTATGATGTTTGCAATGAACCTCCCCACAACATCTGTAGTCTTGTTGATAGAGATCCAAATTTTCTTGTCCACAACATTCTCTGATTTTTTGGATAACACAGTTGTACGCTTTATCTAAATAGGTTTTCCTCAAAGTTGACTCACTTGAAACCTCTTTGCTCGTATATTTTTCCAAAAACACTTTCAAAGAACTGTTTTCTAATTTCCATAAAGGAATGCTGGCTTTTACAAAAGATTTACATACATACATAAGTTCAAGAAAAACTCCGACTGTCTAGAACAGTGGTGCCCAATTTATGACTCCCGAGCTGGATGAGTCAAACGAAGGGTTTTTGTACGACCCATGAGGGTATGATGAAAAAGCTTTCCAAAAAATTTAACACAAAAATTCATACATTTTATGAAAATTTTTATAATAAAACTTTTAATATTGAAATGTTAGCCATAAAAACCTTATTTAGACTTGATTTTCACTTATATGGCTTCATAGAACATATAGATAACTTCCAATGCGGCCCGGCGAAGGATTTGCAAACAGTGATGCGGCCTGCCAGTAAAAAAGGTTGAGCACCACTGGCCTAGAAGAAACTGAACAAAACAATGGTAAAAGGGTTGTCTTCTTACTGCCATCAATATTCTTATCGACTGCAGCTTTATGTTTTGAGGTATTTACTTGTATGCTGCGAGAGAAAGTACTTTTTCTCCGAATTCACCGACTTTACACAAAGTTTACAAAAAAGCACTGAACTGTCTGCTGAGAAAATATCAACACCAAACTCTTTAATGAAATTGTTCAGTCACTGTTTCGTGGAATCACTCACTTTAGGCATTGTGGCCACTAGAATGGAAGTGACTCATTCACCACACAAACTATTTGTTAAAAAACAATTGTTATGAACTGTTTGTATGCCAAAAGACAACTGAAGGACGCTAGGAGTGAAAGGGAGGGTTCATCAGGCCTTCCCGAGCTATGGGTTTCCCAAAAGTGAGCTCAGGTCAATAGCAGTGGTCGGATTAAGATAAAGCCAATGGTCAGAATTTTATGATACTGAACCCAGGGTGGGCAAAAACTGTCCTTGAAGAGTCAAATCTTTGTCTATTAAAAATTTCTTCTCCCCCCTTAGTTGGTGCATCATTAAACATATTACATAATTTTAATGACTAAATACTGCAAAACAATACATCAAAAATGATTCCAGGGAAATATTCAATTTATATTTAGTGATTTATTTTCTAATCAGTTTTAATCAACCGAACAATCACAAAATTACTTAAAACATACCTCACTTGAGATCAGTAGTTGTAATAATATCTACGTTTATGTTCTTTTCTACGCTGTAGAGAATCCATTTCCTTCCGTTTACAAAATCTGTCATGCATGCATAAGGAATTAAATGTATTTTGTAATTATAGCAGGTCTTATTTACTTCAGTAACCAATAAGATTATTTATGTTGACAACAATTAGGTAGCTATGCATGAATTTTTCTAAGTTCAAAGCAAATTATGACTTTCTTGTTCAATTTTCTTGATAATGGCTACTCCTACGATAAAAACGTATAGGAAAAGAAATACACGACATTACTAGTTCTACAAGTTTATTTGAAAACTATTTTAATTTGACAAAACATTTACAAGATATAATGGAAAGTTCATTTTTTTGTCACCAGCAATGTGGTATCCCTGATTGGCTTATGTGATTTTTCTAGTTTTTTATTGTGTCCTTAATATCAATTTCTTAAAAAATCCGTTCAGTAGAAGCCGAGAATGAACATGCGGATGGGTGGACAAACCGGCCCTACAGGCGCTTATGCTGGAAGCAAAATACACCTAAAAATAGGCATTTTTGTATAAAAAGGCATATTTGGAAAAAAATCATGAAAATAGGCAAAAAAAGCATTTTGCCTGAACTTCTGGGCTTTAATCATTACAGTATGAAATAATTTTAAATTAAAAGCAAAATTTTATTAAAATACATAATTTTTACAATTTTTCTCTGAAATACTGTGCCATGTAAAAACCTCTTCGTGTGCCACCTTTTGGCATACGTGCCATAGGTTGGTGACCCCTGGCCTAGTCTGTGCCTTGTTTCATATCGTATTTCCGAATGTGGCCACTTCTAACCCTGAGTTGCTTGTTGTCCTGGATGCGAGTGTACAGGATTTGGACTTCTCCTTCTTGTTACAAAGTTTCAGAAGAGACTAAAATGTTGCAACTGAGTCTAGGAAGGTGGAAAAGGATGCATTTTGTTGAATCAAACTCGTGAGTGGGAACTAGCATTACTAAAAAATTTCAATCGCATTTTTGCAACTCCTAACTCATTCCGTAACAAATTGTAACACTTTCAGTCTTTCTTGGAAAAGGATAAAGTATCTTATGCATCAGTTCTTATTGTGGCCTCTCTTTCCAAGTTATACCCATTGCAAGAACTGTACTTGTGTTAGTGTTTTGTGGATTCAACATAAACTGCAGTGAAAGTTGTAACAGCTTATTCAAAGTTACAAGCACTAGAGGATTCTAATACAACCATTCAGTTGCAAAAAGAATTTGTGGAATTTTATCCAATGGCAGTTGATTACATATGTAAGTGTTGCAGAATTAATCACTGCCCTTTGCCTACTAAATGGTTAATGCTTAAAATCACTGAAGATATCCAATATGATGAAATCCAGAAATATGCAGAATTTTTAATGCCACAAATAGCTACAAAAGGACTCTTTGTATGATAAAACAATGAAATTAATTCCATTTATAAGAAGTGCATCAAAAGAGTTCAATAGTTAGCCAATTGATAACAGGATGAAAAAGTATACTCCATAAATGGAATACGCACAGATTTCAAAAGCGTTCTTTATGGGAAATACTTATGAAACGATATTGAAAGACTGGGCAATTCTAGAATTTTAAATTTAATATCACCGCACAAATTATATAAGAGCATGGGAGAGAATAATATGGATTTTTTAGTTGTAGTTTGTCAAAAGAACCGTCTTAGCGATGGACGTAAACAAAATATCCAATGTTTTGCTTGGGATTTTCTCAAATTTTTATCTCCAAAACGATAACTCATAATTATGTGGTCTCACGGATCTAATTGTGGTCAATGAAGTCCTCTATCTGAATAAATTTTTTAATCTATACCTTACAGATCATATAAGAGCACAAGAGAGAAAATATCGATTTTTAATTGTTGTTTGCTGAGAGAAGTCTTAGCCATCGATGTAAATAGGATATGCGATATTTTGCTCTGGATTTTCTTGAATTTTTATCTCCGAAATGATAACTCATAGTTATTTGGTCTCACGGACCTTATTGTGGTAAATTAAGTCCTCTATCCGAATACATTTTTTAATCTATACCTTAGATCATATAAGAGCATGGGAGAGAAAATAGGGATTTTTAATTGTTGCTGGATGGACGCCATTTAATGAGATATGAGTATAAGTTTATTAAAGTATTTATATAAAGTGGAAGTTCTAATTGACGGATGCAGTTCAAAATCACAATTGGGCGATAAATTTTAATAAGGATCACTCCTACTTAATTTAATTAAAATCCGTCTAGCGGTTCAGGAGATGAAAGTTACAACGGATGGACAAGACATGTCCATAGGGGATTCTGCTACTACCACTTTGCTTGTAAAGAATGCCGAAAAACTGGATACCTTAACTTAGAAAATCATTTTCTTAATCTAAAGAAATTGATGCACATAATTTTTGCTATTTCAACATCAAATGCTACTGTTGAGCAAGTTTTCTCATTGTGTACAAAGCAATGGGCTGATGACAGGAACAGGCTTAAAGTTAAAATAGCTAAAAAGGTTGTTACAAGTAAAATTAAACTATTCCTTGACATCCAGTGAAATGTACGAAAAATTGCTGAAATACCATAAATTGCTGAACCAAATATTTTCTTATACAAAATATATGCAATCACTGTTTTGTGAGATAATAATATTAAATGAAGTTTGTTGTTTTATAAGTGTCCTACTTAAAAAAGTCCTACTTTTTGTAAAATCGTCTTACTTTTTAGTTGAAAGTGTCTGGGAACCCTATAGACTGTACACTTTCATAACTAGTAAAACATATCAAAGTCTTTATATAACTACCTGGTATCAAACTGTCCCAAAATTTCATTGTTATCTCGCCTTAGGCCAATGACAATCAAAAGTTTTCATTTCTGTGATTTTCATATCCTAGGATTTGAAACGCTTTACACACCTGGGAATACGAGTGCTTTTTTCCCATCCAAGCTGAATGCTGAGACACAACACAACAGAACAACTAAAGAAACTTCAATAAAATCCATCATAAACTGGGAATACACTGAGAATAGTGATTGCTTGATGAACACTAAATTATAGTCGGGCGTGAAAATCACAGAAAGGAAAACATTTGATTGTTATTACCATAAGGAAAAGTAACAAATTTGTGACATATTAATGCTACCAGATAGTTGAAATTGATTGACAGATAATTTCTTAAGTATTCAAAGAATATTTTTTTATTTATATACTGAAAGTTTGGTAACAATATTAATTATTGTAATTCAAATAATTAATACTGTCTTTATGTTCTTAACAACTATTACCCTAAATAATAGGCACTTTTTCCACCACAATGATTAATAATTAGCTGTAGATAAGAAGTACAAGTTTCCTGATCAGGGCTGTTGCGTGGAAATCTGTCACCTGAGGCAAAAATACAAAATGACACTCCAGTTCATGACATATAGGTGCAGATCAGTGACAAGTGCAATAATGCCACCCCTAGAAAAGTGCCACCTGAGGCAGTTGCCTCTCCAACTCATCACACATGACAGTCCTGTTCCTGAAAACAACACAAAGCCTATGCAGAGGAGAATTGCCTCGTATAGCTTTATCCAAAATTCGGATTAAAAGCACAACAGTGTTACAGCCTATAGCAGGTGACCCAGAGACACAGCACTTGTTTACTTGGATTGAAAATGTGTGGCCACCTAGCACTGTTTACAGTGGATGTGTTTTTTTCGATCTGAACTCAGATGATAAAAACAACACTTGTGTGGTTGTAGCCTAAGGATTGCGGTAGTAACCACCAAGTTGCATTTAATCAAGGTAGGTTTTTAATGAAGTGGTTGAAAATTTATTACACCAAATCTGGGTAAAACTATATCAATGAACAATAATTTGAAGAAAACAGTATGTTGCTTAAATGTGGTGTTTGATGGGATTGCAAGAAATAAACGCTAAATGCAGAACTCTTAAGTCGGGATTTTACTGTACATGCCAGATATGTTCTACTGGCTTTAGATTTGCAATGAAAACATTTACTTTTAAATGAAAATTAATTTTAAACTTATATTCTTTCAATATAGCTCCATTTTCTAAAAGGCAAGGTTTAAAAAAATGAAATATTCCTTAGACAAGTAAAAGCAAATTACTCTTGAAAAGAACAATGAAGATTGCACCTTTGAGCCCAGAATGTTCCCATAAATGGAATGGTAGTAAGAAATGCTCAAACAAAATTTATTTTGATTTTATTTCTCCCTGATAGTTACAGAAATATCTCAACTGCTTATGGCATAATTTGGTAGAATAATTCCATAATATGAATTAACACCGTAATTTTCCACTATGATGGTGATGTTAAGTGTTGAAACCTAGGTTGTGATATTATAACCAATAGTGGAAAATTACCGTGTTGTTATTTCATATTATGAAATATGTAAAACTGATCAATCATAAATTTATTCAAGTTACCTCAATAATTCACTTATGGAAAAACAGGCTTTCAATTGCTTAAATACTGCACAGGAAGAACTTGTCTTATAACAATAGCATACAAACAAACATACCGTTTGCATGGCTCAGACACATGGTTGGGTACAGTGAACTTGCAGTCCATAATCATTGTCAGTGTCTCACTATCATTTGCTTCCTGGAATGGAGCCGTCCCGCACACCAGCATATATAAAATAACTCCCAATGACCAAACATCTGGAAAAGATTGATGTATTTACACAAAATGTCATAAAAAGCTAAAAAACCAAGAACACATTTTAAATAAATAGCAAAACAATATTCCAACAAATAAAAATAAAGGGATAAATGACAAGAGTAAACACTCGCTTCCAGTTGACCGATTTTTACCAAAAACTAATCAACTCTTATCTCTTTAACAAAAATGTCAAATATAAAATTTTGCATTCGAGCACCCACAAAATTTGTATCACACACACACAGACATCATCCAGAAAATGGTCAAAACGTGTTCAGGGGACCTCAAAACGTGCATTTCCGTTGAAATCTCGAAATCAACTTTTTTCATGAAAATGATATTTTCCCCTATAGTATGTATGGAGAAAGTAAAAATGGCATTAAGTTCCAAGATTGAAAAAATATACTTTAAAAGTAACATTTGCCAAATAAAATATTAATTTTGTCTATGAATCCTAGCAAACATTATATAATATATATGTAGTAGGTAAATTAATGCTGTACAGCACTATAATATTTACTAAACTAAATAGTTACATTTCAAATTAAATAATAAAACAATATGACCTGCTGTATACCCACTTCTTTCAGTGAACAAATATTTTTTATAAAATCTTCAGACAAATCAAAGTCCCTTGTAGTCTTAAGTTTTAAAGAAAACATTAAGTAAATGTCTCTAATTTGATGTTTGGGAAAACCATAGCAAATTCCCAATGTTCGCATGACATATGTAATATTGTACTATTATCACTCATTGGTATTTATTGTGATCAACAAACTATAAAACCCTTATTCACTTGGTCACTTTGTCAATAACGCTCAGTATCTCAGCCGTTTCTTCAGTCAGGTCAAATTTTGTATAGGATCCTAATTTTTTCTCAGGAAGCCAATCACGAAAAAAAAATCTCCAAAAAAGACCTGGGTTCGACACCAGTAGATAATTTCTATTTCCTGTAAGATAACATTCTTTTGCAAACAAAAATTAGGAAAGTTGACCCTTGATCTTCAAACTGGGACTGTCTTAAAGGAAAATGAACAAAGTTTCTTGGTCTTATAACTGATCAGCTCTCTCATTTTGCAAAGGCTCGAATTTAACGTTAAAATTACTAAATTTGGAAAAATTTTGCGATTTGATGAGGACAACCATTCCATTGTCAAAATCAAGGCCCCATTATTGTCTCAGTACATGATTTTAAATAAAAAAATAAACAAATAATATATTCCTTCCCATCATATTGACTGGATTTTGTACTAGTTTACAACATAAAGTACCTACATTTATTATTGAAGAATATAAAATGGTATTAAATATATAGAAAAATCTCTAGTTAGGCATTCTTTACGAGCGATGAGATAGTAGTGAAACGCCTTATGGGCATGTTGACTCCATCTGTAAATTTAATCTCTGAAACCACTGGATGTATTTTAATCAAATAAAGTATCTGTGATCCTTATTAAAATTAATCGACAAATCTGATTTTCAACTGCATCTGTCAATGAGAACTTCCACTTTATAGAAGGACTTAAATAAATGTATGCTCGTATCCCATTGAATGGATTCTGCCAAGCAACAATTAAATGCCACATTTTTCTCCCCCTAGCACTTATATGATTTGTAAGGCATAGATTAAAGAATTTATTCGGATAGAGGACAACAAAAAAGTCACAGGATCACATAATTACAACTTAAAGAGTTTCTGAGTTAAAAATTCAAGAAAATCCCAAGCGTAATATCACATATCACATTGTTTACATCGATTGCTATGACAATTCTATCGGCAAACAACAGTTAAAAATCCATATTTTCACTCCCATGCTCTTATATGATCTCTGAGGTATGCACTGAAAACTTGATTCGGATAGAGAACAGCATTTACCACAAAAAAGTCAGCGGGATATAGTTACTACTTCAAGTTTCAGAGATAAAAAAAATTGAAGAACTGCCCTATCTTTCAATACCATTTTATAGGTATTTCCCATAAAGAAAGAATGCCTTTGAAATCTCTGTGTACTCCATTTATGGAGTATGCTTCTCCTACTTGTTTTTTTTTATAAAGCACACTCATGCATTCATTGTATACATAGGCAAATAGAATAAAAAAACATCTAAGATTTTTCTATATGTAATACTGAATTTATAAATTCAATTGTTCATTTTTAGCAGCTTAGCAAAAAAATCTGCTAATGTGCTCAGTTTATCCATCTGCCTTACATGCCAACTCCTCTTAAACGAAAGTAACAAGAGACTTGGCTTTTTCTCCAATCGATTCAGTATTCTGTCTCATTGTGCACATTTTCTTGTGCAGGTCTGCCTGTCTGATGCACTAACTTCTAAACGAAAGTAACCAGAGACTATGCTTTTTCTCCAATTGATTTATTACTAGGAGCCTATTTCAATTCTGTGTTATGATTTAATTTGCAACATTTCTTTATATATAATTAAGTGTTCAAATTCTTGAACACCCCACATATTTCCATGTATAAACCAAGATTAAGGCGTAAAAAATCCAACTTTGGCTAAGGTTTTGTCTTGGGATTTATTTATTCTCATGGCATAGGACAGTTTGATAGCGAATTGTCTGCAATGCATGTGAAAAGGAGTTGCTGGATCATTTAGCATGCCAATTTTTACAAGTGGGATAAAGTTAATGATTCTAGCCATAAAACCAGTAATGACTTTCAATAATTAATTTAATTATTAATCACATTTAATTAATCAATCACTCATCATTCTCTCTCACATTTTCCAATTATAACCCATGCTACATGTCTCTTATTTACATTAAATAATGGTACATTTGGTTCTCGAGTTAAATCATAATGTCCTCTTTCAAATTCAATGAACTTGATTGTATTATAATTTTAATTGGAATAAAATCTAAATTAAATATAAATACCGATTATCAAATGAAACTTGTATGTATACAGCATCTATATCAATTTCATTTAACATTATAATGTAAGACTTTCATTTAAATACTAACAAAAATTAATATAGCATGTTGTATACACTGAAGCTTTCTGTACTTTTAGATGTATTAAAGAAATTCTGATTTTAATTCTTACCGATACGTAAGTGAAGCTTCAATGTGTAAACTGTTAAATGAAGTGAATATGAAAGTTTATTTATTAACATTACTAACTATATACTGTTGTTAGTAACCATACAAACTCTGTAAACAAAACAACATTTCACTTTGTGAAATAAAATATACATAAGCTGAACACGACTTCTATTAGTTATAAAGTGTTCTGCCAGGTTGCAGCACTCCATTGTTACTCCACACCCTCTACAGAGGGATTTTAAAACTAACTGTGCTTGGCAAAAGTCACCTCACCTTGTATAATATAATAGAGATTCTGTCTTGTGCACTTTATCTCAGTTTGTCCCTCTGTCTAAAATGTTTTCTAAAAAACTGCCATTTAATGTTTGCTTCAGCAGCTCATTCCTTACTAGTTACATTTAACCCTTTCAGTGCCATGCGACGATATATCGTCATTTGCTTCCTAAGCAAGAAGTCCTAACAACGATAAATCGTTGACCATGCTGAGTAAGCGTAATAGTTCCACATGCAAATGACAGATGGCAGGAGATGATAGTATCAATCGAAAGAGGAAACTACATAGTTCACGAATCTTCTATTCTTTTTGGTTCACGTTGATTATTTGTTGAGTTATGACTTTTTCAATTTCGCAAAATATTACCTCTATTCTTTCAAGATGGCAAAAATAATTTCACTGTTAGAATTGAGGATGATGAATTGGTTTGCTATAGAAACTCATTAAGTGACGACAAATGTTATTTAGAGAAGGAAAATTTTGAGATTTTAGAAGATGTGATTTAAAAATTTAAAAAAATGTAAAATCATAGCAAAATATTTTTTTAATTTTATAAATAAATATTATGGATATATAGTTTTATAGAATGTAATATTTTATACATCATTTCTTCAATTACTGAAAAATAGGATTAATAGTGTATGTGATTTTTCATAGACTGATGAAAAAGTGCTAAAATTGCAGTTATGCAAATAATATTTTTCTGTAATTTGTTTTTATTATTTTTTTTTGGGTTTTTGCAATATTTTGCCTGGATGTCTTGCCTTTATGGAAATAAGTTAAATATACTAGCGAAAAGAATAAAATACCACACTTTTTTCAATGTAAAGTTTACTTTTCATTATTTTATTTTAAAAAATTAAAAACAAAATTTTTAAACAAAAAATTACAAGATTAGCTCTAACATTCTCTTAATATAATTAATATTTGTAATAATTTGTGTAATTACTGAAAGAATTAGGCAAGAATACAAATGCCATAGCATGTATGTGATTTTTCTTCGAGATTGATGCATACCCACCAAAATTGGCATGGCACTCAAAGGGTTAATTTACTTTTATATACATTTTTTGTAGTACCTTGTGAGAGCTCCAAGGCTTCATTTAGCATCTATAGCCTGAGACACACTCGCCATAACCTCAATGTTGCACTAACACTATTTTACGGATAAAAATGACCTACTGCTGCTGTAGTTTGATATGAGCATGCAAATTGAAATAAATAGCTACAAGTATAAGTTTGTCTCCATAATCAAGAATGGTACTTGTGGATAGGGATAATTATTATAGAAAAAGAAATATAATCAGCACTTTCCTAGATAGTGTGGCGATTTGATCCAAAGCAGACTAGTAATGGATGGAATGAATGATACTCAAGAAAACTGCTAAAATCTAATTGAAATATGGAATTTCAGTATTTTTTTTATATTTGTCCATTCATTGTCAAACTGATTAAAAGCGAATCACGCTCCCTCGTTCCTGTTGAGGGAAACCACATTCAAGGAAGTTTTACTGTACTTACCTCATGATAACTGAACTGAAATACGATGATAGAGACACCATAGATACAAGATATGAACAATTAACTTAACACTTATTCGATATATCTGATAATAAATCATAGCAATTGATTAATTTTCATTTAATTTGGTAAAACTTAAGAATACACAATGATATTAAATAATGTCGAGACTACTAAAATTTTTGTAGCATAACTCAAAAATATGTTTTAATAATACATTTTATCTTGAATTTAAGAAACAAATCTTTGGGCATACGGATGGCAATTTTGTAGAGAAATCTTTACTAAATGAGCAAAAAAGTACACATTGATAATTAGTTTTTAATTTAAAAAAAGTGGACTTTACCTTTGGTGATAATATTAAAATTAGTAAAAAAATTTCAGCTCCTAAACTTAACAAGAAGTCCAAACCAGGAGTAATGCAGGCTGATTTTGCAAAGTTGACATCCCGAATTGATTACTTATATTGACAGGAAATTTTTCAGGTATGTGTTAGTCATTCCAAGGAATTCTCATACCATAAATACTATTTCTAACTCAGTTCATCAATGACAGAGAAAAATTGGAAAACAAATTAATAGAGCATTATCAGGTTTAAAATACTAAAAGCAATGTCAAAATCTCTTTCTGACATTATATTTTGCATGTATTTTTTAAAATAAATGAATTTAATGAATGTTACAGTTTATACGCTAATATGTATGGATCAACTGTCCATTACTGAAGAGTAGTGAAGTGGAAATGAAAATAACCCATCTGTTCACTCGTCTATGCTCAAATTGAGTTTGGTAATCGTCTCCATGGCAACATTCCCATAAAATGTGATTTAAAATGCAAAAACGCTATGTTTTAATAGAAATTCAAGAAAATACAATGAATTATCACAATTCGGTGATAAGAATTAGAATCTTCATTCTTTTCCCCTTAGAACAGTACAAACCTCGCTCTGATATCAAAATTTAAAGATATTTTAAAGTATTAAAGAAAACATCTCTGCACGATGGATTTGAGATTTCCTATGTAAAACAAATTGGGAAAAAACGTTCCTGGAATCAAACCCAGGACTTAAATCTTCGCCGAATAAATTATAATCCGGAGCCCTGGCAGCACGAGCCTCATTTTCATGAAAATCGGTCCATTGATGTAAAAGTTGTTAGTAGAACACACACACACACATACATACACAGGACCATTTCATAAGGCTATGTTTCCTTTGGAAACCAGCCTAAAAATGAGAGTTTGATGGTAAAATCAACAAAAGATGTATGGTAAGAAAAAGATTGATAACCTTAAATGCATTAACAAAATTTTATAAAAATAAACAAAAAAATGCTTAAATGTACTCATAATTCATGGATGCAAGTTTCACCATGAAATAGATCAAGGTAAACATACCAACTGCTGGAGCATCATATGAATCTCCAAGAAGAATTTCTGGAGCTGAGTAGGCTAGAGAACCACAAGACGTCTCAAGCTTCTGGCCTGGGCAGAAACGGTTGCTGAAGCCAAAATCTGTCAGTTTGACAACACCAAGTTTTTCGAAAAAGACTACATTCTCAGGCTTTAGATCACGATGGACAACATGAAGCTGATGGCAATATGATATAGCACGGACAATCTGGAAAGAAAATTTAAAAATATATATTCTAAGTGATGATAGAAAATATAAAGTTAAACACCAGCAAGACATGTCATCTGATGTCCACAATTAGAGGCATAATTTATGTAAACTTTTTAGATAAAGTTTATTTTTGGTGCCAAATTAAATATTTTGGCATTATAAATTTTTACTTTGCAAATGAATGTTTCAAAAAGCATTTCAAAATAAAATTAATTTTGATATTTATTTGAAATAATGACGATTCTGTAAAATTCTGTCTCAAAATAAGAAAAATGCTATTGTCAGGAAATTTAGACAGTAATTCTATTTACCTTATTCTCACAATATCAACAGTTTGTCTTACATTAGACATCTTTGAAATTCAATAAATAATCCAGAAATGATCTGTGACAATCTAAATTCCTAATAAAGAATTTGTGGTATTCCCAATACCATAGACATATTTATGGGGGCGGGGAATGAAGGAACATCAGGCTTCCCTTTTGATTTGTTACTGTCTTGTACTACAGTTATTATTTTATAGTTATTATTCAATATATGAGGCTAATGACAAATGCCAGGGTAATTAGCATGTGTTTAGCGGAAACTGATTCACACAAAATGCAGGGGAAAGGCACAAACATTTAGTGTTATCCAATTATCGTGTTAAAAGTATTGATACTAAATTTTAATTCTTAAAATATGAAAATACCCACATAAGCTAATCCATGAAACATATAAGTGTCTGGAAAAAATTAGCACAATGATTAATGATACGAACAAATAATAATTGCTTTATTTATTATATACAGTAAAACCCTGATTATTAAGGGAATAATATTGAAGCAGGAAAAAATTCTGCTATGACCGGGAATTAAACCCGGGTCTTCCACTTGCCAGGAGAATATTCTACCACTGAACTATCATAGCAGATTATTTTTCTCATTTCTGAATGCGGGTGTTTTTCTTATTTGGGTCTGGGCTAGCCAAACTAGTATCAACCATCCCCAACGGATGTCCTCCAAGAGATACGTCGAAGAAAACCCCTTCCTCTCAAATGGTGAGATTGTCATGCTAGAAATTGATGGAATAATGTGATCTAAAGATCCTATGCTGATAGGCATAAGCTGTAATTTCGGGAATAATTTTGAAACAAAAAATTCTGCTATGATTGGGAATCGAACCCAGGTCTTCCACTTGCCAGACTGATATTATACCACTGCAGATTACTTGTTTTATTTCTTAATGCAGGCCCAACTAATAAAAACACTCGCATTAAGAAACGGGAAAAATAATCTGCTACGACAGTTCAGTGGTAGAACATCTATCTGGCAGGTGGAAAATCTGGGTTCAATTCCCAGTCATAGCAGAATTTTTTCGTTTAAAAATTATTTCCAAAATTACAGCTTATGCATATCTGCATAGGATCTTTATATTACAGTATTCCATCAATTTCTTGATTATTAAGGTGACCAGATTTCCTCTTTTCAAGAAGATAGTTCTCTTTTGGAATATTTTATCCTATTTTGAGATTTTGAAAATTTGGTCAACTTACTGATTACTATTCACATACAGATAAAATAGGATTTTTATATGAAAAATGAAGAGAACATAGACTTCACCACTTTATTAAACAGCTGCAGATATATCAGATCAATCAAACAAAACCCATTTCAGCAAAAGAGAAAAAGAATGGTGATTGAGTTCTTTGTTGAAAAAAATAATGTAGAATGATTTATTGGCCATTTTTACCCAAAATGAAGTTAACTTTTCACTTTTAATTTCGAAAAATTTTGTTAACTCTAGATAATTAATTTTTAACCCTTTGAGTGCCAAGAGCATGATCGTGCTCCTTTTGCAGGATCTCGTATAAGTGCTGGTAGTTAACAGTCTCTCATCACAACAAATTGTGAACCTCATTTCATAATTTCAGATGCAGAAAGTGGTAACAGTGACATTATTGTCCATCATAGACATCGTATTGCAGTTCTAACTGAAAGTTCAGATAGTGAAAGTGTTCCTGACAATGAGAAATGTGATAATGATATCTATAATAATGAACAAATTCTAATATATAAAGAAATTCAAGCATACCATTACATACCATTCTAGCCCTTTACTTTATTCCTTGAAACACCTTGTCCAAAACATGCTCCACCCCATGATGCCATACTTATTCCATATTTCTACCTGTTTTTCACTCTTTCTCTTTGGAATCTAATAGTAAATGAAACTAATAGATATGCAAATCAGTTTCTTGGCTCACAATAGCAAATATCACCCAATGCTAGAGTTAGTCAGTGGAGGCCTGTTACTGTCACAGAAATGAAAGCATTTGTGGCAGTACTATTGGAAATGGGAATTCTTTATTTGTTCACACTTTGCTTATATATAAATATGCTATATAACAAGACATAAAATTTGACCATTAGAATCTGATAGGAGAATTATTAAATAAACGTAAGTAGGATAAATTAAACTGTAAGCACAAATTTTAGGATGTAGAGGAACAAGTGTGTATAAATTATTTGTTAGTGTTATTTTATTTATTATTTTTCAAAAACCTCAAATCATAAGAGTGATTTTTTTTGTGTGGCCAAATAACATACTGAAATATGACAAATGTGTGAGTTAAGTAATTTTTTAAATCATTTCTAGTTTCAAACTTTAATTTTGTTTTTCTAAAAAGGTAATTTTAATGTTAAACATTCCTTTTACAATAGTAGTATGGTATTCAGTCCTAAATTCCTATGTTCTAGATAGAAAGCTATATGTACTGAATGTTCCGTAAAAATTTCAAAAAGATACCTTGAAAATTGAGGGAGATTAATTTTTTCCTACACTTCTGTAAATTCAACAAAAATCGCCTGGCAATTTCGGCATAACTACAAGAAAATTGCCTGGCACTCAAAGGGTTAAAAAAATTTACACTAAGGGTAATCTAGGGTCTAAAGAATCCCAGAGAGGTAAATAGAAATTATATAGATCTTTCTAAAAAAATCATTCTGAATTTTTTATTCATGATTATTTTATAAATATTTTAGTGTGTGTGTGTGTGTATGTATGTATGTATGTTCTTTATATGTTTTTACACCGGTGAAGATATCGAAACTCTTTCCTGAGCGAAGTCAGGCTTTTCAGCTAGTCTATCTCTATAAAACATATCTGTGACTTGTAACATTGAAATAATATAAAAATAATGGTAACATGGACTAAGATAAAAAATATTGCCAAAAAAGTGTTATTCTGAAAGTAACAGAAATAGAGAAGAAAAATATTAGGCATTACAAAACCTAACCCAGGGGTCAGCAACCTTTCAAAGTTAAAATACCATGAAATCCCTCGCCTTCTGCATCAGACTCATAGAAATTGTCAAATTCATCCTCTGAACCAGATGTTACGATAATGGGCTCATTGTCATCTGCAATTAATGAAGAGCAGGGCTAAAGTTTGTTTCTGTTTCTGCTTTCTAGACCTTTTTCACGATCATAGAGAAGTCATGGAGAAATAATGTTAAACCGAACAATCAGTCGTATTAGTTGAAAACCAGCTTTAAAAATTGTGTTAAACCAAACTCATGTTGGTAGAATTCGTGTTAGTAGGGGACTGGGTGTACTCTGATGGAAATAACAATGCACAATCCTTTTTTACGAACTGCACACACAAAACTTGTTCTCGTCCTTAATCCTTCTCCCTACATTCTTTTTGCAATGGTACATTCTTCTCATTTCTTTCAACTGATTCTGGATAGTGGTACTCTAAAGCTATGCAAAGGAGGAGCACTTGCCCTGTGCCCAGACATCTTTCTACTAATGTAGCCTACACTTATATCTTTGATTATATCCAAATAGAAATTTTTTAGGGGAAAGCTTGGTTTATTGGTAGCTTGTTTGTAACAGATGTAAGAATTTACTACCATCCTGTTAATTAAATTAAAGATAAATCTATGCCACCATTTCTTTTAAGGAATGTGCAAGCTGCCATAGCTGCATAGTTGATCATTTCTGTCTAATCCCCTCATGAATTTATTGTACAATCTTGCGATATCTGGGCAGCACACCTTTGACCCATCTTTCTTCTTCCGTTCATGGGTAAGTGGGTGTGTTGAAACCCAAGGACAAAAAGAATATAGTCCTTTTGTCACATCACCCTAAGGACATGAGTGGTGGGCAAGTGGGTCGTGAGCCACTCACAGTCCCCTTTGTTGCTTTCCTTCCAGTCCTCTTTGTTTTCTTCTTTTGTTTTCTTTGGGATAATCTGCTCGGTTTGTGTTTGCAGTCCCTATGCCTCTCAGATCTTTCTTGGAAAGTTCCATGAAAAGGTCTGGCGATGTGAAAAATCTATCACAAATTATGGTGCAGCCTGACCTGTAAAGAGGCTCCACAAGTTGAATCACAACATTCCCACCTAAACTCAAATTATTATATTTAATTGCCCGTTTCCCTGTATACAGTTCTAAATGGAAAATATATCCTGATGTTCCATCTGCTCTTTCCCACCACTTGAATCCTATTTTAATTGGTTTCACTGGCATGTATTACTTTAATGAGGAGCGACCTGTAAATTTCACCATTTCCTCGTATACTACTGACACTGAAAAGTTGTAATATTTTTTATAATTGCTATTTAAACTATCCACAGTGAATATAATTTTGTACAGTTTATCAAAATCCAGGCAATCTTTTAGAGGCTGCCTTGAATTATCATTTATATGGAAGTTTCTCAAAATTGACAAATCTATCCCTTGCCATGACTTCTGATAAGCCTGGTACATTCAGGGTCGCATTCATGAACCAACAGTCTGATGCTGAGAAGATCATGAAATCCCATTATAAAAATAACACCTAACCAGACTTTGAACTTAACTACAGTGAGATCTTCCCAAACATTTCTCTTCTGTGCCCAGGTTACATTTTCTGCACTGCATACAAATTAGTCTGCTTGATGCAGAGGTCCAACCTATCTCTCGCAAATTTACATGAAATAATCCAAAGGCGATGCAGGGACCAGCTGAGAAGGATTAGTATCTAAATTTAGCAAACATCTTCTCGACCAAGTCAATCTGCTTCTTTTAGTCTGATGAGTGGCCAGTTCAACTTCAGCTTCCGATTCATCAACTGAATATACAGATGAAATGTTTTCACTGAGATCCTGAATTTCCTCTTCTAGAATATCACTATCATTATCTATATCACTTTTGGCACCATCCTCTGGGATAGAAAGCAATAACTCTAATTTGTGATCCTCGCCCCTCTTGGTCACCAATGCCAAATGAATTAAGAGCAAAATTAAACGATACAAAAAGATAACCACAGGGAAAACTGTGTGACTTATACCGAGCAGAACTTCAGACAAAAAAATGAAATAGAAATAACAACCAGGCCTCTCAGTAGGGGGCAGGAGAGGATAATACCTGGGCAATGAAATATCGGTGCTCCATCCCTAATAGGTTAAATAACATATATAGGAAAATGTTAACTTTTTAACAGGACGTTGCCTTACAAACTATGCCATTGTTAAACCTCAAGGTTAAATTTTAACATTTTAAGACAACTGGAGGTTCAAATTAGTATGTATGTAATACATGTTGATGAATTTCTCATGTTAAGATAACGTGTTGTCAGGATTTCCAGCAATTCCAGAAAATTTCATTTTACCATTTCATTAACACTGGATTTAGTGTAAGGCATGCACGTACCTAAAAATTTACTTCGGGAGGGGGTCTGAGGCCGAAAACCAATTTCCTACAATTGATTAAATAAAAGTCATATTCAAATAATATAAACTTTTATAAAGTTTTTAATTCTTATAACTCAATGCAGCGAATGGCAACGTAGCAAGTTTGTAGCATGGTTATCGCAGATTCCACAAATCCACAATTCCACAATGGGGGTGAGAGAGATCCAGAGCCCCTTGGACCTCCCCCCTGGGTACATCCTTGATGTAAGGAGTTTTAATTTGAATTTAAACTTGATTATTTTATAAAATATATTTTTCCGTCATTTTTACTTTCTCCATACATAGAATAGGGGAAATTGTTTTCATGAAAAAATAGATTTCTAGATTTCAACAGAAATGCACATTTTGAGGTCCCCTGAACACATTTTCTCAATTTTCTAAATGATGTCTGTGTGTGTGTGTGTTTTTTGTGGGTGCTCTAAATCAAAAACTATTAATCAGGTCAACGCAAAATTTTTATATTTAACATTATGATAGTCACAAGAACTGATTAGTTTTTGGAAATAATCGGTCAACCGGAAGTAGGTGTTTACTCGTCACTTATCCGTTATTTTGAAATATTTGCTTTAATATTCGATATATGTAAAAACCTATTGGAATAAAAGTTGTAGGAAATTTAATTTTCTACAACCTTTGATTGAAACATTGTGTAAGAGATATCTTAAAAACTACATATATTTTAGTTGCCACCACCACGCCACCTACCAACGACTACTGTTAACAATTGATGCTTAGTTATGTCTTAGTAATGCTTCTTTATAGATTCTTAATTGTTGAAGCTTCGTGGCTATATCAAATATCAGAAGGCGTGGTTCGAGTTTATTTCTATTGTTTTTCAAGTCTAAATTTTTCTCGCAGTTCCTTAAAATATTTATTATCATTTAACCTATTTGGAATTTTTAGAAATAATACAGGTACGGAGAAAGTCATGTGGTGGCCACATCAGATTTTTTGTTTTTGTTGCTTGGTTTGTTAGCTTCTGTAACTAAAGGGTGCTCAAATGTACTAATAACACAGGGTTTGAATAATAAAAAATATAAATAAAATGCGTTTTTTTCATTATCAAAATCTAGTATACTGTTTCCGAATTTAGAAGCTGTGAAGCAACAGGTAATTCATTAGTTTATATAAAAATTCTTATGCCCCCCTCAGGAAAAATCCTGTATTGCCCTTGCCGAGTACCATCACTTTAAAAAGAGATCATGACAGTACTGACCGAATTGGAGGAAATACAGATATTTACCTGTCGAAAGTGATCCCTAGCAACAGCATCTGGTAAACCCCCATCGTGTCTCATGATGAGGTCGTACAAATCTCCACCATCGGCCAGCTCGAGCACCAAATACAGTTTGGTCTGAGTGTCTATCACTTCATACAGGCGGACGACATTTGGGTGCTGAACCAGTTTCATACATCTCACCTCCTGATTCACAGCAATGAATAGGTAATGAAAATAAAAATATTGCAGATGTAATACACATGGTTAACATCTCCGAGAAATAAAAGAGAATTATTTTGCTATACATTCCAATGGAATTTCAAACAATCAATGCAGGTAATGACCACATATCCATAAACAATATTTATTATTTTTATTGAGATATCTATAGCATAAGATCTGATTTTCTCTTAAATACATTTTCAAAGCATTTCATGTAAAGTATAATACCAATCTAAAATGAGCACTGAAAGACTAACATTTTATTGCAGCATTAGTATATGCCCCAAATAGTTTTATCCCATAAGCTTTATAATCGCTACATTATTATTTTTAATGCTATTTAAAATGAATTCTATTAAAACGAATGTGATGAGTCGGAATAAAAATGGGTAACGAGAAAATTTATGATAGCATTTCCATAGTTTATGCAACAAAAAATGCGCTTGGAAAATTGGTAATCCATAAATCAGGGCACAAGTCGATTACTTGACCCCTTATAAAGTACGAGTCCATTAGAAAAACATCCCACTTTGCAAGGGAAAAACTGGTTTATTCAACCCAGAAAAATGGTTATCAAGAAAGTAATGTAATGGCCCATAAAAATGTCAATCCAAGTCGGGATCGCGAAATGGAAAATTTTAAGCATTTCCGAAAATGGAAAAAAGCAATTTCGCCACTGATCGATAAGCGGTTTAATAGAAGATCTAATTTTTTTCGATTGCCGATAAATTAAACCGAGAGGATTTTTTTTCTCTCGCTCCAGCAATCGGGATACCAATTAAACATCGAGGGAAAAGTGGTCAGTTTATCATTCTAGAATCAACGCACCTTGAATAGATGCGCCCTGGACACTTCGTCCAACTTTCCCTTGTCGATCACTTTGACCGCGACTTTCTCCCCCGTGAACACGTGACGTGCCAGCTTGACAACGGCGAAATGGCCCCTCCCCAAAGTCTCCTCCAGGTCGTACAGCCCGGCAATCTTCCCGTCGTAGGAGGTGATAAGGCCCCCGCCTCCTCCCACCGCCCCCGTGTGAGGCCTGTGGCCCCCCTGTGGGGGGACGGATGCGACGGTACCGACGGCGTGGGCGGCGGGGGCTGCAGGGGAGTAGCGGCTAGCCGCTCCCGCTCCCCCGCCCCCGACGGCGGTCCCCGCACCCCGGTGATGCATGCCGCCTGCGCCACCCACGCCCCCCTCCCGCCTCCGCCGCCCCCCTCCCCCCTCCCCTTCCCTCTCGCTCCGGGCCCTGGAAACGGAAAAGAAGGTCCCGAGATTAGTCTTGCAAGAATTCTGCGAAGTATATTTTTTCATATAAATCGAAAAGAAAAGAAAAAAACGATAATGTTCCCGTATAGGGTTTCAAAAACACCGGTCGGCGACCTTGTTGCAAGCGGTCCGCATGAAAGTCACGGGAAAAATTAATTAAGCCGGCAAATAAAACCGCGGATCGATCATTTTGTCAGCAATTAATCGATCACTTATGTGTGTCAGTTTTTTTGGCGATAAGCTATTAAGGATGTAATTAATAATAATATGGAAAAACTTCAGTTAAACACGCGTTGATTGTATTCAGACGTATAAATCGGAGTTTTCAAGGACTGCAAATTTGCGAACCATGTACGCTCTATCACTATAAATATCGGCGTATTAATTCTTAGTAAGTACAGTTTTGCTGCTGATCAGGAGACATAGCATTGGTACCAAAGATTTCTGAAAAAACATAAGCGCATTTCGGCTACAAAGCGGCTATCCTCAGTGGTGATCCACGGATCGATGGTTCTTCGTATTTTTTAATGAATAGATTCGATTCCAGTCATAAAATGAGCTCGGTATATCATATATCATGGAAGCACTAAACGTCATAAAATAATAGCACGATTTTAATTTTAAGAGTTGCCTTATGTAATTACATAACGTTAAATAAGGATAGCCAGAATTGGCGACTGAACATTAAATATACATTAAAATGTCGCACGATACGATTAATACCACTCTGTCAATTACATTGAGGTGAGCAGATTTCGGCGTCTGTTGGCCAAAGGGCTACCCACGTCAGGAATTCGCCGCGAGGCTTCGGCATTTAAAAACAAACGCGTTTTTACGTCCGAGCTATTTATTTGTTAGGTTCTCCAACCCGCCACCGCCATGAATGGACGGGGAAAGTTTAAAAAAGAAAATGAAAGGTGCACATGGTACGAATTCTATTGGACGATTCAAGAACTGTGCCAATAAAAACAGATTTTAACGTTCTCCGAAGACGGGCTCTTCCAAATTTCGAAGAGTAAAAGCGAAAAGGTTTTCGGGTCACCTTCGTTTTATTTTAACTTAAATAGAGCTGCTTCGACAGAAGAAAATCGCCAACTCCCAACATCGGAGAAAACGCACCGCTACAAGAAAATTTGCGGAGGATAAAAAAAGAGTAACAAAATCGTCCTTCGCGAAAGAAGGTCAATGAAGCACGTTCCAAATTTCCGCGAATACGAAGTAGACGTTTATTTCGCTATTTTCCTCCCTGCGAAACCCAGGTTTTGTCGCGTTTATAGCAGTGATGTCGACCCGTTTGAATATTTTTTATTTCGAATTCGTATGATAAGGGGCCTAACAGAAAGTCTCTTTTAAAGAGAACGTTCTCTTTTTCCTGATTCAGACCTTTCTTCAAAAAGTATTCTCTTTTCGCTGCTTTTCATTAAAATTAAACAATTTTTTTCAGTTTTATTTCTTTCTGCTCCAATTTTGTTTCATTTCATTTATATGAGTGCACGAGCACCAATTATGTAATTTTTAAAACTTCTCTGAAGAAAGTTTAATAGGTTAATAGCTTTAATAAATACGAAAAACTAAAACGAAGCAGATGGAGAAACATGTAAAACATTTCAAGTGTATGACTACTGAAGTAGTAGTAATTGATTTTTTTAAGCGCGTCGACGGCTATGGTCATTTTGTACTGTCATCAACTGGACATACACACAAAAGGGAAGAGGGAAATCCGGTGCCGGCATTAGCCTACTCTTTACGAAAAGCACCAAGGGGGCCAACTACTTAACGTCCCTTCCGAAGGACGGAACACTGAATTTGCGCAGTCTTCTCAAACCAATCAAACGCTAACTATCGTCGATAATCTCGAATCGAAATATCGTTGTGGCTCGACATCCAATTTGCGAATTGCGAAATGTGCGAATGGCCAGAACCCGCATAGACGTCGTATAAAAACCAAAATTCAAGAAGATGAACCGATCAAAATGCTAATTCGGAAAATAAAAATTGAGAATGGTAATTTTGGAAACGACAACCCGCTCTTGGGCGGTCATCGTTTCCATTTTCCTCCTCTGGCGCGAAAATCGACGTCGCGCTATTATCATTTTAACCAATCGACGTTTTTGAAGGGTCTTTCACGGTCCATTTTAGGACGTATACCCCATAATCCAATATCGTCCAGTTTATACGCCGATGGCAGGGCGGAGATATATTTTTCGTCTCGTCATTTCCCCTCAAGTGTATAAACGTCATTTACCCATCAAAAATAAATATTCCCTTCCGCGGAATTTATCAGGAACAAAACATCCCCAGTTGGAACGCGATCATTTTAATTTTTTTTTTCGGAAGTCCCAAAGAAGTCCTCATCGGGGAGGCGGGGGATGTAGACAAGAAGAGAAGAGGAACAGTTTAAAAAAAAACGCTTTTCAAGAGACCCAATTAACGTCGGTAATGGAGTTCGAAAATAACTTTTTGCCATCGAAATGCTCCGACGCCGTACGATGGAAGGCGGGTTAGTGAAGGGAGAATTTTTCACTTCCATGTGAGATTTGGTGGGGAAAGGAGATGGGGGGTCACCAAAACAGGGACACAATGCAAGGTGACAACGACGTACGTACGGCACCCTCTCCCTCGACGCCTACGGCATGGAAGACCAAAGGCTACGCTTTTTATTTTCATCTCCCATGCAATTTTAATTCGGGTTTTTCCGCGCGTCGGACTCACTTTCGTTGCGGGTGAAATAGCCAAAGGAGTAAGGGGGAGGAAAAATCGTCCCTTCGCTCTCTCTACCCTCTCCTCTTCTACGCCCGTGGTTATGGACGAGCGGGGCTCGCTTCGGGTTTCCACCCACTGGTTTCAGGAGGAAGATGAATATTCAAGAGCGAGCGACGGTCTGAAGGAGCGATCGCCGTCGTCTAGAAGGAAGAGAAACGACCGGGACGGTTTCTCCTTGAATTTGAAATCGAAAAAAAAATTCATCCTCGAGCACTTTCGCACGACGCAGGAAAAACGAGCGAAGCCAAACGAGGCACTTCCAAGTCGATATCGCAGTCTTTCGATATATGGACAAATCGAATAGATTCATCGGTTCAGACGTCATTCGTCACTATTTCCCTAACGGATAATAATTACGTCCTGCACATATATAGGGATGTATCCTTTTCGTTTTCTATCATGAAAATAATCATGTTGCTTATTGACTAAAGATTTCTAAAGGAATACAAAAAATCACAAACCTTTCATTCTCCCTTTCTTGAACAAAAACGATACATCGATACACAAATCAACATCGAGACAGACTGCTGTTAAATCGCTTCTCGTTGTCCCATTAGGGCAGGAGTATGAAAACTACGCCCCAGGCACTTATTTCATCTGGCCCGCCTTACCTCATCAATTTCTTCGTATATTTTATATCAGCAGATGTGCCGTTAGATATCATTTATGAAATATAAACGATATTTTTCGAGAAGGCGGATTCAACATAATTCTAATATAGGCGTATGACCCGATCAGTCATTTTAAAGGTCTTATGTGGTTTGCATAGTGGTACATGGTCTTATGTGACCCTTTAGGTAAGAAGTATGGCGACCCCTGAATTAGGGTAACAAATACGAAGTGGGAGACAAAATGCCTGCATGCCGCTGCAACATGTAATGCTCAGCTTATTATACGATTTGCCGCGATAGTCGGTAAGATTTTTGCAAAAGGCTTCCAGGTTGCGACGTGGAACCGAAACTATACTTATACGTACCGCTCAACGACAGGGTAATGCTCCAATTTGCGGTGTCATCGCACCATTTTGGAGATGTGGACGAATATCCCCATATCGCGGAGAAATCACATTTTGCACGTTCACTAGCGAGCTTGGGCATGGGCCATTAACAGTGAGCGTTACGCTCAAAAAGCAGAAAATATTAATCAAGGAATTTCCGCATAAAACGAAAACTGGATTTTTTTCCAGAATTCAAGGCAATATGAATAAATCATGGGGTCCTTTTTATTTATAACTTGTCGAATTACTTGATTAATCACATAGATAAGGATCGTAAGGATCCTCCTCTATATTTCCTTACGGCTCCATACCCATTATAACATACTAGTAGAAGGTGCTTGCATACTGTAAGCATTTCATCTCAGCTTGAAAAAACTCATTTTTAGAGAGATATTTCATCATTGGAAATATTTCTTTAATTCAAAAGATTTCTCCTCTGCACCGATTTTCGTTTTCTCCTTATGGAACAATAATGGAGTAAAACCATCACTAGGTAATATTTGCAATTTTAAGAATATTATACTTTTTCCACATTCGGTTAATAATGTCACACGTTTCTGCCAAATTTTAAAGTTGTAGCACATCTAGAAGTGAAATAACATATATCTAATTATTTAAATTCAAATAATTTTTAACGGTCGCAATAACAATATCATGCAGACATTGAAATTTTTATTCGTTTATATAGACAAAGATCTAAATTACTTTAAAATTTCAGCTCCCTATCTCGCCCCGTAGTATCTAGACATTTACCTATTTGTTTAAACTTTAAGAATTCTTAAATGCCAAACAAATTAATATATCAAAATTTGTATAATCCCTATTTAGTTTTTTTATAAATTCAACCCAATAAAAAAATTTCAGCTCCGTAGCACATTCGGAAATACACAAACCTGGAAAATATGTTACAAAAATTTCGAATTTTAGCAGCGGCATTGTTGAATTTTTTCATGATTTTTCGTTTTTTCTAGTCGATTTTGCGCATAGTTCTACCAATAAAAAAAATTTCGAGTTTGCCGCTCTTCTGGAAGTGAAATAACATTTATCTAATTGTTTAAAATGTATTAAATTTTAACGGCCGTAATAACAATTTCATGGATGCACTGAAATGTTTATTCGTTTGTATAGATTAATCTATAAATAAATTAAAAATTTCAGCTCCCTATCTCGCCCCGTAGTATCTAAACATTTACCTATTTGTTTAAACTTGAAGAATTTTTAACTGCCAAACAAATTAAAATATCAAAATTTGTATAATCCCTATTTCGTGTTTTTACAAATTCTACCTATAAAAAAAATTTCAACTCCGTGGCACATTCGGAAATAATAAACCTTGAAAATTTGTTTAAACAATTTTGAATTTTTAACGGCCGCAACGTAGAACTTTTTCAAGGTTTTTGTTTTTCTAGTCGGTTTTGCACATAATACTACCGACAAAAAAATTTCGAGTCTGCCACTATTCTGGAAGTGTCTAAACATTAGTATCCTCCTATATATATGTTATATGTTACTCCTCCTCTGTAAGGAGCGTCTATATATAATGATGATACTCCTCCTCTGTAAGGAACGTCTATATATAATGAAATGATCGATATATGTATATCTGATAGCCATGAAAATTGTTTCAAAAGAGATGTTATTATTTTATTTTGAAACAAGGTAACGTGAGCTTGATAAATCGTCTTGGATTTCTCCACTTTATGAATGCAAATACTTCCATGAATCCACTTATAAATGTCTTTCCTACCAACTCCAGAATACATACGTTTTACCTCAGGTTTGACCTTTACAACGTCATTCCTTTCTTCTATAACCTCTTTCGGCACTCCCCACTTGTTCCAAAAATCTTCTTCGATAATTTCTTACTCATCCCTGCATTCGCAATGATAAACTTTACCGTCTTCTCTGACAGTTTGTAATAATTCTTCATTTGTTTTATTCTGGATCCAGTTGGTATTTTCAAAATAATAAATTCAATAAATAATTAAATTTTTTAAAAGTATTACCTGAACGTGGCGATGACAAACCTCCTTTTTAGTTAAAAGTTGTGAAAATCGCTCCTTAGTTGTACGGTTAAGGGGCGACTTTTCACAACTTTTAGCATCATCTTCACCGTAGCCTCCATTATCTTTTATCAACCTTATTTGAAGAACACAACATTCCAGGTATTGTCAAGACATAATTTTCTTCATTAATATGATTAAAAAAACTAAATTGACGAAAAGACACGCAAAACGACAACGTATGCGCGTTTTCCTCTAAAGAACGATTAATAAAAATTCTCATAAAACAGAGAGACATTTCCATTTTAATTTTATTTTTGGCGTTCCTTTAAAAAATCCTCTTTGACATTTTCTCTTTGTGACATTTAATCAACTGAAAATTTCCACGAACGAGAATTTAGAATATCCGCTACAGTCTCTTTCTTCGGCTGGGTTAATTTTACTCGCTTCAATAGGGTCGTTGCACGGTACGAAGAAATGAAATCGCAATGCTATCTCTCCGATTAAAGTAAAAACATGCAGCATTGTACCGGTACCGTCATATTCTTAACCATTCCGACGCAAGAGCTCCAAGAGCCGGAAAACTATATACGTATACTTCGCACGAAACAGTAATAGTAATCAGCAAGCCACCTAAAATTTTAGTCCTTCGCGGCACGAGGAAAGGAAACGGGTTACCGCTTACGACGACGCAAGCGACGGTGCGCTACGAGCTATATAATCCCGTAATTACATTAAGATAGGTTGCGTGCCGAAACCGTTCTAACTAGCGTTCCAAATTTGGCGTCGTCAGAAATGTATCGAGAAAGTTTTTTCGACGACGCTTTTCTTTCTTCGCATAGCGTTCCTTTAATGCAGTGGTTCCCAACCCTTTTTTTCTGCTTCGACTCTGAATTGGCCCCCGACAAATCCCCCCGACCATAAGACTCATGGCAGAATTCAAGTAAAACCCCCACGGTTCATTATGAAATTTGATACATTTTGCAAAAATATTTTTTCTTCTGATGACCACTCGCGACCCTGCTGAGGATCCCCGCGACCATGGTTTGGGTCGCAACCCGAGGTTGGGAACCACTGTTTTAACGGGGTGCTCGACTTCAACGCAGCATTTTTTGGGATTTTGCGAATGGATGACGTGAATTCTGCAATTTGAAACTTTTTTTGCATCATTATTTTAGGATAGCACCGAACGATAAAAACCATTTCGATGTCCTTTCTTTCAATTAAAATCCCACATACGATATATTCACGAGAAGCGCCCTTTTTCTGACTCTCAACGGCACACTAATGGGTTAAAAGTACCGGGTTCGATTCCAGACCGACACGGATAAAGAGACCTCCCCAACTCGTCGTCATTAAACACCTCCGAGAAACATTTGAGATCATGCGCACTGTCACCCCTCAGCACGACCTCCATCGTGAGAATAAAAACCCAGAATATGAACTCGCCGCTTCCACGCCGGAACTTTTCATGGCAAGTCGGCGGTCAATCGTAAAAAACAAAAGAAGGGAGAAATGTCGCATCTATGGGAATCGACCCGGCCACCTTTCTCTTCTTCCCTTTTAATCCGGTTTTCAGCCTATGAGAGAGAGAGTCGGGCTTCGCTGTCGAGACCCTATAATACGATGGGGAGGCGTACGGGTGGAGGGAGAATGTAATCCTTCGTCCACGAGAGGGCACAAGTACACGAATACCCCGGCACGCGGAATATAGAGTCCTGTCCGAAATGCACGCGACGCGAAAAAATATCGAAAGATTAAGATAGTATTTTATTTTCTTCCGTTCCATCCAGTGCGGATTAGTTGGAGGTGCAGGAATGGGGCGGGGGCGGAGGAGGAGTGGTGCTACCGAACGATCTCACCCTTTCACCTTTTCTTTCCTCACTCCACTCTTCTCAACTGTGCGGGGATGGAAATGAGGGGAGTGAAAGGAGGGATGAAGAAGAGGGAGGGTTTGAAAAGGGTGGTGAGGGACTCTCCCGATTTTATCCATCTTATATAGGACTTCTCCAACACCGTTCTACCATGTCCTTTCCTAATACGTCCTCGATTTGCATCCTCCAGAGAGCCAGCGAAGAGGTAGATAGAAAGAGAGAAAGGGAAAGAAAAGAGGGAGAGAGAGAGAAAGGCAGAGGGAGGGAGACAGATAAGGAGGTAATGAGGAGGGAAAGAGGAGGGAGGGCGATAGGAGGGAGCAAAAAGAGAGAGAAGAGGAAACGTAGTGTAGGAGGAAAAGAGAGAGGATAGAGTGAGAAAGAGAGGTAAGGAAAGGTAGAGAGAAGTGAAACATACATGGGGAGGGAAATTGTGGGAAAGGCATGAGGAAAGAAGACAGATGGAGAAAGAAAGATGTAGGGAGAAAAAAGGAGGGAGGATAGGAGATGGAAGAGAAAGTAGAGAAAGGTGGGATGGAGAGAAAAAAGAAAGGAAGAGAAGATGGTAGAGAACGGAAGGAAGAGAGTAAGGGAGGGGTGGAGGGAGAGAGGGAAGGAGAGAGAGAGAGAAGGAAGGAGGGAGAGTTAGGGAGGATAAGATAGGGTGAGGGATGTAGATAGTGAGGAAGAGGAGACTTAGGAGGGAAACGAGAATGGGGAGGATGAGAAATGCAGGAAAGAAGAGAGAATTAGGGAAGGGGGAGAGAAAGAGAGAGATGGAGGGATAGAGAGATGGAGGGATAGAGAGAGGGTGGGATAGAGAGGGAGGGATAGAGAGGTAGGGATAGAGAGAGAGAGGGAGGGAGAGAGAATGAGGGAAGAAGATGTGAGGAGGAAGAGAGAATGACGGAGGGAGAGATAGAGTGGGACACGAGCAGGAAAGGGAGTGTGGGGCAGAATGAAAGATGGAGTAGAGAGTTAGAGGGAGAGAGTGGCGTGACGGAGTAGGGAAATGGAGAGAGAAAAAAGAAAAAACAAACGCATAATACCCTACCGCTCCGTACCGACTATTTCTGTACACCCGCACGAACGTCGGATTTCTATAGTCCCCAGAGGGGTGTTAAGGACCGAGGGAGAGAGGTAGACTATAGGTAGAGAAAGAGAGGGAGGAGTTCGGAAGGCATAGCAGCGTGAGCGAATCAAAAAGAGGCGAGGGGGAGGAGAGGAGGGAGGTCCGAAGGGGGAGAAAAAAGGATGTGGGTCAAGCTGGGAAGGTTCACGGAGGTTTGTCGTTCCGCTAAAAAATAAGCTTAAGGGGAAGTCCGTTGCGAAACCTTGCGTCCGTCGCGGAGGCGTAGCGATCGATCTCGGATAATAATCTCTACGTACTTAACGCGGCTGAACGGACGCTGATCTGGCTAGGGCCTTCGCGCGGATACTTAATCTCGGAGGCGATCGATGTCGGCTGGACGTCTTTTAAATCCTTAAGCGTGGGACGACGAGTATATTCGTCAACCAGTTTCATCACATGCCGCGGACGACGACGAGTAATCTCGCACCTCGTCGATGCGAATTACGAATCGTAATAGTATAGGAGAATAATTAAGCACCGGCACGCTGCGAGTATACTCGTCGTTCCGCGGCAAATGATAAAACTATTTGACGAGTGTATTTAAGGTTTAATAACCACCGGCGGATATGCTATATCAGCAGGAACATAACTAGCCTCCCAAAAATGGGGGGATTATTAAATGTGGGAGAGGGAACAGTATTATCGAAATAGGTATTTGGAGGAAAATAAATAATAATATAAAAGCAAATGTTTTGACTGATTTTTAACTATACTATACACTTAATGAGATAGGTTTTTATTAACAACAAAAAATACAAAGCTTTATTGATTGATATTCTGAAATACAGCATTCGGCAGGTGGGCCAAGGAGAGACCGAGGACTTATAAATGGGGGCCAGGGCTCCTCCAGGCCCACACCTCTCTGTACATCAATCTCGAGCGAATGTGCGTCAAGATATATTTTCGAATGGGCGTGAGAAAACCGCACTTAGTTTTCTACTGTAGTCGCTTTTTATATTAAATCGCGATGCGTATTGCGCATGTCTTATATGTATTATTGCTCATATTAAAATATATTTAAATCAAAATAAATCGTATATTATGAAACACAAAAAAATCGGTAACGTATATTTAAGGAGAGGTAGCGCCATAGGTTTTAGTCAAACAGGTGGCTCAAAAAAAAGACTTCGCATCGATGCGGTATGCCACCGAGGCCTCGCACGTCTTCGATAGAGATTCAAAGTACGATAGCGCCAATCTTGAGCCTACTTTCCAGAATGGATATAGCGTCTTCGTTGTGTCTGTCTGTTTGTCCGTCCCCCCTCTTAACTTTTGCACCAACAGACAGATTTTCACGACACTTGGTGGAAATCTCTTGCTACTGGGGTCGAGCTCCCGAGGAAAGTTTTTGTTTCGAAGATTGAGAGTCCCGAGTTCGATTCCAGAAACTATCCTTCCCATTTGATTTACATGGAAAATCTGAAAACCATCGTGGGGGTAATTTTCTTTTACACATTAAAATATCTTAGAATTGTAATATCGGAGTGGGATTTGTACTATTCTCTGAGGAAAGGAATGGAGATTTTAATTTTTATCGTAGAATGTTCCTTATCAATAGTACTGCTTCGAATTTCGGGTAAATATTGGCGTTTTTGCAGTTTTTATCACTAATTACAAGAGTGTTGCCATTGCAAAGACTATTGTTGGACTCACAATCAGATTCGGTATATTCTAATACATACACGCGTTATTTTTGCAACACAAATACGCGTGATCAATTTAGGGTTTCGTTCGAATGCATTTGTAATATTTTAGAACGCTAAATTATGAAATTTGATAAAGTAGGCATCGTAAGTTCAGTTTGGATTATCTTGATTAAAGATAGAAAGGGAGTTTACGAAACAACCACGAACAGAAATACGAGATATAATTTAAACAGATTTTTGATCGAAGAAAATTTTACGTTGCGCATATGCGGTCGTTAAAGTAGTATTTAAATCAATACTGAGGACTAAGTGGTCTTAAAATAAAATTTAAATTAAACGGACAACCATAATAATTCCAGCGGGAAAACCAGATCGGCGACGCAACAACAGCGGGATCATCCTCAGCGGTAATTCACGCGCTCTTTATTTAGGACCATGAAATGACACTGAGAGCGGCTGCTTTGTAGCAGATGTACATCTGGTATTCTCGACTGTTTTACGGAGTTAGCGGCTAATCACTAAGTTCCCAACAAACTTATTTAACAATTTCCAAAAGAGATTATCGACCTCAGCTCATGTCTTTTTTGACTTGATATAGGTAGAGATAGGAGAAAATCGTATATTTTGCTACAAAGGTACTTTTCGATAAGCTGGCGTAAAGGATATCGTAAAAATAATAATTAACCACGATAACGAGCATAAGTCTATCATTTTTCGTTCCAAACAAAGGTTTGACGACGGCAAATCCGATTACATCGGCTCGAGATTCCATTAGTGGTATATAAATGTCGAGCTCCCGTCATGAGACAGGGCTTTAAGACGACATATCCGTTATAACATTCGCCGTTCAATAAAATAAGAAAATTAACTCACAAAGATCTCGATAAGATATCGATTCATAAGACCCATTTAAAAAAAGACGGCTGATCTGATTATTTCAGATTTACACTACGCGCCATGATTTTCTAAAAAGCGCCTTAGACATTATTTAAACACGATAACGGTTTTCAGGGCTTTGCAGCTTATCGAGTCTTAATCGTTCTATAAAGTGAAACTCAGTGCGTTTACTGACGAGTTAATGCGCATTAAAAACCCATTTATTTCACTTAGCGATTAACGGTGATTACGACGAGTCAATCAGTGGTAATTAGAAAGCTCAGGTGCGTGATGTGCCATCTTTGAACCGAATTACACGCATTCATCAATCAATGTCATGACAGCTAACAATAAGAAATTAAATCATCGGTAGTTTAAGCGTCGATCAACTCTAAAACTTTCCGCAAAGGCACTCCAAGTAGGCTTGGTAGGATTCGACTAAAATCAATAAATGTCGATAAACATCGAATTTTAAAAGCTTTCATATTCGACGAAAATGAATTGTCATCGATAAAAGTCAAATTTTCACAAATACATTATTAAGAGATTTTAATTTTTATCGTAGAATGTTACTTATCGATCGTATCTCTTTGAATTTTGCGCAAATACTGGCGTTTTTGCAGTTTTTATTACTCATCACGAGTGTGTTGCCATAGCAACGACTATTGTTGGACTCGGATTCGGTATAGTGTAGTATAATACATGCACGTTCTTTTTGCCGCACAAATACACGTGATCAGTTTATTTTTCCGTTCGAATGTATTTGTAATATTTTATAACGGTAAATTATGAAATTTGGGAACACAAAGAGCAACTCATTCGCTGTGATTTTAAAGTTATTAAAGCCAATATAAGTATTAAATAAATAATTATGTGGAAAGTAGGCATCATAAGCTCCGTTTGGCTCATCTTGTTAACCTATATTTCGAACATAAGATATAAGGTGATCTCGTTGAGTCATTATTGAGAAACTTGTTGGACTTCGAGCGAATTGCGAATAATTTTCATTTGCAAATTCGCTAGTTTATTTATTTTCCATTATCGACATAAAAAAATGAGGCCCGCGGAGAACTACGCCAATCACCGCTAATTTCCCTTTCGCGTCAAAAGTCCCCCTTCCAAAGATCCACTGCAGCCTTCAATGGAGAAAATATCAAAAAAGAAACTGCAAAACTGCAGCGATCTCCGGCAAAGAGAAAAAAATCCAACCAAGGGGAAAATTAGAGAAACAATAACTCGAGTATAGAAGCGGAATGAGAATCGATTTAAAAAATAAAGAAAAAGAATCCCGAGGGCGGCGGAACGCCCGGAGGGGGAGGAGACGTGAATAGAAACAGCCTCATTACCTCCGACCGATGATTGCAAACGTTCCCTCGGGCTGCGGAGCGCGCTTCTGTTCTCCTTTTTTCTCGAAAAAATAAAGAGAGTGGAAAAGCAAAAGGGAGAAAACCGACTAGCGGTCGCCGAATTGAATATCGCGCGACATGTGTGCTGCCAGGTCGGTCGACCTTGCGCAAACACGGCGCCAATTGACAAAAAAGTGCGACCACGCGCGCTAACCGGATGACAAACTCGAATAATAATAATTTCTTTATTGAGAACGGTATTTGGGCAATCATGTCCATTCTTACATATAACCTTGACATGACGAACGCAAACATCCTTGTCCTAGCCGGGATTCGAACTCGCGACCTTAGTACCAAGGCCGACAATCGGAGCAGGCAGGTGACGAAAAGAGGGCGAAGAGACTGCGATAAATATTTACAGCGTTTTGGACATGGAGAAGTAAAAAAAATGGGAGGTCTATTTGCTGAAGCAATATGAAAAAGCGCGTTTTATTTATTGAGGATTATTTAGAATTGTAAACTTAAAATTATTTATAAACTTGGTAATATGTATAATTATATGACAAAGTAATTCATTCAATAATTAAAAAGTGTATTCATATTCTTACAAATGTTAAGCTTCTAATCCAATGAGTATTAGCTTATGATAAGAATATACTTCATTACTAAAAAGGGCCCTCCGAACGCTCTCCGATTGCTCCAACAAAGGCCTCCCCTGACGTTCCGCGATTTTTGAAAAAATAAATTCTCCTGCAGTGTTATAGATCATTAAAGGTCATACAAATAGTGAACCACTTTAAATTTCTCTCTATAATAATTTGTTCAGAATCTTATTTATAAATTTTTGAAGGCATCCCCTGCCGCCCATCGATATAAAAACTCCTTTGGCAGCCTAATAAATGGCATCATACACCACATACGCCCTGCAAATTTCAGCCTTATATCTATTAGGGTTTACTTGCTATTTTAATTAAATTGATTGCACAGATTAGATTAGATATGGTCTTTATTTGGGCGAGATCGAGACTAGTAAGTCCCATCTTCCACCTAACCCCTAACGGACAGACAGAGCGAAACAATACCCGCGATTATGAAATAAAACACGCCAAAAACAACATTTAGGTTGTTTGTGTATTAAATGTTCCGCTAAAAAAGTTCAACGGCAAAAAGAAATCTTTCCTGAATGATAATTTATGCGTGCAGATGTCTCGACGGATTGATTAATAACTGGACAAAACAATGAATAATTTATTTAATTAAAAAGAGCTTGTTTATTAATTACAGTTTAGTCACATCGGTTTGTATTCGAACGCCGATGGGTCCCTTAGGCGGCCCTATAGCTCACCTTCAAGTCTGAAATCGACATTTTGAAAGACGAAAATTAGTTTTCCAAGATAGTTCAGAGGTGGAAGAGGAAATGGAGGACCCGAGTTCGATTCTCCCGATTTCAAATTTCTTCCATATTTCAACCTATGCCTATCGCGTAGGGATCTATGATCCATTCCTTCTATCAAGAGTCTGAAAGCTTCAAAGAGAATTTTCGATCTAGCCGCTTAGAAAAGTCTCATGTTACAATTGCGACTTCCTCCAAGAAAACACAAATCGCTTTAACAAAATATTTCCATGGTATCGGTCGATCGTATGTTTCCGACGAAAGCTGAATATTTTAGTTAGTGAAAAACGTTGTTTCACCAACAGTTATAATAAGATTTTCTCATTTTTTATGGCCATTTGAGAAAGTGTATCTCAATAAATTTGATTTCAGCCATAAGGTGAGCTCGATATCTCTTTTTTGGATGATTCGACCGCTTTCATCAGAACGCCCAAAATTATATTTTGTGCAACTTTCTCTTTTAAACATGAATATTTCGTATAAGGCACATTAAAAGGATGCGAAATTTATATCAGATTACGTCATAGGAATAACAGAGCAGCAGAATGTGATGCACGTTTGATGCCTTAGAAATACAACAGACATTGAATTGCGAACAAATGGGCAGTTTTGAAAATAAATAAATACGGCTAGGCGAAAATTGGGCGAATTTTGATGGAGTAACCGTAAAGGATTTAAAAAAATTAGACACGCCAGTAACATTAACCGAAAATACGTGTATCAAAGATTAAATAAGAACCGTATTAAAAATACACCTTTCCTGCGTTCTTTTCAAAATCCTCCGCTAAGAGAAGGAATTTTCTCTTTATTTAAAAAAAGAACACAATAGTGAAAACAACAGTAATTTCGAGGGGCGAAAAACAAAATGCTCGTTATTTTTTCTGCGAATCCTCTTTTCCTAAAGAAAAAGTTAAATTTAGTAACTCCTACGTAATAAATTAATTCCTTTCCGGATTTTATTTTTTTGGCGCTCATTTCCTTTGTCCAGATTTGTAGACGCAAAAAAATGTAACAGATGTCCTACATGAATATTAGAGGCCTGTCCTGTTTAAATTTTTAATCTCTGCCCTGCGGAATCGTGGCCTTCCTCCCTTTGGGGATGGTCTTTTTCCTTTCGCGAATTTCTTTTGTTATTACTTCCTCGCGCCACCGCGTCTTACTATGGATAAAGATGGCGAAATCATATACCTCGCAGCTCGTAATTTAGATTCCATTGTCGCGAGGAATGCATTATGGAATGATGCAGGAGAACGTAAATTCGCCTTCATTGTCTTTCGGTTTTTAAGAACAAGAGTTTTTATTTTTGCGAAAATAATGACAAAAATTACATTTTGGCAAGAAAACGCTCGATTTCAAAACACTTAAAAAAATGCCGCCTTTTTTAAATGGGGCAATAACGTAATAATAAGAGTAAAAGGAAAATGTAATTTAACTGACAAGCTACTCCGCAAGAAATTCGAAAATAGTTCGTAGAAATTATTGCTGATGCTGAAAAGGCGACGCTATTCCAACATACAGTTTTAGCCCAGTATAACAGAATAAGATACATGTTTTTACTTCAATTAACAAAGTCTCGTTTGGCATTTATAAAATGTGTGCTATTAATGCACATGTATAAGAAAAAGAGCGGAATATTTTGTCACGAATAATTCATTAGCAAAAGTTACGATATAGATTTTAGCTGAGAAAAAAGTCACAATAATATACATGTATATATATATATATATATATATATATATATATATATATATATATATATATATATATATATATATATATATATATATATTTATAGCTTTAGAAATAAAAAAATCGATCAGGTTAAGTGAAACCTAAATCAATTGTTATTTACATATAAACAAGTAGTTCCGGAATGAACTAATCCTCCTACTTTCCTTTCAATACAATTTTAATAATCACAAGGAGGGGTGTACACAGATTTCCCGTGGCACAGAAGTGCTTTACGTCAAATTCACCGTAGTATAATCGTATAGTAATGTATTTGCTTTGAAATAAGAAAATTATTTTTCCTCATATTGTGGTAGTCCTGCTTTTTTGATCCATTCTAAACATATTCATCTTGTTTTGCCATTCTATACTTGCCCTACAAAGGAAATTTCTTTGAAATCCGTTCAGCCAATACCTTCCAAATTCATAGTTACAGAAAAATGCTAACATTAATATTATGGTAGCACTGTAGAGTCGACCCGGTTGAAATATGACATTTTGGTTATTTATTTATATGAAGATTAAATATACTATACCCCGCACTAACGCGGCATCACCGTGCGCGGATTCGCACAAACGCGGTTGAAGTACGTGGGGCATGGATCGCGCCGTACGCGGCCCAAGGTTCGCAGTAGCGCGGTATATCTGACTCAGTAGTGTTACCTTAGCATGTCGATGAAATTTTTTCTTCAAAAGAAGTTTACTCTGTCCTTTCAGCAAGCTCTATTTCCCTTCGACAAGAGCAGAAAAAACCGGAATTTAACAAGAAAGGGAATATCAAAGATTCTAAAAGCAGCTGAATTTCTCAAAGAAAAGATTATACAGGAAGATCCTGTCTTTCAAAGAGCTATGAAAATTAAAAGAAGCATTGACGATAATGTGGCTTCTTATGTTGACATAAGAAAGAGCATGACAAAACGTAGACAAACCAAAATTACAGATTTTGTCAGTAAGCCGACTTCAGCATCTGAAGAAGTTCCCTCTTCTGCTAGCAGTTCCATCAATTAAACATTTCTTTATAAATGTTTTGGTAAGTCCTTGCCATTTAAAAGTCTTGCTTCATTGTTCTGTTTTTCTTAGCATGCCGTTTCATTTAAAATGTAGATAGGACCGCATTTCGATTCCTCAATCGACGCGCCTTCCAAACTAAATTTCGATTTTGTCGATATTATAGGTTTTTTATTTTGTTCGTTTACGTGTTTTAATATAGGGGTGGTCAACCCTTTTACATCTAGGGGCGCGAACTCGCTGTCACTTCGGTGGATATTAATGGCACGTTTGAATGATTCTTACGTTAGATGAGAGATTGCGTGGGAAGTTAGCCTTGCCATTCATTTTTTAAAATTACCCATTCTAGCAAAAATTATCAGAAAAACAAAAATTACTTCCACGTATTTTATGCAGTTTTTTTGTTTGAATGTGTTTAAAAATATTTCATGGAATTGTTAATCTTTTTGTAAAAATAAACACTACAATTTATATCAGGGAGTTTGGTTTTAATGTCAACCATAAAAGGTTTCGGAACCTAACCCAATTTTTACTATAAAAACAGTACCCCGCCGAACACGGAATCACCGTGAGAAGCCATTGGTTGGAACGTAACCACCGCGCTTGGCGGGGTCACCTGTATTTCGTTAAAATCCATTGGGTCAGTTCTCTAGAAATACGTGTAAAAGAAATATTATTTATCTTTTTACTGTGGTAGTCCTGCTCTTCAGCTCCGCTTTTAACGTCTTGATTTCATTATGGTATGTTGTACAAATCTTATATACAAAACTTACTTGAAATCCGTGCAGCCAATTCCTTCCAAATCCTTAATTACTGAAAGAGTTTAATTTGTAACTGTGGCACCCCTGTTTGGGTGATTCGGTGTAAATTTGCTAATATAGTTTTGTATATATGTGTATATTATAAGTATTAAATTTGGTTAAAATTGATGTGAACAGTTTAACACAAATACGTGTAAAAATATTTCCCCGCCTTGTATTGTGGCAGCCCTGCTTTCTATATCTATACTAAACATCTTGATTTTGTTATTTTATGTCGCACGCCTACTTCATACAAAATTTTGTTGAAATAGGTTGGACTAATTCCTCCCAAATTCATAATTACCGAAAAGTTTAAGTTTGCATGTGTGACACCCCTGCTTAGTCGATCCGGTTCAAATATATCATTTTGGTCCTTAATTTATATGAAGACTCTTTGTGCCAAATTTATTTGAAATCGGTTCATTCATGAAGATGATGTTGGGAGGGGGGGGGGCACACATACACACATTTACTGTATTGCATTGTATTACTGTATGTACACAATAAACAAGCTATATATATATATACACACACACACGCGCGCGCGCGCACGCACGCACGCACACACACACACACATATTTAAAGTATCTATGCATAAAAGGAATCAAGAGGATCGCCCCTTACTTATTAGACGAAAACGAACGGAAAAGAGGAGAGAGGAGAATCAGGTAAGGGGCCTTGGGAAGCAGCTTATGGCTATTGAATCAACAAAAAAGCCTCTCGATTGCTTTGCTCTAAGCGGAGGCATACAAGAAACGGGAAAGATGAAAAAACTAAGGGAAGGAAACGGCGAGACCGCAAAGGAAGAATACCGAATCGATAATCCGGCAGGAGTCAAAGGGAGACAGACATCTCGTCGCAATTGAAGGAACACGCTCGAGCCGGAAAAACACGTCGGTTATTATCTCCAGGTCGAACGAATTCCAAGTCGAAACTTGGAAGAGACGAGCGACAGCCGATGCATCGAACCGATCGCGTAAAAACACGGAACTATGCCGAGTACTGCAATAGAAAAATATTTTTTGGATATTTGTCTGCAAGTAAGGCCTCATATACTGCAGCATATCACATGGGAACCAGTGAACCGAATTATTAATCTTATTCAAATTGGATTACGAAGTAACGACGGTGGCCTGATAACAATGCACCCATTTTCGTTCAAGGCAGGCATTTAAACCTGTTAGAGATATCTAAAACTTTAGGATTGGGTCACAAGCTGGTTTATATATAAAAAAATGTCATTTAACCTTTAACTTACGGCGTTTACATCCCATAGTAACCTCAGTTGGCTGGAGAACTTAGCAAATTTGCTCTAGTTTCATAATCGTACGCGTTACTCGAGTACTATAAATCATAAAACATTCAAATAAAGAGCATTTTAAAGGGGGAATATGCTAACGAGTTCTGGAAGGCAAGGACAATTTTCTTCCGAGGAGTATGGGCACGAGCCAAAAACAAAATAATCGAACTGGTAACAGAAAACAAGACTCTAATCAAAATCAAATTAAATGGATTTCTAAGTCCTGTCTATTTGTAAACGTGAGGGAAAATCATTTCATGAGGGTATTTCCCTCCAATTAACCCGTTGTTTTCTTTCTCTGCCGTTGGCATTTCTAGAGAGGCACGCGCATTTATGACGTAGCGAGTATTTCGGAATGAGTTTATGGACACGATGCAATGGCCAGCGGTGGACTATAACAAAAATTCTCAGGTGGCGAGTACATGTTCTCAAATGTGTTCACAGAGTATCCCTTCTCATCTAACGGCCAATGCCATAAAATTCAATATCATCGGAGTCGTCGATCTGCGTACAGATATAAATGTAGGCACGGACGTTAGCCCATACATTTTTATGTACAGATATTTGTACGCACGCACGATAACGATTAAGATCACGGAAAAACCTCGCTCTTCTGAAAGCGAGAAGTTTTTCCCGTTCATAGCTCCATAATGCCGCACGTTTTCTCGTTTATTGCTCTTAATGAAAGGCTCATCACCCGATCATGAATATAAAGCCTGATTTTTTTAAATCGAGCAGCTTCCGTGAAACACCTATTATGCTAATCTGATCCTCCGAGAACGATCATTGCCTCAATGCGGTTCTCATGTATCATCGGTTTTTGACATTACTACTTTAAGACTCGAGAAACAACTAAAATTGAGTACGATCTGCAAACCCCACCCAAATTACCCTTAAAAGACTCCTACAAAATGAGGAAAATATTAATTTCGCTGAAAGGGTGTTCACGAAAAATTAAGACTCGAACCTTTAATAACACAAATGTAAAACGAGTCAAGACAAAAATAATTTGCATAATAGAAATACGGACTCTTGCACGAGGAAAGATAACATGTTAACAACGAAGAATTGAATTAACGGAAATTCGAGCCACAAAAGTTCAATTACATCCGACACTTTTCCAAGTAGTAACAGTTTTTACGATTAATTGAAGCAACACGCGCTTGCACTAACCTACGCATATCTAAATAACAACGAATCGAAATAGTTTAGAATTCTTAGCGCAAAAGACGATCGTAATTACAAACTTGCACCGCAAAAAACATACACCTGGTCATCCCATAACAAGGGTTATTATAACACGGATTCCTTACAAAATGGATCTGGAGGAGGGCGCCTGAAAGTGATTTGGAAAAAACCCTCCCTTCACAATGTAAAACCAATGTTCACATAATGTGGACTCACATTACACGGTACTTTTTCAGAACACCCCCGTATAGGGCCGGGAGCACTCCCTCCGGAAAAAACGAATTTTGCGCGCGCCACACACGCGTGCGTAAGGGAAATCCCGTCATCTGATCGCCGCAATCGGATCGTCTCGATGGATACACGCACTTTTCCCGATACAATGGAACGATACTAAACCGGAACATTTTTTTTCGTCTAATCGTTCAAACGAGGCCGCGGGCGATGGCTGTTTGCGGCCTAATCCCTGTGTCCACACGAGCGGTTAATATCGTTCCAGATGAGAGGGAGTCGGAGAGCAAAACAGTGAAGGAGGGGAAAGAGAGGACGTGAAAGAAAGGGAAGAGGAAGGGTAAAAGAAAAAGATAGGTGATCCCATCGGGGGAAAGGGGAGGGAGATGTGGTAGACAAAGTATGGAAGAGTGAGGTAGAGGAAAAAGGGAGGTACTGTGAGAATGGGAAAAGGAAAGAGGATGGAGGAAATAAGAGGGAGAGAAGGAAAGCGAGACAGAGAGAGAGAGGGGGAAAGAGAGAGAAGGAAAATGAGGGTCAGGGAAAGAGGTAGGGATGCGGAGAGAGTAATAAGAGGGAGAGAAGAATTGAGTGAAGGAGAACTGGGGAGAGAAGAAAGGCTTAGCGAGCGAAAAGGAGAGGTGAAATAAGAGGATGAGAGGGGAAATGTGGAAGGAGAGAGGGGAATGTGGAGGGAGGGGAATTATCGAGTAAGGGGAAATATGGAGGGAGAGGGGAAAATATGGAAGGGGAGAGGGAAATATAGAGGTGTGAGAGGGAGGGGAAATATCGAGGAGGGGAAATATGGAGGGAGGGGAAAATATGGTGGGGGAGAGGGAGAGATGGAGGTAGAGAGGGAGGGGAAATATCGAGGAATGAGGGGGAAATATGGAGAGGGATAGGGAAAGATGGAGGTAATGTGGGAGGGGAAATATGAAGGGAGAGGGGGAAATATGGAGGTAGAGAGGAGGAGAAAAATCGAGGAAGGAGGAGAAATATGGAGGTAGGAGAAATGAGGGAGAGAGGGAAAATGTGGAGAGGGAAGCAGTGTTGGATCCAAGATCCCCTTGGAGGACCCCATTGCCCTCTGGGTGCATTCTTAAATTCATTCCGCGCAACTTTCATTGTTTCTACAGCGAAGATTAAGTCTGTATGACGAGGGAAACAAAGACTTTGATGGGGTTAGGGATTTTGAAAATGTATGGTCGTCGGCTGAGGCGGAATCAAGAGGAGGGAAGGGCAATTGGGCCGATAGCCCCTCTCCCCCCTCCCCCTTGGGAAGGTTCTGGATCCGCCCCTAGAGGGAGGGGAGGGGTGGAGGAAGGAGGAAAAATATGGAGGTAGGAGAAAGATTAAGTGAGATAGGGGAAATAAGGAGAAGGGAACTACGTAGGGAGAGGGGAAAAGGAGCTAGAGAGAGGGAGAGTGAGAAGAGAGGAATAAAAGTGGAGTACAGAGAGAGAGAAAGTTGAGAAGGGGAATAGAGAGAGAGAATATAGGGAGATAAGGTGAGTAAGAGAGAGGGAGAGAGTGAGCGAATTACGTCGGCCGATCATCAATCATTATCAGGCCCGTCGCGAGGCGGTTCGTCATCGCTAGAGCGGCCGCGGAGCGTGATCGAGTGGAATTTAAGCCAGATGGAGCGGAGGGAGTGTCGAAGGGGCGGGGGAGGGAGAGAATGGTTAAGAGGCGTGGATGGAAATTTAAAAAAGAACTAGTAGCGAAAAACGCGAGCTGCCAAAGAGTGACCTGGAATGGCCCTGCAGGGTAAACGACCTGGAAGGCAACACCACCAATGGCGGGAGGGGAAAAGGGAGGAGGATGAGAGAAAACTGCAGTGCAGTGCTCTACTATACCTCCCAAAGGTACGCATAAGCCGCGTTGTCCTCCACGGACAACAACGAAAATTCCGCGACGGTTAATACCACAGGGTCTGCCAATAAAAATGGAGACCTTATACTATAGGCCATAAAATCCTAGTTGTAAAATTATGCTAATTTAACCTCATCTTGCTGAAATATATAGTAAAACTGGATTTATATTAATACTCAATGGCTGTCCGTAATACTCAATGTCTGTCCGTCCGTCTGTCCCTCCTTTTATCTCTTGAACAGTTTGTCATAGAGAAATGCTGTAAACGCCATTTTGTTTCTGCCAACTAGGAGATCCCAGGAAAACTATTTTCGTTTACATAAGTGTCCCGGTTTCGACTCCGGGAGACGATTACATTTTCCTATATGTTTACACAGGAGTTTCGATTTTTCAAGGTGCAAGGTTTATTTCATTCTTTCATTAAAATACGTAAATATGGACCGAATTTCACCGTTTTTACTTTATTCGACGGCTAAAACTATAAAATATCTTATTATTGCGATATTTAGACGTTACACGGAATAATTTGTCAGAAACAGGCGTTTATTTCCGACATTTGAAGGCTTTTTCGTACTCTTCCCGGGTGTTGCCAAGGAGAACCGCATTGTTGACTCCGACTGAATTAGCGTCTATTAAGAAATAGACAAAAAAATTGCGTTATTCGCTTCACGCTTTTTATGAAGCATCGAAATTATAGTTGTATCAATGTCAAACTGAATGTGAATGTCATTAGTAACAAGTACGGGTGTACACAAGTTTCCCGTGGTACAGAAGTGCTTTGTGTCAAATTCGTCGCAGTATAATAGTATACTAATGTATTTGCTTTGAAATCAGTAACTTATTTTTCCTTATATTGTGGTAATTCTGATTTTTTGATCCGTTGTAAACATATACATTTCGTGTTCCAATTCTATACTTGCCCTACAAACGAAATTTCTTTTAAATCCGTTCAGCCAATACCTTCCAAATTCATAGTTACAGAAAATACTAACCTTGATATTGTGGTAGCCCTGTTCAGTCGAACCGGTTGATAATTAATATTTTGGTTATATATTTATATGATGATTATATATTCTATCATTGGTTAAAATTCATGGGGTCAGTTCTCTAGAAAAACGATTAAAAATATCATTTCACTTTTTAGTGTGGTAGCCCTGCTCTTTAACTCCGCTTTAAACATCTTGATTTCATTATGGTATGTTGTACAAACCTTATATGCAAAAATTAGTTGAAATCCATTGAGTCAATTCTCTCCAAATCCATTAATATTGAAAGAGTTGAATTTGTAATTGTGGCACCACTGTTTGGCTGATGCGGTCCAAATATGCTATTATGGTTTTGAATATATGTGTACATAACAAATATTAAATTTCGTTAAAATTGATGAGGACAATTCGACACAAACACGTGCAAAAAGAACTTTTTTTATCACTTTTATTGTGGCAGCACTGATTGCTATATCTAAACTAAAAAATATTGATTTTGTTTTTCTACGTTGCACACCTCCTCCATACAAAATTTCGTTGAAATCGGTGTGGCCAATTCCTTCCAAATTCACAATTACCGAAAAGTTAAACTTTGCAATTGTGGCAATGGATCCGGTCGAAATATGCCATCTTGGTCATTAATTTATGTATTCTATGTACCAAATTTGGTTGGAATCTGTTAAACCAATTCTTCCCTGATATATGCGTACGTACGGACGGACATCACGAAGATAATAGTGCTTTTCAGCAATGACGAAAAGCACTAAAAACGAGGGAAATTATTCAGAGCAATATTTTATGCGTGGAATAATGTAACGAATATAATTAATGATAAAATAATTCTTTGGATATTTTATCTAAAGAATAACACTACGCGGAAATAATTAAAATAGCTTTTTTTAGGTCAAAACATTACATCGCTGGCATTTAGCAATTTTAATTGAAAATTCTCACGACATGTGCCGAAAATTTCCTTACTTTTACCCTTAAATATTTGTCGACAGAATTATGCAACTGAATTTAAATAATAAAAACATTCAAATCCATTTTTCAAAAGCTTTACATTCGGCAAGGATCATTATTTTTAATTACTTCAAAATAAAGCAATTGTATCGATCGTGGGCAGAAGAAAAAACTGCAAAAGTATCACTACGCGTGCTGTTTGTACGAAAAACGCAATTGAAAAACTTCGCGAAGAAAGTAAAAGAACGAATGTCGATTTCTCCAAACAAGGGAGAGACGAGTATATTAGCCCACGCGTAATTGCACTGCAAAAAATACAAATCGATTCGCAATTGATACCAAAGGGAAAGGGGGAACACGCCGCAAAACAAAAGCCGGCCGATTAAGCGACCGCAACCCTGCCGAAAACTGGCAGCTTTCACGGGGGGAAGGTAAACAATTGAATCACGCCATAGTAATGGAATTACTTCCTCGACAGGCACTTCGGGAGCTAAGCAGAGCGTGAGGGTATAAAGTCTGCGGCGATATTTTACGTCCGATAAAGCCGAACGTATTCCTACTGACCCTATTGGGAATGAGACTTTCATATGGGCGTTACACCGAGGGTTTGGAAGTGTTTCACCGCCTTTTTACGAGCCTGACGCCGTATAGCACCACCTCCGTATGGTTGGCTCAAAGCGCTACGGTGGCGACATCCGAGTGAGTTGCGGCGGTCTCCTGAATCAGCGCCCTGGAACAGCAGGTTCGCACGCAAAAAGGGATTTGTGTCTCCGTGCTGGGATAACCCTCCATTTTCGGTTTAAAACAATCCCGCTTCCCCGTGAAAGACTCGCGGTAGTGGAGGTCGTCGTGTGTTTTGGGTGAACGGACTACAATCCTCTTTTATTCGGTAAGTGACGGTGGGATTAAAAAAACGGCAAATCGTGACCCAGTCCGCGATTTGTAGGTTTCTGCGGTTTTTTAGAGGCCGCGCAAAAACACCGAAGCAGAACGGAACAGTTGCTCTCTAAAAAAGACGAGAATATGGGCTGCCTGGTTCGAAAATTAATTTTTGCTCCCCAGACCGTGAAAGACCTCCGCAAATTTAATCAGAGCGACAGTGAAAAAAAAAGAAAACTTTCCCGAAATAAAAAATTAATGTTCCGAATGGTTGATTAGTTATGGTTTACTTTACGGGCAACACGCTTCGCGTAATAATTTCAATTAAAATTTCCCAAGTTTATTTTCCAAAGACTATAAACGCAAGCAACTAGACGTTGACGGAAGTAATTAACGCGTTTCGAGCAGAATTTAACGAGGCAACGGACACAGTGACTCGAACCGTAACCAAACGATAAATGAATCGTCTCGGCATCAATCGCGGCAATTCGACGACGAGTTATTTGGGTTTGGATTGCATTATTAATTCCAGAGAGACACAAGGGACGCAAAAACATCGACTCTATAACATACGTTTGCGAAGAATTATTCCATGAAGTCCGTGTTCGCTGAACTCCGGAGGTTGCATTCCGCAGTCGTAAAATTTTAGACAGTGGGTGAAGAATTCGGTCTCGGATGTAACTAAAGGGATGGGGGTGCAACCACAACGGAATTTAAAAAAAAGCTTGGAAGGAAAGGGTAAAGAATTGCGGAGATCTCGCATCCTGAGTAAGGACGCAAAAGTTTTGCCTCGAGTATAAATTATTTCAACGGCGGAGTGTGGGAAATATAATTTTTTACACTCGGGTTCATAATACTCAGAAAATTTACCGGAAAAACCGGGAATCTATCCCAGTGGCAGAGGTTTAAAGGAATAAAATGATATTTCTTATTAGTTTAGTTAGAGGAAAAACGTATCATATATTACAAAGTTTCCATTATTGCAAATTATTACTTTGTCTTATATAAAATATGAAGAGAAATTATTGTGATACCGAAATGTTAAGAGATTTTGATGAATATGCACGTTTTAAATAGTTGCCTCAAAGTCCGAAAATGTTTTTTTTGCGATTCCATCAGTTTGTAGTTTACCGTCTGTAAGAGGCACTGGTTGCTAAACGGATCAGCAAAAATCTCATTAAATCTCGTATTTATATGGGTTATATCGTATTCCGGATTAGAAGACACCATGAACCACATCACGTAACGACTGAGGGTAGTTCATCATTATTTTTCACAAAAAGTCGATTTACTCCGAAATGCCGGAGGATTTCTATTAAAATTCATCGAGTTATAGAGCTAGTTGACATAAACAATACCGCATAAGTCATATACCAAAAAAACTATATAACGTGTAGCGAAATTACAATGTGCCGAGTTCTACGCTCATATGCCGAATACGCCACAAGTGTATGGGATCCGTAGGAGAAGGGACATATAACTCAATTAGAAAGAGTACAACGAGGCGCAAGCAGATTCATAAAACAAATGTACGAACATAAGCAAAGCGTCACGTCATCATTGGCGGATATGAACTGGGTATCGCTGTGGAGGACCACAGACTGAACGCTAGGTTAAGGCTTCTGGAAAAATATAGGTCGGAAGGTATAGAAGAGGAGGTATTAGGAATAACTGAAGCACCAAAATACAAAGGTAGACACGATCGTAGCAATGAAATAAGTTTGATGGATTGTACGACAGAGCGTTATCGAGGCCCGTTTTTTTTCGAGGCGAGTCAAGCCTGCGAGAGAAAATCGTTAGGTAGGCTTTGGTGAATTGCATCCCGTCATCCACCAACTTTGTGAATAGCAGGGTAACATGTAGATGCCACCCATACAATAAAGTAACCAGTGCCATTATTATTTGGTCTGAAAGCATTTTTGTGCAGCATATGTTATACCGACTTTTTTATTTTTATATTATATAATTTCGGGGAACCGTGTGTCTATAACATACCTTAACAAGCATGTGGCACGCAGACCACATGTCGCGCACCTGCATTCTAGACAATTCTCCATAAACGCCGACGAATCACGAGATCAAAGCCAAAATAACGTTTCGCCCCGATAGGTGCGGTTTGCCACGCCACCCTGCGTGGCGCCGGCGGTAATTTCTCCCGCATTAATTCTCACCCGAAAATTTTAAACCTTGGTCAAACATTTGATGGGATCTAACCCATCAAACACAAACACGCAAACTCTTCTTCCGGAGGCTAAAACGGTTCGACTCATTCGCTCGCGGAATCGGAGGGCGTGTTGGTTTGGCAGAGGGGAGGGAGGCGTAGGGGGAGAGGGGCGTGCGAAACGCGCATCGATCTCAAACATTTAATGCCAACACGCCCTCACGAAGCGGCGATGGGTGCCGTGATGGAAAGGTAGGTCAAGTACATTCGCGTGTATTTCGTAGAGATTAGGAGGAAGAGGTCGAATGTGTTTTTGCCGCAGAGGAATAATGCTTGTCCTATCGGTAAATAAGCAGGCTCCGATAGCCGTAAAAAAGGTTGGGAATACCAGATGCGCAATTCGGCTACAAAGAAGCCATCGTCATTGACAATTCATCGATAGTAGATTCTAATTAGGGATGCTTTAACAGCTACAGGAGCTATCTAATTTACCGATCGGATTCCAAAAATAGGTGAACTCAAAAATTCTTTCCTGATGTATGATATATTTATAATTAACTACTTTTCAGTTCGCTTTTACAATAATCTTTCAACTCCACTTCGTCCCGTCCCTCCCTACTACTCTAATTCCCCTTCCTGTAATTCCCCCTATTTCCCCATGGCGATACCTCTCTTCCTCTCCCTATTTCTTCTTATTACCATGACTTACTCCTCTTCCCACTTTCTACTCTCTTCTTTTCTCCTACCTTTCCCCGCTGTCTTTCTTCTCTTCATATAATAAATATACGACAAGTAAAATGAAACTCAAAATCTCATTCTTCGGAAGGAAAATTTGCAACAATTCCTTTCCTAATGCAAACTGTTGGGACGAGTTAACCAAGAAGACTTTACAGTTAAACTCAACGAAAGGTTTTACCTATTCTCGCTTTTTTATTGTTATTCACCAACACAGTGGTTCCCAAACTGGGTGCTGCAGCTGATTTTTAGGGGTGCCGCGAAAAACTTAGTTTAGCAAATAAACCAACGATTTGGATATGTTGATAGGTTATTGGGATACTAATTTCTCATCGGATTAAAAAGTAGTGCCAACAAATTAATGCGTTCAAAGATTGCAATACTCGCATGTAAAAATATAAAAATTTTGTTTCGAGGCTGGGATGCCGCAAAATATTGCTTATCTATGAAAGGGCGCCGTGTGAACCTCTGCACTAATAAGTTACATAAAAAAACCGCTCATGAAATCTTTGCAAAAACGGTTGCACGGGTTGTAGTCGAGGTAAATCCAATAGCCATAAAAGTTTAAAGAAAAAATACGTACATTTCGGTCATAAAGCATCCACCCACAATTATGATTAAACGGTCGTTGATTATAAAAATATTATCTTCATTAGCAAGTGGTCTCCATTCATAAAATGTTTTTAAAATTGCGCAAATGTTTCAGGAGTTTTATGCAACGCTCACAACCTTCTCGATTATTATCCTACAACTCAAAATTTATTTTCAACCGAATAGACGGATAGGGTCTTCTCAGCCTCCATCTTACACGATAAACTCGCCATACTTTCTTTATTATTTATCTACATATATCCCTCATCCCACTGTCGGACCTTTTCCCTCCTCTCTAATTTCCTCCCATCTTTACCTCTCCTCCCTCTCTCATTCTCAAAAGTTTTTATTCCTCCCGTCTCACCTTACTCGCACTCCTCCTCCCTTCCTAAAACTCCTTCCTTTTTTCCTCCCTCCCTCACATTTCCTCTTTTAAACACCCACCACTCTCTACAACACCTCGCGTACGAGCTGCCACTGGGACGTGATCGAGACGTTCTGCGAGGCGAAATGGAAGTGAGCGTTTAATTGGGTGGAGAGGGGCGACGAGGAGGTAAGAAGAAGAAGCAACTTGTGGAGAGTAGCAAGAGGAGAAGAGAGAGAGGGGGAGGGAGGGAGGAGCGTTTACAAGAAGGGGAAGGCGAGGAAAGGTGATTTAGATAGGGGAGGGTAAGAGCAACTCGGAGCGGGAGAAAATTGATTGATTTGGCCCTTTATTGGCGAGACCCCGTTTTAGGCCTCTCTTCCAACTAAACTCAAAGAGAGACGAGTGAATAGGAAAGGGAGAAGAGGAGAGGGACAGGAGAGATTGAGGAGAGAAACATGAGAGGGGAGAGGATGCGAGATAAGGGGAGAGTGTGAGAGAAGAGGGAGAGGAGGAAAGGAAGAAGTGCCGGAGATCGAGTTGTGAGAGGGGGGCGCAGCATGAAGGGGGGGAAGCGGGAAGAAGGGTTTCCGCCAAAAAGTAACTAAATTAGGGACGCCGGCCGTAAAATCGGACCCAGGGAGAGATAGATAGATAGATAGATAATCGTCTTTATTCGGGCGAAATTTAGACCATAAGGTCCATTCTTACATTTAACCCTTCGTCAATATAAAAAATATAAAAAAATGGTAAGGTAAAAAATATATATATATATATACAATACGCATAACATAAACAGTATATACCTAAATCATACAGAGTAAAAAAAATATATATATATAAAATTGAAGAGATTAGAGATTGTGGGGAAAACCTAGGTAAAACAGGCATGTCCTCCCTAGTAAAAACCCACGCAGGAAAACACCCACTGAGAAGGGGGGTGTGAAAAACCTGCGAAAACCCTAGATAGTGTACATATAATGATATAGTAATACAACATTAAATAGAAAGGAGTATGTACAGTAAGTCTTCGTATACACAGCATCGTTGTATACCGTCATAAAAAATACATATATAGGTATTAACGTAATGCAAACCAAGAAATATAATACAATAATTAGGCAGAATAAGATGAAATATACTTGAAATATATACAATGAATATGGAGATTGTTGTTGGATCATGCATAACATAAGAAAGAAGGAAATTATATAAAATTACACATATGATATAAAACAATACATAATAAAATAAAGTAATACGAAATAGTATAAAACAATACAAAATGATATAAATCAGTATAAAATAGTATGAAACAATACAGAATGATATAATACAATGAGAATTAGTATAAACACTATAACATAGTAGACACTAGACAATGAAAAGGTAACAGTCGAAGGAGGCGTACACTTTGCAAACTCGATAACCTGCAAAAAAAATAATTAATGTTAATTAAGTAAGGAGGAGTGAAGGAAGCCGTCTTGCAATTGGTAAGAAGAAAATGTTAAAGCTGACCTGAATTTTGGGCAGAGAACAGCAATTTAAAGTATTTATGTTTGAATATGTGGAGAGATGTTGCGTTTTGGAGGTCAGTAGGTAGGGCGTTCCAAAGTCTACAAGCTGTAACATGGAAGGATTTATTATAAATTTCCGTCCTGTGATGTGGGATCTGGAAGAGATTGGTGCCCCTAGTGTTGGCGTTGTGTACAGAGTTCATTTGGGAAAATTTGGAGTTCAGATACTGCGGGTTTTGAAGAGTTATAATTCGGTAAAATAACGAGAGGAGGTGAAGACGTCTACGAGCTTCAGTGCGAAGCCAGCCTAACGTATATAGAGGTTGAGTGACATGGTCTCTCTTTTGGAGATCACAAATGAATCTTACACAGGAATTTTGTGCACGCTGCAATTTTAGAGATAGCTCGTTAGATAGATCTTGATAGACCGTATCGCAGTAATCAAGGTGAGGAAGGACAAGAGCGGTGATAAGTCGCTTGCGAAGGGAGAAATGGGTAATGCTTTTAATTCTTTTAAGTGAGTGAAGTGAACTGTTAACAGTATTACATATTTTAGTTATATGATCAGTCCAGGTCAATGTGTCATTGAATACTAACCCGAGATTGGTTGCAGTTTTTTGGAAACGAATGACAGAGTTATTGAGCAGAATTGGGGGAAGTTCTGAGAAGTTTAGTGACGAGAGAAGTTTGGGATACCCAATAATAATAGACTGACTTTTTAAAGGATTAATTTTGAGGAAATTTACATTGCTCCATTTGGATAAAGAAGTGAGGTCATGGTTCATTTTATCAATGATAAGATGGAGATCAATAGAGCGAGAGTGCATATAGATTTGGAGATCATCAGCATAAAGGTGGTATTTACAGTGAGCAAGCTGAGAAGATATATCATTAATGTACAGAGAGAAGAGCAGTGGCCCGAGGGTGGAACCTTGTGGTACGCCACGTGACACTTTAATCCATCTTGAGGAATGATTGTCAGTTACGACCTTTTGATAGCGATCATTCAGGTAAGAACTAATTAAGTTTAGGGAATCTGAGGAGAAGTTCATGAGGCGCAGTTTGGTTAGAAGTATGTTTACATCTACAGAATCAAAAGCTTTACTAAAGTCAAGAAGAGTCATAATAGTGACTTCTCTTTTGTCCATTGCTAATCTGATATCGTCAGTGATTTTGAGGAGTGCTGTGGTAGTGCTGTGTGATTTTCGGAATCCTGATTGTAGAGAATCGAGGATATTATTACTAATTAGAAAATATGTGATTTGTTCATGTAAAACCTTTTCAAATGCCTTTGATAATACAGGAAGTAAACTGATGGGCCGAAAGTCGGTTATGTCAGAAGTAAGACTTTTCTTAGGTATGGGACGGACTATGGCGAGTTTCCATTGCGATGGGAATTTGTTTTGCATAAGCGACCAATTGAATATATGAGTGATGACGGGTAGCACTAGATGAATAATCTTATGAAGGAAAACTATTGGAATTTCGTCAGCACCTTGTGCTCTGGACTTGATTTTACGTAAACAATTCAGTACTTCCAGCTGAGTTACAGGAGAAAATTGGAATGGTGGTGATGCTGTGGTGGGAGGAGTGTGTTGAAGTAGGTGGTGTATGTGATTCTGTTTTATTTCGTTGTCATCAGGAGTTGGGGGAGTGGTGAATAGAGTGTTAAGTGTATCAAGGGAAATATGAGGAGGAAGTTGTGTATCCTTAGACTTTCCAATACCAAATAATTTTAAGTTACTCCATAGAGCAGATTGTGAAGAATTTGGACGGGACAGTGAACGAATGTACCGAGTTTTAGAGTTTCTGATAAGTTGCTTAGTTTTATTTCTTAGTTTTTTAAATTGGTTGAATGAGATCTGTGTTTTTGTATTTTTGAAAATGCGGAAGGCATTGTCACGTCTCTTCATTATCAGTTTGATGTCTGTTGTGAGCCATGGTGCATGGGGCTTAGAGACTCTTTTAGTCTTTAGTGGAGCGTGAGTGTTGATTAATGACTGTGCAAAATTGTTGAAAGTCTCAACCTTGTCGTTAATGTCGTCCATGTACTCAATAGAATACCAAGGCATGGCAGACGCGTCAGCAATTAACTTCTCATTGTTGATGTTTTTGAAGTCCCTATAGGTGATATATTTCGGCTTGTGAGTTGGGCTCCTTATTGAATATGCAATGTATATTATGTCATGTGCGGAGATTCCCGGAGCAGAGAGTTGGCCATGCGCGAGAACCTTGTCAGGATTGGCGGTAACGGCTAAATCAATTAGGGTAGAGGAAGTATGAGTATGGTGAGTAGCATTTAGAGGTAGAATACTAAGGCCTAGAGAGTTGAAGGAGTTATATAAATATGTCGAATCAGGGTTTGGTGCGAGTATATTGGCATTAAAATCGCCAGTAATTATTAAATGATTGTAATCGTTAATGTGATTAGAGATGACTTCATCAATATCGGATAGATGACCAATTTTGGGTGGACGGTAGAAAATACCGAAAAGTATTTTCTGTGAATAGATTTTCAATTCAAGAAAGAGAAATTCGGGTCTTTTGCTGTAATTACATTCGCTACTTTCAATAAATTTAGTTGAAATATCGTTTCTTACATATACTCCGACACCGCCGCCGCCTTTGCCAACGCGATCGTTGCGGTAAAGTTTAAAACCGTCAATGTTAACAGTAGAGGAAGACATAGATGGTTTCAACCAGGTCTCAGCAATAGCGATGATGTGTACTTTATTGTTAGGTAGTATACCACGGAGTTCTTCGATATGTGCTGTTAGGCTTTGAGCATTTAAATATAAGATCTGGAGGGAGCGTGGAAAGGGCTTAAACTGTTCAGATAGAATGGCCTTTGTATTGGAATTGCAATATGAGGATAAGCTTTTATTAGTGATAGGGAGAAGATTAGAAGATGCGGAACCAGGAGATACGTATGGGTAGAATTCAGAGGCATTTGGGTCTAAGGAAGGACGCGGTTGAGTTAGGGAAGGAATGAAATCAGGAGCATGTGGGTTAAAGTAGGTACGGATTGTGGCTGGATGTATAGCAGGTAGTGAGGGGGGTGGGGACGGGAGTGGAATGGAGGGGGGGGGGTAAGAATTCTGCTGCCTCTGGGTTGAGGGTGTGAGGACCATGCGTATTAAGGTTATATGGTGGGACAGGGGAAGAGGTGATGGGCGAGAGAGGGCATGTGTTGTTATTTTGAGTGCAATGGGAAAAGCGGGGGAAAGGGTGGTCAGCGGGGGGTGGAGAGTCAGAAGAGCTAATGCGCGTCATAACGTCCTGCTGGGAGGGTCTACTGATGGGAGGTACGAACGGGAAAGAAGTGCTATTAGTGGGCAAGATTCCAAGGGAAGAATTAAACATAGGTGAGGATATTTTATAGAGTAGGATGCGCAAAGTTAGGAATACAAGACACAATGCAATATTGCAATGTATAATGAAAAAGCAGGAAAATACACACAGGTCAAGTAAAGGATAAGTTATAAACTAATTGCAAAGGAAAACAGAGGAGCACAGGAAGGCGCGAGCACTGCACTGTAGGGATATGAGAACTGCCCTAGAGAGCTAAAGGAACTTATCGAGTGAGTGGAATAAAACACTTAGTGGAACACTAACACTGTGGAGTAAGAGCTATTGGGAAACGGCTTTGGGAGCACTAAGGGTGGAAGGGAGACAGATAACTACAGACACTTATTTGCACTGGTGAGATGATTGGAATAAAACACTACGTGGAGCACTAGCACTGGGAAATAGGGGCTCTTTGGATTAGATTTTGGGAGAAATTGCACTAGAGAGAACCGAAAATGAAAACACTGTGGGGAGAACTGACACTAGAGAAATGAGGGGCTATGAATGAATTAACTTGGGAGAACTAGGGATGTAGGGGAGACAGATAAATACAGGCACTAATATACACAGGCACTAATATACACAAGCACTAATAAACACAGGCACTAATATAAACAGACACTAATATACACAGGCACTAATTTTCACTTGAGACGCCACGTAAGGGAGGGAAAGAAAGAAAGAAAAGAGAAAAAAAAGAAAGAAAAGAAAGAAAAGAAACTCGCTGCTAAAGAAGGGGGGACGGGAACGCACAGGGAGCTTCTTTCTTCTCTCAGGAACACGGAAAACAGCCGAGAATCAGCAAATGCAGGAACGGGGATGCCAGGCGATGACAAAAACGGAGTTAGTGGAAAACAGGAACTCAAGTAGCACAATGAAGTACGCACGACAGATGTTACCTAATGATTATGCCGTAGTGGTCTTTGTCAGTTTCTAAGCAAATCCAAAGTCTTGCTCGTAAGGTTACTTAGCGACGTCCGTCCCCCGGAGTTGATTTCTGAGAGGGCCAGGCCCGCTTCAATGCCTCTAAATCTCTCATGGTGGAGATAAACCGTCTGCTGCCGTCATGCAGGACAACTATTTTCCCGTCTTGCGTCCAGACCCCACGTGGTCCTGTCAACATTTTTACCTCTTGCAATAACTTTTTTCGCGTAGAGGTAAGCGACTCGGTGACAAGAAAATTGGTACCTTTGAGAGCGAATGAGAGAAGCCCCTACAACACGCGGAGCAAGAGAAAATGATAATGGCTTCTTCCGATTCACGACCCGCAAAGAAGATTGGTGCATACCAACTGATGTAAAAAAATCCATGGGGTGTAATGTTTGCTCTCTCTCTCTAAGGACATTAAAGGAGAAAAATGGGAGAAGTAAATGACGCAGAGTAAATGGAGATGTTTCTTCTTGAGCCGAAAAGCAAGCGGAATGGCGGAAAAACAGTGAAGGGCAAACATCTTGAAACAACCTTGCAACTTTATACATGGAGGTTTAGGCGCATTAATTTTTCGATACTACATCAAGATTGGTTCATCAGAGTAAGAACTATTGTCCTGATGAAGTAAAATCATTTCCAAATCGTGATTTAATTAACAACTAGCAGCCCGTTGCAGCTACGCTTGCAATTAATTTGTATTAATCTTACCACATCATTTCAGTGGTGCCCGTGCAAAATTTTGTTAAGTCGGTCAGAAGTCTGCGCGATAAAAAATTAACTTAGAGAGGAAATGCATGCATGCATTTTTTCATTTTCTGTGATTTTACAGCAATGTATTAGAGCAGCGGTCCTCAACTTTGTCACTTCGCGAACCCCTTGAGCTAACCTATTTCTCGTCGCAAACCCCTTGGATTACACTTTTATCTTCGTCAACAGTTTTGGCGGCGAACCCCTCATAATGGAGAGTAAATTTTGTAAAAACAAATCTTTTTTAACGCGTTTAATTCATGAAAAATAAAAAGTTTATATAGCACAGAGTATGTAAACGTTTACAATAAAATCAGAGTCTCTGATATTGTCTTCAGTTTCTAGTTAGTACCCTGTAAAATTCAAATATAATTCTTGAAGCATAAGAAAAATTGAAAATAAGACCATGCAACTAATTTGAAAGAAAGTGAAATATTGGCAAGAATTGTAGAACCAAGAAAGTGAAAAAGACGCCATTACCAAATTTTCTCGCGAATCCCAAGGGGTACGCGAACCTCCGGTTGGGAAACGCTGTATTAGAGTACGTAATACCGTCGTCAAAATGTCACACAGTTACTCAATGTTAGTCTTATATCACGGTATATTCAAAGGAGAAAAAATTTCAAATCTATCTTACCTTAATTCCAATGATTATCGTTGCACACTATCGTAGAGAAACTCACAAAAAATCACGTTCTTTTAAGTTTCCACAACTGATTTTAACTTCTTACAGGGCCTACTAAAACTAAAACGATTGTAAAAGTTTAATTCCATTGTGAAATGTCCAAAAGTACCGTGACAGACAGACACTTGAGAATTATTATATAAGGATGTATTTCGCAGTACCCCTGACACCCCAGAGCCCACGGCACGCAGTTTTGGAACCACTGGTTAACAGGATCACTCTAAGTTTATACAGCGACTACAACTTCGCGTATTAAACATAATGTTGTTTTATGGAAGAAGTATTGCCTGCAACGAAATTGTAACGTCTATTGGGCAGGGGCGGATCCAGAAACTTCCTAAGGGGGTGGGGGCGATCGCCCCTTCCCCTCTTGAATCCGCTTCTTTCTTTTTCTTGCCGTACGGGCTTAATCTGCGGCGCAAGATCAAGGAATTTTGCCCGGAATGAATTTAAGAATGCACGGAGTAGAGAGCATTAGGGCTATCCAAGAGGGGAGGTAGGCGATAGACCCTCCCTTGGATCCGCCACAGCTATTGGGGTATAATTAAGGTGACCATCCGTCCTGCATTTTATGGGACAGTCCTGTATTTTAGGACCTTGTCCCTTATATATTAAATTATTATACAGGACGTTCAAATGTCCTGTATTTCATTAACTGTCCCGTACAAGTCCTGTATTTTCTAACAAAATTTTTTTAACAGATTAATTGCTGTAATACAAACATTGCAACAACTTTTCATATGGCATTATCGATTTAGTTCAAAATTAAAGTTCTCGTTCCTATTTCAATAGGAATATATCGAATAATATCGATTGCAAACCAAGTTATTCTGATTGCGAAACATCTGAAGGTTGATTGGCATATCAGCACATTTATTTAAGTGTATATGTTTCTAAAAATTCTCCCGAAGAGAAAATGTGTTTTCAATAGCGATTTACAAAAGGAATATCCCTACATTAAGAAAACTATTTCCAGCAGTGATGTTAAATGTGAGAAGTGTTTTAAAACATTTTCAGTGGCTAACGGTGGAAGGTCAGACATTATTCAGCATTTAAAAACGCTGAGACATAAGAAAAGTAATATTGCGATTTCGTCAACAAAATTGGTGACGTCATGTATGCGAAAAGAACAAAGAACGAAATTTAGCTGTGATTGAAGGAACTTGGGCCTATCATACAGTTGTACATAATCACTTGTTCTACTGACGGCACATCTAAACTTATTCAAAAGTGTTTTGATGAAAAATTTTCGTCTGCTAGAACTAAAAGTGAGGCAGTTGTTTGGACCTGGCACTCACAAATTATATTTCTGTGTATTTGGATTGCTCTAACCATAGTAGTATACAAATTTTGGTTAGATATTTCTTGCTAAATTGCGGTGTAAAAGTGAAAATTATGGAATTGAAGCAGCTGGATAGTGAAACTTCAGACATTCTCTTAACTGATATGCAGAAAACATTAGTAAATTATCAAGTGGCAAACAAACTGTTAGCTTCATGTGCTGATAACACGAATTGTAATTTTGGAGGAGTGTCAAGAAGAAGGCAAAATAATGTGTTCTGTAAAATGCAACAGCAGCAATCACTGGGTACAAATTTAATTGGTGTAAACTGTGCTGGACACGTCCTAAATAACTGTATACAATCTGCAGCAGACTCTCTCTCTATAGACATTGTATTGTGAAAATCTACTCATTCTTTTATATTTACACAGTGCGAGTGGAACAGTTAAAGGAAATATGTAATTTTGTAGATGTTGATTACCAAAAACTAGTTGGTTTTAGTAAAACCAGGTGGTTGGCACTGACACCAGCAGTGTATTGAGACTGTTCCAACCATTGAAAACTTTTTTTCTATCCCAAGAAAGATGTCCCAAGATTTTGAAAACATTTTTTGAGGATGCATCTGCTGAAGTTTGGCTTTATTTTGTCAAGAGTCAGGCCTCAAAATTTCAAACCTGCATACTTCAAATTGAATCGGAAAATGTCTCAATGCCAGAAGTAGCAAGCATTTTAATAAACTTGAAATTGAAATTAATGGAACGACAAAGAGAAATTTTCTTACCTGCTAATGTCAGAAAAATGGGATCTTTGTGTTATCCGCCCCGTTTTTATTATATCATCTGACTTGTTTAAAAAAAAATATATTGTTGTTATTTCTATTTAAATTAATAAATCTATCGTTGTAGTTTCTATTTAAATCAATAAGATTTATACCCTTATATAATGAATTCAGAATACACTTTCTTACAAACCTAACAACCAAAATAAAAACAAAAAAACCATCCCGATGGAGAGAGCAAATGTGATCGTGGAAGGAAAACCAACCCAACCCCCAACACAACCCGATGGAGAGTACAAATGTGAACGCGCAAAGAAAATCAAGCCAACCCCTAACCCAACCCTATGGAGAGTGCAAATGTGAACGTGGAGAAATGCGTGGGTTTAAGGGAGCGGCAGCCCCCTTTATCGACTGCAACAAAACCTTGATGCAGGAGTTTAAGAGGAAGAGGGGTTTGCAAAACAATTCCTCCACGTTCACATTTGAACTCTCCATAGGGTTGGGTTGGGGGTTGGCTACCATATGGAGAGGGCAAATGTGAACGTGGAGGAATTGTTTTGCAAACTCCTCTTCCCCTTAAACTCCCGCATCAAGGTTTTGTTGCAGTCGATAAAGGGGGCTGCCGCCCCCTCAAACCCCCGCATCCTCCCGGGTTGGGTTAAGTGGTTGGGGGTTGGAGTCGTTCTATTTCCTCTCCCCGTGTTGGATTAAGTGGTAGGCGCAACATTACAATAACAAAATTAGATACAAATATGCAACAATTGTAGTTATACACAATTTAAAGCAAACAAGATTTCATAATTAAATATTCTGAAGAACACACAAGAACCGAAAAATGATTTTTGATTTGGAAAAGGAAGGTGTTATTGACGTCAATAAATTTAAAAATCAAGTGATCTCCTTTTACTATACGTGTGTGTGGAATACTTGGACCAGCGAACCTAAGAATTTTTGTATGGATTCTTCTTTGAAGAATTCCAGACTGGTCCCAAATTGAGAAATGTTTTGATTTTATTTAAATTAAAAAAGCAGATTTAAATATTGATGATACAGAACTATTTTATGAGATAACTTGTTTGAAAAATTATGCTACAATAGAGAAGATTGCTGTTTGGAAGGATAATGAAACACCCATTGACAAAAAATGGGTTGAAATATTTACTCATTTTGACTCTATTGAAATATCATATAAAAACATATTAATGATAGTAGATTTTGCCTTACGTTTACCTGGATCAAATGCGGCAACAGAAAGAGTTTTTTCAATAATGAATGATCTTTGGACAAGTGAAAAAACTCAATTTAAAATTGACCCCATAAAATCAATATTGATTACAAAATGCAATTATAGCCTTAGCTTTACTGAATTTTATAATCTTCTACAAGAACAAGAAGATATTTTAAAAAGAATACATTCAGTGGATAAATACAGAAAATAATATTTGTTTATTTATTGGCCAATGGATTTAATTAAGAGCTCAGTTTTGCAAATAAAATTGTGCTCATGTAACATAATATCAGGTTTTACTTATGCCTTTGTAACAGTTTGTATTTTTGTTAATGTGATATTTTTTTATTTTTATAGAGTTAAGGATTTGTTTTAGTTTTAAAATACTACTTAGAATAAATTAATTATTTTAATAAATATGATTCATTTCTTTTAATAACTCAATTTTCCAAACAAAACTACTCATTTATTAAAATATAAGGTTTTACTTATGACTTTGTATCCTTCAGTTTGTAATACTACTAACGTGATTTTGATTTTTATAGAGAGTTGAGATTTTAATTTAAAAATACTACTTATAATAAATTAATTATTTTAATCAATCTGATTAATTTAGTTTTATAATCTTAGTTTTAAAAAGCTAATCTCGTTGCAATAACATTTGATGTCCTGCATTTTCAAGTCAAAATACAGGACATAACTAAATATGTCCTGTATTTTGTCTTTCAGTAAATGGTCACCTTAGGTATAATAGCGAAAATCGAATCGAGTGCCAGTACGTATGGAGTCTGCGTTGATAGACGGAATCCTATCAGAAGCAATTCCTATTGCTCACCCCTCATTATGTATTATATTTACTCATGGTACATGGTCATAATTAATTAATGCAATGATTAATCTCTAAACTAAACAAGCGCGTCGAGAACACTGATGATAGGGAAGGGAGGCAAATTAGTTTCAATTTTCCCCTTGCCAATTAATATTTTTGGCACCGCCTCATTAAATCGTCCTTTTTATTATATTTAATCCGATATAAATAGCATGATGGAAAAGGTGCCATTAGGCTTTAATTTTCATAGAACTCTAAATGCTTGCGATCACTGACAAGGAAATTCACTCGATAATAGAACCTGGCAGGCTTAAAAGGTCAACAGTAATCGATCAATTTCTGACTCTGCAAACGTTGACTTTCAGACACGTGCGTGGAACGAGAGAATGGAGTCGCATCGCGCACGAATAAAAAACTATGAGAAGAAAAAAGACTTATCGTAGAAGAAACGACACGGTTCGCGCAACCTAATTCCTCCTCGACAATCTTGGAAGTGCATCTGCCTCGTATTTTCCCGACACGTGTACGGAGAAGTTAAACAAAATAAACAAACGAAATAAAAACTCGGCACTTTTTTTCGCTCGCAAACCGCGTCGAGAAAAGGAATCTCCATTTTCCGAAATCGAGCACGCGGAAAACGACCGGAAAAAATCCTCCCCTCTCCCCCCACATTTACTAGCCTATGTACCGAACCCCGGAATGGAAAAACGACACAAAAAAAACTCGAAAACTTTTCGGGGATAATTCTCCCTCTGTCCTCCATTTTGGAATGCATCTCCTAGCTGGAGGAGATGAAAAAAAGAAGAAAACCGCCACCGCATCAAGCATATAGCGATTAAAAGCGTCAGACGTCCAAAAAATCCGATGGAGTCGCCAGCCATGGAAAGGAGAGCACGGTCCAAGTGGAGCAGACACACACGCGCTCCTCGAAGGGAACTAGGAAGAGGGCACTTCTGCGGAGACGAGAGAGAAAGAAGGATGACCGAGTCGGATCGCTCTGGTTTATTTTTTTTCTCTCTCTAATAGTTGGCGAGAGTGGAGAGAGCTGTAAACCTGCTCTTCCTCCCGCGGTGAAAATCTCGCTTGAAGTTCTCGAAAACCCGAGCTCGGTGCAGAGTGGCACGGAGAGTAGAAGAGGCTCTAGCAGATGGAAAAACGCCTAAGTGATTCGAAAGTACGTACATATCCGCCCTGCCCCGCCGAGCGAAATGAAAAACAATGGAAAAAGGCGCTCTGCGAGGATACCCTTGAATTTTAAAAGTGCTGCTGCCGCTCTCCGAGGGAGAGGACCTTGAAAACAAAACGTTAAGAGAGCTCGGACATGTCCGCGGAAAACATCGCGGGATTTTATTTGGATAGAGAGAGTATGGTATATTATTTGGAGAGAGAGAGATAGGGAGAAAGGAAGAAAATATGGAACGTAGCGGTGAATTGGAATGAAGTTATAAAAGTTTTTTTTTAAACCAATGAGTCTCGAGTAGTTTACCGTATTGGCAGTGCCGTAACTAGGGTATGGAGAAGGTGGCATTCGCCATAGGCGCCATATCTCCCAGTTACGCCTCTGCGTATTGGGAGTTCATTTTAACGATGTAATAACACTATCACCAAGCATTTCTCACATAATGCATTTATTAGAGGTAAAAGTTAAATAATTACAGGAGATATTTTTTAGAAGAAGGGAAGAAGAAAACGGATTTTTTTAAAACGAATGAACGAACAGAGCTCGATTTTAAATCGTACATCGTTAAATCGTCAAATCCGAAATGCCTAAATGATTAACTTGAAATTAACGGTTCCCCCGTTTAACAGCATTTGGGAATATTTGAAACGAGAAAATATTTTGCTATGCCCGGGAATCGAACCCGAGTCTTCCACTTGCCGAGCGGATATTCTACCATTGAACTATCCTATCAGAGTAATTCTCCCATTCTTATAGGTCAGTGTTAGAATATTCGCCTGACATGTGGAAGGCCCGGGTTCGATTCCCGGTCATAGTAGAATATTTTCTCGTTTCAAATATTTCTAAATGTAGGAAGCGTTAATTTCAATTTACCATTTAGGAATTTTATCGTTTAAAAAATATTTCCAACTTTACAGCTTATGCCCGTTTGTATAGGATCTTAAGATCACTTCATTTCATCGGCAACTATTGGAATAGAAGCACTTAAATTTTTGTTGCTTAAAAACTCATTCTGTAAGTATCCATGACCACTCCAGCTTTGGATTCTCGCACCAGATACCGCGTAATGAGATTACGCTGAGTTCAATTTAAATGAATACATTAAGCGCCTGATAACTACCTATACACAGAAGTCCTGCTTAAACTAGATTTGGTTTAGAAATGACGCACCCGATTGCAATAACTTGCAGATAACAATAACCATCGATAATAATAAGCGGCCGCTAATGCACAGAAAAGGAGTTATAAGACTACAAAACTACGTTTTGGAAATAGATTACTACCTTACACGAATGACCGAAAATTAAGGTAACAAAAGTTTTAGCGACAGATGCCCGACAGTATAGGCACGGTTAAAAATTCGGCGATCTATTATAACAGAAAAACGCTTTTATCACAAATATCATGCATTTCATAGAAATTGAGGCGGGCTATTGTGAATTATTTGGTTTCGAAAGATTAACAATTAATTATAGAATAAATCTCGTTAACTCCCAGTTCAAACCGTTAAATCCTGGATGTCACGTATTTCACTCCGGCGGTAAAGGCGAGAGGCCACTCATTTAAAGTCGAAAGAAACTTATAACTTATAAACGTAGGCGAAGGAATAAAACGCACTGAAAGGCTTTTACGCGCCAAAGATCTTCACAAATAATTCGACAATAATCACGATATACCATAGAGAAAGCGCGAAAACGATCGAAGATTAAAACAAGGCTTGACTCTCGAATTAATGGCCGTGATGATTTACCCCGTAGGCACTTTTGGTCTCGTATCGCTGGCTATCCAATTGGTGCGTGCCAAAGGTTTCGCGGATTAGATAATCCGAGCCTTTCATCGTTTCGCAAGATCACGACTTTGCTGATATCGATTCACGGAGAAGGATTAATGGCACCGCGATAAAATTCCTGTTATCAAGCACGGAAACCGGTATAATATGCATCTCCGTGTGTTTTATTATAGAGTAAACACACAAAACAGAAAGGTAGTGATCCCTATCGATCAGGTGCAAGTTTAATCAAAAACTGTTCAACACTATCCAACACAAAGCACTCTGTTTGACATAGCTTGAGACATAATAGAAAATGCCCCCGTTATAGGGTAAAAATAAAACGAAGCAGAACATAAAAAAGTATCGTTTTCAATATTAAACAAATTAAAGAATACAACTACAAATTACCTTAGGCAATAAGACATTTCTAAAGTAAAATATAATGTGATATTTTTTTATAATCCTAAAAGCGATATAATGATTAAAATTCTCTTCGATACAATTACCGACCTAAGAAATAAGACTAGTACAGGAAACAACGCCATTACGAAAACATTCGCGCGCGCTGCCATAGAAAAGGCTGAAAATGTAATATTTTCATCGCCAACTCATATTTCGACTCGTAAATTTCGTCCTACATTTTCAGTAAATGCCCGAAGATAAGCACACCAAATAAGTCTTTTTATTAACTCGGCGTGAAAGTTAAACAAATGACCCTAACAATAAGACCGAACGGCAGGGATTCACAAAGAAATCGAACAACAACGACGTCCGGAGAGATACGCAACAGTCGTTTCAAGTTCTAGTGGCCGAGACCTTAAAATCCAATGACGTTATACATAGACACGTTCTCTTAATGGTCGGCCCAATAGGAAGTCCCTTAAATATAGGTCCCTTTCAACGCGACAAAGGACCCTCTAAGCGGGATGATATGACCATTTCCGGATCCCACGCCGCTTTTCTTTTTTTTTATTTTCTCCTAGAGGACTTCCGGTGTCGGCAAACACGTCTCGCGGATGCATAGGTCCCGTTCGTCAAAGCTGAAGGCTCGTTCCCACGAGGTTCTCTTTCAATGCATCGGTGACAGTACAACTTTATACGAAAGGATGAGTTTAAAAAAAACGAGAGCAGAAAAACGTCTCGTTTTCTCGCGGAACTCTCTAATGTCTTAATTTTTACCCAGAGCAACGGAAAAAATGAAGCAGTCTACGAGTTCCTTTGATTACTCTATATGTCTCATTCTGGAAAGGAAAGAGAAAGTACTACGAAAAAAAAATTAAACTAGAGCCCGACCAGAGACGTAAATTAGAGTTTTTACGCGCTACTAAACCTTAAATTGATCATTTCCGTCCGCGCGCCATTTTTTTCCGCCGGGTTTTTTATTCTCAGAACAATGTCGGAAACTGTCAAAAAAGAAGCTGAAACGAATTACGTGCGTAATTGAAGCTGTCAGAGCTCGAGAGTAAATCGAACAGAGTCGTTTTTTTTATCTCCACCACTTTATTCGCGAGGAAAATCTACAATCGCCTTTAAAAATCTCGTATATGTATATAAATTTCAACTATTAAGATGAAGTTATTGCACGTATTAATCTTTTATATGGACGACTTGGAATCATATCTATCTATCTATTATAAATAGCTGCTTCTTAATAAGAGGACATAAAAACTTAAGGCACTACTCGAAGGGTTACAGAGCTGAAATTTGGTATGATGATAGGTCATTGGTTATACTCGAAGGAAAAATTCCGAAATTCCAAAATTTTAATTATAAAGAATTGTTTTTCCGGTCCCATTGTTTCACTCCTACCCCTCCCCTCAAGAAAAGCATTGATACCAGTGCAGGGCTTTATGAAACTACATTTTTTGAATGAGTAAAAATTGAGATACGGACTCGGGACCTCATAAGTTCCATAGCTGAGAGAATGGAGTTTATTTAAGACAAAACCCAAATCCGTGAGGAATTTGGGTAAAAATTTGTTTTTAATAAAAAGTGAATAAATTAAACTAATCCATGGTTTCGTCTTAATTATCACGTCAATACAACGTTTAAATTATAACGAATGTCAACTTGAAATGGGTTACCAGTTGAAGAGGGTGTATCAATAAGTAACCAAAATTTCAGCTATTTTTCCGAATATGGCCATCTGGTTTGTTCAGCAGGCAATCGCCCCAGCGCAACGGAAGATTGCTATGGCTTTGAATTAGACCAGGGATTCCCAAATCCAGGGTCGCGAAGACCATATGATGGGTCGCATATGACCCCCACTCCCAAACTGAAAAACTGTAAATTTTTTATACTAGCAAGAATAAATGTAAAAGGTAAAAATTATGAAAAAAGATTGAATAGCGATATTTCGCTTCTAAACTTCGCTTGATTTTACAGTGATATACGTGCTAATAAATCTACAGCGATTTGCTGGGGTGCTGAATAGGTACCGGTATCATTTGGGTCGCAAGGCGAATGTGATTTCAAAATTTTGGTCGTAGACAAAAAGGTTTGGGAACCACTGAATTAGACGGTCATGCACGGTGACGTAAACCAGTCCGCGACGACTGCCAATGTCGCCTTTACACGTGAAACGTTGACTATCGAGATGCTTTTTTAGCCCTCCGAACAGAACAACACACATTTCAGACGCTTTTCAAAGTTCGTTGTTTAGCGTCTAATTTGAAATGACAGGAACAAAATTATGGTTACTTATTGATGATCCCTCCCGATATTTACGGTGTCAGAGGGCTCTATTCCTTTCCCACGATTAGCACGTACTACAAATTGACAGGAGGCGTTTCCCCGACTAAAAATAAAAACTTCGAAACGAACGGAATCGTGCGAATTAGCTCGCTGGTACCGTCGGCGAGTGCGCTATCTCTCTCTGTGTCTGTATAGCACCGCAGTAGCGGAGTTACACCCTGCCCTCTATAACACGTATTCGCTACAGCACTGTTTGTTTAATACCAAAAATTATGCCTTACATTTGGTTGGTCGGACTTGTGATGTGGGATTCTAGGTTGTGGAGGGAGGAAGGGCAAGAGTTCGTCGTCTATGAGCCTAGATAACCGACAACAACACTCTATCAGGAAGAGGCTTGGGAATTTCGGGACTAGAGGAGGATGCCCGAAGAGATAATGAGCGCAGCCCCACATTCACTATGCAAAGCTAGGCCCACAAAATATGGATCCACATTCTTCAGAACGCATCCCCTAGTTTGTAGGGGAGCCGAGTTATCGCGAAAATGATAACGGATGATAATCAACGCTTACGAATTCACGGACGGTTTTATCGGTTTTTGAAGCAACCATACATGCATCACGTTAAAAAAAAACTTTCACTTCTATTGAGTCTACCATCGGTAACATCGCCACTAATGATGGATACTTTGTAGCCGAAATACGCATTATGGCTATTGGATAGACAAAATCCACTTCGGAAGGCTCCACTTTGTGGAAAGATTCCATAATAGAAATGAATGACTTATTGATTTCATCACCTGATGATCCTGTAATAGGCGAAACCGGTCGAGAAAATATTTTTAGTGGAAATTACAAGTCTTTCATTTCTATTGTAGCTTATCAGTTTGATCCCAGCCACGAGCCGAGATCTTCGAAACATAAAGACTCCGTCAAGCCATTTTTAGTGTATAAATTTTACTTAAAAAACTGGTCTGGAATGAAATTAACAAGATCCACATTGATGTTCGTTGTAATAATTAATCATTATAATTAATAAAGGATTAATTTTCTGACCCCAGAAAAGTAAATTCCAGCATTTTTTCATCTTTTAATAAAACTGAACTTACTTCGTAAATGTACGCATCATGGCCTGACAACCACGAAAAAAATCACTAAAATATAACAGCAAACATTTCTTCATGTGCCTTCGTACAATAATTTGAGGCTTATGAGAAAAAGGTCACCTAAAAGTCAGCCGGATCATTTTTTATACGCCTGCGAATGGATGAATCCTCATATTTATCATTTCCCTGGGATAGCACACAACAAAGTGGTAAACGGAGACTTCGAAGATAAAAAACTAGAGCGCTACCGTCAAACGTTATACACACAAAAATATGAGGTATTAAGTTAAAAGAAAACGTCTGATATTTTCTGTTGCGATAAAATTGCTCGCGATCCCAGAATAAAAACAGTAGACCTAAAATAAACTGAGTCTCTCTGTTCGAGGCAATCGCGTGCTCCTCAGGCTAATCACAAAATCGAGCATCGCAACTCGAACAAAAGAAGAAAAACCCCGACAGGATACGCCATACGCCCACGGATAATCCAAACCACGCCCACCGCACTAATAACAAAAAATAATCGCCGAAGGGGCAATTTAAAAAATACACGGAATAGAAAGAAATAACGAACACCCCGGAAAATCGAACGGATCGTGCCATATGAACCCCGACGACCTAACAGAGAGAGAAAGAGAGCGGCAGAATCCATTCCATGGCACGCTTTTATCTTCGAAAAGTCCCGTAATTTTTATTTTTCCGTTTCTTCCATCCTTTTGATTAATTTTTCCTCTGCTCTCCCTTGTGGGATGAATGAAAGAAGGAATCGATACCCGTCCCTCAGCATTAACGGAGCGCACCGGGAGAAGCTCGAATGACTCGCAACGGCTTAATTACCGACGGGACCACCCATTAAAATCCATCGAGATTATGAGCTGGCATTTAATAAACCGCTGAGGAGAGTAATCTCGAAAACAGGTCGATGGAGTGGCCGAAACGAGAGAACCGGGACTTAATGAGTAGTGGGGAGGAAGGGGACGAAACACTCCCCAAGGGTTTATAAAAGAAAAGCCGGTGAGAACTGGCGCAAGCCTTGAAAAAAAAGAAGAGAATTTTTACTATATAATCTATAAACCAGTGGTTCGTTCACAACCTTTATTTTATTTTCCCGCGACCCTAAATTGGCCACCAACAGATCCACCCACCCACCCTCAAGCTTATGCTTAAGTTTAAATATGTATATAAATGTATATCGATACAAATACACCTTCAAATCGTGAAATTGCATCAAAAACGCCAACATTACCGCATCGAACAGCTTCTTCTAAATTACGAAATACGAGGGGCGGCTGAAAAGTTCTCGGCCTAGGTAGGAAGGGAAAAGGGGAGGGAATGTCGTTTTTACATATTGTAGCTTTGCATCTAGCGACGATGTATACACAGATTAATGATAATACTCGCTGCAGTTCTCAGAAAATCATTTAGTGTAGTTGTTCAAACTCTCAACTGACATGGCGAAATTCAAGCACCGAGTTGTGAATCGTTACTTTTTTTTCGAAATGTTTAGTCGCACAAGGCATCCATGCAAATATGCAGCAGACGTTGCATCCAGTTATTCAACTGTGAAGAAATGGACAGGAAATTTCAGAAGGGGAAGAGAGATTGGAGGAGGAACCCCACAGTGGTCCCAACATAGGAAAGCATTAAAGTGCATCGACACTGGGGTTAGACTATGTGGAAGAGGCCCCGCGACCCTGCTTTGGGTCGCGTCCCGAATTTGGGTGCTACTGCCATAAACGATGCTTCAGTGGTTCCTTGCGCAACGCGGGGATCACGTCCTGGGAAAGGGCTGCGTTGGACAAAACCGAGTCACATAAATTAAATGAAAAAAATCACATTTTCATACAGGCTATGTCACGTGAATACGTAAAATCCAGAGAGCGCCCAATTCAGGATCGCGAATAATTAAATCTCATGCGTGCCATATTTATTTCACCGTGTGCAATCAAATCCGTGTCGTGTAAACCCGCGTTCGACAAGGATTTATTGCACGTAAGTTTGACCTAATTTATCGTTCATAAAATGAAACAACTATGGAAAAATGGAGAATAAAGAGTGATATGCATCTGATAAGGTAATTAAAATCGCGAATCAAATGAGTGTAAATTATGCGAGCAAATACGAATTCCGATGAGATAACCAAGCGATGTTTTAATCTTCCGTTTTGGGCGGAGATTTGAAACAAATGAGATCCTTTCCTCGGTAGCAAATTCCAGGAAACGTCATTAATACGTTAAAAAGCAACGCATAAAGAAAGAGAAATTTCCAGGAAAGCATAACAGAGTGAAAATGACGAATTTTCTCTTGACAAGTAGACGTCAGGAACAGACGTATTTCCATCGTGAAAGAAAAAAGAATTTTCACCCTGACAAACCTTAAAAAAAGCCCACATCAAAACGACGTAGACGATGGTTTATAGCAGAAAAAGAATCCCAGTAGGTTCCCTCGGGCAAAATGAGAAATTATAGACAACGCGCAATTAGGGGCGGCCCGAGGCATTTTGGTGCCCCGTGTGAGAAACCGCTCCAGTGCCTCCTTCCATTTTTGTTAAGATAATTTTAAAATAACTTGTTAATTCATTCATTGCTCCGTAAATAATTGATGACAAAAAGTAAAAGGAATTTCATCTAGATTTCAGCGTGTTCCGCGATATAAATTGGTATCCAATATTTATTCACTTGCAAGTAATGTATAGATAGAAGGTTGGGTTAGCGCCCACAATATTATGGTGCCCCGGGCAACCGTCAGGGGCGCCGGTAGTTTGGGCCGGACCTGCGCGCAATTAAAAAAACTGCAGAAAAACAAACCGACGCTCCAACATTTTTTTTATTACAAGCAGAGAGATTCGCACACACGCGCAAACATGTGCATCCCACAAACTCCAAAGCTCAATCCCGTCGGAAGCGTGACCTCTCGCTCTCTCACCCTTTGCATGGAAAAAACAAAAGCGAAACTAAACTCGCACCAGTAAAAATAAACACAAAGGGAAAAAAGCGCAGTAATCCCTTTCCGCGCGCATATGGACGCCTGGGATGGGATCGCAGTACACTTCCGACTATGTACATATCCCATCCATGACGCAATTTCCCATTTTCCCCTCTCTCCGTAACCCGAACCGAAATGCGAAGAACTTCAAAACCTTTCTATACAGCCACTCGAGAGCGAGCTTCCGAGAATACATTGAATGCAATTCAAATGCGGAGCAAGGGAATGAATTAAGGAAGAGAGATGGAGAGTGGAGAGAAATGAAGTGAGAAACGGAAGGAGTGAAGAGATAGTGAGAGGTGGATATGCGGACAGAAAACTAGGGTGACCAACCTTACTAAATTTGGAGGGCTAGTCCCTTCTTTTAATCAACCGTCCTGCTTTGTGAAATGTCCCAATAACTGTCCAGGTTTTCGAGAAGATGATTTATATCCCAATTAGTCCCAGAAAACCCCCACCGGTTACACCAAGCTATCGGATATCTATTACAGCAGTTTATCTAAGGCTGATCCATCAATAAATGCATCATAAATACGCCACTGTTATATGTTCCTCCTTATGGTCGCTACATTCTTGAAAATGTCCCTCCTAAGCTTCCTGAAAAGTTTTCACCTTAGAGCAAACGCTCTACTCCGTGTAACCATGGCAGCAGAGCGGATGGCGTCGAGAAGGGAGGTGAGAATGAATGAAGGAGTGCGTGGGAGGAAGGAGGGGGAGGAGGGGACGGAGAGCCAGCATGTGGCGTCACGTCCGTAAGATTAGGAGGATGGAGGGCTTTCCTTCCTCTTCTCTTCAGGAAGCATAAGGCGCATACTGCGAAGCCCGAAGGCGTGATGCGAACGAAAAAACCGCCGGGAAATGATGCAGATGGACGCTCGCATTAAAATCGCATTTCCGAGTGGCGGCAAAAAAAGACAGCATCCAGAAAGGAAATTAACCCGTTGGAAAACATCGAGTACTTTGAGAGACGCTCCAAATAAAGCGAAAATCGATTTTGAAGGGAAATAATTAATCCTTTTCTCAGAAGAAATGACACGACAAGCATCGAAAAGCTATATTGCAATCAATCAAGAAAAGTTTAAAGGCCGCTAAATATTTGATAAAACAAAATGTTCTCTTCAGCTACAAAGCAACTATCCTGAGAGGTAGGTCGTCCAGGCTAGAAATTCATCTCGATTGGAGTCCAGCCATAGGGTGAGACCGATATTTCATAATTGTAACCTAATCGCGGATGCTTCTTTGCGCTAGCGAAACTAAATTCCAGTTGTCTCTTTTACCAAATGATTGAGTCCCCCACGGTCGAGGTCTTTCTCCTCATTATTTAAATTCGAACCTAGACGTAAGCCATTAAAGGTGAATCGATTCTCTCGTAGTTTTTTGGAGTCACGAGCCTCGATGAACACACAAAACTAGATTTTCCGCAGCGCCACGCCAAGTCACGTACGAATTCTTCGAACGTTATCTCCGAAGAAGGAACAAAACGTCGCCGAACAAGAGGCAAGGCGGAGTGGGAGAAAATCAATTCTCCCGTTAATTAACTCCCGAGCGACTCGCGAGCAAGGTTCAGACGCGGAATCGCGTCCCAAAAAATAACGCCAACTTGTTTGTTAAAACATCCTTTGGTAATATTAATTGCATTTTCTCTCTTTCTTTTTCCCTATCGTTTTAGCAAGGCAAATCTAGCAATAACGAAATCCCGCAAAAAACGGCAGTCTGCCAAACATGAACAGATAGGAAGGCATGCGCTTGAATAAATAAGCCACTGATGGAAGTAATGCAATAATCTTGATAACTTGGTAGGCTTTCCATTAAGTAGAAATAAAAACTCCGCTGAGAGGTACTCCTTATTACAAGAAACGGTGGAGGACATCAAAACGGGATGAGATAAACCAAGTATTTTTATTCGAACAAAGTCCGCATTTGCAGGGAGGAAGGTGGTAGAATCACTTCCTTTCTCCGAAATAGTATCTCGACACTCATCCACTAATTTAGAGTTTGACAAGAGGAAAAATATTCCGAAACCATTATCACTATTACCGTTTACGTAACAATGAACTCGATAAACAAGTAATAATAGAAAAATGATTTTTTATTTAAAAAATTTATATAGATAATACATATATATGTATTAACTTAATTTTATTTACATTAAATTAGGTTGCATTATTAATAATATTTACATTGAACTTGTTTGAAGCACTTATACAGTCATTCAGCACTTACCTAAAGTCTCATGTATAACACGCGTGTTATACAATGCTGCTTTTTCATGTACTTCCAAGGAGTTTCTTAGTTAGCGTTATCTATAAGGAATAAATATTTTCGAGAAAAATTTCACTAAAAAAAATAAAATCACGCATCAAATTCCTCAGATTGTCTCACAATAAAAATCAATTTCAGCGAGAGCATTAACAAATGAATCCCGTAACTCTATTTCAATTGGCATGACTTTGCTTTCATTGGACGAAGAATCAATATGGCCACTGTCGGTGCTTTTTCAAGAGATGATAATATTTAAAAAAAATAGATTTATGGTCATATTGAAAAGAAGCAAAGAAACAACTTCTTAGACAACGCTGCGCGTTATGCGTGAGTGCGCGTTATATTACATGGGAATTTGGGAACTCATGGAACATGCGTCCAGAGTGGGATGCGCATTATGCATGTTTGCGCGCTATACATGAGACTTTAGGGTATATATGCATACTTAGTTAAACCTTATTATCTACAGTCACGGGTATATATTCACGAAATATTTATAGTTTTTCATATTATCCAATGACATGAACGTAATTTTGCTAAATCCCTGACGATGAATGATTTTCTCATTAAAAACGTAAAATTTTCGTACTCCTAAGAAACCTGTTCAGTAATTTTAAAATTCAAATCAAAATCGAACCCAGGCCTTTATATTACACGATGATTACCCATAAGGCTCTTAAGGTATCGGTCTAATTAAAACTGAAACAATGGTTAAATACATTAAACTGTTTTCGAGTTATTCAACATTCTTTAGGATTTTAAAACATTTGTATATATACATACATACGTGTGTATGTATATATATATATTCATTTATTTATGAAGTGAAGCTAACATAAAAGTTATTAAAAATACGTGTATCGTTTGGATGCACAATTTTGTATTATCGTCCCCGGTCGATTTTCGAGATCAAAACTTCACAAATTCTAACGCGAAATTTAAAACAAAGACAACGAAAAACCCAACGATCGAAAAACTTAACGCGATTGACGAATCACGAAAATTGCACATGCCTCGCAGTTTGGTAATTAACTCGACGTTTCGCGGCTAAGCGTCTCCAATACTCACTCTACCGACGATCCAAAATTCACAGTAAGGGTCTCGAAGATACATCTCAGACGAAGGTATGGATCGACGCTCAAATGGTCAATATCCGAAATAGATAAATACACACTCCCATCTTCCCAACAACAAGAGAGGAAATATGCGCGATAAAGAAGGACCGACGAATGACTGACAAATGGCTCTACAATATAGAGTCTACAGATAAAATAAAATAACCGATCGTTTTGCAATTCGAGGATTTTCAAAAACGACTCCCATTAAAGAACTGATTGAAACGGAGAGGTGTTGATGGGGACGGATAGGCTTTCAAAGGACGCCGCCCATCGCTGATTATACAGCGGTTATCGCGCCAAAACGAGCCGCGAAACGAAATACCACATGGAAAACAATCGGTTAAGTTCGGGATTTTCATTCGGACAAGATTAACTTCTAATTCTGTCAAAGCGGAAAGTTTATTTTTTCTCCGAGAGAATCGGTATAGCCGCCGCCCGAATTCCTCATCGAGATAGATATAAAATATGACTTTTAAAAGTTTGAGGGGGGGGGGGGTTGCGTTGACATTCAATTTCAGGATGTCCGTTGCGAATCCTGCAGTGGGAAAGAGTATGTGAACGTTTTACTAACATCGATATATTCGGACCGTGGAATAAGAGTTAATTAAACATAAAATTAGACAAACTCTTGTTAGGAATTGAATTATAGAGTTCACCTTATGGCTGAAATAAAAATGGTAAACTGTTTCACCAATAGCAATAAAAAGATTGCAAAAATAAAGCGCATTTCGGCATCATCAAAAAAAATTAAAAAGTCCTTTTATATGACCTACTATAGACGAATCACCATTGATAACGGTGATTTGTAGCCACAATGCTCGTCTGGTTTATCCAAACCTTTTTCTGGATACTGCAGAAACATAGCTTGTCAATTTTATATTTCTGATGTTTTTAACTTTTTGGGTGAGATTCCGAACTAAGTTTGAAATACGACTAAGGAAGTAACTAAGTATGGAAAATGTGGCATCAGAAGCTACACGGACAAAAAATACATACCGTGTACCGAGGGCGAGCTCATAAGGCTTGGGAAACTGCTCGAGACGGATTCCACGAAGCGGAATATGCCAACTCCATTTCCATTTCGCGCATTCGAGAGAGAAGAGAGAAAGAGAAGAGAGATAGGAAAGGAGACCCGTAGCCGCTTAACCTTATGGGAAATCGGAATGCAATTTCGAGAGTTTAAGCCAGCAAAGCGTTTCAGGGTCGGCCGTCCTCTCCGTGTCACGACGCCGCTTCTGAAACGCCACGGCCAGATGACGCCTAATTTCGAATACAGGAAGGGACTTAATTACGCCTCCTTGCATATTGAAGTGTCCTCGAAAATATTCATTTAAAATTGGAACGAGTCCATACGGTTGCAAAATCATGCATAGAAACGTGGACAAAATACGGCTACCAATTTGCTGAGTCGGTGGCCTACTTTTTCAGGGTTTCGTGCATAGGTTTTGCGTCGAAACGTTCAATTTCAGACGGGAGACGATCGATCGACCGGCGGATAAGCAGATTTCGCCATGTGAAGGATTTATCGCGTCCGTCCCATGTTCTTTCCTCCTCTTTGACATAACACGCGGTCATAATGCCACGCTGCGTGACATTCACTTGGAGATAATTTTTTCAACGCGCGGAACTAGAGCAAAAAAAAAACAAATTAACTCCGCAATGCTAACCTGCTCCTCTTACTTCTTCCCACCGAGTGTAACAATTTAGCAACGCGACGCCGAAATTACTCATTGACGTCGGCGCAGTGCTCTCCTCATGCCAAGAAAAATTGCGCCGTGCATTACACGTTGGCGACATCCGCGCTTTACGTTAGAACCGAGAGAAAGAGAGGAAACCGGATACATGGGGAAAACCAGTCGAAAAAGGAATCTCTTTTACTTTCGAGCCCCTCTCTCTTTCTCCGTTTCCTCAAGAAAAATAACACCTTACATACGGCCTCCAAAAAACGGCGAGAGATCATCGGAAGAAAACCCGCCTGAATATGTATAAAAAATTATCCTCTCCTCCCCGAGAAGAGAAACGGTCGGAATCGGGAAAAAATAACACGAAACGGGGCACCGAAGGAATAACACGAAGGAAAGAAAAAGCAAAACTCGCGAAGGAGGAGAGAGAAGACAAAGAGAATTGGAAGAAAAGACGTAATGAGTGGCACGCCTTCTTTCGACTCATCCCTCTTCGCAAATGGAAATCTCCGGCATAACGCCCTCGAGGTAACACCTCCGGTGACACGGAATAAGGAAGGCGAAGGATAAGAAAAAACGCGAAGGCGTAGATGGCGTCTTTTCTTTATATAATACATAGAAAACGGGAGCCTTTCTTTATTTTCCACCTTCCACTTTACGTACTTTTTTCTTCAATGCGCGGGGCGGAGGTGAAAAATTCATAGTTTGAGTTTCAACCGTTCCCCAACGCCCCCCTACCCTCTTACTCGTAACGTGTCCCGTGCTCCCGATAAAAGAAACATCTTCTTCCGCCTCGCCCTGGAACACTAACCCTGCAGAAAGCCCCGGAGGACAATCAATGTGGTAAGTCTAGACCTCCTAACTCTTTCCCTCACTCGACCTCACCCTCTTCCAGACTCTCATCTTGTAACCTCGCCATCTTCTTCCACGCCACCTCCCTGTAGACGCAGTTAAGACGTCACCGTGCACCGAGGACATGGTTTTATTATGAAAAAAAAAAACATTGGAAGCGTCAAGGGAAAAATGCAGTGTGAAACAGTGCCTCCCGGTAAATAACCTTACCGGTGAATGAAGTTGACGAGATAATTGGGACGAAAAAAAACGAAAACTATAAAAAAGCGAAGAATTTTTATTAAATTTTCGTTCGATATCAGGATGTCATCGACATCTCGACAGATGTCTCCGTCAACTATTTATAACCAAATAGATAAATACAACAATAAATCTGTTACATTATCAATTTATTCATCTACAGCACAAATTTTTCGGATTGAGGGCCAAATAGCCTACTTCCGCACTCAATGCGGGCCACATGGTCCGCTTCTGCACTTATCGCGGGTCATTCGCATTCCAAAAGTATAGACGAAGAATAAGTTAAGGAAATTATAGGGTTAAAATTTGGGTCAATCTCGTTTAGTTTTAATTTTTTGTCTGCTACAGCAGTGGTTTCCATCCGGTGATTCGCGAACCACAAAGGAGTATCTATCTATACTATATTGACGCTTCTTACTTATGATAAGTCATCATTATTAAAATATATAATGATAGGAGGATACTAATGTTTAGGCACTTCCAGAGGAGCTACAGACTTGATATTTGGCACGATTATAGGTTTTTAGTCACAACCAACCAGAAAAATAGAAAATTTCAAAAACGTTCATATTTAAGTGGTGTTTTTGTTTCATTTCAATACCCCATAAAAAAAGCATGGGATTCAGCGCAAGGCTTTCTAAAAATACATTTTTAAATTACTTAAAATTGAGATACGAATTCGGGAGAAGAACTATTGCCTAGCTGAAAGAACGGGTCTTAATTTTTGAAGGCAGAATTCAAATACGTACGGAATTAGCGTAGATATCTGCTTTTAATCGGAGAAAGTGTGAATTTTTCCTCTTTTAAACAATGAAAATCTTTCAATTCTATGGCAACTACCTCAATGCTTTTAGAGGAATCTAATATTATACGTTACGATTGCAGTGATTTAATGCTATTAATGGATATGAATGCCGTCGTAACGAATTAAAGCGGAACTTCCAACTCGAATCTCAAGGAAAAGTAAAAATTATTCTGGTCATAGAAAACTCAAGTTATGGAAATATATTTTTAAATATTTGTATATATACAGTGGAACTTCTATAACTCGAATCTCAAGGGAAAGCAAAATTTATTCGAGTTATAGAGAATTCGAGTTACGGAAATATATTTTTTCATTTTTCTTTATCCGAATTAACATCAAGTTTATTCCCATAAACGTATAAGTTAACTTACTCTAATTTTCAATATCATGTATATTATGAAAACATCATATTCAATATTTTCTTCCGATAATATGTAAGATTTCACTGTATCCAAAGCACTAATTGCATCACGCACTGTGATTGAGGGTATCATAGATAATTGTAATTCTCACGTACTACTGAAAGCACAAACACGACGATAAAATTTGGGATATCGACTGTATGAAGGAGCGAATAAGTTCGATTTCTCTAGGACTATAAGCGATCACAATTGAAGAACCAACCCAGGTAGCAGTGACGGTAAAACGTGAAAAGTATTTTAATGTTGTGTTACGTAGTTTTTCGAGAAATTTTAACTCTTTTCAATTGTTAAATATAATGGCGTCATACCTATCTCGCGAGTGTTTTTATCCAAATACGTGCTAAAGGCATGGATGATGATGCTATAATCTTAACAGAAAATATACTAATTTTTCCATAAATCTAATGTATTGTCTTAATGATGATTATTATTATTGTTCATGCAGGGAGATCTGAGTGACGAAACTTGAAATACGAAAACTTGGACACGAGTTGTCAGAGAATTTGGAAATTACGGATAATTGCCTTAATTTCACGAAACATTATAAATATACTGCTGTTACTCATGGAATTTATTATCTAATACATATAGGCCCCACGTGGCTGAAGTGCCGTTGCCCAGGAGATAGCGTTGGTTTATTTAAGAGTTTAGATCTTGGTATATGGTGATTTTTTAGCGCTTGCAATATGCAAGCACCGACAACCCGTATATTAATAATAATGACATATCATAAGTAAGAAGCGTCAACATAGTATAGATATAATTCAATTTTTATATTTCGCGAAATAATACCCATAATGGACAATTGGTTGAAAACTGGAAGTATTAAAAAAGTGGCATGTGAGGCAGAAAACAGTCAGTCAACAACCACAAGTTTTTAATCACATTATCAGTGCACAGAATTTCAACAACATCAACACAGTGAGTGTCACCAATCTTCAGGAATAAATGATCCGGTACATTCCGAGTCAGGAATATTACGTCTCAAGAAAAGAAAATATGTAGGACAAAGATTACATCAAACTTGGGTTCCCTTATATTGGTGATGGTGATTATCCGAAACCACAGTGTGTAATCTGCAATGTTGTTCCTGCAAACAGTAGCCTTAAGGCTCTCTTCTTCGCCGCCACTTGGATATCAATCATCTTGCATAATTATTTCCACCAGATATCACCCATACTAATTTGAATATGATTCTCTGATGTTAATATAAGTTGGTTATTTAAATAAGCATATATTTGGAAAATTAGTAATACTTTTTTACAAACTTATCCAAATAAAAAGCATTCAGAAGGTTGATTAACGTGTTAATATTAATACATCTTGTATTATTTAAGGTTCGATCCTTTGACCTGGTTTATTTACTTAAAACAGAAAAGACTTCAAGACGCAGGATTAGTGCTATCAGAATATCTTTAATAGGGGGTTCGCGGCCAACAAAAATGTCAAGTAAGGGGTTCGCGACGTGAAAAAGGTTGGGAACCACTGTACTACAGGAATAGTGAAGTAAGGACGAAATATACTGTTTTTGGGATTCCTTATTGTAATTTTAAGCTACAATATGTCCTCTGGTCGACAAACTCATGGAGGGCCGTATGAAAACACTCGGGGGGCCGGATGCGGGCACAATTGCTATACATTGATTAATGCCCGACAGAAATGTCTATTTCAGTGACACATTCCGGGGCATGAATAGAACCCGTAGCCTTTATCATAAGCATATCCAGCGCATCTGCCAAAGGTAGATGAGTGCAAAATATTTAATGCCGGCATTTCATCAAGATACGCACGTATGTTTCCTTCGGCTCCCACATGCTGCACGTAGCAACGATTTTCACCAATCAATTCGAGTAAAAATTCCTAAAAGCCTACACACGTACTTTTCTCACATGCACGATATGCTTTTATTGGCTTATTCACTACACTGAGTGAAAACCAGCAAAAATGGCAGCAGGGGGTCGGCTACAAATGCAGAGGTTGCTCTTATCGTTAAGGAAGGTTTTATTCCATGTCGATATGGTCCAATAGTGCGTAACTCTTTCGTGAAAATCTTAAAATAAATTTCAATCGACGGAATCCGTAAATAACGGCTGCCTCGCTAACAACACACTAACTCATATATATATATATATATATATATATATATATATATATATATATATATATATATATGGATGTCAACAAGGTGTTGGGATGAGGAAACCCAGTGAACACTCACCAATCAGACGACTTCAGGTTGGCGAGGCCCCGGGGATGTCGAAGCGACACACGTAAAAGAACACTAAAACACAGAGACATCACAAACGTTCTCTCTCTGTAGCTGAAGAAGGAGTTGTTCCGAAAGCTTCTACGTTTGTGATGTCTCTGTGTTTTAGTGTTCTTTTACGTGTGTCGCTTCGACATCCCCGGGGCCTCGCCAACCTGAAGTCGTCTGATTGGTGAGTGTTCACTGGGTTTCCTCATCCCAACACCTTGTTGACATCCATATATCTATTTTACCTTTCCTTTTCCGTAAGCTGTTATATATATATATATATATATATATATATATATATATATATATATATATATATATTTATTCGTTTTTCTCCCATTATAGGGCGAATTCGAACTAGGAAATTTTTTGTGGCAGAAAATTTCATTTGAACGTATATTATGAAAAATAATTACCGTGAAATTCGAAGTTTTTTTACCCCTAGCTGGAATACTGGAATGGTAAATATTTTCGCTTATAAAATTAAAGCGAAAAAATCCGTATAATGAATTCTGCACTATCAACACACCACAGTTGGGACTGCGTCAAACAAGTCAATGAATCCGGAGCGATGGTAACCTCACTACCAGCTGCTTATCGCATTCATTTTTTGCGGCTGGGGAAGTGGAAGAACGTGCTAATCTCTTAAAAAGTTCTTTTTAATAAATTTGACCTGTGAAAATTCGAAAGCCAATGGTATACAAATGAGTAATCGAACTTCATGTTAACATATGACATACATGGATAGGAAAAATATATTCTTCGTGTTATCGAGGCTCGCCGTATTACGCTTTTGGCGGCAGTCGTAGGTGACAAGTTTTTTTTAATACTACCGCAAATTTCAAACTAATACCATGCCGTTGGTGAATAATCGAGTAATCCTATACATTAAAGCATATCAGACCCCGATTTGGCGCCTCCCTATATAATGCCACCCCCGCATATCGCCCATGAATCGCTGTGAACAGAACTTCCACATTACGATTCAAGTAAGTACACACCTCGATTTACCGCCACGATCAAAAGTAACCTCGCGTAGGGGCGTAAATCAAGGCCTAATTTTGGAGTTTTCCCCTTGGTGTTAATACACCCCTTGCCACACACCCTTGCGGTAGCTTGCAGGGTGAACTGTAGATGTAGAAACCAAACCAAACCCCGCTTTAATGCAAATGTCAGTGATGGGCAAACGGTGCGCTAAATCAGGATCCGACAGTAGATAAAAAATCTAAAAATTAATACTCAAAAGAAGTCAAAAACCATAATAGGACTGACATTTAAACAAAAATATAAACCTATATGACATTTTCATACAGATATATATAGGTATATGAGTGTCCGGTGTGGAAGGCAACGGGAAACCACCACACCGTGTATGTATATTCCCTAGTCAAAAACCAATTAATTAATTAATTGGTAGGACCTGTCGTAAGACAGAACACGAATGAATGAAATGAATATATGTATATATATATATCATTATATATAGACGTTCCTTACAGAGGAGGAGGAGGATATAACAGGAGGATACTAATATTTAGGCACTTCCAGATGTGCTAGAGATTTGAAATTTTTTTCATAGGTAGGATTTTGTGCAAAACCGACTAGAAAAAACGAAAATCATGAAAAAGTGCAACAATTCGGCCGCTAAAAATTCGCAATTGTTTAAACAAATTTTAAAGGTTTATGTATTTCCGCATGTGCTACGGAGTTGAAATTTTTTTTATAAGTAGAATTCTTAAAAAAACGAAATAGGGATTATACAATTTTTTTTTTTTTGGCAGTTAAAAATTCTTAAAGTTTAAACAAATAGATAACTGTTTAGGTACTACGGGATGAGCTAGGAAGCTGAAATTTTAAATTATTTACAGAGTAGTAAATTTGCACAAATAAACATTTCAATTTCACCATATATGAATTGCGGCGGCCGTTAAAAATTATTTAAATTTAAACAATTAGAAAAATATTATTTTATTCTAGAAGTGCTACAACTTTAAAATTTGGCTAAAATGTGTAGCATCAGTACCCCATAATGAAGAAAGTGTAAAATTTTTAAAATTGCAACATTTGGGGATTGTTTTAAACTATTATTTTTACATGTGGGAAAAACGAAAATCGCTGCGGAGGTGAAATATTTAGAATTAAAAATATGTGTAATGATGACATATGAAAAATGAATGTTTTTTTATGTTGAGATGAAATGCTTGCAGTATGCAAGCACCAACTACTAGTATATATATATATATATATATATATATATATATATATATATATATATATATATATATATATACATCGAATCGCATCGAAAGAACATATCAACCGAAACTCGTCGTTAAGTATACAAATGACTTTTTTGTTTATCTCTTAAAACGTTCACTTTCTGTTCTTTTCTCTGCATACCCTATCAGGCCTCTCGGATCGAATAGAACCTCATTTATTCCGCTGGCCCCTTTTAATCCACCCTCGCCTCGGTCAGCGGGGGTGGACAAACTCGGAAGAGCTTTACCGGGGACGAGAAAGGATGATGTGTGACGGAGAAAAAGACGAACCACAGGGAATAGCTGACATTTCAAGAACCAAGGGTGGATGACGGGGATGGAGAGAGAGCGACGGGGGCATGCGCCTCCGAGAGTGGGAGAAGTGGTCGAAGGAGTTCAAGGATCGTGTGAAGAAAGGGAGCGTCTGTATATTCTCTTCCCTTTTTTTACATCTCTATTACAACAAGGGGAGAAGTACTTTGGGAGAAAAATAATCCCTAAATGGATAAGGAAATACATAAAAAAACGAACAGCTACATGGAACGTGCATAAGCTTTCAATAAAAATACACGCAATTTAAAATATTTTTCGTTTTTTCTGAACGAGAAAGTTGGTAAAAGATGATAAAAAAATCTCATCTTCCGAGAATACGATCCGCCAAAAAAATTGGCGCTACGAAGCGATAAAATAAAAAGCTTCTTCCTCGCATTTTTTAAATCTCTTTTTCTTTGTCACCCTTTCTAATTTAAACGCCGCTTAAAGTTCACTTGAAGAGGGCGTGTCGAGTTCTGTTTTCCCTCAGACATTTACTGTTTTATTTCATTCCACAAACTTCCTTCCCTATCAGTTTTTCGGCGATACTATTTTCACGCCTATAAATTCTTTTATCCTCCGGCCCGTTATCTTTCTCTAATGGAAACGGAAAAAAGTCCACAAGGCAACCTTCTTTCCAAAATGCCCTGAAACGCTCACTATAACGCGGGACCTTATAATAATACGAAACGCTACAGGGCCACTTCAATTTCTTTAAAGGCATCTTTATCGAATTTCCCCAATCTTCTTATATTGGACGTTTAGTATAATTTTCGGAAGGACCTTTAGTTTAATATATTCCCAGCACTTAAAAATGGCGCATGAGATAATGGAACTCGAAGGTGAAAAATTTTCGAGACATTTTTCTTAGGCATTAAAAATATTCTATAACTCGGAATTAAAAAAGTCAGGCTTAGTTTCGTGATAAAGAATGCGAAAAGGAACGTTTTCAAAACTCTATATTAATCTCGCAAAATAAGAATTTTACCAACGGCAGAACGTGCAAAAAAATACCTTCCAAGAACAATTTTAAAAGGTTGTTCACATAATTAGTAAATAATGTATTTTCCGGTACCATTTACCTTAACTAGGGGCCCTGGGCTTACGCGCGTGAACCTCGCCCTTTGCTCCCTCCAGAAACCTCGGCGTTACGCGCCTCGCATTTATTTTCGCCAAGTTGAAAATGTTTTTTCGAAAATGCTCTTATCAAGACGGTTTTTTTTTAAGTTTTTTTCTCCGACGCATGGTTTACAAAATATAAATTGTCAAATATTATAAACGGACGCCATTTTGTTTCAAGGCGGCGAATGAAAATTAAAATGGTTTTCCTAAGGTCTCCTAGCTGGTACAAACAAAATGTCATTTACCGAAATTCTCTCCGACAAGCAGTTCCTGAGATACAGAGGTGGACGGACGGACAGACACTTGAGAAATTATATATAGGACCCTTCCAAAAACTTCATTGCGATTGAATGGAAATAACATTCCATGACATACTCATAGTAATCGTTTTAGAGCTCTCTTTTCAATTAACTGTTAATTGACAAGGCAAAACAGACGTACACGAACGACAAGCGATACCTAATATGTATCTCAAAACAAGAGGAAGCCCTTCCAACATATATCTCGAGCGCTCTCGTCCATGTAATTACACCACCTCACAACGGCAACATAATAACTAAAACGTATAGGAATTACGAGGCAGCAGAAATGGCATATCCTCCTAACGCCATTTTCTTCTTTTCCTGTATAGAGACGACTAATGCACGCCGGCTGAGTTTAGCTCAATCTGTTTTTTCCCCGACCCTATGATCCCACCCAGGATGCGAGTAATATATTTTTCATTGGCCTTTGGTGCGACGTCATTCACCTGATTAGCTTTAATGGGCGTCTCTAACCCGATCAATCACGGTATCGGAGCTATTCGAGCGGACGGGATTTCGTGTGTGCAAGCGCCTCGTTTTAGTACGTCCCTAGTCCCATATCGGCGTAAAATGCGGAATAAGCTATAAAAAGATGCATAACTCCATCGACATACGACGTGAAGCTACACCACATAAAACGAACATAATGTTTTTTCCATGCGTCAAATCTGGCGACGGCGTAACGACCAACGCAATAAGGTTTTCGTGACATGGGACTGCATTTGCAATCAAGTATCAGATTTAACGGCAATTCGTCCACTTAAACAAAAGGGTACAGTATGTCAGCAATTCAAAATTCAATTTTAGACGAGGAAAAAAATAAGGACGCAACAAAACATGGACAAAGTTCAGCTTATGAATTTGATAGCTCCGAGAAACATAAAAAGATTGTGAAAATCATATGCACATTCCGGCTTCAAAGCAGTCGTCATAAGTGAGGATTTACCCGAGGGCGATTCTAAAAGAGAAGAATACATATATAACGAATATTCATTTTATAGATCCGATAATTTCAGGAACCAAAAAGAAATTTAGAATAAAAAATAAAAATGTCAATACGAAATACGTTCTAAATAAGCTCCCAAATTCTTTTTCGAACGAATCAAGTTGCCAGTTCGCACAAATTCAGCTACACATTCAAGGGTATTATCATCTGGTAAATAGTTCGCTATGAGCACGAAAAGGTAATCTATAATCGCAAAACGTCACGTTCCAATCAGGTGAAGTCAAAACATCCATCCTCGTTAGTGGCTGAAATACACAAATTTAACGGATACCACGTAAAAACCTCACGAGAAGCCCAGAATGCATCAATGTAAGGCATCTCTTTGGGCGGATGCCCAAAGATACGTAGAGCGAATGCACTCTGGAGAGCAATACAAAATGCTAATGCAGCTGTGGGCACTTGGCGAGGTTATTTTAAGGCTACGCATTACTCCGTCTTCTACTACGTCAGGTTCGCGTGCAGTTTCGACTCGTTCGTGAGGAAGGAGGGAGATAAGGAGAACGACGTGGCCGAGAAACAATTCCCGAAAACGACACTTAACAAAAAAATACTCAACTTCCGTATTTAGCGGCGGAATCTGAAGCGTCCATCTTAGGCAGCAGCGTGAACCAAACATGGCCGTTGGCCGCATTCCGATAAATAAACGAAAAAATAAATAAATATATATGGACATGGGCACATATACGCGAGCATACGGTGGAAAGCAAATTCCTTTCACCGCATGCATGGCGAAATGCATCATTCAAGAAGCAGGACGGAAGGACGAATTGAATTCTGCATCGATGGTTAGCGCCGTATTAATTTACGGCAAAAATAAATCTCTTTTGTTTCCCGTATGTCGCGACGAAGCCGATGGCTTCCCGGGCCGTATATAATTGAAACGGCATCGAACATCGGAGGAAACAATTCCGAATCGCGTGATTTTACGCCGGGCCGAAGTCACATCGGTCGGACGGACACCGGCGACCGCTTGCAGATTCCTCATTTGTCGCGTCACATTGAGGCAGAAATACTCGACATCGACGCAAAAGAGCCATATCGCGCAGCGCTGAATAAATAACCTTCCGTAGACCGTGAAACAGCGTCCGAAAGCTCGCAGCAGCGGCGATTTTACAGTTCGAAAATTAACGGAAACTTCCGATCGATGATTTCTCCCGAGATCGAACGAAACAGCCGGCGTGAATTCGCCCACGTCCACGCTTTCCGCGCAAATGACAAAAAACGACCTATACAAAATGAACAGCAACGCGAGGAAAGAAAACACAAGGGGAATAGATCGGCTGACGAACGCCACCTACGAGCGGACTAGGCGGACACAACGAGCTCAATTTTTAGTGATTTTTTTTAATTCGGTCATGCGTTCGCTTTGTCTATCCGTCCGTCTGAACGGGCAGTATCTCTGTATTCCTTCAACGTGGTGAAGCCAAACCCTTCCGGATGGGTCGGCCTATATGAGGGCTAGACGTGGTAAGAATTTAGTGGATCTAGGATCAACCGTTGGCGACATAAAGCGTCTCGTGCAATATGCTCCGCAATTCTTCCCTTGCTTGTTTTTATACGTCGACGACTTTATTTTTTTTAGGGACGGATCGAGGGGTATTGCCGCGAGATTAAAACCGACGCCCACGCGCGAAAAAACCGTCGATACGAAAGAGCCCTCTAACCTCCCACCCCCGGCACCCACCTTCACGAGGACCCATCGAGCGACGCGATATGTCAAGCGGCGCGGAATAAAACAGGCCCGATAGCAGAACCCTCTAGAGAGAGAGATAGAGAGGGAGAGAGATAGAGAGAGAGAGAGATAGAGAGAGAGAGAGATAGAGAGAGAGAGAGATAGAGAGAGAGAGAGAGAGAGATAGAGAGAGAGAGATAGAGAGAGAGATAGAGAGAGAGGAGAGAAAGTAATGGAAAAACCGCATGAATACGTACAGTGTACGTGTGGGCGCGTTTGTTTTCCTATACATATATCGGGAAAGGCCCTCGCGCTCGGAAAATTCGCTCGGGTTAGCGTATCCACGTGACGGTACACGGGAAACCAAACATTTACTCATTTGCCGTCCAATCACGCCCGCGTTTCATTTCTCTCTCCCTTCCTCTCTCATTTCTTCTCTTCCTCTTCCTCTCTTTCTCTCTTCATATACGACTTCGCTTACCTCGGGTCTTTCCGCACGAAGGCATCAGGCTTGTGAGCGCGTGGTAGGAAAGGCCCGAGATCAGGCGGGGAAGCGTATACGGTGTTAAGGGTAGGTTGATGAATAGGAAGGGGCAGGACGGCTAGGATGCGTAGATGACAATTCTCGTAATCTCCTATAAGAGTGATGGCACACCAATGATGCGTGCCACTTTTGGCGCGCGAAGAGATTTTCACGCAACAGAAAAGAATTGTTTATAGTCTCCTTAATATTTTTTTATTTTTTGCACAATATAAATACTATTTCTAGTGAGATTGCAATTATATTGATAAGATTACTGACCATAGTGACTATTTCCCCGAGAACGAGAAGCTTGTTGCTCGATAATTGTCGTTCGACCAGAAATGATCTGGAACAGTGAGTCTTTTTAGATGAAAAATTGCATTTTACATAACCAGTCTATCGTTTTCTGAGCTCTTATGTCTGAAAATGAATGATCATAGTCGAACCCTCAAATTATTTATCTTGTGATGTATTTTACATTGCCACGTAAGTTAGAAAAGGAAAGTCAAGTTTTGCGGTTATGGTACGCGGGCAAAAATAGGTTTGCCATCCCTGATCTATACTTACTACCGTTTTTCCTGCTGTTATTATTATTATTTATAATTCTAAGTTACACGTTGTTCTACTTCCAATTATTTGCAAACTAGCGTAATTCCAGGTAAGATAACATCGACGGGGCTCTAAATAACAAAGTGGCGTAATTTAATAGCAGGGGCTTTAAATACTTTTATTATGTGATTAAAGCCTTGGTTATCTTTATTTTTAATCTTCAATTTTCTACAACAAAATGATATTACACAGCTTAATAAAATAATTTCGGTATCTCTAAATATTTAAATTCTTAAATTCGTCTACAAATATTTATAAATAGAAAATGTCGAAGAATGATATTTCTCGGCGCTCATGACCTGCTCTCAAGCGCATTCCAACCTAAAAATTACTCTAGTTCTACCACAGTATAAGGCGTGTATGAATAAAACATTCATGTTAAATTCTTTTTACACAGTGATTTTTCTTAAGCTTGTCCTTGCAGATACCACCGTGAGAATGAAAAAGCTCGAATAATTTCTCAGGTAAACTTCCAACTTTCAATTCCACTCCTTTGAGATAGATTATTTCAATCCAGGTCGCCTTCCGTCCTATCCATTCCGATTTATGCACGTGATCCCTGTCAAGTTCCCTCTTCGAACATTCGAAGGGGAAAGTAAGGGAGCTTACATGCGGCACACGAGGAGGGTGGCGCGTGCGGTGGTTTCCGCCAACCAAAACAAAGCAGTTTTACGCACGGCTTCCCCCTCCTCCACATCCGCTACGAATTTTTTCGAAAGAGCGAGTGCCGCAGTCGGAATATCACAGGATTTTTTATTCGCGACGGCGAAGCGTTATTTTTTCTATTTCCCCAATTTTCTCCGAGATTTCTCGCTATCCCGATCATTTATGTATGTATTACTTGCAAGTGAATAAATACTGCATACCAATTTATATCGAGGAAAAGGATGGAATCTTGATGTCATTCCTTTTAATTTTTCATTATCAATAATCTTTACAGAGCGATGAATAAATTAAAATGTACTTAGTAAATATCTCGAAAATTCCTCGGGCCGCCTCTGCGTCTAGCTTTCACATAGACCGAACTATCCTGATAATTTGGCTGCTCCAAGTGGCAGAATTCCAGAGATATTGCCCACATGGACGGACGGACAGACAAACAAACCGAATACATAAGCGATTTATTTAGAAAAAAAGCGCTGACAAGCACACTTTTTTTCGATAAACGACTTCAAATACTCCCGAATGTGCTCGGGCGGCGGACACGTGGTCGACCGGAAGAGAAGTCAAGGGAAATAGGGAGACGGATAGAGGAAGACGCAGGGGAAACCAATGATTTCGAAACGAGCTCAACTCGCAGTCGAGCAATAAACGAGAAATCCGTGTATACAACTCTCCATATTCAGATTGGCCAATAAAGCAAAGGAACGGCGGAGCGATGCCGACGAGGCAAAGGTAAACACAAAGTTTGGCGGCAAACAAACTGACGCAGCGCACGAAACCCGTCAAGTTCGAAACGTACGAGTCGCGATGAAGCGATTATCTCGAGATTTTGCCGTCGAAAAAATGTCAAACGATTCGAAAACGAGTAGTGTTAAGCATGAACATGGATAAAAGAGGTGTTTTCGTCTTCTACCTGATAAGGTACACTAGGTTTTGGCACCTTATTCAGGTACACTGGGGCACTGAATACCCCATGAAGAAAATATATATATTTAGCCATTAACTGTTTGCAAACAAATGTGTGTATTTTTTAATTTATAAACAAAAAAGTGAAAAAAAAAAGTTTTTGAAATTATTTAAAACATTTGTTGCAAATTATATCCGAATGATTCCGGCAAGTAAACTCCTGACAGCTCTTGCAGCGTGCTGTAGTTTTGCAGTCCTATAGCTGGCATCTACCACTCCTCGACTCCAAATTGATTGCAGTACTCGTTGAAACCTCGGGCAGTCGAAGCTGTGCATCTATGGACTTACGGAGGGAAGTTCTCAAAGCTGTAGCCATTCTTGGAGCTGGAGCCTGATGATAGCTTCTCTCAAGTTCATCAAGAAAGAATGCCTAGTCAGCTTCGATTTGCCTTTCAGGCCATAATTGTGTGACAAAATAACAAATGCATTGATAGCTGCAGCATTTAACAACCCATAAAAGATAGCTAGTCTTTCTTGAGGTACTTTGATCAAATATGTCTACACATCAAGTCTGTCGAAAGCAAAAATACTTGTTTCAGTTGGACGTCCCTTTAGTGAGATCAAATCTGCAGGATTCTCTCTTTTGTTTCTTCTCAAAGTTTCTACAATTGTAAGATTGCTTTCTTTCAATAATTCTTTCGATTTTATTATCTGGGAAACAAATTTAAACGCCAAATGCTGTGCGGGTTTGCCTATTCAGCCATCCTTGCCGAAGACCGACATATCAAACTGTGAGATTAAAAGTTTTTTGTGAAATTTGTTTATAATCATGTTTTACTATCATAAAGACAACATTAATAAGGAATATGTCTTAAAAATTAAAAAAAATACAGTATCCACTCAGAGAGGTAAACAACTATACCGGCATCCGTGGCAATGTATAAAAACGTGTCTCAATGTTGCATTTTGTACTAATCTGATCGGTGGAGTTATAGTTTTCGTCGGATTTGGAAATTACGGTGAATGATAAAGTTCACTGAAACAGGTTCGAAAAAAATACATACGAATCCGGTACACTTGGGGTATTCAGCGCTCCGAAGACGCTGCAGAAAGCACAAGCAAAAAAATTGTCAACATCATTTTTAAGTGATCCTAAAAGAACTCTAAAAGTGACAAGTTAATACGCATAGCCATCTCTCAGGCGCAAAATATAAATCCGTAAGTGCCACAGTGTACCCTTCTCGGGTTAAATTCGGTCATATTTTGTTTTATTTCGCTAAGAAGATTTCTCATATTAACCTAATTACGTAATGAGGAGAATTTGGAATTTGATCACCTGTAATATGCGTAAATTTAACTTATTTTTATGAGAGTATATCACCATATATTCGTCCACTAGATCCTCGTTAGTAAGTGACATCAACGTCAAAATGTACGCTCAAAATTTCAGGATTCCATCTTTTATATCTTCGGAGATATTAAAAATATTAAAGGAGCCTCCTATTCGACCCTGTGTATTTAAAAAAACTAAAATCTAAGGAAAAATAAATGGCAGCAGTAAAGAAATCTAAATTCTAAGTTTCAGCTCTCTATCGTTTACGATTTCGTCATAATTTCAATTTAAGCAGGTGCACAGACCGACGCCCAAGTGAAACTATAATCGCTAAATAAATGCAATCGAATCACTAAACGCGGTAACCCGCACGAAGATTTACTCATCTTTCGCACTTGTTAAAAACATTGACAAGTGACGATCGAGATGTGTCTAGTCACGGCAAAGGAGCTTTAACAAAAATTCGAGCAAATTTGCATTCACGAAAAAAACCCCGGTCGTGAGGTAATTGACACCCACGGCTGTAATGAATACATTAAACGAGTAGGAAACTAAATTATCCGCAAAAAGAATGACTTCGTTCTATTTTCTCTGCATTAATATATCAAAGGCATATCAAAAGGAAACTAACGCTCTGTTTACTTAACAAAATTTCACTTTTTACCAGGTAACCGAGTGTTTTTTTACCTCGAAACACTTGCATTACCGTAATTAACACTCGGCATGTTGGTACAATTTATTAAAGGTCGTTTCCACTCATCGCGAAGGCCCGATATCTCTGTCGCGAGCGTGTCTGCCTTTCAAATGGCTTATGAAAAGTTAAAGCCAATTTCGACAAAATTTGAGAGATGAAAATTTTCGATTTGAAAGCCGCGGTATCCCGTGTTGAAAACGATAAATAATAGCGAATTCTGACAACTTCCACCATTTATATAACACGATCGTCGCCATGAAACGATTTATATGAGAGCATTTAAGTCAAATTATTTAGACTTCTATAAAAACTCAAAAAAAATAGCAATAGTTATGTTTGTTCTGAAAATATTTCACGAAACAACCTTACAGGGGCAAAATTTTTCTCTAAAATGTTGAAAATGTATTGTAAAAGATGTACGAAAGGTTAAATTTTGAGCACTTCGATCAGAAACACTGCTTCTCGAAAGTTGCGCAAATCGACGAACAATGAAAAAAGCAGAATTTAGTTAACAGATATAAACAGCCATGGATGAAATGACAACAGGTAGTGGCAAAAATAATAATATATTATAAACTATAACACAAAAATGACCAAAATTACAACGCACCATTACAGAATGACACATTGAACCTGATCTAGAAGACACCAAGGTAAATTTTGAAAGTCATCACTTCTGAAATTCTCTCCACGATGAATGAAGTACATTTTTGTAGCACAAGCTCGTTACTGGTGGATCAAATATGGATTTGACTAAACAACATGGAAAAGTATACTACATTAATGGAATAAACAGAGATTTCAAAGGCGTTCTTAATGGGAAATACGTATGGAACGGTATCGAAAGATTGGGCGATTCTCGAATTTTTATCCCCGAAACTATAAGTCGTAATTATATGGTCTCGGGGACTATCTTGTAATAAATATTGTCCTCTATCCGAATAACTTTTTGAAACTATACCTCACAGATCATACAAGCGCGTGGGATAGAAAAATATGGATTTTAATTGTTGTTTGCCGAGAGAACTGTCTTAGAGATCGATGTAAACAAAATATGCGATGTTTTACGCGGGATTTTCTAGAATTTCTATCTCCAAAACTATAACTCGTAAGTACTCGTACATGGCCTCGCGGACTTTCTTGTAGTAAATGTTGTTCGCTATCCGAATAAATTTTGTAATCTATACCTTACAGATCATATAAGAGGTAGAGAGAGAAAACTTTGGTGTTTCATTGTTGCTTGACTGATGCCATTTAACGAGATACGAGTATAAGTTTATTAAAGTAATTATGTAAAGTGGAAGTTCTAATTAACGGATTCAGTTGAACATAACAACTGGGCGATAAATTTAATAATGATCACTCGTACTTAATTAAATTAAAATCCGTTCAGCGGTTTAGGAGATGAAAGTTACGACGGACGGACGGACCAGACGTGCCCATAAGGCGTTCCGCTATTCGCTGGTAAAGAACGCCTAAAAAAGGAGGGGGCATGCCATTCGTTTAGACTTTCTTCCTGCTACACCGCAATTATGGACATAACTTGCAGTTATTGTCCCAAACTCGACCGGACATTTTTACACGTTAAACAGATTTTATTCATACATGACATTGACACTAAAACCGTATTTCATCTTTCATCTCTTTTGGAAAATAGACGGAGAATTCCCTCAAACGTTCGTACATAAGAAAAAAGAACGCTTTTATTTAAAAATGTGAAAGGCGTCATCGCATACAAACCGAGTATTTAGGTGAAAAAATCATTACGTCGTGATATGTGCATAAAAACTAACATAAACGGCTGCCATCAAAAGAGATGCTTTGCCGGGGGATAAGGAACACGGAGAAAAGGCCGCGCACATACAGGCAGCCTTAAAAGACAAATTGCGCCAAATGAAACATCGATCGGGAAAGTCGGGGGACAACTACGAGTATTCGGGCGAAACGGGACAAAGAATAAAGAACGTCGAAAACACCAACAATGCAAAGCGAGAACAAAAGGGACCCTCGCGCGCTCGCCGTTCATAGCCTTTCGACGTGTTTGTGGACAACTTTCGGCTCCGCCATTTTTTCCCTACCCTTATCGCGTTTTAGAACCCGACGTGCTCTCCCTACGCAATACTCCTAGATACGAAACCTCGAGTTAAAAGAGAAAAAAATGAAATTCCAGAGTAAATTGGATTACCTTTATCCGACTTGGCAAGACATCTGAACACAGGATAATAGAAGCCGGCGAGATGAGATAAATGAAACGGCAGAGCAAAGACGTGACGCTAGGGGGAGGAGGGATGCATACATTCCTTTACGGTGAAGGGAAAGGATGGGGGCTGAGATGGGCTGCGGCGGATATCGCGCCCTAGGGAAAACAACGACCTATATAGATCGTTACGTCACATGCACCGGAGAGTTTATAACAACAAGGGCTGCTGGGGGGGATAGGAGGATACCTTGGGGTACATCGCGTGAATACTTATTTGCCTCGGACAATGAGCAGATCGCTTAACCTCCGAATAATTCATCATGAAGAATTTACAGTGAACGCGATAAACATTCGCCAGCGGTGAATTAAACCGCGACTTGCATAGGGCAAACAGGAAGAAATTTCAAAATACGCTCGGAAGAATATCCGGTCCTCTTACCCTCTCCATTCCTCCCGTTGGGTTTACCCGTAACTAACTTCCACCTCCCTCACACATCCCTCTCCCCTCCCCCTTTGTTGCCCCTCCTCATTTCTACCACCACCACTTATCCTTTATGCAATTACGACGTATTCTCGTTCTTGTCACCTGATGATGCTACTGTGTAGCGAAACCATGGCCGTGAATTACTAATAAATTAAAATTGTGGAAAAAGTACCAAGTATTTAAACTGTTTATTCTCTATGACGGGGGAGGAGGATTGATTATTTTGCGACCACTTTAACATGACGATCACTGTATCTTTCACGCAATGCAAAGCCTTTACAGAAGGCCATTTCGTAAAAAAAACGAATCAGTTACATCACAAGTTTTATAACTTAAAATCCATTGCAAAGACAGCTCGTATTGTGTCAATAATGAATTTCGCCTAATCGCAAAGAGCATTATTATCATTCCTGCATTCAGCCAAAATTAGAAAAAGTCGAATCCAGAATTATCTACGTGTACGATATCAATTAACCGAACGTCAGAAGTCGTCCTCGGAGAAATTTATGTCACTGGTAGGAAAATCGAAGTCACTCCGCGACAGAGAAACGTCTTCACAACGCCGCCCTCTAGCAGAATAGGAAACCTAATAAACGAAGAAAGAGCTCTATTCTCCAACAACACTTCGCAACTTATAATTCAGTTATTCTAATTCAAGGCAAGGTAAATGAAAAAAACTACATTAGCGATTCTCTGAAGCACGCTCACGAAAGGTCGCGAAATTTATATATTATTTTGCATCCACATGCCGTTCAAAAAGCGAATACTAATTAAATTGTTCTATTACAAGATTCCCAAGAAATAGTCGTCTTCAGTGATCCAAAGATGAGGAAAAGAAGAAGGCAACACTTAAACTCCCACCGGAGGCACTTAAGCCGAGAGACTGGTAAACCTGAGGCCGGCAAGGTCTCTTCTACAGGAAAACTAAATAGATTAGCGAAAAAAACACGACGTTTTCGACATTCTCCCAGTACACCCGTTCCTCGAGCAGCACGATTTCGCGTTACGCGCTTTCACTTTAGCACGGTTTTGAAACTGTCTTCAAGCATTGCAAAAATCACAAAATGTTTAAGTTAGATTCAAGAGGTAACAAATATGAATTAAGGAAGCAATTCTGAATGAAAATTGCATAACTAAATTGCCGCATGTTGAACTCAAGTCGCCGATCAAATGTAACCTCACGTGTTTCTATGGCGAAAACTATCCATCCCACTTAGCAAGATTTCGCTTTACAAAGTCTTTTTCGGGAACGCATGCACCGTACAAAGCGGGGAATGGGCGTAGTAAACACCGCGAATTGCAGTTAGCATCGCGTTTGACGCAAAAATAATTGCAAACTTGCATAAATTAATAAAAAAAACAGAACGAGGAACAGCGAGTAGAAAGAGGGCACTTCAAAACCAAAGAAAAAAAGCAGCGATTACGAACGTGAACAAGTCCTGCGGGAAATAAATATCCTCGTTACGCCGAGAAAAATAAAAAAAAGAAGATTGAAACAAAAACCTAGTCAGGGGGGAGTAAAAAAACTTTCCGAGCGCAAAAAATAAAAGGTGGCGTGTTACGGGAACAACAGAGAGGCTCTCAAAAGAGAGTTTCGCGCAATAAGAATAGAAAGGAGAGAGAGAATAAAGGAAACATTCGCCGAGGAAAATTTTGTTAGAAAATACAAGCATTACTCACATTTTTTCGAAAAGAACCAGGAGCCTGAAAACGAAACCGAAGGGAGGTTTGTCGTATTCCTTGGACTGCAGCACACGCATGACTATGGCCCAAGATTCGGAGGAGGTCACCCAGACGAAAGCTTACGATGAGGCGGAGCCTCGAAGCAATTTCGACAGAAGAAAGCGGACGACGGCAAAAAAATAAACCTCGAATGAGATACAGCCACTCTTTTTCAGTGGAATGAAAAGGAGCTGTGTACATACGGCAGCGTCTCTAACGGAACTATGGACGTGTTCACTCACAGTTCTGCTCCTCCTCTCACTTCCCCCCACCGACACACACACGAAATATCATCACGTGGAGCCACTCTTAACCGACGTATGCTCCTTGTCATTTGCGGGGCTTCCAACTCGTCGTGCCCTTGGAGGGAGTTAATGGCGCCGCTTACCCTCTTGAAAAGAGTTTCGACTGGATGGAATGAATGAACGCGAGATGGTCAAGCGAAAAGGCCCGTGACCTCCGCGACATGTGGAACCCCAGGTGCTGCCCTCCCCTCTGCAGATGATCGAGGGGAGAAGTCCGAGATGACACCTAGACGTGTCCTTCGACGAGACTACCGCGGTTGGTTTGGGGCAATGGCATTCAACCTTTTTTTTGTCGCCGTACCCCTTAAAACATTTCTGAAGAAATTTGTACCCCTTGGTATATTTGAAGTTGACAAACTCAAATGTTATTTTGGTGAGTCTGCAAGTATATGTGGACTACGTCGGTGTAAGACGAACGTGTATTTTATGCCTAAGTAAATTATCTAATTTTTCAATGTTATTGTTTCCACTGCTATTCTTTTATTTTGAATTATTTTATTAATAAAAATTAATTAAACTTATAAAGGTGAAATTTGATTGTAGGCCACAGAAAATTGAAAACATCGCTTGCTCTTGTATTTTGTTTTAATAAGCACTACATTAGTTAAAAATTAAAATATAATGAAAAAATGCTTCAATATATACGAGTAAAACAATTAAATATGAACAAATCCAAAGAATAATTTTGAAACGAGAAAAAAGTCTGCTATGACCGGGAATCGAACCCGGGTCTTTCACTTGCCGGGCGGATATTCTACCACTGAACTATCGTAGCAGATCAATTTTCTCGTTTCTGAACGTCCGCCCGGCAAGCGGAAGACCCGGGTTCATTTCCCAGTCATAGCAGACTTTTTTCTCGTTTAAAAATTATTCCCAACATTACTGCAAAGGATCTTCAGATCGCTTTATTCCGTCAAATCCAAAGAAAATTAATTTAAAATCTATCTTTCAATGAGATGGTTGAGGCTGTTTTGTACACAGTTGGTCCCCGTTATTCGCGGGGGTTACGTATTAGAAAATGGCCGCGAATACCGAAACAGCGAATACTGGAGAATTTTTCCCCATAAAAATACATTATGTAAGGGAGGGTTACGTTCCGATTCGCCACTAAAATCATTCATACGACGAAAAAGGGGGAATTTTTCCTCATATTTCATGTAATAACAAGCCTGTTCCCGGGCATTCCGGTCGTGAAAGGTTTAATATACTGGACAGTACATACACTGAGCATTGCCTAATCTTAATATAAATTAAATTAACTTAAAATTACATAAATACGAATAGAAAGCATGATGACAAGAATAAACAAAGATGTTGCGAGGTAAACTCGCGAGAATCACGGATACGATATTCACGGCACAATTCCAAAACAAATCATGACTTCACACATTCGTCATTCGCCGAATGCCGAGCCACGAATATTCGTCACTCACCAAATATCTTGTGTGGATGGGACAACGAGTTCGTCACTCAGCGAACCACGATTATTTCCCGTCGAGAGTCGGTAAAAGAGTACGAGTCGAAGGGACGAATATTCGACAAGCCGCGGTGTTTTTAACCCCTCCCTCCACACATTCGTTATTCGCCGATTTACGAATACTACCAGATCGTGGGAATTTTCCCTATTTGCTAGAAATTTCATGAAGATCTGGCAGCATTGCGCCTTCCGAACCAGTACTCGGTGCTGTCAGCCGTCAAGTGCATGTCGTAGAATCACATCCACCATCTTCTTTTCCGCAGTTTCTTCTTTTCCATCTTCATTTTCAAACAGGCGCAGCTCATGACAACAAAAGCGGCACTTGCAGCGACAACAGTGTCTTCACCGTCCTGATCCATCGGCAAAATTTCAGTATTACGAACATTACACCTTTTCCCGCAAGTCGATACGAAAAGTCGGTATTCGGCGATGGATGATTAGTGAGGAGGCAGCTGCAGGTAGGGAGGAAAATATTTACTCGTCACTCGGCAACTTATCACGAATGTTCGGCACTCGGCAAATAACGAATGTGCAGAGCCGGCTTTACGCTAGTTACAACGAATAAAAAAGTAATTACCAACATAGTATATTCATTATCAATAGCAAAAATAAACAAAATAGGCCAGAAAATAAAATAAAACGAGTACAATGAGGCAGTCACTGTTGAATAAGTAGCTTGCGTGTCAACATCTTACTCCGCCACGGCAAGTACTCCTAGTGACGAATAAGCGAAACGAAAAACCGTGGATACCGAAACACTGTTCCATAATACATGAATGACGAATAAATGAAATGACTAAAACCGAATCCGCGAATACCGGGGAGCAACTGGAATTAGTTTCTCTATGCGTGGATGAATGTTGCTGAGTGCTAGAATAAGACGTGGTTCCGAATTGATACGAATTCTGTTTTTGTTTTTATAGATGTCAGTGCTGAGAATGATTATTCACATAGGTAGGATGATGGGAACAGAAGAAGTTTTGTAATAGCAATATCACTTAAATGTTTAAATTCCTTACGAGCTATGTGAAAAAGGCGCCAAGGTTTGTCAAATATTATTTTTAATGAGCTCTCAGTAGACAATTCAATGGAATTCTCTTCCAGTTTAAGAGGAAGAACGGAATTAGCAATTGCTTGTGTTATGAAAGGATATGTTACCTGATAATATGTGCTGCCCACTCTTTCAATTTCCGGAAATTGTAAAAAATTCCTTACCGAGGATGATCAAATGGCGTTCAATAATACCCATATCTATTTCGCTAACAGCTACTTCGTTTTGCTATCTTAAATCACAAAACGGTTGAAATATCGTACTAATGCCAGCTTCCACACAATTTTCACAGTATAACAATTTTTGAAGAGTTGTGGAATATTATCATGTCGACTGTCTAGTGGGAGGGTACCGTGAGAAAAAATGAAACATTTGCTTTATTATACTTAGGTACCCTTTGAAAAGACCTCGCGTACCCCCAGGTTGAAAACCGCTAGTTAGGGGAACGTTACCGACTTTAAGGGGTTTGATTCGAGATCTGCGGGACAAGAAATTTGTCCTATATAATATGTATATAGTTTTATGAGCTAAATTTTAAATTTGGAATGAGAACGTGTAGCGCAATTAACTTTCACAAGTTTCCGAAAGAAATCTTTTATTTAAATGCAGTTTACTTGGGCAAATAAGCGTACATTTTAAATACGTGTAACCGTCTCTGTTATGGAGCCTTTTCAGTGAATTATAAAAGTTACCCTCTTTCGTTATTTTATTCGTGTAATTCGTTTCCTTCTAAGGATTACGGTTCCCTTTTCCGAAGCCGAAGATTTCTTTTTTAGAAGCTCCAGTAAATAATAATCGTTATTTTCTCTTTCCGAGTCAATCCTTCGCAATAAATCCCTATTTATACCGACGGAAGTGTGGGGAGAGGTGAGAAACAAAAGTTCCAAAGTCACGTTAGGTCACGTTCCGATTCCGATAATTCAGTTTGTAAACAACTAATCCGGAATGTCTGGATACCTCGGGGTTCATGGACAGAAAGCGAGGCATTATAACTAGAGCATCCAATTAACGGAAATTTTTGCTAACCGTTTTTTCGGGTAACGATCGTCAGCTAACCGGTAAACCGGTAATTAACCGGAAAAATAAAACCCCTCCATTAATTTTTAGACATGTTTATTTAAATAAATTTCAAAGGAATACAAGAAAAACTGCTTAGTTTTTGCTGCAATTACTTTTTTTTAAAGAAATTGAAGCTCCTACAATGTTTGGTATAACAAAATTTTGAACGGAACACGTACTAGAAAAACAAGTTATTTTATATGATTTAAAAATAAAGCTTTACAAATAAACGACATTCAATGTTTCGAAAGTACAAAAAATTATTGTTTGCTCATAAGCACAAAAGAATGCAAGAAAAAATATTTACTAATTAATAAAATAATATTTCAGGAATACCAGAGCATAAAGTGTTTCGTATTTCATAGAACTACGAATTTTGGTCGAAAAGCTATTGGTCACAGAAAAAACTCATTCACTGGCTCTAGAAGTAGGCTGAATACTGAATCCCCACTACTTACCCACCAGTTCCGTGATGTACCAAAAAACAAATAAACAACTTTAAAAATAGTTTTTTGATTTTTCCCTAAAAATCCATTCCAACAGTACACAAACCCTGGTGTTTTTAATTATTTTTTTAAGAAATTACATAGGCCTGGAGGGGCCCTCTAAGATAACTATTAATTCCAACAAATTCTTTTCACTCTTAATTTTTGAAAACATTATGGCAAGCATTTTTTCACCCTTAAAAAAACTCGGTTAATCGGACACAATTAACCGGTTAACGAAGAGTAAGAAAATTCGAAGAATAACTGGTTAACAGGGTTCGGTAAAACTGGGTTTGGAAGCCCTAAATATAACCAATATTTCACGTGAAGGGGAACTTCGTCCGTTGCCACGAGAGCAAAGATAAACGAGAGATTGAGATTTCTGACCCGCGATATCGCTTCGTTGATTTCCATTTGCTGACATCGTATAAGGATAAATGAATCTTCATTATCTGTTTTTTACCATTCAATAGGTGTATGGCTCACTCAACTCAATTTGTTCCATCCAACACCTTCCAAGACATTTTCTTCTAATTCAGCGACAGTTCTTACAATATATCAGCGGTCGGCAACCATTTCTGCACGGCGGACCACATTCGCAGTTGTGAATGCTTCGGTGTGTCGCGTTGGAAGTCAAGATAGTCTCGGAGGGCCGGATGAGTGAATAAAACAGACATCATCTGGTTTCCTTGGATTAAAATGAGCGAAAATTAAGTCTACAAAATTTACTAGCGTTAAAATTTCACCAGAAAAGATTTCGAGACCATCATTTACTGAAAAAATATGAAATTGCCCATGCGAAACTTACTCGATTACTTTTTCATCACAACTTTGTGGGCCGCATGCGGCCCCCGGGCCGTAGGTTGTCGATCTCTGCTCTATATGAAAGTTTTCACTAACTTCTAAATTACACGTTTAATCAGACTTTCTGTCAACAACTCTTGTCGCCCACTGCCTCCTTTGTTCTTGCTCTTCTTGTTCCGTTCTCTTTCGTACTTCTTCCATCTAGAGTCAAAATAATACCGAAATGAGTAAAACATTCTACTCGTTCCAGCCTTTTCCCATCCAATGTAACATTGTTCTGCGATTCGCCGCTAATATATCATCATGACTAAGATGAATAACTGCTGGAATTTGAATATTGGTAGATTTACGCAGAGGAGGGCCACCGTGTAGCTGAAATGCTCAACCCGTTACGGTCTCAGGAATTTCCTATACCACCATCATTGACCAATGGTCTGTAATATCCAACTCTTTATGAGGTTTCGTGCGGTTTCCTAAAACTCATTCAAGTACTTTGAACGACACATTCGCTCGCGACCTAACTGCCTAAAGGCACGCATTCACTTACGAGAACTTTCTAAAACATGAAATGACTTTTAAAAATAAACATCGTGTTATTCCCCTATAGTGCGGCTCTGCTAACGTCGAATTTTAGTCCGACTTTGAAAAAATGGCTCATCTTCCTAATCCGGTTGCCGTCTTTGACCTTCTATAAGCCAAATTATTTTATCACCCTCCGGAAATAGTTTAAAAAAATAAAACATTCTATAGGCCAAATTATTTATCATCCTCCGGAAATAGTTTTAAAAATGAAAATACTTTAAAAGCATTTACTAAGAAAAAATAAAATTTCAAATTTAATTTCGATTATTTTTTGCTGTTTCTTCATAGTTACACGGAATGGAAGAATATATATTTGAAAAGAATAGAAGACCTTCATGTTTATAATGCTACCCTAAAGCGACATTGTAACACTGGAGGGTTAAAAAGGCAAAGGGAACAGCATTTTCTTCCTTTCTTCACTTTTCACCATCATGGACATCGCCTAAAAACCCGAAAATATAACCACATACCATGTTCAATGAAATTCCTGAAACCTAATCGACGCATTATAATCACTGACAATAATCTTGGTAGGGCTCTAAGAACGTGAGACTTTTAAAGGGAAAAGAAAAATGGCCGAATGAGTGGTTAAAACAGCAAAGTAGCTTCGAGGGAGATAAAGTACGATGGGGAAAAGGAGAGAGAGTGAAAAAGAGAGAGAAAAAATAGGGAGAAAAAAGAGACAACAGACGCCGGGTAAAAAAATGGAGCCCCGCCCTCTTCGCAAAAACCCCAGGACCGCCAAAAGAAAATAATAAAAAAACACAAAAACGTCTTCCCAGTCCCTTTATTTAGAGATACGCTCCGTCCCACTTCGCTAACTTTTAAAACAGAGAAAACATTCCACGTCCCTTCTCCTTGTCCCACTCATGCGCGACATCTCCGGACTAAAAAGGGGTACGAGAGAAAGACCCTAAACATTGAGAGTGAATAAATCTTTCCGCCAAAAAAATCCCTTTCGAAGGGGCGGGGGAGATGGCGGTAGGTAGAAAGAGACTTCCTTCTCTCAACTCCATCTCCCTCTTCCCCAAACTTCCACTACCACATCCAAATCCTCCCCACACACCTCCTCCTCCATACACCCTTTATATCGATTTCAAGGGGCTAGCACAACATCTCCCGTGCACCCAACCCAATATCCCTTTTTCTTTCCGCCGTAAAAACCCTTCCCGACTTCCCACCGACCAAAAAGGTATCGGCCAATCTATTTGGTTCCGAAACTCTCCCGGACACGAATTGATAGATCCTCTCTTCACGCACGAACAATTATAAAGCGAAACAATTTCTCAATATCCTCCTTTCTCCGACGCACGAGAGCTTTTAACTCCCTGTAGTCCTTGACGTTCGAACCTAACCTCAAAAAACTCCTCTTCCAAAAAAACCCTTACGCGGGGCCGTATATCAACCCGAAACCTCCAAATCCTTGTCCATTAGGTTTAAACCCACTTACCAGCTCGCGTCATATATAATAAACCCTGACACATCGCCATCCGTTAAAATCCGCACGCTTTTGCGGAAAACCACTGCCGCCGCTTACACCCTTAATCCACCCAGTCATTCCTCGATCTAAAAAAAGAACTCTCAAGGCTTGTCTTCACGTTTAATATGTAATAAAAAGAGGAAAATCCATACCCTCCACACCACCCGATAAAGATTTCTTTCCATCATCCGTATTCTGTCGGAATTCCGCCTTCATCTATAGTGACTTCAATATCTCCTCACAAACTCGCCCAATTCCTTTCATCCTTTGACCTACCGAGCCTTTTACTCCTACGCTCCCTCCCTCCTCCCTTCCTTCTCTTCCTCCTCCCTTCCTTCTCTTCCTCCTCCCTTCCTTCTCCTCCTCCGTTCCTTCTCCCTCCTCTTTCATTCGCCCCCTCACTCGAATCTGCCCACTCACCCAACCTTTCCCCTTCTTAAAACAAACAACAAACTTCCACTTAATTAATCCATAAATCAATCCAACGCTCCTTCCCTCCACCTCCGTATATACACACAGAAAGCGAAAACGCGCGCGCACACGCGTGCGAGTTCGCAAACAGGTGACCTCTACTCTTTCCCACACACCGCTTTCTAGAGTAGATAGGCCTATCGATAATTGTCTGTATTAAAGTAAGACCAGATCGTGACTAAAAAGTCCGTCTAACCCTTTGTCATGTACGGAATACAGCAAAATAAAAAGAGGACAACATTAACAGCGCGAATTATAATATTCTGAGGGATATTTAATAGATATATGCGAGAGAAAATTATTACCTTAGGTAAAAACCCAGAGCAGAAAAACATTCACACAGGTAATAGGGGTAAAACCTTTGTAACCTAGAGGAAGAGAGATCCGGAGGAGGTCCATCCTTCGAATCCCGATTGTGCCTCGGCATGACCTCTTTCCTTCTTCCCTCCCACATCTCCCCTTGGAACTAGTTTTACCCCAATTCCTCCTCCAACCTCCCGCGGGAGGAGGTTTGGAGGAGCGATCGATGCCCGACGCCAAGGAGAGTGAGAAGGAGAAAGAGCGGATATAGAGGAAAAGGGGAGGGAGGGTGACGAGGGGAGGAAGGAGGGTTATGAAGGGAGTGAGAGAGGAGAGGTGAAGGGAGTGAGAGAGGAGAGGTAAAGGGGAGAGAGGAGAGGTAAAGGGGAGAGAGGAGAGGTAAAGGGGAGAGATGAGTGGAGTTTTGAAAGGATAGAGAGAGATTCTACCGAAAAGGTGGAGAATACGTGAGTTGGCTGCGTGCGGGGAGAAGGTAGTGAATGATACCTTGAGGGGACAGTCAATTTTTTTCCCATAGGAGAGGAAAAAGTGTGGGTGTGATGTGCTCCGCTATTCTCCGGGTCGGCTTTGCTCTCGTGTGTGTGTGTGTGTGTATATATATATATATATATATATATATATATATATATATATATATATATATATATATATCGTGTCCCTGAAGAAGTTTTTCCTTCTTCCCGGAGGTGCTCCAAATTTATTACACGACATCGATATCTCAAGATCGATTCTTGGAAACTTCCATTACGGCAGAGATTTCTGATGAAGGAAATTGGTTTTTAACGACGCGCATAATGATGAGTTAGAGGGAGGTAGGAAAATAACTCGAGGAGAAGTAAATGCGACTTTTTTATGCCGACGTAACAGTTATCCGAATGAAATATTTGCTACGGTGGCATATCTGCCAATCAAATTCTTCCAATCATCTTTTTATCGAATCCTCTAATAAATACGTTTGTAGGTAAATCAATACGTAACAAGTGTTTTCTGGGTTGCATAAGATTAAGGATAAGGAATAAAATGTCAATTTTGCGTAGATAAAGTGACCTTTTATTTTATTGAAACAATTCTAAGAACAGCCTTAATCAAAAAGTCTCTATGAAGCTTCGTTAAGGTATGCGCTTACGTAGGTACATTTGATTATTCTCTTACGCAAGCCGATTATACTCACATTACGGAAAACATTTCCTTGATTATCTAAGGATTTCTGTGGAAAAAGCTTACCACTAATGATGCCATTTATGATGCTATGATAATTGGGTAAAAAGATCAACTACACTAAAGTCCTCGATCTTGATAAAGAGTTGGTTATAGCGTCTAGCTCCCGATGCTAGGGCCGCGGGTTCGAATCTCTCCCAGGGAATGGTCGTATGTATTCGCGCTTGCTATCGTTGTTGCGCTCAATTGTAAAATAACGTAAACGGCTGTTTATTAACTAGTTGAAAATAAATAAATTTCATCCCAAGTGATTATTAGGAACTATACAGTTGCATATCCATTTTTCGGAAGCATCAATTAAGTAAGTAAGTAAGTAAGTAACTTGTATAGGAGTAAAGAAGTTGGGATGTACAACGGTTTCCCGTGGTACAGAAGTGCTTTTCTTTCGTCAAATTCGCCGTAGTATAATCGTATTTGCTTTGAAATCAGAAATAGCATAATTTGTAATTGTGGCACCCCTGTTTGGTTCATCCGGTTCAAATATGCTATTAAGGTTTTGTATGTACCTATGTGTACGTTATAAATATTGAAGTTGGTTAAAATTGATATGGATAGTCCAACACAAATACGTGTAGAAGAAAATTTATTATTCCTTGTATTGTGGCAGCCCTGCTTTCTATATCTATATTAAACATCTTGATTTTGTTTTTTTTATGTTGCACACTTTCTCCATATAAAATTTCGTTGAAATTGGTATGACTAATTCCTTCCAAATTCATAATTACCGAAAAGTTTTATTTTGCAATTGTGGCACCCCTGATTAGTCTATCCGGTCCAAATATGTCATTTTGGTCATTAATTTATGTGAATATTCTATATACCAAAATTGGGTTGAAATCGGTTGAGCCAATTTTTCCCCGATATATGTGTACGAACGGACGGACGGACATTACGGAGATAATAGAGCTTATGAACAATGATGAAAAGCACTAAAAAAAGCATCGACAACTTGGAAAATGCGTTGTAGAGCTTTTAAACCCGGAAAAAAAGTTGTGAATACCACAATTTTTTCAATAGAATTTTTTCGGAAATAAGCTTAAGGAAATTGTGGTCAAAGTGATGATGCATTATAAGTACAAATCTCAAAACGTTGGTGACGAGAAACAAAAAAAAACATAAACACTAGACGTTGCCGATCTCGGGAGATATCTTTTTATTCCGGTGCAAAGTAAGTGCTACTGTGCGTAACTCTGGAGGATACGAAGCAAGGACGGAGGAAGTGGGTAATGCGGCAAGACTCCCCGAGGGAATGGTTATAAAAAATAAATAAAGAGGATCTACGGGATTATTCGGGAGAGAGCGGGAAGGCTAAACCGAGCGAAAAAAACACCGTGTCGGAAAAGGGCGCCCTGCAATGCGGGAGGCTTAGGTCATGCGTCGAAAATCCCCATTTAGGGGCACGAATATTAAATTAGCGCCCCGAACGAAAGAGCGTTGCGCACAACGGAAGCGTTAAGTTGTATTTTTTTTTCGATGCAATAGGAACGGACCGCAATCTAAAAATGTTAATCCAATCCTAGATGATTGGGAAATGGGAATGAATTTGAACACAAGTCCAGAAAGCTTTCCAGGGATTTATCACGCAGATACAATGGCTGACCGTACTGCACAAGCCGTATTTCATAACCTACTCTCGTCCAAGATGAGATACGAGAGCTGCAGTGCACTTGCACGTTGGGTGACAAAAGGCCACAATACAGTCAAACTAATCTTTCTTCCGTGCAAATAAAAAAGTACCAAAACCCGATTCCCCACATCTTAAATCTTTTTTTACAAAGTGATCCATTCTACAATAAGTATGCATGAGAAAGAAATTATAACAATCCGAATACAAGGGAAGTTTTTGATACAGTAAACCGACCACATTAGCGATTTTTATTATTCACGAGGGGTGTACACCGATTTGAAATTCATAAATGAAACTCGAATATTCGCGAAATAAACCCCCAGCGTCGTACGTAAGTTGTGTCTGTCAATATGCAAACAGAGGAGTTGTGACATTCGCGGTGATTTTCGAGAACGTATCCCACGCGAATGTTGAGGTCACACTGTATGTAGAGGTAACGCGATTGATTGTCCCTCAAACAATTATCCTTCACGAACAGAAAATTTTAGCAACTCGAGTCTCGATGCTATCTCAACAAGTACCAAAAAAAGGCGTGCCTAAACAGGCGCTACGATTTAAAACCTTAAATTTGGAGCAGAGAAAGCTGTCGTGTAATTTGATATCTAACATATTGAGAGGTGATTAATTTTACACCAGATTTATATCGACAGAAATCTCGAAAATGTATGATAAGATGAAATTTAGAACAAGCTGTCTCCTAACTAATGTTGAGCTTGGATGAGTCACGAAAGTCAAACGTCTGAGCGTCTTAAGGTCTTTCTGGTGCAAGGGTATTTATATACGACTTCTTTATGTCAGGAGGCTGGATTCGGGCCAATGTATATATTTACTCGCGGGTGCGTATGTGTGCATATACGCGCACACAATTATAACGGAATGGCCGGATGGATTCGCGTTTCAATATACGACACAAAATAAAGCTAGGAAAATTTTCATAAGGAAATATATAGGTGACCGAGACGTTTAAACGGTATAAAACATGGCAATATAAAATAAACTGATGTGGGCAACACATGACTTTCTCCATATTTATATGGCAAATTACATGTTGTTAGCTCTTAGATCGTTGTCAATATTTACTTTTATATTTAACATTTTTATAAAAGTTAGAAGATCTGATTAGATTTTGGTAAAAATCGGTCGACCGGAAGTGGGTGTTTACTCTTGTCACTTATCCGTTATTTTGAAATATTTGCTTTAATATTTGATAAATGTAAAAATGTATTGAAATAAAAGTTGTAGGAAATTTCATTTTCTACAACCGTTGTTTGATACATTTTTCCATATAATGCATTGTTTAAGAGATATCTTATATATTTAGCTGCCACCACCACCGAAGAGTATTGTTAACAATTGACGTTTACTTACGTCTTAGTAACGCTCCTTTTCTTTTCTTAATTGTCAACCGGAAGTAAATATTGACAACGATCCCCGAGCTAACAACATGTAATTTGCCATATAAATATGGAGAAAGTCATGTGTTGCCCACATCAGTTTATTTTTTCGTACAAAAACAAAAAAATAAGTATCAGCTTACACTCGTAAACAAAGTGAAGGATATAAAAGTCCGTATGACTGGATAGATTTAGAATAAATATGTTACTGAAAACCTTAGACTAGATCAGGTCACAGGCAACCTTTTATATACGGCGGGCCGCACTGCAAAGGAATGCTTCGGCGAGTCAGATTAGAATTTACAATGGAATTCATCTAGAGATTTGTGGTGTCACATTTGTAACAATTAAGTCCAAAATATTTTTTGAGTTAACATTTCAATATTCAAGCTTGTGCAATCGTAATTTTAAGTAACATATTAAACTGCAGATTAAAATTTACGGATAGCTTGTAGATCATAACTTTGTGGGGCGCATAAAACGCTCTCGGGAAGCGCATTCAGCCCGCAGTTTGACGGCTCGTGGACTAAATTGACGGGGCTACTACGTAATGGCTGTTTGCTCTTGAGTACTTTTTAATATAGGGTTCAAAACATAACCTAAATAAGAAACGTTGCTACAGTGCGGTTGACTAAACCAGATGAATATCTCATCTCCGTGAATGGATGGCGTCATGGGCAAGGATCAATTCAAGAAGTCATTTTACATCAGAATTTTTGTTAATGGAAAAAACAACGAAGAAATTTTCAAGAAGCACCATAAATATGCTCATCTTTTCTGCCAATCATCAATTATCCATTTTTAAATAATCGATGGAGGAACCATCCAAGACTTTATAACGCTCCGAGTAGCCACCCTGCTCGCCGATACCTCGTGCCGTCCCCATCTGCATGGCATCCGTCCTCAGTGGCCATTTACCGATCGTTTGTACAAAAAAATCTCAATTTTCAGTTTTTAGACGTTGAATCTATAGGGCACGAAAAAACATTTTTCACGGACGAATGGAAAATTGTGCTTGAATTCCGACCGTTCAAAGCAGTGCTACATTTTTCTCCTGTGACACGTCCGACGGCCAACATTCATTGACCTTTAAAAAAAGGGGGCACTTATTTTTATATTTGAACCAGACGGGACGACTCGACAAGAACCCCGCCACTCCGGCTCCCCCAAAAACATCACAAACTCCACAATTATAAAATTAACACTCGTCACTTTGGCACACAATTAACGAGGAGAGAACTCGGCTGAAGTCTCGCCTATTCCGTGTCCCTCGTTAGACTCCCTACACATCTGTTGAACGGGAAAAGTGTTTTTTTTCCGAGAGGGAAACTCGCCTCCACGATAATGAGGGAAAAGGAGGCGTAGGAATGACTAGGTGAGGGTGTAGGTATGGAGAACATTTTCTAGTTAACTCATCCCAATTTTCTCTTTTCCTAGCTCTACCTAGTCTGAAGAGAAAGGATTTTAGTGGTAGGACACGTAACATGTTGAAAAATGAGAGAGGGGTGGAAAGCGAGAAAGAGACGGAGGGAGAAAAGAAAAGGGGAGAGATAGAATGAGGAATGGAGAAACGGAGAGAGATGGGAGAGGATATGAGAGTTGGAGAGAGAGAGGGTGAGGAGGAAGATAGGGAAGGAGAGATGGATGGGGAGAGGAAAGTGGTAGAGAATGAGAGGAGAAAGAGATAAAGAGAGGTGGAGAAAGAGGGAAAGGGATGGAAAGGGGAAGAGGGAAAGGTATGGAGAGGGGGAGAGGGAAAGATATGGAAAGGGGGAGAGGGAAAGGGATGGAGAGGGGAAGAGGGAAAGGGATGGAGAGGGGAAGAGGGAAAGGGAGAGAGAGTGGCGGGGGAGGGAAAGTGGTGGGGGAGGGAGGGATAGAGAGGAAAAGAGAGAAAGGAGAAGAGAAAAAGGGGGAGAGGGAAGAGAGGAAAGAAAAGGGAGAGAGGGAGAAAAAGGAAGGGAGAGAGGGAAAAAGAGAAAGGTAAAGAGGGAGGGAGCGAAGGAATGTGAGGGGAAGAGGTTAAGAAGAGAGGGATTAGAGGGGAATTCGTAGAGGCAGAGAGAGAGAGAGAGCAGGGAGGGAGTAAAAGCAGGGAAGGAGTAAAAACGAAGGAACCCTTCGATGCATTATTCGTAGAAGTAGGTCAATGGCAAGTTACGCTACATCCTCGCGCAATCCTCTTCGCAAATCCAGTAGCGCCCCCCTTCAGCTCCCCACACCCCTGCTTCCTCTCTGGTACTTTTTAATCGAAAATTCGCCAACCTTCCGAGATGTTAATTGGCGTAGAAGGTTCGCGCACTTCCACTCTCCTGCTTCTTCCTCCCTTTAGTCTCTTCCACTAGGACCGGGTAATCGCGTTCCAACGGCGGATGATGCAGGGGGAACGGCGAGAGTAGTCTAAAATTGTGTTTGGCTGCCTCAAATTGAGCTCCGCCGAGTGATGGTACGCAATTAATACGACCTGAAATTTCCAATGCAATAAAAGTGAGTTCTTATTGTTAGTTCAACGGCTTAAAACATACGTCAAGGGGTCCCTTTCCGACGGGAGTAAAGTTAACACAACAGAAAACTTTGGTTTTTCCTGATTAAAAGAAAATCTGATTTAAAATTGCAGGGTAACACGTATAAAAAATTCCCTTTTAGCGAACTATTCCAGACTCTTAATGCAATCAAACCATCCTTTGCTATTAGGCGACACGAGACGCGGATCTGAACTGAGAGATTGCATCTCACATCCCAGTTTCAAATGGGCGTAAAACGGAAAATATAGCATGAAAGGGTTGAATTTAATTTAACGATCTCTCTGCACAATTTCGAACTTAGTAAAGGCGTTGGCCGAAAAATGTTCAACGAAAGCTAAAGGAAAGTTAATACGAGATGAAACTTTAAACTATTGGTTTGAAATTTCTCGCGTAGCGAATTTCGTGTCATGTACTAAACGCAAAAAATAACCGATCGTGTAAATTTAGCCTGACTAAAAATATCCGTTACAATTTTATCGATCGAAACGACTGAATTCTAATGCGAATAATAATAATTGAAAACAATATGGCATAAGTAACTCCAGATTCGAATTTTTAACGTCGGCAATTAAACAATTTTACCATTTCGCTACAAATAAAAAAATAGAAAATATTTCAAGATTTCTAGTTTCACAATCACTAAGCACACACCATTACAAATTGGATTCATGAGATTTAGCAGACATAAAAAACGTGCATCCTAATAGACAGTGCATAGAAACTGGCATGAAAAATGTCAACATCGATTACGGACGTGGATGCATCGAACGGGAAAGATCGCTCGACATATTTTTCGACGAGATGAATTCAGAGGGAAAACATTATAGCATTATATTAACGGAAGCCGAACGCGATCATTTTAATTACTCTTAACTGGCGCGGGGATTCAGCGAAAAACGGATGCTACAGCAACTAGTTGATACTCCATAATTCCGACGATATCCACCTAATCCGTAAGAACGGTGAAAACTGAGTGTCGACAGAAATAACGTGAGACGATAACGGACATTTTAATCACTCTTCAATGACAAAGATATTAATTAGTAGCTTTTCTAAGACATAAACCCGATGATAATAACCTAGTAAGTATGGAACGGTGAGAACCGAGCACCAAACGAAAACAAGGGGCAAAACACACCTCCTCCCCTGAAAACAAATGAAAGTTGTTATGATAGCTTTACTCATATTTCTCACGTTTTCACAAACATCATCACGAAAGTGCTGTTTCCATAGCACCGCACCCAGTAATTATGCGCGTTCACGCAGTTTGAAGTAGGTCGCGACGACGGCATCAAGGAATAAGCTTATCCCGCTTAAAACGCGGATAACATGACACTGCCGGCCGCTGAATTTCGAATGGCAACTTGGAAATGCTGGAGAGAAAACATAGCCGTAATTATGGATGATAATTAAGCGGAATGATATGATCCATGATTACGTGATAACTTCGATTCTCATTGGGTATTAGCGTGTGTATGTATGTATGTATGTGTGTGTGTATATATATATATATATATATATATATATATATATATATATATATATATATATATATATATATAATTGCAGAACCGTGGCAATGGACCGTACATGTATTTTCAAAGGAGCTAATTTAAATAAAATTTACAAATTTATGGAAGAAACGTTTAGTCCATATTAAGAAATTCCAGAAGAAAAAACAAATTTGCCTGATAAGCGGTAAAGAAGAACGGTCAGTGTAATAAAACGTAATTAGGAATAGTATTTTTAGAAGCTGGGGTTTGGTGGATGGCGTTATTTCAGAAAAACAAACGAAAATAAACTGATGTGGGCACCACATGACTTTCTCCATATTTATATGGCAAATTACATGTTGTAAGCTCTGGGATCGTTGTCAATATTTACTTCCGGTTAACAATTAAGAAAAGAAAAAGGAGCGTTACTAAGGTGTAACTAAGCGTCAATTGTTAACAATACTCTTCGGTAGGTGGCGTGGTGGTGGTAGCTAAAAATATAAGATATCTCTTAAACAATGCATTATATGGAAAAATGTATCAAACAAAGGTTGTAGAAAATGAAATTCCCTACAACTTTTATTCCAATACATTTTTACATTTTTCAAATATTAAAGCAAATATATCAAAATAACGGATAAGTGACAAGAGTGAACACCCACTTCCAGTAGACTGATTTGTACCAAAAACTAATCAGATCTTCTAACTTTTATAAAAATGTTAAATATAAAATATTGCGTTGACTTGATTAATAGTTTTTGAGTTAGAGTGCCCACAAAAATCTGTCACATACAGACAGACTGACACACAGACATCGATAAAATAGTCAAAACGTGTTCAGGGGACCTTAAAACATGTATTTCCGTTGAAATCACGAATTCGATTTTTTTCATGAAAACAATACTTTATACTTCGTATATGGAGAAAGTAATAAAAAACCCATTAGTAACTAAAACAAATAACTTTCTTTTAATATTTTCTTTTATTCTTTCAGTTTAAATACTAAAATAAATAGGAATCAACACTAATGATGGCTGCGTTATAGCCAGAATGCGCATCTGGTTTTCAAAATTATGTCTATTGTAGAGATGGTTTTAAAATTAGAAGCAAGTATTTATTTAAACCTGAATTGAAATTTCGACCGACAAAATCTAAACGACCAATTTAAACCATTCCTCTCCGAGATAACAAATTACACTCCCAACATTGCAAAATCCATAACGCTATCGGCATGTTAAAAATGGGCCAAATAGGGAAAAGCCCATCACAAATATATGCCCAAAGATTCATCTAACATTTGAGGTTGAGAAAATAACCTGCTTAAACCAGCAAAGAGACGATCGCAGAGCAAACGGCTTGAGCGGAAAAAAATAAAACTGAAAGAAGGAAAGACATTCCATTTCCTAGCGAACGTGATAAAAAAAACCATCTCTTACATAAACGAGACGTCTTCACTCTTTTCACGCCTTGACGGTATGATTTCCATTTTCTCCCGACCAATCAAAAAGGAATCATTTATCACTTTTTAAGTTCTTCGGGAAACCCACCGGGGAGAGTGGGGGGCGGAGGAAAGAGAGATAGAAAAAAGGCGTCAAAGGAAAAATGAGAAAATAAAAAAGAAGACGCGAGAAGATAAATTACAGTAAGAACAAACTTTTGCGAAAGGGAAACTGGGAGCTTTCCGAAAAAACATTAAAACCCCTTCTCTCCATCAAGGTGGGATAAATTAACGATCCTCTTGTAATTATCTCCGCGTATTTTTACTTTAGATGTGGAAGAAAACTTCCATCTCCTTCCATTTCTCTCCCCTTTTCATCCTGAAACGCGAACTAGAAGGGATTGGATATTTTATGGGTCATCCATTCGAGTTTTATTTCCCTTACCATATATACACACACACACAGATATACATACACACACACAGATATACATACACACACACGTATATATATATATACACACACACGAGTTGTCGGTGCTTGCATACTGCAAGCGTTCAAAAAATCACCATACACCAAGATCATCATCACCATAGGTACTCTGTCCGTAGATTGGTCCGTGATTATTCATGCTTAAATCTGGTTCTCCATATACTCCTATTTTCCGCTGACCTCTTCTTATCTTGATAACTATCTTTTCCTTTCAAATCGTCTATCAGCTGAAACCTTTTCCCGCCTCTTTCCCTTTTTTTACACCTAGTTTTCCTTCTAACGCGTAAATACCACCAATATATAAACACGTAAATAAACCAACGTGACAGAATTTGAAGTAAACAGAGCCCATTTATGTAGGGTAATAGTTTTCATTTTCTGCTAAAGTAAGGCATCTATCCAGAATTTATAAACATGGCTACCGAAGAGGTTCCAGACATACTTCCAGAAGAAGTGAGATAGAATCAAAAGCATGAAGAATGGAAAAGCATCTGGCATTCATGGCATCACAGCAGAGATATGGAAGGCAACATATAACTATATAGACAAGATCTCCAAGATTTTTATGCCTTGCTTAAGGAAGAGCAATATATCCGAGCAGTGAAACCACGCAAGCATCATACTTTTGCACAAGAAAGGTTGAAAGGAAGATTTGAATAATTATCGGACAATCAGCCTGCTCTCGGAAGTCTAAAAAATATTCACAAAGATTCTCATTACGCGCCTTCAAAAGCATCTTGATTTTGCCCTACCCAGAGAACAAACTGGATTTCGCGGTGGATATAATACGATGGACCACATTCAAGTTGTCAGAGAGATAATTAGTCGGAATAATGAGTACGAGTTGCCCCTCTGTATGTGCTTCATCGACTACGAGAAAGCATTCGACTGTATTCGAACTTCGTCGGTGCTAAATGCACTAAAAAACCAAGCGGAAGAAGAGACGTGCATTACTTTAATCAAGAATATCTATAAAAACGCGGGGTCGTCTGTCCAGCTGCATAAAGGAACAAGTGCCTTTGAGACCGAAAAGGGAGTGGGGCAAGGAAATACCATGTCTCCTAAATTATTCACAGCAGCTCTAGAGAAAGTATTCAAAAGGCCTGACTGGGAAGAAAAGGGTATAAAGGTAAATGGAGAATATCTGAGTCACTTATGATTTGTTGATGGTATCATACTGTTCTCAGGAAGCCCAGAAGAGCTCCGTAGAAGAACTGAGGAACTGAGCAGGCAAGCCAAGAAGCAGAGCTTAGAATGAATCTTAATAAAACAAAGGTCATGTTCAACTCCTTCACAAATCCCAAGAAGATATCAATCAACGGAGCAGAACTCGAAGAAATAACAAATTACCTTTATTTGGGTCAACTCATCACTACCGACGGATCACTTCAACCGGAGAGTGAAGATGACATGGAGTGCTTTTGGCAGGAATGCAAGTATCTTTAAATCAAGTATCCCAGTATTTCTGAAAAGGAGATTGTATGACCAATGTATTCTGCCAGTTTTGACCTATGGATGCCAAACATGGACCATGAACACCAGAATAGTACAGCGCCTGCAAACAGCACAGAGGGCCATGGAGAGATGGAATCACCAAAAGAGACCGCAAAAGGAACGACTGGGTAAAAAAGAAGACGGAGGTCTTCGGCGCTTAAGTGGCAATCGGCGAGTTATATTGCTAGAAGCGATCGGCGTTGGACATCTAGTGTCATAGAATGGATCTCGAGAAACATCAAGAGACCGAAAGACAGATGGGACACAGAGCTTGTGAAGTTCTTAGGATCAACTTGGAGGGAGGAGGCAGTTGATAGGGAAAACTGGAAGTCTAGAGACAGGCCTTCATCCGTCATAGGATTGAAAAGGGCTGATTTTATATATATATATATATATATATATATATATATATATATATATATATATATATATATATATAACAACTTACGGAAAAGGAAAGGTAAAATAGATATATGGATGTCAACAAGGTGTTGGGATGAGGAAACCCAGTGAGCACTCACCAATCAGACGACTTCAGGTTGGCGAGGCCCCGGGGATGTCGAAGCGACACACGTAAAATAACACAAAAACACAGAAACATCACAAACGTAAAGCTTTCGGAACTACTCCTTCTTCAGCTACAGAAAGAGAGAGAGGTTTCCTCATCCCAACACCTTGTTGACATCCATATATATATATAGTTTAGATCTTGGTGTATAGTGATTTTTTAAGCGCTTGCAGTATGCAAGCACCGACAACTCGTATATATATATATATATATATATATATATATATATATATATATATATATATATATATATATATATACACACACACACACATCGAAGGTCTTAAAAGGCTTCAAATGAGAAGCCCGATCCAATCTAAAAAATATCTTACATCTCCGGGCCATTCTCTCTTGGGATTCAATATAAAGAGCCGGGATAATTGCGACTGCTCAAATTGTCTTCCGCACGGCATTACGCTCCTTGGTTCTCAGGCATTTATCGGATAACAATTTTAATGCAAGGTCATAAAATGCCTTGGAATGCGAAGGCTGATGCTTAAAGTTTCCACCCGAGAACAATAGAGGAAGGAAAACGTAAGGGTGTTTTTCCTAAACAAGCTTGATCAGATTCCCAAGTAATTTAGACATGCAAATAATTCTAAGCACGCAAAATATGGAAAAAATAGAAATGCTCGCGTCATAGTTAACCTATAACTTTTATCGACGTTAAATGTGACCTTGAACGTCAATTCTACACATAATTTCCGAGCTCATCCTACGGCTAAAATCGAATAAATCATTTAGAAACTACTATCGATGAATTTCACTGATGGCGTCTGCATGGTATCCGAAATGCCCTCGTGGTTTTTCAAAACCATTTAAGCACTTACAATTAGTTGTTCCAAGCAAAAGATCAATCGAGCGAACCAAAAGTGCATTATAGTAACAAATGAGACGTCATCAGTGAAGATTTGTAGCTGAAATTTCCATTTGGGTTTAATCGGCCGTTTTATGGCCACGGCATTAACTTTGATCGCACCATAATGGGTAAAAATCATAATGGTAGGTCGACAATTCATTTTAAAATATCAGTTGCGTACCATATACGGCCTTGTCGACGAAACACCAGGCTGATTGAGGGGGGTGAATTTGCCGCGTGCAAAAAACCCAACTGAGCCCGCGAGGAAAATAAATGTATTTGCTTTCGTCGGCAGAATAGCGACGTCATACGTTCGTCGTCGAAGACGAGTGCGGGCGACGAGGGGCAAACACGTGAGCAGAGATGAGAGCAGAAATGTAAGCGAGTGCGAGTGACAACTTCCTCGGTAGAATGTCACCAGACGGTGGAAACGCAGAAACCTTATAACAAAAGATATTTTTGAAGCTTCTTCTTCTCTATGCACGCATAGTATACTCCTCTGTTAAAAAGACTAAGGACGAATGTTAAAAACTCAAAATTACACAAATCCAATGCGTCGACGAAAGTAACTAAAATTTCATACATCTTTCGAAGAATGGCAAATGAATCGAATTAGGTAACGCATTGATGTACATTTGAGTGGAGAGGTGCATGCCAGCGATTACTCGATGAGACCGTGAAATGAACGACTGAATAGGAAAGTAAACGGGAGTGAGCGAAATAATTAAGAGCGACGGTATTAAGTGGCAGTGGGCGGCAGGTCACACTGCAAGAGGAAATGACCTCAGTCGGATCCCAAAGACGCATCAAAAGATTTTTAAAAAAGGCCAAAAGACAGATGGGAGAGAAAGATGGTGAAATGCTTTTAGGGCCAACTCGGCGGAGGTGAGTGAAGAAATTGGACGAGCCTGGAGGAGCCCAAACGTTAATTAACAGATAAAGACTGACGATGATAATAATGATTTAGACATAAAATGATTTATCATGTGAAGGTGACAGCAATATTAAGGAGGCTTGATCAAAGAAGATAAAAGACTATCCAGTGCCTATTTTATAAAAAGAAGAAAATTACTCATGTAGGTAGTGAATACGTGTTGTATCCCTTGACATACACGTAAATGCCCGAGGAACAATTGCGGTGTTCATGTCCTGCTACAAGAACAACAACATCCCTGCTTTTGCAATAAAAATAACGAAGAATGATTTCTCAGAAACAGTTTGATCATAATAAGATTTCCACTCGAAAACTATATTTACGCAATGTACGCATAAGGTGATATTCATTTCACGAAGATTACGCTATCGAAGGAAACGACAAGGAAAGCGAACCAGCGCCTGATAGATATAAATTATAAACTTTATATTATTACGAAACATAAGAGAATATTAAATCATAAATCTTTCCGCGTTTGCATAATTCGCATCGTGTGACAGTTGAAAATTTTTCATCCTTTATTTCAACGGCAACAGAAAGCCAATATAAGTCTAAATGATAAGTATAGAAATACAGACGGAGTTTGAAAAAAAAAGTGGAGATATAAAAATAAAGCAGCCGTGACTTTGAATTTTCCGCTCTCGATTGGATCGATTTTCGATGGTCTAGGAAAAATAGGAAGAGATCATTCGCCTTGAGTTCAAACCAAATGAAAAATCGGCAGATATCGGAATAATTTTCATTCTAAAATGCAGTAATAATGAATATCCTCGGCTCATTAATGTCGAATATAATTTTATAAGCAATCCCTTCCAAGATTCCGGAACGGACCCCTCGAGGATAAAAATCATTCGCTCAACAAATAATATAGTCTTGTTTTTTAAAATCTAACTTTCCTTTCAATTTTTCCTCTCCCTCTATCTTTGTGCGGCGCGATCAAATTATGCCATTGGAGTCGATTGTTTTCTATATCGTCTTGTTCCATTAAAAATATTCGTATCGGAATTCAATCTGCTAGAAACGCAATTCACAACGATCTCAAAAAGAGGGAAAGCCACCCAAAAGAATGATCGAGGCAAAATCTAATAATCCTTAACATAGGGACAGCCATTATAAAACCGTAAATTCTGCAATTCAAATCTAACACAAGTAGCTTTTGATCAATTGGGCGGCTATCACACAGCCACAAAATATTTGGTAAAACAATTAAGTATCGCATTTCGACTACAAATAAGCCGTCATCAGTGTTGATATGGAGAAAATTCAGTGACACTTTCCTCTGTAGATCCGATAATCTCAAGGACAATAAAAAATTCGAAGAGGAAACAAAAATTTCAACGTACTGCAGGGCCGGATCCTTGCGATTCAAGGAGAAAAACACCATAAAGCAAATGCCATCCGGAGAAAGTCCTGGCGAGAGGAAGGCAGAGGATTAAGGAGCCTTGATGTTGGTATTGGATTAGCGAGGACCGGAGGTAAGCGTAGACATAGCACTATTGAGAGGGTTAAGGAGTAACGTCTTTCGCACGCATAAAAGGGTGTGTGTGTGCGTGATAAAGAGAGAGAGGAATCTTCCGCTCTCTGGAGGGGGGATGGGAGGAAAGCGAGAATCGTGGGTGGAACTAAGGCATGAGAATATGTACAGGGCTCCAATGGGCATCGGGATCAGGCGGGATCGCTCCGTCAAGCCAGCAATGCAAAAAACATTCATCGAGTGGGGAGCAGTATCGTATAATTCCACGACAACGCAACTTCCCTTTAAACCACTTACACGATCACAATCCTTTTCAGTAGGCCCATTAGTTGATCAACACGACGGATAAAAACGCGAGGTAAAAAATTTCGGAAAAATGAGACGGCAGTTTTTAGAAGTCGCAAGTTAACCCAAACATATCACCATTTTCCAGACCTCTGTGGAGGCAGTTTTAAGCAAGGCAGGAATAACATTAGCTGTTGTCTTATAACAAAAAATCAAAACAATAGTTATAAAAGATCGCAAGCGTTACGTCAAAACGCCATAATTTTCCAAGGATTACAGATCTTTTTACCAAAGACTAAATGCAGTACAATATAACTGGCATATCAGTACTAAGCAAACATTAATTACGGATTAAATTAGCTTAAAAAACGCCGAGTAAATCTTACATGATTTCTATGGTAACCTTTATGTAAAGTTCTCTAGGTTAATTTTAAAATAAAGCTTACTTTAGTAATTTATACCCAATTTTAAGTGTGTCAAACAATAATGACGACAAATTTTAACCTGAATAGTTAAACAATATATTATGATCAATTCTAAACTTCCAATTATACACTAAAACACGAGAATGCAAGTATGTTCACGTTTATGTGACTGACATTAAGCTAACTGTAAAAGGACGCGAAGTGCTGTTCACGTGCTACTGATGAAAGAATAATACGCCGAAAAAGATTGTGAAAAAAAAACTAAGAAAACCTTCACGTACTCGATGGATCCCTCCAAACGACGCAACTAGGTCTTCGCAACGCAGGTTAAATATATGTTAACATGATGTGCAATAAATAAGAAATTTTTGGAAAACTGCGGTACAACGAACCAATCCATATTAAAATCGTTTCGTAAAAGTAATTCTTCGAAAGACCTCTCAAATAATTCACTACAAACGCGACTACCAAAATTAATTCGCGAGGCTTCTTGGGGAATACATAGCGCGGATTTTCTTCACCAGCACTCGGAATATTTGCCATTTCGCGCCAACAACCATTCTCCATTCCCGTAGGTTCATTGCATCCCGTCTCAGCCGTTTCGTCTCGCATTTAACTAATGCACGACGGTTCCGTAAAACGATGGAATCGTTTCCCCAGATTTTTTATTCAACTCGATGAAAGCAAACAGAATGGACCTGAATTAAACACGAATGAATGATTCGAAGAAGATTTTTTTATATAAAATGCCCCGCCGAGAGGGAGCATGGGAAAAAATAAACACAAAACGTAATTGCGAGCGCGGCAAAGAGGTCTCCGAGGATATGAAACATAAAACGGGACAATGTCAGGCGGGGAATGAAAACGTTGGTTGAAAATGACAAGGGGGAAATTACCAACAAAAAATGAGAGCCACACACCACGTCCATACGTCCCCTTGAGGGCGAGAAAATATATTCCCAGAGAGACAGAAAGCAATATTTTCCACTGGTGTTTTCACGAAGGACGCGATAAAAAGCGGAAGAACGAGACGATGACGAACTGAATGAATACTGAGAAAAGAGGCATTTCTCTCGCTAAACACCGCTCTCGAGATGGTGATAAAAAATACGCGAGGTAGGAGAAAAACACGAGAAAGACGAAAACACCTTGAGTGAGAGGAAGCGGGCGTAAAAAGTTATTTATTTTTTTTTCTGTTTTAAAATCCACAAGTAACCACCAGTGAGAACAACAAAAGAGGTAGGCGGACGGTCGAGGAGGGACGAGCGATTACCCAAAAGGGCTAAACGGAGGAAGGTTAAACAATAGATAAACGAAATGCATCTCAAGTTAAATATTTTTACTTTCTTATATAAGAGAATGTATTGCAATCGCGAAAAAAATCGACTTCGATATTTTGACGGCAATACACTTTTTAGGTGTCCCTGAATAACAAAACATGATTTTCGCCATGCCGCCTGTCTATGCGCGCTTCTAAGGCCTAAATGTTTGAGCGAAATCGAATGATATCTCGTATTTATTCATACTATCACCCAGATTTACTCAAAAATTGCTCAACAGTTTTGATAAAAATTCATTCAGTTATAGCGCTTGGTGATATAAAAATATTATATAAGCCGTATTTTTCAAAATAGAACTATATAGCGTCGAAAGACATTATAATAGATCGTTTTACGTTCATGTACCGCCCAGCTTTCCCCATTCCTTTGACGTCACGCAACATTCTTCGTCCAGCAATAATGCTTGAGCGCCTGTGTGCCTTCGTCAATCCACATAATACTTGATATTTATGTACGACATAACTATTTATCAAGTTTGATTATGACATATATTCGGTTATAAATATATAAAGGCCATTTACGTGCAGGAAACATTTTCCGGGGTTTTGTCGTTTGTGTAGCAGTAGGAGTTTCTTCTAGTCAGGAAAAAGTGTAGTAAGGTCATACGCACAGGTATATGAGAAATTTTGTGCAATGTATATTGCACCAATTTTTTTAAAAGTTCTAAAACAGACGCTTAAAACAAGAATTCGAGAGGAATTTAAAAGAAAAATAAGAGTAAAGAAATACGTTAACGCTTTCGAGAAGACGAAGGAATTCAGGGATTCATTCAAGAGCACTCGATCAAAATGGAAGGTGTACTTTCTCAAATGTGAAAAAATATGGAAGACGATAAGGTCAGAAGGAATTTCGAAGGAGAAATGTAAAAGGTTTTTAATGGACCTTGGCGGAGCTTTTTACGGTTCTCAAAAGGGATATCGCGTTAGAGAGGAAGAGTAGGGTCTTCGCTAACGTGGACCTCTCAGTCTATAGAGGTTATCGATCGATATTCCAATTATTAAAATAAAACGTGTCGCCGTTGCAGAAAAGGAGTGCCTACGACGTAAAAAAAATCGGAACGGGAAACATTTTTCATTTTCACTTTATAATCACTCCAGATTTCATCAAGCATCAAGCAGGAAAAAATCATAACGGAAAAACGTCACGTAATTTTGAAAGTGAAAAAGTAATTCACGAAAATTATTAATCTTGCTCGAACGCGATGGATATAATCTTTTTAAATTCACGCAATCTACCAAAGACGATGTTAAGGTTCTTTGTTATTATAATGATTGAGTAGTGAGGTTGGGTATCAGGATCGTTCGTTCCATAATGAAATTTAAAAAAAAATTGACAATGGTTTTCTTGGCATAGTCTCTTTCGGCAAAAATGTTCATGAATTTAGGAGAAACGTTTTCGAGGGTCCTTGCGACATTTACTCTCAGCTGCGATTATCTGCATGCTCAGCGACAGGAACGATCACAGAAAGGTGAATCACATCACACGAGGATGGCATTGCAGTTTAATAGCGCATCTTGTTTATTCGACCATTTAATTGGCGCAGCCTTTTAATAAACGTCATATAAAACAGCTCAAAATGTTGGTAAAAATGAAATAAAATTATCCGCTTTGAATGAACTTAAATTTGTCGAGTGAAAAACATACACTGATAATCCTCAGGCACACCTTTAGCATTAAGCGATTGCCGTGGCTACTTGAAAACTTGTCCTGGAGATGTTACATAAGCTGACAGCGTAGAAGTAATGGCTCCGCGGCTGACACAGAAATGTCGTCAACGTACGTGCAAATACAATGGGCCGATGTAAACGTTTCAACTGAGAACATTTCAAGCAAAACAGAAGAGATGGATTTTCTCCTCACACCGAGCATTAAAAATAAAACAAGAACTGCGACGCGCAACTCGCTCCAAAAATATATTTACGACCGTCATAATCGTAAGCGTATTTCTTTATTTTTGGCGTGGGATTAATCGCTCGGAAATTGTAACGACGTTGCCAAATTTTATGCGCGGGTAACGAGACGTCGCGGGCCTCTTTCAGCGGTGGCCAACGATTACAACATTCGAAAGACAGTTGACGCACGCTACTTGTGGCAGCGACGGTACGTCATGCATTAAAAAAAGAAAGCAATCGGGGCTCTTCATTAATTGAAGTATGCCCCAAGATGATTAAAAAACTCCTGCAGAACGGCGAAAGTGATAAAAAGAAATCCTCCCAAAAGGTGCACATTACCTGTGAAGAGGCTAAATATACGCACATCTCTCGAGCCATTAAAATTCACTCGCTTCCCGGAGGAAAAAGAGGCGATAAATTATACTCCGCGAGGACTCTTGAAACGCTTCATTAAATTTCATATGCTTGGATTGCGCACCTTCGCCAATGCTTGCGCACACTCAAACTATTTTTTGAGAGGAGAGTGAAGGTAATATTTTCCGGTACCTTTTAATTAAGAAACCACCAGGAACGTCCATTTATAGAAAATTCCACCATAAAATCAAATCAGCATAAAACAAACTTAATGGTCAACAAATTTTGTAGGTTTAGTTTCTCTCCCTAATATAGCGCAAGCGAACTTTTCCTTCCCAAAAGCAAATCACTCCCGTTTGAGTTCAAGGGATGAGCGGAATCCGATCACATCTCCGTGGCTCGCAAATCGTGATGAAAATGAAAGACAATCCGCTCTGAGAAATGGTATATTACGTAGCACTCGCAAAAAAAACCTTTTCCGCCATTCATCCTAATCTCTTGAGATTCGTCGCCGTTTAAGAAATTTCGCATTAATCTTTTTTAATAGTCACGCCAATAAATTTCATCCTCATAAAAATCTAGCGTTATCCCACCCCCTCCCCCAACAAGGCAACCCAAAAACAACCTAGATAACTCTTTCGGAGGAGACAACTTACCGCTCCTAATTTCAGTCCAGGAAAATATTGCGCGGAATAAAAAAAACTAAATTGATGGACCCGTTTTTTGCATGCATAAAAAATAATAGATTAAAAAGAAGAGAAAAGAAAATTTTCTCCGGCGAATAAAGGGGCTGCGGTGAAAATAATCCGGAGAATTTGCGGAAAAATAAAACAATGCGGGAGGAAAGAAATTAAAATTCACCTCCAGACGTTTAATAAGGGAAAGCTGGCGTTTAAAGGGTTTAAGGGAGGGATATGGATAAAGGGGGGAAAAAACTCCTCGACCTGCATTCACCCAGCGGGGCACGCAAAAAAAAATTTCCTACGACCTCGACAAGTGAGTGAACGTTTTTATTTTGTTTTCCTCTACCTCCCTTCTTTCCTCCGTTCTCCTCTCTGCCTTCCTCTCTGCCTCCCTCCCAGAGCCACTCGGCAATGTTTAAAAAAATAATATATATATATATATATATATGTGTGTGTGTGTGTGTATGTGTGTGTGTGTGTAAGTAATGTTTCACGCGAGCTATTTCCTTAGTGAAAAATGCGAACAGCTTTAACATGCTGGTTTGCGCTTTAATTTATATCCAAGTTTAATGCCACCATTCCTTATCTCAAAAGCGTTTCTCCATATTTTCCTTCTTTCCTTTCTTAATTAAGAGCTACCCCGTTGTTTACAAGAGATACAAAACCCGCTCCTCGGAAGAGGCCTCGAATACGCGCTTCGGATAAAGCAGTTTCGCGAAGGGTGCCGCCTCCGTTAGCAATGATTAACGAGAATTACGTCTTCAGCGTTCAGAATCCCCGTTTCGATCGACTCGCGAACGTGTGAACGTGAAGGCGTGAACATGAACCAAGTTTGAGGCGATGGGGTGGTTAACCTTTTCAACCGAGCGATCACCATCAAGCGCAATTATTCCGTCAGCGTTTAAGGCGAAAACGTCCTCTTCGACGTTTCTTTTGAATTTACATTGCGAATACGGAATGTAAATGGCCTTATTATCCACTCAGTTACGTTTCATTGGAGTGAAACCTCCGGTCCACGCGAATAAAATGCCTTACAAAAAGAAAATTAAGTCACCGATAGTCATAAACGTCGCGTTTCCTTCCTTCTAAGCACGGCGTCCTCTCTCTTACTTTATACGTCTAGTTGATGCAATTACTTTTATTACCTGACAATAATATTGTAATAGCGAAAACTTTCGTCTATAAATGAGACAGAATTAAAAGTTTTCGTATTCTGTGACAATGACGATTTTGCTCGACTAAGGCAAGCCAAATTCGGTCGATTTATTTTCAATCGTACAATCTAAATAATCACAAAATAAGCACACAAACGAATAAACATAAAAAATCGCTATTAAAGTCAAAATCCGATAAAGTTACTTTTATAATGCATAATTAGCGAATTTTGAGCTCGTATATTTTAGACTTTCAACGTAAAGTTAAAAACATCCATGCGAAACTAAAAAAATTAAATAACCCTCTGTACATTTATCTAGCTAACTTAAGCTTCACATTATAAATAGGCTGATATTTTTCTGGAATCGCACCTCCGAGTTGTTCTCATGAAGTGCTCTCTAGATTGAGCCTACTTAATCCTGGCGAATACACAAACGAAGAATTTGCTGTCAAAAAACGAGCCTTAAACCCATTAAAATCAATTCCTATTCACATCCGTTGCTGCGCAAAACCTAATTAAATCGAATTAGGCAGAGATTTAACGCTAGATGACGTTACAAGCTGCAGCCGTCTGTATAAAGCGTGAAAAAGATTCCTCCAAGTTTTTGGTAGTTATTAATTAAAAGACGCCTCAGATGATTACGGAAATTAGATCAAAACGCAATGCAATACGATTATTTCCAGATCAATCTAAAAACTTATTCATTTCGAGCTTTGAAACCCGAAACAATCGAGCGATGAAAACGTTGGATCATGGATTACATTTAATCCCAAGGACGGAAAAATCGTGACAAAACATCATCATTTAGCACCCATCTAAACCGCAATGAAGAAGACAAGCAGAAAGCACGTCAAGGATTCTGGGCGGACCGATAATAAAATCAGTTATGCAAAACGAGCGATGCATTCTAAGAAAATCAAATGAAAAAGAATAACAACGAGAGCGGTTTAAATGCGACCTAAAAGTTTACATAATTAAGCGAGAAACCATTCGCTCGTCGCCCATTCCGACAAGATGCTCCTTTTACGGGAAACTCGTGAGAGGAAAGAGGGGGTCGAAAAACACATTCACTCTCTGAATTCGAGGCGAAAAAGGAGACGCGCGCCAGCGATACATTCCTATGAATAAAGAAACGGTTTATAATCGAATGAGTGTTCCTTCGCAGAAAGGAAATTCGGAAGCGTGGGAGGGAGAGAGAAAATAGCATGGGAGGAGCAGGGCGAACGGGGCTGGAAGTGGAAGACGAAAGGAAACAAAAGAGAAGACGTGGAGGAATGTAGAGAAAATGGAGAGGCGGAAAAGGGATCGTGGGAAGAGGAATTGGGTGTGGTACGAGAAATAAAAGGCGGGAAGGAATGAAAGAGATGAGTGGGATGGAAGGTTCTACGACTATATTAATCACGCTCAATTCTTCGCAAGCCAAACTCATCATAGGTCATATTCATCTCGACCCATTTTCATGAACCGCAATGACAAAAGAAGTACCAACCCAACCCATCTCCACCGTTCTCTCCCTCCTTCCTCAAACACTACCCTATCCTAATACCCTTCTATTCTACAATCGCGCCCTTCACTCACCAACCCAATCCATACCTTTCTCACTCCTTCCATCGCTCATCCACTACTCTCAATCCGGGCTTTGGTTTACTCCATTTGGTTAGCAGGTGAGCGAGTACAGGGTAATTTTAAAGCGCTTTTTTAAGTAGTTTAGAATCGAGACAAAAACTCGAGGAAATTTTGAAAAAAAAAGTCTTTCGAGAGACATACAAAAGGGTGCAAACCATTGTACAAGAGTATGGCAAACGAGAACCTGTTGAGTGTCTGAGGATTAACTTACAGCCGCAGGTGTGAGGCGATTCTATCTTTGAAATGTTCTGAAGAAACTTCTTCTATAAAACGTGTCAATTCTGTCGAAAAAAACAAGAATGACGACAGATATAGTATTGTTATTATTACGCCCGTGGAAAATGGTTTGCAATGTATATGGCATGCGATGAATTTGTCAGCGATGAGTTTCGCTTGCGATGAAGTTGTCTGCTATGAGTTTGCTTGCAACGAATTTTTCTGCGATAACTTTGGCTTGCGATGAATCGACGATAGACGGGAGAGAAGACGAGAGAAGCGGTGGGAGAGAAAATAAGATTTAGGAAGCGAGAATCCAAAAGAGAACGGAATTGTGGGAGGTGAAGGGATAAGAAGATATTAAGGGTGACACAAAAGAGTTAGAGAAGAGAAGGAAGAGAATGGATAGAAGAATATAAGATGGAAAACGGGAATAGGGAGCATAAATACGTTTGTTTGTATGGAATTTTTGGCTAATCACCATCTTGGATTATTTTAGCCATTACTCCCACACGAACATACACACACACACACAAGGAAGGAGGGAAACTCGGTGTCAGCATTATCCTACTCTTTACGAAGAGCACCAAGGGGGCCAACTGCTTAATGCCCCTTCCGAAGGACGAAGCGCTGACTTGCGCGGTCTCCACAAATCACACTAGTATGGGACGGAACGATCCCAGGTTGAAAAACTCGACCTCCGCCGGATTCGAACCTGGGACCGCTGCGTGGAAAGCCAACGCTCTAACCACTCCGCCACCAGAGCATAAATACGACTGATGTTGGATGTGGTGTCCTGTAAAACAGTGTTTCTCACCCTTTCAGGAGCCGCGGACGCCCTACGATGTCCCACAACTTCTGCAGATCACTTCCCCAGGAAAAGTTTATACATTGTTCATTCATTGTCTCGTTCCTTCATTTTGAAATATTAAACAGAGATGCACGAAGGAACAAACAAGTTATAGATAAAAAATAAAGATGTCCTACTCAACGCGTTAGAAATAACACGCGGACCCCTGGTTGAGAAACACCGCTGTAAAGTGTAACATGAATACTCCCTGAGTAGGTATACCAGGAAAGCAGGCAGTGGGAAACGGATAGGTAGGTGGTGGTTAATGAGACAAGTGAAAAAGAGAGTAATGGGAAGAAACGATTCGTATAAATGGTGTTGAGCTACAAGCGGCTGAAATAAGCAAAGACGCATTCATCCCATGAGAATAACAAATCCGAACAAATCGGACTACCGAAATAGACGAGTCTTGACCCGAAGTTTTAAAACAAATGCCGAATCATACGGTTTAAAAGTATAACCAACGAATGATTTTCCAAAGTGAGACGCGAAAGGGAGAATCGAGTTCAGAAATTCAGACCTGTTTCGGTTTGGAGGGAAACGGATGCTAAAATTGGTGACGTCACAGATCCAGCAAATCGTATCCCAATAAAAAAACCAAATTTCACTACTAAGCCATTAAAAACCCACACAAATACTGAGAGAATAATTTACGCCCAACACAGAGGAAATTCGATAGCTTTTAGAGGGGTTAAAAAACGATAAATGTTTCCGAAAATTGAACCAACTAGTGCTTGTTTTTATTTTAGGCTCAAATTTCGCGGAAAATCTTTTAAGCGACAATTCAAGAAACGTTCCGAGGAATGCAAAAATACTTTCCGTCGTATAAAGCCGAGATTTTTTTGGCCGAGCAAAGCGAGGTTTTTCCTATTGAGCCCAAGTGCATTTTGTCTGTATGTCTGTCTCTCCTACGATAACTGCCGTCTCGGTTGCCTGATTTTTACCAAACTTCGTGTGCATGTACAAATAACTTGGTGTCGAATGCCTATACTTTTTCTAGAATACCACCCTTGCGCTAATTTCTAACTCTTATCTAATCGAAACGAAATTTGGTATACACATGGAAAACATCAAATGATGAAGAAAATGTCAAATAAGCATTTCTCTAAAATGTACAGGGAGCCTCCCAGAGGCGCGCAATGTGATTCCCCCCCCCCCCCACCAGCCCTAAGTGGGCTTAGCGAGGCCGAAGATCCCGCGGTTCCTCTTACTTACCCCCCGAAATGCAGCTGGAATTGAAAGGGCAAACCTTCTTTTGCCAAATCACGAAAGGCTTTCCAAATAATGCTCAATTTCGCTTAAAAACGCAACGCCGAGGCACTGACCTCATATCTCTGATTGCCAGTCAATGAAAATAAATCAATTATCTAAGCGCGTTTCATCCCGAAAAAAACTAATTTTACTCCCCAAGTACGAATTGGCAAAATCAGTACATAAAATTGTGATGTTAAATTATCGGGACTCGAGTACCTGATTTAATATTTTCCACCATTAGTTAAAATTAATGTTAACAACACACACCACCGAGTCCATAAGCGGTTTCACGGATTAAGTAGAGGATCGAAAATTAGACACATCCACTAACAGAAATTTTCCAAAAGCTCAGTATACCATACGAGTGTCAATCAGTAACAATTTAGTAAAAGAAATCCTATAACAACCTATTAAAATACGATAAAAATAAATAAAAACTTCAAGTCGAGAGAGATGGTGTACGATAATTTCATACTCAAATTCTGAATCCGAAAAACTGTTTCTAAGGCGGTCAAATAAGAAAGTGTCGTGCACGCTTACGCCAGCAAAATAAAAGTCACGAAAACAACCTTTGGCCACTTACTCTTCGGTGTTTCGCTATCTGATTTATAAAAAAACCGACACTTTTATCATTCTCGCACTCGGTAAGAAAAAAAACAAGCGAGGGGGAAGATTTGCCCACCCACGCAGATTCCTTTCATTGATAAAGCCCCGATAGGCTCGAGAAGCACAACGAGCAAGGAAAAGAGCAAAAAGCCCGTCTGAGCCGCAAAAAAAGGGCAAACGATACCTACGTAAGAGGGCACGACCCTTCACGATTCCCCAGCCCGCTCGAAAACAGTTGGCGAGACTCCAGATCCGTTTCGCTCACGGATGGGTGAACTTTTTACTAGGCAGAAGTCAGCATCGGTAGTAGATTGCGCTTCTGTACACCTGACAAATGTTTACGTCGCAAGTTACCGAGGAAATCCGGCGTGACGCAAGAGTGAAAGTATTTATTTATTTAAAAAACATTGCAATTTGGCCAGCCGGCCAGGTGGCAAGAAAAACATAATATATAATTCTATAATTCCAATTTTACAAATAAAGTGCTCATAAATCATAATAATAATTATAATTATATATAAGTATAAAGTGGAAACTCTTTTATCGTCGAAACTTCACCGGAAAATGTTCGATGAACTTATATATATATATATATATATATATATATATATATATATATATATATATATATATCTCCGTTGTTCTCTCGCTGAAGAAGGGCGTGTGTTGCCCAAAAGCTCCGAATTACAAGCCTTCCTCTATCGCTGTGGACGTCTACCACCGTATGGTAAGTGTTCACTGGCTCCTTCCTATCCCTCTCAACCTCTCGTTGCATTTATTTCATCATATTATTTCTTTTTCCGTATCGTTATATATATATATGTGTGTGTGTGTGTGTAATAGATAACGAGATTTAACTTGAGCAGAAACAAAACATGGGAGGAGACGGCGCAGAATTACACACGAGGGGATATAGGAGAAAGGCGGAGACAGTAGGCTGTGCACGATGTTGCAACTCTGTTGTTGTTGGCGATTGGCTGTTGCCCTTTCCGAGAGCTCTCTCTCCGCACTCTTAATTTTTCTTTGTCAGGGCTCCAGTTAGATTTCGCCTACAATAACTAATCAAGAATATCAAACTGCATTCATGAGGGAAACATAAAGGTCGTCTTATGGCTGAAATTACATTGACAAACTCTCTTTTCCTCTCAAACCGCCACAGTGTGGTTGGAAATACCGAATGCGCATTTCGGCTACAAATTACCCGTCACCAACCGATAATTTTTACTATCCAATATCGGTGAATCGCCACTGATGACGGCTGCTCTGTCGCCGATACACATCTATTTTCAGATTCTTTTTTATGGCAATTGAAGACATTTTCTAAATTTGTTTTGTTGATTTTTTACGCTGCGTCTTGTTGAAATGGCTTCTAAATTTCCCCGTATTAATTCTACAAGACACTTTTTCATCGTATATTTTTTAGTAAGCCAAAATTATTCTCGAGGGCAGTAATTTGCCCACTGCTGATTTTAGTAATCGAGTTCTTTGCGCGATACTCGCTCTGAGGCATTTTTTTAACTCCGAGGAGTTTCAAATGCGCATTCACCTTCTGAAATGGCGTAACTAGCACGCTGAGTCGTAGCGTGCGAGTGTAAAAGCATGAACGAAGTGGTTGCGCGGGAAGATTACACTCGAACGTTAATCAAGTGGAAACTAGGCAACTGGTTAGCGCAACGAGTTAAGGCTAATCCATGTCATAACCTATTATCCCCGAGGTCAATGAATGTAAAACGAAAAAACAGAATCGGAAATCTGTGTTTTTCAAGAGCCTATATCCTTCAAAGACAAATAAATATCATTAGAGCAAAGTAACTGAAGAATATTAAGAATTAAAATTATCCGAAAATAACTCTTGTTGCAAGAGGCTACAATACATTAATTGGGACTGATTCTATTGAGAAGAGCTTCGAACTAAAATCTCTACAGAAATTAAACTAAGAAGCAATTAATCTCAACGATTATGACCGTAATATTTAACGCATTAATTTACAATGACCAGTTAAGAAGATTTAAAAAATTACAACCACCCCTAAATCAGTAAAATAAAGCCACGAATTGTAAATGGCATTGAATTAAAAGCAGTAAATGGGGTAAGCACGAACTACAATGATCAAGACCGAATACCGTCTACTGATACGAACCGATCTTCAGATAATTTGTTCGCACTAAATAATATGTCACGCGCATTATAGAATAAAAATTATATCACCAATAGTTATTGAGAAAGCGATTAAAATGAAATTTTATCAAAACAATAACAAATGCTGCTGATTGACATCAATCGACAATAATACGATTGATGACGTCCAAAATTTAAAAGGCTATATTCAAGAGATTTAAATGGAAACAGGTATAAGTAGCGTTCATGAACCCGAAAAAAAAATCACAAGCGAACGACTCGTAGGGAGAAACAATCGTTGATCAGTTGAGCGAGAAAATCCCGGAACGACATAAAGAAATAAAAACTGCTGGGTTACATTTATAAATATCTAGAAAATGGCCGCTCGGGAAAAAAAAACAGAAAAGAAACGTACAGCTGAAATTTTTTTACGGGTGATAAAAGGAGGATGGATTGGAAAGAAGAAAACGAACATAGAGCAGCGTCCCTCTCTCTCTCTTTGGAGATGGAAAGAGGAGGTGGAGTACAAGATGGAGATATTTGGCGTTGGTATATGGAGGACTTTCAGACGATGAAAGATGGAGGGATTTTAAGGGGAGGGGTTGATATATCGGAGGAGGCTGGAACCCGACGTTTCCAAATCATCCACCCCAAAAAGATAACTTTCCCTTTAATAAAATAAAATAATTTTCCAATTTTACGTGCCAGCGTTCCAATTTTTTCCGGTCGGATGCCGAAAAAAATCCCTCAAACGTGACTTTCGCCAATGTTTACACCGTCGAATGGACCGGATTTGTGAAAACGATCGGAATGCAAAGGAATATAAAATAACCTTTCTGAAAAGGCCATACGTGCAAAAAAAGGCACATACGTAGTCGCTAGGTTTTAAACGGATCGCTGAGAAGACTTGTACGCTTCACCTTTCACTTTTTTACCTTTCAATTGACGCGGAGCGACAATTTGTCAACGACAGTTTCCGGGATTACATTTATATCGTCAATAAATCAGGCCACTCATTCGTAATTTCACATTTAAAATTCACAAGGGATTAAAAAGCGTAACGAATAGTCTGGGAAAATGGTTCGATAACTCAATTTACTTTTCATTAGCGTTTCCAGGAGAGAGGCCGTCGATACGGAGGGCAGCAATTTACGAGTGCGAGGCATGAACTACAAGAAAAGGAAATGCGAGCAGATGAGAAACTTTCGGCATAGATTAGAGAGAGTAATTGGGCCGAGAAGAAAATAAATGGGAGATATTGAATGCAGTAGGATAAATATCAGTTTAATTAATTAAGGCAGAGGAAATAAGTGGACTAATTTCGATGGCCAACGGCCAGCTTAAGGGAGTAACAGAAATGCAGATTCCAGGAGATGGGTAAATCGTCGGGAAGAAAAAATATTGATTTTTGATTGCAGGGGACAGGGCCATAGGCCGGGAGTCCGCTAAAGACTACGATGCCAAGAATCGTCTTTCCTAGTACAAATAATTTGATTGGTTTAACTGTTTTCTTTTTAAACAAACTAAAGGTCATTTTTAATCACTTTGACTATAATTTGATTTTATTTATGGTCATTCCTACTTTTAAAAAAGTATAGTGGTGCTCGCTGGCTGCTCTAGAAAGTAAGTTGGTGCTCGCCACATTAAATTTTAAATAATTTCATCCGTATTTAATTTTCGGAGTAATTTGCATTCCGTTGAAAGATTAGAAAGAGACGATCTTTTGTCCAATTGTAGACCCATGAAAAAACATTCATGTTTACTTACTTCTTTTGTTTGAACTTTTCATAGGCCTTAGGCACAGAGCCTACAGTGCCCCTAGCAGGTGATGCTATCAAACCAAACATACTCTCAAACCTCTATGGGCCAGTCTCATCGCGTCTGGAATGGCCATAGAAAATGAAAACAAGTGCTTCAGAAAAAGAAGTCTACGAAGAAAGAGCTTAAGAATCTATCCAAAGGTTGAACGTCTCAACTGAAAATCACTCTACGCATATAACTTCAATCGTGTATCTTTTCGTTTAGCATTTTCGGCAACTATCAACCAAGAAAATTTCCATAAAACGGTATCAGAGATGCAAATACAATTTCCAGTCTTTTAACGGTATCAACTTGATAGATAGGCTTTCCGCCCCACATTCAAAATCAACCGTTGTCCTAAACACCCATCGATAATCCACCACAGTCGGACGCTAACCAGAGCCCCACGAGCTGTCTTTTATTGAACCATGCTAGCCTACACGCAAAAAAGCGCATCCCAGCACGTGACAATTCACGCCTTCGTCACGTGTTTTCAGACGACACCTCCCGTCCATTCACCTTCGGCAAAATTTACATTTCACCGGAACTTATTCGTGACGGTGGGAGTACCGGTTAAATCCTCCAAGGCATCACACGTAGGGATTACAAAAATAAACAAATTAAAAAAACTCGAATCCAACGGCCGCGATCGATGACGCAACCGCCATTCTGTGAATCCGACTGAAAGATGGGCGAAAAAAGAAAAAAAAATCGCGAATGAAAAAAGGAGGCGGTAGGGATGACAGGTTGCAGTGACGCCGAGAACGGGATGGGTTCGAGACAAAAGCTTTTTGGGGCTTCAATGCCTGTTCCTAAACTAAAAACGACGATTCCCCCCCCCCCCTTCGCAAGAAGCAATGCGTAAACGAGGCGAGCGTATGAATGAGCTGCGGGATGGAAAAGGAGAGATGATATAGAGGGAGGGAAGAAAAACTGGACGAGGAGATAAAAAAAAATAGATAAAAGGAAGGCGATAGGGGCAGGAGGGCGATAGGTGCAAGAGGGAGGAAAGGAAAGAGGGAAGACAGGAGGAAGAACTGCGACGAGCAGGTCCTGACAGGCGAATGAGAAAAGAGAAGCTCGTAATCATGATAAATTGTCGCAATGCCGTGTGGGTTGACGACGACTGGAAGCTGGTAATGGATGAACTGAATCGGGGAGAAATATCTTGGGACAGGGGTGTGCAACCTTTTCACGAGGCAGGTCGCGTTCATAAATGCGAGTGCTTTGGTGGGCCATATTAGAGGTCACGAGAGCCTCGGCGGGCCGGATTAGAAGTTTCGTCGGAACTTACTACTTAAAAGAAAATGCGTGATTTTAAAACTGAAAATATAGTTTTTACCGTTTTTTGGCGTTAAACTTCACCAGGGAATATATAGTAATATTTTCACTTAAAATGTGCGGAATTATCTGTAATAAATAACACAGATCACAACTTCCTCAAAGCTTTGCGGGCCGAATAAAATGCTCTCGCGGGCCTTGGGATAAGCAAAGAGACCTGAAAAAACATTTTCTCGGAGCATTATTGAGTAGTAACGATCAGAAATATCGCCTTTTCCTCGGAGTAATACTAGACGCTCGGCGGGTTCAACGGAAATAATTACAGGATTTTTTCTGGAGTTTTAATAAAGCAGGTGCAAAATCTATTCAAAGGGTGGATGAAAAAGATCAAAATGAAAATATCGGGCATCGTGAGCAACATACATTTCACTCCATTCACTGTTTTATCAGAAAGGGGCCGCATAGGAGTTGGAAGACAATGCGTCGTGAATGGCAACGAGAGGGAACCTTGGATCTGTTTGTAAGTGAAAACAAGGAGAGGCGTGCTCATTCTGCAGGCATTAATATCACGCGCATATCATCCTATCCTTGACACCCCAAATAAATTCTAGCTCTACAGAACACTCACGTGAGTAAGCAAGACTTCGAAAGCTTTGGTTCGCTCATTCCTCGAATTTCAACCTTTCGTTTTCGCTTTACATGCTTTTGGGGTAGCACGGTTTTCTTTCAGATAGTTACCTCGAATTGCACGGTTACCAATTTTACTTTAGCACGGCTTCGGAACGATCTATGGGCACTAAAAAGCTTCAAGTGTCTCAGTTCGATTCAGAGGTTATAAGAACGGATAAAGAAAGCAATACTGAATACAATGCCACTAAACCGTTGCATGTTGAGCGCAGGACGTGCTCAAATGTAATTTCGTGTATTCCTATGGGGAAACCTATCCCACTTTGCACGATTTCGCTTTAAACGCTCTTGGCCGAGAACGCATTTACCTTGCATTACTCTTTAAAGTATTGGACCACTCTATCTTTCGTTTTCACGAAAGCAACAGCTTATAAGACAACAGAGCGAACACTAGATTAGTTTCTGCAATAAAATTTATAAATAATCAGACGATATAAACATAGCATCGAGATACGGTCTACGTTAATTAACTAAGGTAAACAAAAGTATCCTATTCAACGCAAGAAAAAAATCATTGATGCAATGCTGTAGTCTCGCGAATCTCTCACACGTTTAAAAATGACTCGAAACAACAAACATGACATATATAAACCAGTGTTATCGCGATAAGCATAGGAAAATCGCCAGGTGTCCAAAGAGCTGTCACGGCTGGTAAAGAAATCCCATCGGATTCGCGTGAGAATTATTCCATTCCTCGACCGAAAATCCACCCAATCACGCACGCTTCGTGAAATTAATTCCACCGCTTCGACCTATTGCTCCGCGCCATCGCCGGCACGGTAATTACGACCCATAGCCCTTACGAAGACCTCTTCAAACCCCTCCCTGCTCCAATCCTCCCTCCACCTCCCGAGAGAGGCGAATAAATTACGCGGCCGGCGCGATCCGATGGGTTATGGATCACGATTGCAGCGGTATCTCGGGCATCTCCTCTGGCATTGAGACTCGGACGCGTGCTGCACTATAAACGTCTGGGCTCTCGCATCTAGATGGGCCGGTCCCAATTCTAAAACTGGCCGGCGTTCGTGATGGATAAGGCGAGAGAGAGAGAGAGAAGGGGGAAATAGAACGAGAGAAAGAGGAGAGAGTTTTCGCCATACCGTGAGGTGAACCCACCTAACAGCGTCTCCAATCAATTACGGTATCATTTTTCGAAACGTAATCGTAGTATAAAAGAAAGCACCTCACGCTCGCGGATCAAATGGGAGAAAAGGGATCGTAAATGCACGATCCGCGGACGCTTTCGCGTCCCCTTTTTCTCGCGAAAATCGAGTTTTTTTTTTCGAGTTAGAAAAACTCGTTTCCATGGGAATCGGTAGTCTTCTGCCATTTTGTTCGCGTCGGATGACCACGTCGTCGACTCGTTACGTTAATGGAACCGACTTTATAACGTGTGATAAAGCTTGGCTGGGCGGAACTAGGACAAATGATTATATTTTTTTCTAGGCCTACCGGATAACTACGGAAGGTAAACAGACAAAACGCGATAGTACTCAGCTCGCGAATGTTAACAGCCAATGACAACTTCTATTATCCTATCAAGCATACAAAGGGTACAGCAACTTTCAGCACGATTGTTTCATTTAAAAAAACAACGAAAACGAGTAGCAATACAAAGAATTTTCGAGTCAGTCGATGTTTCGCACAACGACGGATAACATGCCACCAAACGAATAGCTCAATCGAACGCGTGATGTTTGCCCATTAAGGTCTAGTCTAGTGCTCACGAGCACCTGTGTGCTTAGGATGTCCTTCCATGACCATCAAAATCGCGCTAGCTAGCACCAAAATTTTATTTTTTGCGTTGTTTTTCTCCTAAAAGCATCAAAACGCATTAATACCAACTTGACTTCGGTTTATTAACGATCATTCCTAATTTTCACACAAATATAGTAGGCAATGTTGGCTTTATATTCTAGAGCAGGGGTGGCCAAACAATTTACTAAAAGGGCCACATAAGGTTTTATGAAACACTGTGCCATATACAACCTTTCAAATGAATGATCGGGTCGGGTGCACATTTCAATGATCTAGTTTTGAGCATTTTTGATCGTATAATGTGCTATACGCCTGTATTAAAATTACATAGCATCCACGTGTTCGAAAAATGTCGTTTATGTTTCATAACTGATATCCAATGAAACTGCCTGCTAGCAAATATGCAGGCCTTAAAGAAATTGACGAGTTAAGGCGGGCCGGATAGAACCATTGTATGGGCCGGATATGGTCTGCGGGTAGTAGTTTGGGGACCCCTGTTCTAGAGAATAACTTGGCCCTAGACACAGGGAAACGGTTTGGAACCCTTGCTACATTGCACTGATTTCGAAGCAATGATCTTAGTTTTTTAAATATCCATCACTTCACTTTCCTATACAGCCATACCTCGCTTTACGCGGCAGATAGGTTCCTGAAAATTTCGCGCAAAACGGGGTCATTACGTCAAAAAACAGCTTCCTGCCGGCTTCCAACCATCAACGCCATATGAAAATATTTACATTTTTTAATAAATATAATTTTCAAATGGCACAGAAAACTAAAGACTTTATTATATTCAGTCAAAAATGTCAATATTTCCTGTGCGAATGAAACCCTAAATAAATCAGCGAGGATATTTTATTCGAAAAGTCACCTTTCTTTAGAAATAATAACGTCAAAATAGGCGTCGATCGAGTGATAAAAATGGGTGTGCTACCCTGGGGATTTCTTTTGTGGCATGGGTGTGCCACATTTTGGGCCTAAATGGGGATCCAAAGGCAATTATACTAAAATTCTTAAGCCTGCAAAAATGGAATTTCTAATATCTTTATGATTAGGCTGCCTCAGTTGTCGGTCGCCTTTGTTTTTTGAAAAAATGGTAGGCGCGGTCCTGTTTCGCGCTACAACGAATCCGCTTAAAATGGGGCCGCGCAAAGCGAGGTATGGCGAGGTAGTCATATCCGCGTAGATGCTGCGCTCAAGGGAGTAAAACATATGCATACTTTTTGATGACGAAACGTGACAGCAAAGTATGCGGAAAAGCATTACCGGACCTTTCAAGAGCACCAGATGGCCCCCTTCCCCTTAAGTGCACTCGCACTTCCAAAAAAGCATAAACTCTCACCGTTTCGATGAGATATTTATTCTCGAATTTTTTAGCGCGCCGCTTAAAAAAACCTATCTATGTAACACTTCGCATTTAATTCTGCTAGTCGTTCCGTCCTTCCAAAGGCCTTGGTGCGATTTATAATTTTGCTGAGAATTGCGCGCCTGAGGATTGTTTTTGTGAAAAGAGTATTATCAACCAACAAATATTACCCTACTTAACACATTTTTCCGTAGGGTAAGGCATTTTTCCGTCGAAGAAAGTAACATTTGGAAAATTCGACACTTCGAGGTAATATTTACTCCTAACTTTTAATACCAAAAGAGAATTTTTCGATGAAAGAAATGCATATTAAGCGTTAAAATTTTGAATTGCCCTGTAAGTGTAGGAGATGGAGTCACTCAATGTTTCGAAAATAAGCATTTCTAACACTGCACTTGGCAGCATACCTATAGGGGAAATCGTTAGCTTCATTGATCAGACATTCGGAATGATTGATGAGAAATCTACCAAAAACTCTTGGCTCGGCAAATGTGACATTGTTCTTGTTTCAATTCACTTAATTTCGTTTTACTCCGTCTTAAATTAAAAAGGATAAATATTCCAGGGAAAGAAGTCGGAATCCCGCCCGATTAAATCTAATTATTATTTTAAATCAAATATTGGTAGCGACGCGTGAGGTCGCTTAAACCATACTTGGGAGATGCAACGAACATAAGCGAACAACAATATTTCAGGAAAAATTGAAAGCTAATAAAACTCCAGACGTACCTATGTGATAATGTAATGGACGAACAAGGAACATTAAACGGCTAACCCCGTAAAGTGCATTAAAACCCATCGGAAAATCGCGTCATAGATGTACAATTGTCCTTCCGGCCGAAATCACCTGCGCGAATTCGGAGGAACGCATCGGGTCTCCCAGCAAGAATTATTCAATCACCATTCTATTTTTAGAATCTTTTATTCCGCGAGATTTGTTCGGCGGGAACCGCGAATCCTTAAAAAAAAAGAAGCGGAAAAAAACTATCGATCCCTGATCACCTTGCGGAAATGGGATGATACGTCGCATTAAGTAGAGCGGTAGAGTTCCATTAGGCTCCTGCCGTTATCGTATTCCGATCACATTACTCCGTTGGAGGGAAGAAAGTCGATTTTTTTATCACCTTGCCTCTCTCTCTCACACACTCTCTCTCTCGAGGAAAAAAAACTTTTTTCCAGTAAACCCGATCGACCTTGAACCTTTAAAGGAAACTTTTGTGCGGATAAATTGTATTTCGAATCTTACCGATTAGGTTTTTCCGCGTTATTTTTCTTTTTGTTTCGAATTTCATTACATTTGTTACGCGCAGATTCGGGACAAGGGCTGGGCGAGCGTGGCGCGCGCAGCTCGCTTAAGGGCGCAACGAATAACATTTTTAACATTTAAGTTTAATGTCTTATATTTTATTTTACCTCTACATTTTAAACAAACTTTTGCGTTGATAGGTAAAAACCGTGTACTGTAATTAGGAGGGGGCGTAATTTTCAAACCATGTCTAGGGCGCAAAAACATCTTGTCTCGGTTCTGGATACACGTCGAACATGAATTAGATGTTGTCGTCGGACATATTTCAGATATCTCACTTTTTATAACTACCATATTGTAATTGATTCGTTAGGGAATTATCGAGCTCGTCTGTTGGGTAAGATGAAATTGAAAAAAACAAGTGTACTTAAAACGATACTGTAATCTTTGTGACTCATTAATAGGAGGCCCGATTCACGTACTAATTGTAAGACGTAACTAAGTGTCAATTGTTAACGATATTCGCCGGTAAGTGGTGGCAGCTAAAAAATATCTCTTAAACAAGGCATTATATGGGGAAATGTTTCAAACAATGGTTGAAGAAAATTAAATTTCCTACAACATTTATTAGAATATTCTTTTACATTAATCAAATATTAAAGCAAATATAAAAAAACGGATGTGACAAGAGTAAACACCCACTTCCGGTTGACCGATATTTACCAAAAACTAATCAGTTCTTGTGACTGACATAACAATGTTAAATATAAAATTTCGCGTTGACCTGATTAATAGTTTTTGAGTTAGAGCACCCACAAAAAACTGTGAAATACACACACACACAGACATTATCGAGAAAATGGTCAAAACGTGTTCAGGGAACCTCAAAACGTGTATTTCCGTTAAAATTACTGTCGAATTAATTATCCTTTCCATTTCGGAGCGATTAAAACATCAACAAAGGGATGGAACTGGATTAAAACCTCGACACGAAATATTGTTCTATACACAAACCCGAGTTAAACAGTTGCGAGCAAGAGAGAGTAGAATAAACGCCTCCGCGGATCGAAACAAACAAAGAACATATTAGTATTTGCTCTTAACAACGAGCGTAAATTCACGGCGGAGAGATAAATTTAATCTCTTTTTGCAAAAGCGAGGGAGAGAGAAAGAATGAGAGAGAGAGACAGAATGAGAGAGAGAGAGAGACAGAGGCGCTCCTAGACGAGGGAAAATTTACGCCGCAATTTAAATGGAAATTAAACTCCTCTCTCTCTTGCTGCAAACACAGAAAGAGGTTATGCATTCATGTTGCTATACATAACAAAAATCTACGCCCTCGTTCGAGAGATAAATGTACTATCAGCGTGAACGAAATCGAGACGTCTCTATTAATCGGATAATAAAAAAGTGATAAAATATTATCGCCTCCTCCGCATCGGCAGTGCGAGGAAAAATTACGCTGAAGAGCGAGAGAAAAAAATCTATTACGAAAAAGGTTGCGAAGAAAGCTGGCGGAACGTAAAAGACGGGCGATGATTGGGCAAAAAATCAACCGTTCTAAATTTCATCTTTTTCAAGTTCTTAAAATAGTGTGTTTGGTATAAATGCGTAAAAACGCTTCGAAATTAATTTCCCTTTCCAAGAGAACGACGAAATCACTAGATGATGAATACATACGACAGACACGACACTGTAGAGCTCGGTACGCAATGACGAGGATATTTACGAAGTAATTATTTTCTTGATTTTTATTTCGTATTTCACTAAATGAAAGCTTCTACAGTTGATTTTTATAGGGTTCGAGAGTATCATTCACGAATAAGGTGGCGATAGAAAGTTGACGTTGCTTCCTAGAATATATATACATATACTTAAGTATTTAAAAAAAGCACTACTACAAAGACGAAAAGAAAACGCTAGGGAGATGCATACATGATCATTTACGTTAGAATAAGGAGAGAGAAAGGAAGGGAGAAACAGCGAAAGAGGGAGAGAGACAGAGAGGGAAGGAAGAGAGTTAGAAGGGGAGAGAGGGAGACAGAGAAAAAGAGAAGGGAGAAATTGAAGGAGAGAGAGAGAAAGGGAGAGGGTGAGAGATGAAGACAGGGCGGAAAAGAGAGAGGGAAGAGAGAAATTGAAGGAGAGAGAGAAAGGGAGAGGTGAGAGAGGAAGAGAGACAGGGAGGGATAGAGAGGGGGGAGTTAAGTGAGGCTGAGACAGTAGATAGAGATGATAAGGGATAGGGAGAAGAGGAAAGACAGGATTGGGAAGTGGAGATGGAGAGAGAGAGAGATGAAGAAAGCGGGGAGGCGGAAAGAGGCGAAAATACGAAAAGGGAGGGACTGCAATACCTTTCCCGCCGTTCGATCTTCTCACGCCCCGCCCCAACTCCCTCCCTTCACTCCCCACCCAACTCTCTAACTCCTTCTGGAAACCAATTCGATGAAGGAGAACTCCCAACACGCGATCCGCCTTCGCCACGGTACGCCATTCCCCTTCGGTATCAAATGACCCTTCCTCGCCCCTTCTAATATTCCCTCCCCCTTCTCTATCAAGGCTCCACCCCTTCTCCCTCTCTCTCTCTCCCCCGCTTCCCACCGTCGACTAACCTCCTCATTTCCTCGTTTCCATTCCAATTCCCCACGGGAGGAAACGGAACGGAAGACGGAAGGAAAAAATAAAACACTTCGTCATAAATTCAGTTTTTCTTTTTCGCGAACTCCGCGGAAGGGAGCGAAGTGAATATTTTTCTTCCCGGAGAGTAGAATGGAAGGAGGACGAGGTGGATGAAGTGGAAGAATTGGTCGGAATAAAAAATAGATAAAATAAAAACGGCAGGGGTGGTGCGGCGCCGCGGAGGTAATGGATGTGAAGCATTAAGGGGAGGCGTCTAATTTATCGCCAAATGATAAGCCGGCCCTGCTGCTGGGAGGATGGAGGAGAGAACCTTCGATACGCGAGCGGATATGGCGGGCGGCGACGTCATGCATGCTAGGGGAAAAAATCTCGCGGCGCCTTTTATTTCGCGTTTCCGCCACAAATTTCCCCGAAATTGAACGATTATTATTTGGACCCGAAGCTGTGGGCGGACTGACGACGCGGAAGCAATAAATAAAGTAATTCCGGGTTTCGTTCCAAAAAATAAAACGCGAGATCCTCAAAATGCTGTGTTATGACGTAATACGACGAACCGGAAGAATCGTGAGACTGGATAGAATATGGGAGATATTAGAAATCCGGAGAAAAAAATCTGCCATGACCGGAAATCGAACTTGGCTCTTCCACTTTCCAGGCTGATATCCTACCACTGGACTATCGTGGCAGAATGAGTATCCCGTGTGAAATTATTCTTGGGTGGGGCCGGGCTAGCCAAGCTAGTATCTACCTTCCCCAACAGATGTCTTCCTGAGGTACATCAAAGAAAACCAACTGGTGAGATTGCCATTAGAAAACTATGAATAGTAAGAACCATAGATCCCCTATGCGACAGGCATTGCTGGAATATGGGAGAAATTAGAAATAAGATACAAGTTGTATTATCATTATTGATTTAATCTGCGAGTTATGAAAACGAATTCATAATCAAATAGCAGTTGTGCCCGTTCTTAATCCGTATCACGAATTAAAAAGTTATACATGTTTTTCCTAAAAATAACATTTCTTTTTTTTCTCAGTGCCATAGACACCACAAAACAAGTGGTGAAAGTTTGGTTTGCAAGTGTCATAAACCACATGATGAAAAGAACGTTGGAAATGACTGAAATTTGGAATGCTAGCGGGTAGCATGAGTGACAGATCCCTGATGACGCGGATTCAGTAGCAAAATAATTATAGCGATTTTTAGATTTTGTTTTCCGGATTATATCCGCACTATAGAATATATATGAAATTAAAACAATAAATAGTGGAAGAAAAACCAACTCAATCTGAGATTGAAAACATAATATACATATGCGCGGTTTATCTAAACAACGATTTCTACGCATAAAATATAATCTCTGCTTTTAATATTAAAGGGCAATTAAAAACATGGATCAAAATCCATCGTCAACAAATTTTCTTTACTCACACACGTGTAAGTACGGCTTTACCGTAACTCTGAAACAGAATTCGTTATAGCAATCAACGAAGCTACCGTTGGGACGATTTTAATGATCGTTTGAATTCGAAAGAAAGGTAATACGGTCCTTTTGACACATTCCGAGATTTGTGATAGGTCTCTTCGAAACTGTGATTGTAATTTCGCGAGGCAAAACCTGACGTGAGGTAGGTATCAATTTGGATAATTTATTGTAGGAAAATGAAATCACTTTGTCACTGTACGATGACGTAAATCCATAGAGCGGTCCAACTATTCACTTAAATTCTCATATATGTTTGTGCATGTATGAATGTGTGTGTATGTATGTATGTATGTATGTATGTATGTATGTATGTATGTATGTATGTATATATATATATATATATATATATACACATACATACATAAACACACAAATATCAATACGTGGACGACACAACTTTGTATCAATTCCACAAAGACCCTTCCAAAAAAATGAAATATCTCTTTGCCCCTGCCCATCTACTTTTGATTACTTCCCAACCCTCCTCCCATGTCCCTCCACTCCTCGACCTCCCTCACATCATCACTCTTTCAAAACCTCTCCATCATATTCAAAGTAGAGACGGCACAATACTATCTCCCCCACTCCACCGATCCCTTGTTTACCCTCGATGAACGGGATAGGGAGGGGATTTGAGGAAATGGGGTGAGGTACATGGGGATGGGGAAGAGAGAGATTGGAAATGGACTGAAAGAGGAGGGGGAGAGAGAGAAAGAGTTCGAGAATGGACAGAGGGAAGGACTTGAGAGAGGAGTAGCATACAATGGATAGGGAAGCGTCCTGCTGGAGAGCCACGAGCTTGCACGAAGGGAGAAGGATTTTTTTCTTCGAAATGGACGTCGGATATGTATTTTTTATCGTCTGCATTCCTCGTTATATATGTACGTGCTTCCGAACTCTTTCTGAAGTTTGTTTTTTGGCTAAGGATTGCAAGTTTCACGAATACTGCGTTGCGAAATCACTTCCTATCTATTTTTAAAGCAAATGTGATTCTGTCAAATGCGAGAGTTTTGAATCAGATGAGGATAATAACGGTGGATAATTTTAAAAACTAATGGGATATAAAAGAAGTTCTGGCTGTGACAGGCATTTTAAAGTCATTCATTTCCTTTCCAGCGTATCGTAATGTGAATGACGTAAGCAATTCTCAAAGATCCCTCTACGACGGTTTCGAGGTTCTTAACCTCTCGAGTCTATGAGTTTCCAGAGGTTCCAAGGGGTAGATCCAGGATAACCAAGTACGGACAACCCCTATCGACTGCTACAACGGCAGCCATTACTTGCCCAAACAGAGTATTAACTCAATAGGAATGTATGCATAAAAATCGAATTTTGAGAATTTTAAGGAATAGAAATAAAATAAATACACTTGATAATTATCTTATAATGGCGTCTCCTACCACGTGACCAGCGTTAGACCGATAAATTGACCCCGTTGTCGGCGAAAGTAGTGGAAAAGGATGACCGTACTTGGTTATAGAGCTTTAGGTCCAGGAGGTTCACGAAGAGCCCGTGAAAAATTAAATACGAGTATTCTTGTGTAATTGGCTGTCAAAGACATGAATAAAGTATTAAATTAAAATTAAAATGCATCCCATTCTTTCTCTTTCTCTAATTTTTACCGAAGTCTTATGAACATATATTTTTATAAATATTTTTGAGTGTGTGTGTGTGTGTATCTTCTTTATACGTTTTTACACCGTTGAAGATATCGAATTCAAAAGTTTCATGGACCATCCTCGGGGTCAAAGTCTAGGTTTGCAGACCGTGGGGTCTCTTACACCCCATGGGGTCAACAAAATACTATTTCCATAAGAATGCATGAGAAATGTCGTGGAAAAACCCCAAAATGCCATGCAGCCCTTCACTGATGTGGATATAAATATACCTAAATATTAACTTACGAGCACGAGAAATGGCTTATTTTACGCATGATGGACTGAATATTTTAATTCTGTTCAAGTTTTGTCGTATTAAATGCTAAATCACTAGAAAATTTCCTCATTTTTACGCCCTCCTCCCTTTTTCCTCCCCACTTTATTTTCGTTCTTACACTGCGTATTCGTAATCGGTATAAAATTCTGTCGATTGATACCAATGTCGACTGTGTTTCCTTGGCGTACCTTGCCCTCTCCCCCCTTCCTCCCCTTTATTTTCGTTCTTACGTGTTGTATTTGTAATCGTTATAAAATTCTCTGTCGATTGATACCAATGTCGACTATGTTCCCTCAGCGTACCTTACGCCCTCTCCCCTTTCTCCTCCTCCCAATCTCCTTTGGCTGCATATATGTAAATTCCCCTCAGTCCTTTCTCCTTTCTGTTGCATATTCGTTAAAACCCCTTTTCTCCACCCCAGGTTTTACTATGGGAAGTGGGAATCTGGCAACTGGGAATTCGAGCTCTTGCTACTACGGCAAGTGGGATGAATGGCAACTGGGTTGTATGGCAAACGAGAATCGAGCATTCGAAATCGAGCAACTGGGACTAAACCATGGGTAATAGTTGAGGATCTGGGGGGTCCGTAGGTTAAGAACCCAGGCTCTAAGACATCAAGAGAAGGAAACGCACACAAATACAGCGCTTTTTTTTCTAAAAAACAAGTATAATACTGACATTTTATTAAGGTAATTGTCCCTGGTAAAGCTTTAAAAAAAACTTTCGATGACGTAATTAAAACAAAATCACGAAAATGCGTAAGATACTAAGACAAACAAATATTCTCACGAATCACATCTAGAGAAAACGATAAGTGTGCGCCCCCTTTCGTCAATTTACCCGGCTCTTATCAGTTCGATGAAAAAAGAATGTCCGAATCCGATTCAAGAATGAGGCAGAGGCTTTCTCAGAATCCCAAGACAAATCGGTCGATTATCCCGTTTTCCGCGGAAACAGAAGACCTTGACCACGACCCTCCTCGAAAGCGTACGCAGACGTTTACATGCCACGATCCCTCTAATGCACAAATCAAGGACAACCTACGCATCCGAACGCAGGCAGATTGAATCGTATATTTTCGCCGCATATCTCGCGGGACGATAAAAACGGACGGTTTAAATGCGGATTCCGCTACGTCAGCATTGGATTTCGCGCGAAACGATGTGGATGACCAATTTCCAATGAAAAAAGGAAACGTTTGGCTCTTTCGACCGAAAATATTTTTACCACGGCTTCGCATTTTAAAAAGGTGGCGATGAACTCTTCGCCGCTGATGACCAAAGAAATAAGATTTGTGGGAGAGTCGGCTACATTTCCTGGTTAAGATGTTAGTATCCAGAGAATAAAAGAAGTTCACCTTTAATCTGAGGTCGTCAGCACATCGTCCAAAGCCGTCCCGAAAAAAGCGAAACTTATCAAGAAGAAGGCTTACGATCACCATAGGATTTCTTCCCACCGCACATAGATTGAGAAAAAGCGAGAGAACTTACTTCTTCACACTGAAATGAAAAAAGAGAAAAAACATTTATTAGCGTCGAATGATACGGAATGAAGTCCGCACTCGGTGTTTCTAACAGAGCGCAGGACAAAGATATTACGTTTATTTAATCGTTTTCAATGAGAAGCTACAAAACTATTACTTACGAATTAATTTATAGTAATTGTCAATGAACTTCATTGGGTATTGCAACGAGTACAAAAACGGAAATTACGATGCAATATTTGTAACCAGACGTACAATGAGTTTAGGGCAGAGAAATCACATTATTTAGTTACTTGCAATGACTTGCTACAAAACTAGAAGTTAAATATTTTTTTCACATTTTTTTCCCGATTTCATTCAACAGGATGTCCGAAAATACCACAATGTTCATGCGTCACAATTGACGTATATAAAGCTACGTTTATCCTATTTCAATGCTAATGTGTTTACAAAAATTGTCCATTATCGGTCAAGGGTTTAGAGGGCAGGAGAAGTTGATAGGATAAATAGGATGGGGGAAACAGAGGGTAACGTCCATAAATAGAGTGCGCTGGAGTGTATTGGAGAAAGGGAGTGTGTGTGGGACAGACAGAGAGAGAGGGAGAGACAGAAAGGGATACAGAGAAATGAGGGAGGAGAGAGGTAAGGTGGTAGGAAGAGAGAGAGAGGGAGGTAGACAGAGAGGGAGGCAGAGAGAGATAGAGGCAGAGAGAGAGAGGGAGGTAGAGAAAGAGGTAGAGAGAGATAGGGAGGTAGAGAGAGGGTGGTAGAGAGAGGGTGGTAGAGAGAGAGAGGTAGAGAGAGAGAGATGGAGGTAGAGAGAGAGAGAGATAGGGAGGTAGAGAGAGAGAGATGGAGGTAGAGAGAGAGAGAGATGGAGGTAGAGAGAGAGAGATGGAGGTAGAGAGAGCGAGAGATAGGGAGGTAGAGAGAGATAGGGAGGTAGAGAGGAATAGGGAGGTAGAGAGAAATTGATAGGGAGTAGGTAGGGAGGTATGGACGGAGAAAGAAACCAAAAGGGGAAAGAGGTGTGAGAGAGGGAGAGAGAGAGACGGAGAAGGACTGATTGATTGATTGATGTGGTCTTTATTTGGGGCGAGATTGAGACTAAAAAGTCCCATCTTTCACCTAATCCCTCGTCATGAAACATACAATAATACATAGCACTTTATGTAAATACAAGTAACAATAAAAATACAAGAATTGGAAAAGAAAAGATGCAATTTTGTGGGGAAAAAATAAGGACTGCTGAATAATGAAATCCATGTAAAAAACCCGCAGCAGGAAAACACCCACACAAGAAGGGGGGGTGTGAAAAACCTGCGAAGCCTACTGAGATTCGCTAAAGACATTAATAACTGATATTTAGAACAAAAGATGAATTCATGAAAAACTTAAAGCTATGCATCAGTAAAATTTTGGCACAATACGAATACATCATTGATGGAATGAACATATGAAAATGACAAAATGAATAGATAATAACACTGTTAGGACTAAACAAAAAATAAGGGAGAAAAAATAAATAAATGAATAAAATAAAAAGTATAAAGAGAAAACCAAAGGGAAAAGAGGGGATGTGAGAGAGAGAGAGAGAGGGAGAAAACGAAAGGGGAAAAGAGAGGGAGTGTGAGAGAGAGGAAGAGAGAAAACGAAAGAAAAAAAGTGAGAGAGAAAGGGGGAGAGAAAAGAAAGGGGGAAGTGAGAGAAAGGGAGAGAGAAAAGCAAGGGGGAAAAGAGGAAGTGAGAGAGAAAGGGGGAGAGAAAAGGAAAGGGGAAAGAGAGGGGGTGAGAGAATGTAAATGAAATGGACAGGGGGGAGAAGAGAGTTGGAGGGAACAGGTTGGCAGGGAGAGGAAAGGAAAGAGTGAAATAGGGTAGGAGCGAGAGGGAGGTAGAGGAAGTCAGAGGCAGAAAGAGGAATGGAGAGCGTTAGAGATATGGAACAGGGAGAGAGAAAGGGGAAAAGAGGCAGAGATTGATAAACGTATTTATTAGGGCGAGATTGAGACGTCATTTAACCCTGGAGGGAGAGGTAAGGAGGGGGAAGGGAGAGGGAGAAAATGAGGTGCTTCAATATAGTACTGAGAGAGTGGTCTTGAGAAGCATACCAGCACAGAGACGCGTAAAGTGAGTGGTTAAAGGAGTGAGGATAGATTTTTCGAAAAGTACTGAAGGAGACTGTGAAGCAAGGAGTAGTGTAGAACAGAAGGAATGAGAGATTGAGGAAAAGGACGAATTCGCAAACGATGGGCAAAAATGCTGGAAGAAACGCTTGGGTGATCTCCGTAGGAAGAGGGTGGAGGAAAATGCAGAGTTAGGAGATAGGGAAGAGGGAATGAGGTCATTCATCTTACATCACAACCCATCTTAAGGGGGAGAGAAAATAATTATTCGTAAATTTTATTTTATGAAAGCCCTTTTTAATTCTTTTGTCTAATAAAGTAACCCTGGACGCCTTCTAAGGAAACCTGGAAGTTTTCGATAGCTTTGAGGTTGCCCGACAGTCTGGGAGCCACGATGGCCGACGAAACGGTTTATTTTTGATAAAATTTAGCCAATAGACTTAACTTTTTGTACTATTGCTTGAACGAGTCTTTTTCCAGTTAAATAACATATGGTTCCAATACAAGAAAACAGAATCGTTTCGTTATTAAAAACACACAACACTAGTTTATCGCACCAAATCAGGAATCCTAAAACACCTATGACAGAAAATAAGAATTCTCTTTAAATATTCATAAAATAACGTTCAAATATCGAGTCAGCGAATATAGCAGCAATATTTCAGAAGAACATATCATAACCAAAAGATGTATTAAATTAAACAGAGAGAATGACCGGTAATTATTAAAATGTGGCTTTCTATATTTCATCAAAAAATATAGATCCCAAGATTCAACACAGATAAATGGGAAAACTTGATCGTTGCATCTCCAACTATTTTGGCTGCAGAGGACAAGCAGTCAATCGGATTATTTCGTTGAATTACAGTCCAATAACGTCAATTCTTATGAAACTTACCAATATTGCGCCATCTATTCGTTTTGGACAACAAACCAAACATTTACTTTTTGAAAAAGTCGATCAGAGACTTAAAATATCACTTAAGATTCCAATGGTTCCAAGAAGTTCGACCCCAAAAGACGCTGTCGCGGTTTAAGTCTCGACAAATACTCAAATACAAAACTCTGGCCAAGTGACAAAATAACGAGATAAGGTAAATATGAAATGACAAATAGCTTTCAGAAGATATTAGGAGAAGGAAAATACGAGACACGCTTTTTATAACCCCGACAGGCCGGTAATTGGATACATTAGAATCCATTCAGAATTACAAACCGTTTAAAAAACAGTTCGGTTGAAGAAATAAGAGCAATCAAGACCTGGCCTGCAAATACGACGTTAACTCGAATAATAAACACGGCAACGCCGCCGGCGACGAAGCGAAATCTGCACGCGACCCTTTTTAGCCTTTGAATTCTTCGTGACCTATCCACACAAGATCCCGAGAAACAAAAAAAAAATAGCGTCAGGACAGAAGAGACCTTAACCTCTAAAAAAGGAAGCCAAGGATTGGACCATTCCGCCCGAAGAATCCGTGGGAACGTCATCGAGAGCATAAATTTACGCGTGACGTCGGCGACTCGATGACGTACAAGTCGCACCGAAAGTGACGCCGAAAAAAGCGCGGTTCTCCGCGCCAACGCTTTGCGATCGGATCGCTCCAAAGAGAAGCGAGTTACGGGACGGACAAACAGTTTTTTTTTAAAGCGGCTACATTTCAAAGGACGTCTCGATGGCAATGTTTATGTACTTAGCGGGTAGATTTATCGCTCAAAATTCAAACGGACCGCTCGACTATACTTTACGACGAGCTTTACAACTTAATCCCTTTTTATAGCGAGCTAGAAGGTTCGTTCAGGGAAAACACGTCATGCATTTTTTTTCGGAAGATTTAATTCAGTTCCGCTTGCTCGCTCAGATACCCAAAATACGCGAGGATGAGAGAGACGTAAAACTCATAATATGAAAGATTATGAGAGAGGGGTAAATAAAAAGGCTACGCGAGATACGTGAGTAAAAAAATCCTGCGAATGCTCCATGGTGATGCTCACGATGAAGATTACTTCAATAGCGTACCATAGTTGAGAAAATCGGATACCAATTTCGGTTCCGCTACAGCCGCCCTCGGCGGTAATGCTAGTATAACTTGGCATTAGCTTGGCGTATAAATCGGCATATTATAACGTCGCTGGGTGCAGTATACATTTTAAGTGGGATAAAACGTGGCACTGTTAGAATTAAAAACAAAAATTAAAACTGGATGTTGTTTAAATTTTGGTTTTTAATTTTAACAACGCTACATTTCATCCATATTATGGAATTCCACAAAGTCTCGGCCTCGTCTATTAATGTTATATTTTGAGACACATGGCTTATGTATTCATGTTTATGGCAACAAGATCTATAACTGGATGAATCTATAATAATAAAAGTAGCTGTCTGTGTGTGTGTGCCAGTCGTAACTCTTTAGAAAATAAATGTAGGAGCTTCAAAATTTGGTAGCAGCTTCAGGTTCATCATGAGAGTCGCAGTGCCAAAAACAATCCAAATCGGCCAACGGGGGCCTGAGGGGTCCCCATGGAAGGGTCGGTCCAAATTTCGTTTTTCTGAAGATATCTCGGCAAAAAAGTGACAGATTTTGATGAATGTTCCTCCAATATCAATGTTTTGATGAGACACGTTTTCGAGCCGAAAATGGACAAAATTGGTTCTCAGGGTCGAAAGGTCATAATGTAAGGGCTGGTCCAAATTTCTGTTTTAAAAAATATATCTCGCCAACGACTTGACCGATTTTGATGAAACGTTCACTAATATCAATGTTTTTGGCGAGATACATTTTCGAGCCATAAATAAAATGCATGAACGAATTTTACTTTTTCTCAACCATCGAATGACAATTAGAAGTTTATCCTTTTTTCATAATTTTATTTATAAGTTCCTAACATTCTGAACATATCTTCCAGATTATCTCCAGAACTATTATGCAGCTCCAGGTTGATCATGAGAGACGCAGTGCCAAATATAATTTACATCGGCCCACGGGGTCGAGGGGTCCCCCATGGAACGGTCGGTCCAAATTTCGGGTTTTGAAGATATCTCAGTAACCAATTGACCGATTTTGATGAATCCTCCACCAATATAAATGTTGAACCAAGAAACGTAGAGACAAAAACTTGGTACACGTACTAAAGAGACGTTGAGAATATGCACCTCGGTGCCATCACTTGGGAAGGGGGGGGGAGGGAGGTATCAAATTTGAGTGTATATTTAATTTGTTCATATCAATTACAGGGGAATATTGGTCATTTACCTTGACAGTACCTTGAGTTTGGATGTAAATATTAGCGAGTGATACGTGCATTCGAACTTCTAAACCCAGGGCAAAGCCCGGGTAATTATCTAGTGTTAATTAAAACCTTGAAGACATCTTATGAGTATGTAGAGATGTAGTGAAAACCGACAAGAATATACTCCTCTCCTTTACTGCGGGATATTAGCGATACCCTATATAAATGCGACATATCTTCTGATTCTGCGAAACCGCTTTCGGACACGGGAATGCTTAAAACGTGCACATCCATCCCGGAGAAGAATATTTTAGCGGTTTTCAAAAAATCCGCTAATACGTTCGGTTTGTCTGAGGTGCTAACTCATGAACAATACTTTCTCTATGCCACGCGTGTGAGAAAATAAAAAAAACGTTCATATTCTTTCCATACCATACTAAAGGAAGAGAACGTTTGGCTTCAAAGCATGGACTAACAAGAAAAATTGCCTGAAATTGCTTCCGTAGGGTATAAATATTTAACAGTGCTGTGCTAACATTTACGGTTGGTAGTTGCGTGAGATTCGATGGACCGCATTAGAAGCTCCGTATGCCCCGGCGAGCCGGAAATTACTCGAAAGATTGTGTTAATATAAATTTAATATAAAGTGTAAACAATTTTGACCGTTAAAAAATTCACAAGACAAGGTTTTAAGACCGTAAATTTTAGCTATCAAAAGATATAAAAATACCTCTGCTGGATTTCCTCTAAAACCTTCGAGGGCTGCATATAAAACGCTCTCGCGAGCCCTTGGGTCGCACGCAATTTGATTTGACACATTGTTCCGAAATCGCTTTACGCGCGCCGAAAACCCGAATACACCTGCCATTATCCAAAAGCGGAAGGAAATAGTAACGCGGAGCTAAAATTAATCAATCACTTCTCTCATCTACCAACCACCCCAGAATCCTTCCACTGAAAAAAAATTCCCGACGTGCGAATGACGTAAGATATCTACCTCCCCTGCAGACAGAATTTCCCTAAATGTCGAGGTTGGGATATTTCAAAGATTTCCCATACGCCGCCAAAGTGCGAAGGTAGACGGGGAATGGGAAGAGTGGCATACGATAGGAGGAAAGACAGTCATCGAAGCGGGAGGAGGAAGGGAAGCGGGAGATAGGGAGGGGGATTATCCATGGCTCCCCCGCCTTCCCGCGTCACCTTTGAGGGCGTAACCCGGAAGAGCTGCCAACCGACTCGGGCGATTCAGACGCTAACAACCTCTCTTTCGCCCTCTCCCGTCTCAGCCTCCTACCTCCCTATGTCGCAGGTGGCAAGGTGGGCTTTCCGCCAAGAGGACAGCGGTTTGGTTCCAGACGAGCAGACAGAGGTGTAGTAGTCAAGGAGGGAATAGGATAGAGACGGAAGGATGGAAACGGTTTGAGCAATACCTACGCCATCTATCTGTATCCTTGTCGAATTGCACGGTTTCTCACTACGCGCTCTCGAGTTGACACAGTTTTCATTTTAACATTTATGCGCGGTCATGAATTTCACTTCAGTGCGGTTTCGGAACGGTCTCCAAGACTTAAAAATCATGAAATGTTCCAGCTCGAATCAAAGGTTATACAGGGTGTAGGAGGAAAGGTCAATATTCTGGGAGGTGATAGTATCGGTCATTCTAAGAAAAAAAGTTCGTATGGACAAGTGTCCTATTCCAAACAGTTTCCGAGATAGAGCTATTTCAATGTACAGTTGCAAAATTATTGCTAAGAAAGAGATATTACGTACAACTAGAGGATGTTCCTTTGGCTACACGGATTGCCATGTACTTTCAGCATGACGGAACCCCTCCTCATTATACCAGAATTGTGATGCAACATCTAAATGACACTTTCCCTAATCGGTAGATTGGTCGTGGCAGTACCATTCACTGGCTACCAAGATCTCCAGACCTAACCCCGTTAGATTTTTGTTTATGGGGTTGGATGAAGAGTGAAGTGTACACAAGAAAAGTGGATACACGAGACGAACTGCTCGATCGCATAATGGGTGGTATTGCCCGCGTAAAGGAACGTCAAGATTAACTCAGATGAGCAACACACCATGTTCTCACACGAGTTGAAAAGTGCATTAATGTTGACGGTGAAATGTTCGAAAATTTATTATAAACTGTAACAAATTTTTCACTAAAACAATAAATATTAGCAACAGTACACGCTCTTTCTTATCAATAATTTTGCAATTGTACATTCAAATAGCTATATCTCGGAAACTGTTGGGAATAGGACGCTTGTCCATACGAATTTTTTTCTTAGAATGACCGATACTATCACCTCCCAGAATATTGACCTTTCCTCCTGGAACACCCGGTATAAGAAAGAATAAAGGAAGCAATTCTGAATATAGTATAATTAAACTGCTGCATGTTGAACCAAAGACAGCGTTCAAATGGGATATCATATATTCCTAATTATGAGGTATATGACTGATCTATGTCAGGGTTTCCCAAACTGTGGTACGCGTACACCTGGGGTACTTGGATAGGTACGAGGGGATACTTCAAAAAATTTACGTAATGGCGGATGGTATAATGTTTTCTTATTAAAATTCGCTTTTTTGTGGTTAAAAGTCTAACTTACTCATAAAATTCCTTATAATACACATTTAGCATTATTAAATCTCGTTTCGGCTCACAGACGCTTTAAATTGTCCAAATTCCAATTTATGCTCAATTATTTCTGCTTTCAGGAAATACTTAGTAAAGTTGACAGCAATCCCCAGTAAAGTATTTATTTTAGCAGTAGTATCATTCTTAAGCACAAGGCTCAAAACATTAAATACATTACTTTTAACGATGTGCATCAGAAACGTCAAGAGCATATAGCGATTAAACTTCACATTCCTTCAATAAATGGAGTAGTGAAATAAATCAAAATTCTAAAAATCTTGGCACAAACCTAAGATTTAACCACAGAATAGTTACACAGCAAATGAAACTGGGAAAAAGAGTCCTACTGCAAATTATCATTAAAAGTGGAAGTGTGTGACTCTTAGAAACCTTTTGTCTAATTATGTTATGTAGGGCAGCGGTTCTTCTCAACCTTTTTCCCCTATTCCAGTAAGAGGACGGATATTAATTGTGAAAAATAACATTAATTTGACTCATACAACTTGTAGCAATATTTAAGGGGGTACTTCATTTTATTGATAAGAGTCATAAAGGTACACGAAGAAAAAAGTTTGGGAAACCCTGCTCCATGTAATCATAAGATGGAAGTTTTGTTCACAACGAGAAATGGGCGGTATGCGGGGATGGCACTATATATAGGGGGGCGCTGAATCGGGGTCTGACTGTATATAACTAAATACTCAAAATGTCGCTCAAATTAAACCCCATGCATCCCTATGGAGAAACCTATTGAAACAGCTATTGAAGTAATTTTCGGCTATGTAATAAAAAAAGCATTTTACCCTACAATTTCTTTTACCGCCATAAAGTTGGATACATTTTCATAAACTTCAGCGTAGTTTAAACCAGTGTTTCTCAAACTGTGGTCCTCGGCCCCCCAGGAGGCCGCAAAATTCTTTCGGATGCAAGGTGAAATGTCTAAAAATAAAGTTTTCACGAATAATAAAATTTTATCAGGGAATTTTATGAAATACGATGTGATAAACGTTATTAATAGTTATATAAAGTGCAGAAATTTGCAATAAAGTTTCATATTTTTACTATATACTATTCAAAGGGGGCCGCGTGATATTCAAGGGAGCCGCGACAATTGAAAGTTTGAGAATCACTGGTTTAAACTGGACGCTTATAGAAACATTCTAACAAACAGAATGTACGAAATTCAACGAGTATTTATTTGAATATTCAAATAAAATAAAACCAATTAGTAAAATAATTTATCTTTGCAAAGTAATTATCTTTGTGTATGTATTATATAATTCACAAATGTGAACCTTCTATAATTAGTTTCACTAAATATTTATTTATTTAATATAAAAGAGTATTCGAAATGCGACCAAGATGATCCTTCTAATGAAGAATAATTGGCGTACATCATTTGGTAAGGTTCCAACGCAACACAACAACATAAAACAACATCTTAAGCTCACGCGTCAGTAAAGAAACAACAAGTAAGTAGGTAAAAAGGCTACCTTATCATCCCCAAATTGGAAGATAAATCAAAAAAGACATTTAAATTACGCTCCTTCGCCATTAAAGAATACTCAACGACCGCTGCGCCGTAAATAATCAAGAAATTTCGATCAATTAAGGCTTCGAGTTCTGTGATGAACGCAGCATGATGCAAATCTTTGAAGATGTTAGGTCATAAACGCAAGGTCGCGAAATCAAAAAGCGCAACGCACGGGTGTTTCCCAATTCGACGGAAACGTTAGCCGGCGAAGAAATTATTTAACACCTAGTGGACGACCTTGGCAAATCCCAAGAGTCACTCAAGGTTGGGTAAAAACCCCTTGGAGAGAAGGGAAAACAAAACACCGTCGTGGGAGGAAAACGTTTGCGCAAAACTCGCCAAGTGAACAGGCAAAGTCGAAACTAATTGCGAGATAGAAAGTTTTGAACGCGCGCTCGTTGACGAGGAAGCTTTCGAAATGCAAAAAATAAAAAGAAATGCTTAAGTCCACTAACGGGTTGGGCGCTGAGCCAAAGTAAAGGGATCGTTGATGCACATTTTGGTAACAAATGGTTTCCTATTATTTTAAACGGGGCATCGAACAGAATTTTTTTAGTTCCGGTACTCACGAACAGATAATTTCGATTAGGTTCCGGCTCCCTTCTGGTGATCGCCTGGAAACTGGTTCGAATATTTTTTTCCACTCCGAATTTACAATAATCTTAAGGAAAAATTCAAAAACCCGCTCTTCACATCATCCGTTTCTTCAAATTAAAAAAAGAACAAAATAAGTAACCTTTGAAATGCCAAGGGGTGACCATTTTGGTCCAAGCATCAGTTTTTAAATTTTTTTGGGGGATATCAAAGTCATAGATACTGGATTATTTTTCTGACTTTTATACATTATATTTTACAAATATTTATCTTTTTCTCATATATATGCTAAGATTATTTCTTTATTTACCCATATTCATAGATAGGTCAACATTGGACCAAAATGGTCACCCTTTGGTCTTACTTGCCACAATATTTTAAAACTGGCAACATTTTTTTCTTTTTCTGTTGTTTTTTGCTTTCCGAAACATCTAGTGATAACACAGAATATTGATCTGACTTGACACAAATATTATTCATGTACTAACTAAAGTAAAACTTTTTTGTTTCAGATCAGTATTTTTCAACCAAGTACCACTGGGGTACTTTCATAGATAGAAGGGAGTACTTTAGATATTTACGTAATGGTGGACCCCTTTTCTCACCTCTCTCATACGGTCATGGCCTTAAATTGTACTTTCGTCCCCCCTAAGGTGACGATTGTAATACCTGTGTGTGGCGGTAAATTTCTATAAGAACTAGTCTTTTAGAAAATGAAGATTTAAAAAGTGAAGAGGGAATAGGGAGGCAGGCTTTAATTTTCCCAAGAAAACACTGTCTTCCTTGGGTAGGCCACCTCCATTCTTTTGATATTTACCGACAAGTATCGGTAAACTGCGACTAATATATGTCCACATTGCTTCGGCTTTGCCAATTGGGATTGCCGGGCAGCAAAGCCCCGGAATGCGCCTTTAGTGATCTACAGGAGGTCTGCCGGAGCCATTTTGAAATAAAATTAATGTTTTGTGAGTAATAAATAGATAGTAAGCGTTTTGGTTCATCAATGTCTATAATATGTAGTGAAAACATATAAATAAGTATGGATCAAAATGGTCCCCCCTAGGCACTTAATGGTAGTTTTGGATCTTGGTATTTCAAAGGGTAACTGATGTAGGTTTTGGTTTGGATTCAGAATTGTTCCTTTTCCTGCTCAGATTCGGTTCAAATCCGGCCAAAATATTCTTAATCGTGCACGTTCTCGGTTCAACACCGGTATGAAACCCTTATTTAGAATACTTACAATTGGGCGGCTGCACAAATTTTCAATTCGCACTTGAATAACACTGTAGTAAGAGTCTTGTATGAGTAGAGTGAACAAGATTTTTGAGAATAATTTTGAAACTTTACAGCTTATGCCTGTCTGCATAGGATCTTCGGATCACTTTATACCATCAATTTCAAGGTTTTTGAGGCAAAATCAAAACAAATGGCATTTGTTGCTCATAAAAAGTAGCAAAATGTGGAATTAGTGCATACATTTCTGCCGAAAAATGGAATATAAAGTATGAACTGAATCAACACAAACGAATATTCTAGGATCAAAGTTCAATTGATCAAGGAAAATTTTTTGTCTTGATGGATGAGGAAAATTAGTGCATACATTTCTGCCGAAAAATGGAATATAAAGTATGAACTGAATCAACACAAACGAATATTCTAGGATCAAAGTTCAATTGATCAAGGAAAATTTTTTAAAAAATTTTGAGATAATTACAGAAATGGAGGCCACAAAATAAATAATAATAAAATTATGAAATAACGAATTATAATATTTGTGAATCGGTACAAAAACCAACACATGAATTTAATAAGTACAGCACCATCAAAATCACCACAGTACTACATAAGTCCGTACGGTTGGTCACTTCATACATGGATAACGTGGCCACCAAGACCAACAGTACCTGAGAGTCACGACTGACCCCGGCGGTCCTATGGAACCTGGTCCGTTAGGATCAAATATGACATTGTAATATCTGATCCTCCCGGAGATGACGCTGTCAACAGAGGCGCGACATTACGCGATGGTTTAACTCTTTATTATTGCCACTCGTAAGAAACCGCTCCAATTAAAAAGCGATACATGACAAATTGATGCACGACGTTGGTGGGGGACGATAAGGATAAATGTAATTACGTTCTCGGAAGGAAACGAACCCTTGACCCGTCACGCTGACGGGCAGCTAGCACTGGAACGTCGCCTCTTCAAATAAAAAAGAAAACAAGAGGAGGGAGAAGAGCGCAGATGCTCCGCAACGTTCCGTCACGGTTTCCGACGACGCCAGATTATAACGGGCGCGACCGGTTCCAGCGCAAGATGCTTATTACGCGTGATAAATCGCAAGTTTCCTTCTTTTTTTTTAGCGTAGGAAGTCGTATTCCACAGTCACGTTGATGGGGTGTATCTTTATCGTATGTGTCCTTTATTTGCGGTTTTTCTTAAAATCGAAAAGATAATTTTATCCTTTTTTCGTGTCTCGCTGTCCCTACAAATTTAGTTTTTTGTTCTTGTATCGTTAACGGATGTTTTTTTTGAGATGGAAACATGTCGAAAAATTGAAGGTAGTATATCAGAATTTCCCGAAAAGTTCGTATTTTTCGCCTAAGTCGAACGAACGGGGAGTTCCAAGTTTAATAGTGAGATATTTAATAAACTGTCGACGTTTGAGCGTTTTAGTTGTCGATTAAACCAAGGCTGAATTATTAATCGCACGGGAGGCGCAAGTCACCTTACACACTGAAAATCTAAAGTTAAAAAAATAGCCATTTTTAAGAATTATTTTTTTTAGTGTGGCTTGAAAAATTGCAAGTTTTCTGGAATTTTCCAGATGGTCCACGGAAAACGCGCCAATAACCTTTGATTCAGGAACGGAAATCCCGCGGGATTGTCCCAAAATTAAGCGATAAATCCAATTTATCGTACATCCGCATTCTTGAAATCGAAAAAACAAACAATGAAAGGGCTCAAGAAATTCATCCGCAAAAGTAATTTGCGACCGCTTCATTTCGAGACGTGGGTTACGCTACCGACGACGTTAAACAACATTCTGCGACCGAGTAACAGTTTCGAGGGAAGAAGTAAACCGATCGCTATTTCCGAAGGTCTTAAAGGCAACACGTGGCTTCGCCAGTTGGCAACAATACCGTTCGCGCTAAAACATTTACAGAAGATACCTTCCGACTCGGAATGACTCTTCGAAAGAGGGAGACAGAGACGTAAAGAAAGGAACGAACACGATTCGGTAAAAATATAAACGTTTACATCGACGCACCTGTCCCTTTTAAGTCGCCAACCAAAGGCGCATCCGAAGTCAAAGAGAGAAAGAGATGGATGAAGATTGAGGGGTCAAGGATAAATAGAAAGGAGGAAAAAATCGAATCTCGCGATGCGTTATTCTCTTTGAAGCGAGGATGCATGCAGAGAGCCGCATCACCGCAGATGAAGGAAGCGGCTGAAACCGACCGCGCTTTCTTTCGCCCGTAATCTGATGCACGGCTCAACTACTACGTGTATTTATTTGCTAATGGAAGAGTCGCGGAAGCCGTAGCGATTACTTACAAAAAACCCTAACCGGTTTGAAGAGGGCGAGAGAAGGTGTCATTCTCGCTAAGGTCCGTTATAATGTCGGCGCGACGATAGATAAATGCGCCGTATATTGTTTATTTACCTTCTTCGAAGTTCTTAACGTACCGAAACTCGTGAATTGACATTCGACGAAGCGTTCGTCGCGTTAAGTCGTTCGAAGAGCGTTCGAACCTATTAAAAACGATCCCGATAAAACTCCAAACATTTCAACCCCATATTATCACTATAAATTGAACTAACATTCTAACGCTGAATTTGTTACGGCTCGGATTTGTAGGCCCCTCACCGAGTTTCGCGTTTTGGAGGCTCAGCTGAATTTGAACAAAATCTAACTTGCATTTATATATCCTCTAAGAAGCGAGCGAGGGTTGTATATTATGATCAATCCGGCAAGTTGTGATAAGGTTTAACCAAAAATTTTCTAAGAACGTTCCATAGCCAAAAATAATTTCGGAATACAAAAATAAGCAAAAAATCTAAGTGGTTCATAAAGGAAGGCAGAGGAATATGAAAGGAAAGATCAAAATTATCAATCGAAGAAGATGGAATATGGAATGGCCGAATAAGTAAGCTTAAAGGCATACACGACAATATAAACACAAAGAAAAGAAGAAAAAACTACATGGAGGAAGTAAACTTAGAAAGCTCAGGAAATGAGCAACGCTATTGTCAACACCAAAGTACTCTTCCTTCCCTTCGTTAGACCTCGCTATTCTAAGAATAAGTTTAACTGAATATCAGGTTTACTCTTATTGTCACGAAACGACTGGAGAGGCATCAGATACACATTTAGGGAACAAAACAACCGTCATCATCCGTTGGCTGATCATCATTTTGAATCCAGCCATGAGCTGAGCTCGATATTTCATTTTTGGAATAAATTGCACGGTAAATACATTCAAGGCTTCTATTTGAATGTGCCTGGTATACTCATATGACATCATCTCCATATCAACTACCATTATAAATCAAACGAGGGCAATATTAATTGATTTTCGACGGTGAAAATATTACGATGCTGTTGTAAGGGGAGCTACTGATAAAAATATTCTTGCATTAACATATAACCTGCCTTGGAGATATGTTACGGCGTATCTAACAATTAATCTGATTCCCTTTTATGGGAATGTTTCGGCCAGAGTGACCCCAAACAACAGCCACCAATAGACGTGGCAATGCCAAAGAGCCCTTGAATCATAAGCGTTCCAAAACGAAGGCAAGATCGCGTCAGGGGCGGATCCAGAAACCTCCCGGGGAAGGGAGCGACCGGCCCAATTGCCTCTCCCCTCACTAGATTCCTCCTCTGCCGACGACCATACATTTTGAAAATCCCTACTCCCATCAGGATCTATCTTTCCTTTGCCATACAGACTTGATTTTCGATGTAGGTTCGAGGAATGGATTTAAGAATGCACCCAGTGGAGGGCAATGGGGCCGTCCAAGGGGAGGGGGATCGCCTACTTTCAAGAACCTCACACACCCTCAGATCTCGGATTTTATATATCGTGAACAATGCTTCTCTTAGATTTGTTCTGAGATGACGCGAAGCTTTGAATGTTAATGCATCATTAATTCGACGCTTTGTCAGTTATTTGCTGATAATATCGAAATATCAACCATTAGAGCGACGGTGAGCTTTGTCCAAACCTTCGTAGGAAGGTAACAAATTTAATAAAGATAAATCTATTATAATGCCGTGAAATGCTTAAATTAAAAACTAGCAGCTTTGATATAGTGCGTCATCTTTGAGTGAGGTGAAGATGCAGCTTATTTTAGGGGCAAAATATGGGATGGTTTTCTAAAGTTATTTCCAAAAAAGAACGCAGTGAAGCTAAAGCTCCGTAATATAAGTTGGTTGTTGGTTTGTATTTATGGATAATCACTGAATAAACGTTAATGCGTGACGTTAACGTATAGAAAAAACGACTAAAATCTAATACACAGCTCCCGGAAAGAATTTTGTCCGGCACCATTAGGCAGAACTTGAAATATTATTTGGAATTTACGTACTATGTATACGGGCGCCTGATACGCAGCTCCCTCGCGCCATCAAGTGGCGAGATATGGAACTGCGTGGAGGTTACATATATTCCAACTACATATGGCTTACATTCAAACTTCTACTCAAATGGAGAAACAATATACGTTACTGTTCGGGCATAGAGAGGGTGACATTGGTTTAGTCCGCTAGGTAAATCTCTATACAAAGAAAAATAAGGATACCGTTATAAATCACAATTTTAATGAATAACTACAAACCTCGACATAATTCTATATCTCGCCACTTACAGCGCCGCCTAGTTCCATATCTCGCCACCAGCAAGACGTTGCGTATCGGGTGCCCGTATAGTACGTAAGTACCTATTTTTTAATTCAAACTCCGAGGTTGATAGCACTCCAGAGGTACCTCATCCATTCTATTTGTTTTTTTTTAGCTTTAATCGAATTCGAATTCTGCTCGAAACATCACGTGTATTTTAACCTACAAATTGAACGAGAAACTTATCAAGTGAAATAGGGGAAATCGCAACATTCTTACCCTGCAAAATTCAAAATGAGAGTCGAACCTAGGGTATTTCCAGGAAATTATACGCCAGCACCATAACCTTGCGCCCGGCCACATATCTCTGCCCGCTCGACATTTCGTACAGCATTTATGCGGTTGAAACGATCTCTTTCTCTCTTCTCGAATGGAGACAACCCGGTTGCGAAAGCCCCGTCTCTTTTCGTTCGAGAGACGATTTCTCACCGCTCTTAATCGGCGACGTGAAATCTCGTTGCACCGCGCGATTTACATCGAAGGCCGACATCCTCAAAAATAAATGCGGATTTAAAAAATAAATAAAACGCTTGCGACGAGAGCGGCAGACGTGGGAAAATAAATACGAGATGTGCCCTCCCTCTTCCCTCTGTACGAACTTTGGAATAGAAATTTTTATGTATAAAAAAAGAGAAAACGGTTGCCATAATACGCGCTCTTCGACACATAAAGAGGGGCTTTTTAATCTAACTCGATGACCTCCAAAAAGCGCTCACGCTGTCCTGGACACGTACGCACACATACGCACTCGAAACGCCACCCTGACGGCCCGGGATTCCATTTGGCGTATTCGGCACGGCCATAAAAACAAAAGAGGCCGATAAAAGCGTTCGTCTCGGCTCTTATTCTCTCTCTCCCTCCCTCTCAATAGATTCGCTGCCGATGGTGCAACGCCATCAGGGCAAATTGCTTCTCCTCCGGCCCCTACCTCCCCCCCCCCAACCTCTCTACCGCAACGACTACCCTAAAAGCATAACTATCTGTGGCAATACAACTGTGCTCGTTTTTTTCAAGTGCAGCTACTTACAGATATTATACGAATTTTGTGTAACCATTAAACAATCTCTGAACATTTATATGTTAACTGGTTTTCATGGGCGCTTAACATAAATTAGACACTAGATGTAGTACCCATCCCAAAGAGGACGGAGTTACACGTACAGAGTTGTTATCTCAGATTCTGAAAAATAAGCAGTTTTCTCCATTAAGGACTAAAAAAATTAACGAATATTTTTTACATTTTACACCTAAAGGAAAAAGGAATTTTCGACTTTAAACAAAACCATTAACAAAGTCATAAGGAGTTAGTAAACCAAACAAAATGCCGTAACTTTTACAATGGTTTCGTAGATGCTAACATTTTAAATGTAATTTATTTCCTTTCGGTAAAAATTATGAAAGTTATTCTTCAATTTATTTTGTGTAACTACTCTAACACCTTCTGCCAATTGGCATTATGTTGACTACATACTTTATATTGCAAAATTAAAGCTTATAAATCAAATTATTTATAATGGTTAGGCGGAAGAGGCCGCATTCTATCATCCAACTCGCCAAAGAAAAGCATTTTATCTTTCATTTTGCTTCCCTACCCCTAAAAAAAAAATCAATCTGCTCCTTCAAAACCGAAAAAAATGACAACGCTCAATAAAGACGCCAGATAAGAAATTAGAGAGAGGATGATGGAACAACGACTATATGACGTCCACTTAGTCCTTAAAAGATGTCCGTTGGATCAAATTGCGAAACACCCGGAGAAAACAGACAACACCTCTCAATGGCGGGAAGGATCGCAGAGAAAGAAAATAAAATCATAATTTAAGAGAGGGCCTGCAAACGGTCGAAGTTTTCCGACCTTGGGATTCTGCATAACCGAGAGATTCTACGTTGCGTCACACAATGGCCCTGAAAATAAAATTCGAAACAGAGAGCGCACGGTTCGCCTAACGTATCCCTCTGATGCATAATGCATTGGCGACATACTGTCCACCTTCGATAACTCGAATTTTCGGCAAGTCTAATATAAGTATACATTTTTCCTGTTAGCATTGGGAAGCATTAAAAATTAAAGTTCTACGACTTGAGGTTCCGATACCTCGATTTTTTTGCTTCACTTTATTTAGGTTATAGCAGTGATTTCCAAACTGTGTCGCTACGTGCAATGAGGTGTGTCGCGGTATGTACTCAAGATACGTACAAGGAAATTTGAATATGATGTATAATTCTCCCAGCAAATCTGCGTAAAAATCTATGGTTGTAAATAACAATAAAACTAAACAATCACAAATAAATACAACCCCAATAAAATATTAACATGAGTGTTTGGTTATAATATAAACTTTATATTATAACGCGTTAACCCAGGGGTCGGCAACCTGCGTCTCTTTAATCACAATCGCCAACTCACCACACATTGCAACATTACATAACCTGTCGGTCTCTCCCCGTACGTGAATTTAACATATATTTAGGATTTCTTAACATACATACGTACTTACAAATGTACAAAATAGAAATAAATGGAGGACGGAGGTGTTGCGTTAATTTTGGTGTGTACCTTAGGTTGTCGCCAACAGAAGAAATTTGGAAAGAGGTTTGATCTTGCTTCGGTTAATCGAATATCCGGGAAATACTTAACGTTCGATTTATCTAAACCTATAATGGTATTTCCTTTTATATGAATACGGAATCGAAAAATACTTTGAAAATTCACTTGAAAGGATTGAAGTACGTAACCATGGAACCGCTATAACTCTAACTCAATTAACGGATGAGAAAAATGTCGGAGAGTAAGCAAATCCTAACAATACGACATTGTCAAAGCTGAGCGATGCTAACGCGGGTGATCAAAAATTTGAGTTACAGTTTCGGTTTCAAATTTAAAGATTTACGCTAGATAGGTAATACACATGCACAAATCATATGCAAAAATGTTACCTTCATATATTTTTTCCATCAAAATAAATAATCTCTAAGCTTTATAGTATGGGAAATTTAAAGTATTTCATAAGGTATTTCTTACTTCCTTCCTGTAATGCATTCGATATTAACTACCCTCACTTTAATTTCTTTTTACTCAGCGCCCAAGGCTGACATCGGCCAATAATTAAGCGAAGAATTATTTAAATTTTAATCTCAAAAACTGTACTCCGTCCATAAATTGCATTCACCCACACCATATCAAGAATTGCTGCAGAGTTGAAAGCAACGTTCAAGCGAGGAAATTTTCCACGAAGAAAACGAGTTTTTTGATAAAAATTTTGCTTTTACATGTTAATTAGAGGTCATCCCCTCAGGCATTCGCCCACCAACTTCCTTCACAAACTACGACAACAACAAAAAAACACAGTTTCACGACTCGGTAAATAAGACTTTAATTAAGTTTTTCAGGTAGTTTAATTAACAAATGCAAATGGCGGCATGCTAATTTAATCGACGACCGCAAATACGGAGGCATTCAGCTATGATGATTAAATTTATTCACGATAAAAGCTCTGATAAAAAGAGCATTTTTCGGATTAAAAAAAAAAGAAAAAACAACTTTTTGAGCTTATTGGAATATGTTAATGAATAATTCAGCAAGATAAAAATCTTTCGCCCGCAATGGCTTCTACACGGGCGAGTTTGCGTCTGATTTATAATACCAATATATTTAAAATAAAATTTCATCGGATACTACTATAATTTCTACACGGTTAAATTGTTTCCACATTTTTATTCACATTAGGGAAACTGTGAGTTAAGAGAAATCGATATTCATTAGGGTACGAACTGTTTAAAAATCGTATCGTACCTTAATATCGTTCTTTATTCGTCTAGGCAGTTTTCATGAAGCCATAATGAGAATCTATGGGTAGCAGACGAGCTTGAAATTTCCAAAGCTGGAAAAATAACACGAAAAGATTCGATTCTCTTAAAAAAAAAGTAGATCCCTGTCTTAAATCGTTTATCGCATGGGCCCCAGCCACGACGAGAAACGGTTCCACTGGAGTAATTTACGTCATCTAATAAAAGGGAGAATGTGACGCAAATTACGACACGAACGCTACGGCGGTTAGGTCCAACGTTACAGGCCGCCAGGCTTTTTTACTCGGTGTCCGCGTCCAGATAAAGCGCCAGGAAAAATAAACTCGCGGGGAAATTAGGATTCCAGAACATGTCTCGCCGCCTAGATGCATAATTTCATTCCTATCTTCCGAAAAAATAATAATTACCTCGAATACAAAAAGAAAGAAAAAGAGCCTCGATGACGTGCGGTTGACCCTGCGCGCTAAACGCCCTTCACGAAATTGCTCCACACACACTCGTTCATGCAACCCTCTCTGCAAGCCCAATCTGGACACACGAAAAAAGAAAAAAAAGCGGAAAGTACGCCATTACGACTCTTTGTCGAGAGTTGACCGTAGCAATTTCATCCCGTTATGCAAGGCTTTGGCCAATTTTTTTCGTGCCGCGATTAAGGTCGAAAGAAAACGCCACGGGGCAACTGGAGTGATCTCTCCGACGGAACTGGTGCGCCGCAGAAGGGAAATGCGACCAATACTAGATTCGCCCCCCGCTCAACGTCCGATGACGCGGACGAATTATAGAGCCAATTGGTGCTCTCCGGAGACGTATAAACGGAATAAAAAAAACGAATCGAAAAGCGCCGTTTCTCTTTCGCTCTCTCCATGAAATGTGTCGTAAACATGCGATAAAAATATTGCTAGTTAATAAAAATGAAATTCTCGTAAAAATGATGGATTTTTCTTTCTGGAATCAGAAGATTTCCCTAGACATGCGTCAATAATTCCCGCGCCATCTCGCCTGCTTGTAAAAAAAACCGACGAGGATGAGAAAGATATCGAAAGCATGTATGCAACCACCCAATCGCCGTGCATGCAATTAACGGCCGAGACAAAATTAACCCGTGACTTCAGCTCGCGAAGAATTCGTGTCATTTTTTCGTGGCGTGTATTAACGCGCTCCACATTTGGAAGCGAATGTAAATATATGGGCCTGAACACATTTGCTCCCAACGTGTTGGTTGGTTGGTTTGTATTTATGACTAATTGACCTCTTGGATTATTGACGCCTTAACTCCTTCCCCACTGAACACACACACGCAAGGGATGAGGGAAATCCGATGCCGGTGTAGGAGGCAGGGTGGACTCTATCGGCATCTTGTGCTCTAGAGTCCACATTGCCTGTAGGCAACGTGGACTCGAAGAGTATACACCGTTCCCAAACATGACGCCAGGTAAGACGAACTCTACCAGGCAACGTGAACTCTATTGCTTTAAATCAATTGTTCACGTATACATAAATATTTTAAAGAGTATGTTTGTTCCATATAAAGTCATACTTCGCGATTAACTACAGTTAAAAAAAATTCCATAAACAACCCTGCTGCTTAAACTAACTGAATACACTACTTTTCAAACCGGAATATGCAGGGCGAAAGGTATAAATAATTATTTTTGTTTTCCATTTGAATAACAAGGGAAAATTTCGAATCAGATTGCAGAATTCTAATGGAGGGGGGAATAGAAGGAGGGGGAGGGAAAGGGGGAATAAGAAATCCTAAGGAAACACTGTCGACATTGCTATCAATCGACTAAGAATTTTGTAACAAATACGAATATGGAGCAAAAAGATGAAAATAAGGGGTTTAGAAGGAGGGGAAGAAAAGGGGGGATAAAGAAATGTCGACTGTTTTCTTAGGATTAATTAACCCTCCCCTTTCCTTCCCCCTCCTTCTAAACCGCTTCATTTTCATCTTTTTGCTCCATATTCGTATTTGTTATAAAATTCTCAGTTGATTGATACCAATGTCGACTGTTTCCTTAGGATATCTTAACCCCCCTTTTCCTTCTCCCTCCTTCCACCCCCTATATTTTAATCTTTTAGCTCCATATTCGTATTTGTTATAAAATTATTAGTTGATTGATACCAATGTCGTCTGTATTTCCTGTATCTTGCCTACCAAGAGTCTCAGGTACTGTGGACTCTCGAGTCCAAATCACCTGCCTCGAGTACGCTATGCCTGGGCTTGTGTTTAGGCATGCTGTCCTCTAGAGCAGCGGTTCTCAACCGGGGGTACATGCACCCCTGGGGATACAAAATTTCTTCCAGGGGGTACAGAGTGACAAGGGTGCCGACAGTGCGTCGATGCAGAGCCGGATAAATTTTTGGGAGAGAGGGGGAGTGAAAAAAATTGCTTAAAATAGATGTAGATTGAGTGAGGAACAGTACAAAAGACGGGCTTAGTATGTTAAGTTTTAACATTGTAGGCAAGGGGTAGGGCGGTGAATATGTGGAAAGGGAGATACATAAATCGCCGATGATAAAAATAAACTATGTTGAGCGAATTGAAAGAAATGTCAGAATATTAAATAAATGATATTGTTCTTGAACGCATCAAAATGCATTTAATATAGTAAACATAAATACCGTTTTGAATTCTAAAACTAATGCAGCATAAAGGTGCCCATGGTACTGCATTAGTCCGGCTATGGAAGACTAGTAAACCTGGGCACGTTAAACATAGCACACACTCTAGGCCCTAGATAACAAAAGGACAAAATTTCGCATTCTCGACACAAATACTGTGTTTTTTGGACGTTAGCGATGCATGAGATAGGGAGAATTATGAACTTTGCGTGCCAACAGATTCTAAACTTGTCCCATGAGCCTAATTATCATATCCTACCCGCTACCTATTTACCATACGCGAGTTCAGACTCATGCGCGCGACGACAGCGTCGATAATTCCATTGCACGACAATGTGGGCAAACGCGTTGACATTGTCGGGGCATCATGCTCTAAAAATAGCGCTGCAAGGTGCAAAATTATTGGTGACTAACGGTCGCGTACACGTGATATGCATTAATCGGATTAATTTCCCTGAAAAACGGAGCGAAAGTTTCGCCGAAAGAGTTTCTTTGCGTTTAATCTAATGTCAGTTAAGGAAACTACAAGCCTCACTTACTATCTAAATTTCCAGCTTCCATTCGGTAAATTTGACTATTATTCGGACCTAATTGCCAAAAAATAATTTGTTTATGATAAATAAAGGACGCAATAATAGATGAACTTCAGTATAAAACAATTCACTAGATTACGAAGTGAATCAGCCGAGTCACACTTTAGAATAAACTTCTTCAAATTCCAAGAATTATCAAGTTCGTCTTATGGCTAAGATCAAACTGACAAATCAGAAGCTTTCATAACCTTTCTATGAATTTTGGAGAATTCTGATTCATCAGTTTAAACTTATTTGAAAATAAGACAATATCTTAAGTCAGGAAGATGCAAACCCCTTGGAACAGATGATTATGCCATAATTCAAAAATTATTATTTAAAACCAGCCAAATATTTTGAGCAAGGTGGGCATGAAACAGAAAAATAGAGGATTTTCTGATTTCAATTACGGACAACTTGAGAAAGACAGTTGTGCGCCCTTTCAATCCTACACCAACATATTATTTTTCTCATTCATAGCGCATCTACAGCGAGACCGAAAGGCAAAAAGAAAAGTTATTCCATAGAAACTCGGATGAGACGAGAATTATAGCAAACCGCATCACACCCAACTCTCTAATTTACAACAGTTTCAAAAACTCTTGACAAAATAAAACGAATCACCGACTCCGCATTTGCGAAAATTAAATCTCGCGAGACCGGAGGATCGACCAAGGATCTCGCGCGCCTTTAGATATAGAATTACCTCGTGACGTAATCGTCAATTTTTTTAAATCTTCCCCAAGGCGAAGGATTGCAAAACATTTTTTTCCCCACTCTCTCTCTCCTTCAAATGAGCATGCGCAAGACATATTTAACGCGCTTTACACGTACCGCGCGTGAGCAGGGTTGGAGAGGAGGGGGGGATTTGGGTGGAAGGGGTTCGATGCAACCGCACGCACACATAGACACAAACCCACGCACTAATAAAAGAAGACAGGTAGAAAAACAGAAAGAAAAATAGAGGGAAAGGTAAAGAGAGAGAAAGAGTATGTAAGGAAAGCGAAACATTGAAAATGTCACGAAATAGAGAAAGGGAAGAGGATGGTTAAAGAAATGGAGAGCAAAGAAAAATCTTTAGTGGCGAGGTTGTAACTACCTAAACAATTTGCATAGGTAGTGGTGCATGGATGGATAAAAAAAGCTGGTAAAGAAATGTGACTGTTATAAACAAGTAGGGATGTACATGGGTTTTCCGTGGTACAGATGTGCTTTTCGCCAAATACTAATATATTTGCTTTGAAATCAGAAACTTATCTTTCCTTATATGGTGGTAGCCCTGCTTATTTGATCCGTTCTAAACATGTTCATTTAATTTTATCATTCTACAAACGAAATTTCTTCTTGATATTGTGGTAGCCCTGTTTAGTCGACCTGGTTGAAATGTGGTATTTTGGTTATTTACTTATATGAATATTATATATATACGATATTTGGTTAAAATCCATGCCGTCAGTTCTCTAAAAACACGAGTAAAAGAAATATTATTTTACTGGTTGAAATGTGGTATTTTGGTTATTTACTTATATGAATATTATATATATATATACGATATTTGGTTCAAATCCATGCCGTCAGTTCTCTAGAAACACCAGTAAAAGAAATATTATTTTACTTTTTACTGTAGTAGCCCTGCTCTTAAGCTCCGCTTTAAACATCTTGATTCATTATGGTATGTTGTACAAATCTTATATAGAAAATTTAGTTGAAATCCATTTAGCCAATTTCTTCCAAATCCTTAATAATTGAAAGTTTAATTTGTAATTGGTGGCATCCCTGTTTGTTGGTCCGGTCCAGTCCAAATATGCTATTATGGTTTTGTATACATACATAGTGTACATTATAAATATGAAATTTGGTTCAACACAAATATTGTAAAATGAATTTTTTTATTACTTGTATTGTGGCAGCCCCGCTTTCTTTATCTATACTAATCATCTTGATTTTGTTATTTTTTGTTGCATGCCTACTTTATACAAAATTTCGTTGAAATCGGTTGGGCCAATTCCTTCCAAATTCATAATTACAGAAAAGTTTAACTTTGCAATTTTGGCATCCCTGCAGAGTCGATCCGGTCCAAATATATCATTTTGGTCCTTTATTTATGTGAAGATTCCATGTACCAAATTTGGTTGAAATCGGTTCGGCCAATTCTTCCTTGATATATGCGCACGGACGGACGGACATCACGAAGATAATAGTGCTTTTCAGCAATGACGAAAAGCACTAACAAGAACATAAGAGGTTTGAAATAATGGAAAAAGTCCAGGAGAAAGTAAAGAGGATAAAAATAATTAAAAATATAGGAAAAGAGGAAGACAGAGGAGTCGAGGAGAAATACAGAAGAAAAAAGTTAACGGGAAAAGGGCCGGAAAAAAAGGACAAAAAGCAGACTAGGAAGAGAAACAAATAAACAAGAAGGGAAATGAAACATATGCAGCTTAAAGATGCTAGATGGAGACAAAATATATCATTACTAATTACAGGATAAAAAACCCTGCAACAGAGAAAAAGAGGAGGGCAGAGAGAGAGAGAGAAACTAAGAAGAAATTACTAAGGGATAACGGAAGAAGTTTGGAAGAGAGAAGAAACGAAGGGGAAGAAAATAGGGAAAGTTAAGAGAGAAGAGTGGAAGAAGACCGAAGGGAAAGAAGAGGAGGGGAAGACTCTTATAATCGATTTCGTTCGGAAGAGATTCAGGCTGCGGCGAAAAGGGTAAGGAAATGGGAAGAGGGAGAGAAGAAGAACGGGGAAGACGGAACGATGGGAAAGAAAGGTTCGAATGGATATGCTGTGAGGACTATAGAGAGGACATTGGGAGTAAAAGGGAATCACTAATGAGATGAGGGAAAGAGAGACATTTAAGGAATACATAGAAAGAAAGGAAAAGAGGGAGGAAACGTACGATGAATGATCAATAAGATACCTCGTTACAGCCATTCCTAACACTTGGTTTACTAAGATGCGGCGGAACCTCCGATTCGCGATTTTATGAGGCACAAAAGAAAAAAGAATACTTTCTGCGGAAAAGTGTGCAAGACAGGAAAATGGTAAATTAACAAGATCATATCATAAATGTGAAGGAGGGAATCATTTTATAAAAAATATTCACTTTATTCAAGAAAACCAAAAACGACCGGTTTCAACTATGATCTAGTCAGATGACTAGATCATAGTTGACACCGGTAGTTTTTGGTTTTAACAAAGTGGAAATCTTTTACAAAATAATTCTCTCCTCATTTATTATGGAGTTCCACAAAGTTAATGCTTCATCCGTCGATTTTAAGATCATACTATAACCTGTAACTGCATTTTTTTTAAATTAAACTATTAAATCCTGAGATTTTGATTTGAGCAAGGCAATGTAATGATATAAATTATTAAAAACTCACGAAAAGCCCTAAGGAATAACCTCTAAAATAGTTGAACATAAAATTTCAGGGTTATTTACAAAACTTAATTACGCAACTTGGGTATCAACCGTTAACCGGTCCTTTTATCCATTAACAGAATAGTTAATACCGCAGAAAAAATATTTCACCGGTCAGAGTAAAAATGGTGCAAATTACAAGCAATTTCGCTTTGAAAAAAAACAGCATTTTAATTATCTATTTAATATTTTTAAAAATCGAAGTCGTAGTCACATAATCCGTATCACCCCTCACGCAAGCATTCCAACGACAATGACAAACACATCAAAGAAGTTATAGACCCCGAGAGGGCGAGATAGAGAAGGGATTGATTTGACGAAGAGCGAGAGAAACGAGCTAAAGAAGCGAGCAGAAAGGTCCCGAGCGCTACGGCGAAAGAGAAACACACCGATGGCAACGGAGAGGGAACGGGAAGGATGTCGAGGAAGATGGATCGAGTAGGCGGAAGAAGAAGGATGTGGGGGGGGGAGAGGGAGGGACTCCAAATCTCCCCTCGCCCCCCTCCCCTCCCCTCAACGCCAATAGAGGGAATGCGCGCGTGCAGGAGACGTGCACTAGAAGGGAGATTTAAACCTTCCCCTGACCTCAACCCCCCTCCCTCCCCGTGGCAAACTGCCAACCGAAGACGCAGAAAGACGCGAATTCGGTCGTACCATAGGAGACTGTAGAGCGAGAGATTGAGGGAGAAAAAACGACGAAAACGGCGCAAATACTCTATTTCGGGAGAAGAGGTAGATGAGGAGGAGGTCGCAACTAGAGCGGATTATTCTTCACCTTTGGAGATTACGTGGGATGAATTCGCCGCACGGGACGCTTTGATGCGCCCGCCGCAGGTATGTCGCCGCTTTTGGAGCGAGAGGCATGGTTTCACCAAACAGGATCACTGGGGTATATTTTAGCGTTTCGTTTATATAAACGCGCCCATGTTTTCGCTATGTGTGTCCGTCTGTGCCATCAATTAAATTATAATAGCAATTAAACGGTAAGAGATAGATGACCGGAATTTGCATCTATGATGCCATTTATTACGCTGCCAAAGTAATGATTTCGAGAAATTGGTTGGCGGCAGGGGGTGCCATCAAAATTTTCAAATTAAGATTATGAGGAAATTGTTATAGATATAAAATTAAAATTCTTCACCAGTTGTGTGATCTCTAATGTCTTCTATAACACTGCAGAAGAAAGTTTTTTGAAAATTTGTTGGGTGGCAGGGGGTGCCATCAAAACCTTCCAAATTAAGATTTCGAGCAAATGGCAATAGATAGAAAGTTACAATTTTTAAATTAATAAATGAATACATTACATCGTCATATAATTATTATTCTAAATTTATAAATAATTTTAAGTTTACAGTTATAAATGAACCTCAATAAACAAAAAGAGCTTTTTCATATTGCGTCAGCAAATGAAGCTCCAATTAAAAAAATGTCTTTCAGGAAAGAAGAATGCCGTATCACAATGCTAAGCAACCGTTACGATGAACACTAATCTCGATGATTTCCACGTTGTCATTATATTAATGTTAACTTTGCTCGACGTTCATAGTCTTTAATCTTGTTTAAATAACATCCCACTTGGGCGATTAGTGTTGTATCCATCAACTACGCACCAGATATAAAGGAAAATTACGGCAGCGGGATAGAGGCGTTAAGAAGTCCCTAATTTCAATATAAGATTATTCAGATAGGAGCGAATTGAAAAATATGTCTCTGTATGTCACTGTTATAATTGTTACGTTGTTATATATATATATATATATATATATATATATATATATATATATATATATATATATATATATTATTTTTTTCTTTTTTCCTTATTTTGTTGTTATCCTTGTTATTTCATCCACTGTAATAGGCCCTGTTTGGCTGTTTTTGGATAACTTTTAAATAAATATAGGTACATTAAAAGGGTTGAAAAAACCAGTTGCAAACTTCGACAACAAAAAATCCATCAGGGATGATCACCGATAGCATTCCTCTTTCAGAATCAGTGATGTTTCACCAATAGAAGTTTCTAAAAGAAGAACTACTATCGGTGAAACACCACTGATGACGGCTGCTTTTCAACCGATATGTGCATCTTATTTTTCTATCCGTTTTTTAATGGCTAAGTGGAAAAAACTTGTTTTCTTTCAAATTGATTTAACCCAATCGTCGAGCTCTATAACTCTTCTTGAATAATTAGCTAATAGGGCACAAACACATACGGCAAACACGCAAGGTTAACATCAATGACAAAAAGAAGAGCAATGTTAAAAAGGACAGTTGGATGATTTTTTCGATGCGAGAGTTGCAGGGATTAAAAGGAATGGATTTAAAATTCAATGCGAGTAAAAATAAACTCTATTCCTTTTGGGCTTAATATATATGCAGTGTTACGGGTTCGTATCCCATTCGGAGAAACGGGAACGCGCCTCGACTTGAAACCCGCACGCTTTGGAGGGAATCCAAAATCAACGGGACAATCCGCGCGGAATTTGGAAACGGATGGCGAAAGAATAGTGTTTCTGGAATGATTTTGAAAGGATTCCTCGGATTGCATGTGCATCGATGACGGTACCAGTAATACTAATCCGAACGGGAACTTCGAGGTTTTAACAAAAAACAATTTAATAATAGGTGTATATAGAACAAAAGCTCGTTTCAGCTATAGAACACCCGTTCTCGGTTAGGATTCACCGATAGTTTTGTTAACAAGCTTAGCTGTATCACCACAGAGGAAGGCTACTCTGCATCCTAAATGCTCATCTTGTCTTCTCAGCTAAATAGTAATTATTGGAGCCACCAAATACCTACAGTAATTCCACGCTATACGTCGCTTCACTATACGTCGCTTTGCTATACGTCGCTTTGCTATACGTCGCTTTGCTATACGTTTCTTCGTTAGACGTCGTTTCGCGTTTACGAATTTAGGAACGTTTTTCTCGCTATAAGATGCGTCGTTTTGCATACATGTCATTTGCGAAGAGCCAGCGACGAAATTTAAGAAATTCCAATTTCAATAAATGAAATGTCACTGTAATTTTAAATCCTTTCAGTCCTGTTTTTCATCTCATGTTTATCATAATTTATGTAATTTCATTTCATTTTACCACCCCGAATGGAGTCGCAAAATTTATCCGTTCACTGCCGAAACGCCCTGTAAGTGGTCGCAGTATTACGAGTATCATGCAGCAGTTTCAACTTGAAAATCGTCCCAGGTGATTGTTTTTATATGCATTAATTTTATTTCATTTTGTTCGCTTATTTTTAACATATTATATCTTATGCACTGTCTTATCATGTATTGTTTGAGGCACAAATTGTACAAATGTGTCCCAAATGTCAGCAATAAACGAAACCCCAACCCGCAACCAACCAGGAACTCATCTGTATATTAATCGGATCCAAACCATATTGAATTCTCGATAATTATTTCTTTAAGCCTAGAGTGGTTGGAAAAAGAGGGAAAAAATCGACTCCGTTAAAACGCGAGTATTTGAACTTCAAAATGGCCGAAAGTGAATAATCATGAAAATAATCATATGAAATAAAAGATCGATGAATTACCTTCGAAAAATGCTATTCTAGATGGATCAAGTTTTGGTTAACTCAAACAATTTACGGCCGAAAGAGTTACCAACTCAGTGATAAATTTTTTTTAGCCAAAATCAGTACAATATATGGAAAAGAGCTTCACGGCATAATTAAAATGATAAATATCTCCAAATGCCGTACTAAAACATAAGTTAAAAATTCCCTCAAAGAGAAGAAAAGAGGGGGAAATTTTAAAAAAATTATAAATTTTTGTTAAATTTTTATTTTTTTTTAATTTCTGCCCCTCTTTTCTTCTCTAAGAGGGAGTTTTTAACTTAAGTTTTAAGTACGGCATTTGGAGATTTTTATCATTTTACCAAAATCAGTACGAGGAAGATTTTCCTCAAAAACGCAAAAAAAATCGGGATTAGCAATGACATGAACTTTGATATTGTATTTGAAATCAATTGTGAGAACTCTTCTTATATATTTTGAATGCATTTTAATCGAAAGGGAAGTAATGATGGCTTAATTTGAACGATAGGTTTGTTTACTGTATTGCCATTTCTAAGGCGTGGAAGAAATGCAAACGAACATACGACCGGTAATGTATTAATTAGCTTTTTGTTTTGTTTACCTTGGCTACGAAAGAACTTAGTAAGTAGCTTTTTTAATTCACACATTTTTTGTAATCACTATAAATGCACCGGCCATGCGTCAAATATCTTGCTTAATTATCGAAAAAAATTAATCATTATCATTGTCAATATAGTAATTGGCTTTAAACTGCACATTAAATTTGCAAACAAAAAGATATTTTCAATGTACGCGTGAAGTATCTTCCTATTTGAAATGTTGAGTTATCCATCATTACAATGCATTGGAGTCGTTTCTGACTTAAAGTTTTTACGCTGTGTTTATTTGTTTTAAATTTATGCGCATGAAACTTTTCACATACATTTTCAATCGGTTTTTGTCCTTCATGATTTTGTTTCATTGCAACCTCTTTATGAAATGTACAAAAATCAGAAAAAAATCGAATATAAACTTCAAATATGAGGGAGGAGAATGGAAGAGAGAAAAGGAGGGAGAATAGGAAGTGCCTTAAATTTAATCCACACATACCCGTCATTGAGATGGCATGTGGTTCCAGCGGAATATGTTTTACTAGTCCAAGTCTCCCCATTACGGCCTAAGTAGTCCATATTGCCCATTTTGTGAGCCTTAAATAATGACAATGAATTTTTTGAATGATTTTAGATCCCATTTTATTGTTAATTTCCTTATTTAAATTAAATTTTGACCTCATGTGCCTAAATCTTTGGTGGTACAATTTTACGATTTTGACATTTGTCAAATTAGAATCTTGACTTTTATTCTCTCATTTTTTAGTTATTTTTGCCTACCGACAATTTATTGTAACCATTTTTGAGCAGTCAAGCATTAGAATTTTGATACAAGTAATTGATAAATACTTCAGATTCTTGTTCTCTTATTTTTTTAACAATAACCCAATATATAACCCATATTGAGATCATATGTTCCTAATATGGCCTAACAGCAAGTTTTGCAAAAATGCTAACCAGTAATTCCATGTTGAAGCGTTATAGTTGTAACATGTCTAAGAGTACATTACGTTAGTTTTACTTTCAGCATTTGGGAAAGGTGCTTAAAAATTAATAAAGCTTAGCTAGGCCATATTGGGTAGCGTTACCTTAATAATAATAATGAGTCGATAGTAAAAAGACTGACTGCATTTGCCGTTATCAGTCTTATTTATAAATGACGAAATAAGCGTAAACAAAATGTAAATACATGTGACGTAAGCCTTTTCGTGGCAAGTAAAAACCTTTAAAAGTAAAATGACAAATTTCGACGATAACAATGGAGCTTATTCAAATAATTACTACAATTTCGCGAAGACGTTATTAGCATTCCGTAAAATTAAATTGTAGACTAACGAAGTAACATGTATAAGACGATAATCATTGACAAGAACAATACCATAACGTGAAATTCCGATGAGTCGAGATGGACATTTTTTTCTCGTTCGCACTCGTACACGTTAAGTCGAAGATCTACATTACTCGGAAGTTTAGATAAGTGGAACCTTTTTCTGTTCCCGGTTATGTCGGGAATTATCGAGCTTCGGCTAAGTGTATAGGTACGTACCAGTGGCGGACCCAAGGGGGGAGGGGCGAACCCATTGCCCTCCACTGGGTGAATTCTTAAATTCATTCCGCGCTACATTCCTTGTTTCTATAGCGAAGATTAAGTCTGTCTGGCAAGGGAAAGAAAGGTTTTGATGGGGTAGGGATTTTAAAAATGTATAATCGTCGGCAGAGGCGAAATCAAGAGGGGGAGGGGCAATTGGGGGCGATCGCCCCCCCCCCTCCCCCCTCCACTTGGGAAGTTTCTGGATCCGTCCCTGGCTCGCACTCCTATAAATTAAAGACTTTTCCTGTTCGTATAGATATGCGTTCAACCTTTTTGGTATTCCCTTAAACGAGGGGCGTGCAACCTGTGGCCCGCAGGCCCCAAAGGGAGTATTTTATACACCCCACGAAGGTGCGGATAATTTTGTTACATTAATCGAAGTCATAAAACCTTTCCTGGCGGAGTTTTGGTGATATAAAATGACTTTATTTGTATTTTTTAATAACTTCTGATTTGTTGCGCAAGTTCCAATGCAAACTCTCATCCTGCCCGCCTACTAGTAGGCAATTGCCTAATCACTCACATCTACGAATGCGGCCCACCAGCTAAAAAGGTTGCATATACCAAGCAGTCCTCGACTTATCGGGCTTAGACAGCTTGTTTACTTTTGTGTGTTTGTATGATAATGTTCGAGAAACATACTGTTCAAAATATATATCGCAATGGAAGGTAAGGAGAAAGTTAAAACAAGACTATCTACATTTCGCAACTTAAATGAGTTTAACGACAAAGACGAAAGCTTACAATTATTATCTATTTCAAAATCTTAAGGAAGCATTTAAAACATATTTTGACTACCGTCTTCATTTACAATAACTATTTCTAGGACACTCCAATTCGGAGACTATACGTAACACTTTTTATGAGAGGAAAAGAAAAAAAGGTCGCCAAACAATTCCCGCTTTTTGGGCACGAGCTTAATTGATAAGGGCGCTGGGATTACTTTTTATCTTCCCGAGAGAGAAAAAAACACAAGACCGGGGAAAAAACGATAGCGCGACATACATTTCCACGCCGTTTAAAATAGCAGCGAGCTTTAAAAAAGAATCGTCGTCCCTCACTTGTTTTTCGCAATCGCGGTAAAAAGAATCCGAGCGGGAAGAAGGAAATGAGCATGAGACGCGATATCTTCCGTCGGAACATTTTCAACAATGTATTACGCTCTCCCGAAACGAGCCTAAATGGACTTAACGAGAGGAGAAAATGTTCTCCAAAACGATTCAAGCCTAGCTCATCCTCGCGAGGACACTAGCTCACCCTCTCAGCCGCCCTCGCCCTCCCACTGTCACCTACCCTGCTGCCATCTAGCGGACACGGTCGCACACAAGCCCCGTCTGGAGGGGTCCTTAATCGCACCCTGTTACGAGAACGGAATTGCCACTTCCCCAAGCATGTTACCCGGAGAATAAAGCACCCCTACGGGAATAGTGCGGAGACCAAGGGATCCAGGGGTCCTTGTCGAGTCCGTTCGAAGAGTGGAAAATGACCGCGAGGGAAAAAATCCCCCGGTTCGAAGACCGCCCGGCCGTAATTGCCCACCGCCGAACCAATTAACGTGGACCTTTCGGAGGGAAGAGCGAAAACAAAAGACGTTGGGGGAGGCGAACTGTAATGAAAAGAGCCGACCAACTAACGAACAATCGGGGTCGATCGCGTCCCTCCTGGGAGCGAATAATACCACCTTAGTCAAGGCTCAACGGATAAAATGTCGTTTATATAGTTATAATAAAATAACCGGACAACGATTTTCCCATTACAACGAAAAGTTCTAAATTCGGTCTCACCGCATTTGCGCGAGAAAAAGACGCCTTCGCGACACATTCTTGCATTTTGACGACCTTAGCGAACGGAAGCCTTTTTTATTTTAAACCTCTTATCGCGAAGTTCCCGTTTCCGATTTTTTTCAAAACTTTTCCATAGTCGACCCATTACCCGGAGAATATGAAGATGTGGGACGCCGAGATAACAGCAACACCGAGCGGGTAGAAAAAAAAATAAGACGAAAAAAGAGAGGTACTTAAAAACTTCGTCGTGCCACCTAACCGCAAGTTCTCGGCCAAAAAAGAACAAAAACGAAGTTTCGCAAAACCAGAAAACTCTCTTCAGATTAAGGGCCGCTTCTCGCTTTTTCTTTTTCAGAAATCGAGAACCTCGCGCATGAAAATGAACCGCCCAACAAAACGAAAAGTATTGGAAAGACGTCGAAAAAGAATTATCAAAGTAGGTTATCGCAGAATTCTTTTCTATTAATACGGTTGAATTTTATTAACCACGCTAAAAGCGCGTATAGCGAACAAAAGGATGCATTTAAGTTGCAGGGAACTAGACGTACGACTTATTGCGATGAAATAGAACGACATTTCATTCGATTTAATTTTGCACGTGACTTTGTTTTCCCTAAGACATCATATAAATGGGCATATTTTTAGCTTAAAATACACGCGAAAGTGGATCAAACGATATGTCGATATATGATATAATGTCGATTCGCCATATACTGCTACCATATTTCATTTCATTCGATACAATACAACGCCATAGCTATGGTTGTATGAGACCCCGTCCATGAATTAATGATCCCCCTTCATGAAAAAAGAATAAAGATTTAATGCAAAAATAAAAATGAAATATTGCAATAAAACAAGTAGTTTTCTCATAAATTATTTTAATATAATAACTAAATATAAAATATTATACTTTTATGTATATATAGGGTGAATTCCTTTCTCAGAGGGAAATAAGATATAACAGAATTAAACCAGAAAAAATTTCTAATTAACCTATTTTCTTTTTATTTTTTGAATCGTTTCAAGACCGTTGTTTCTGAGTCAATAACTCGAATGATCCAGCAGTGAAAAGAAAAAACTAAAGGTAGGTGTAACAACATTAGCGTGGGGACACTAGAAAACGTAATCGACAGTTAACAACGGCGAGTAGAGATGTGTCATCGGCTGTACTGAATGAAATTTGAACAACTAATTGCTAATTTGATTTTATGGATTTTTAATTCATAATTAAAACTCTTTTCTTGTTTAATTCTGTTATATAAATTTCCATACTACAACGGACTTCTGTAACCCACTGCATACGCGCACAAGCAAAAACTTATCATGATCCTTGCAGTGACGGATCCAAGGGGGGAAGGAAGGTCCCTCCCCCACCTTGGAAGACCCTACTGCCATATAGGATCGTCGGAAGAGGTGGATTCAAGAGAGGGAGGGTAGGCAACTGGGCCCATCGCCCCCTCCTCGGGAAGTTTCTGGATCCACCCCTTCTTCTTTGTTGACCCAATCCGCCGGTTGACCCTTACACATCTTGTAGGATGTGTAGGCACGGCTACAACACCATCATTTACCTAACGTATCCAAATTTTCCTAAAATAATTAATAATTTAAAAAATCCTATATCGAAAGATTAATTCAAGTTATGAATAGCCCCATCAACTTCAAATCAAAGAATAAGAACACTCGACATATGGGGGAAATTACCTTTCATAAATAAAAAATTCGAGGACACTTGGGACAAGGAACCACAATCAACATGACAGGATTTCGCAGAAACACGGGCGATTCACCAGCTCACGCGCTCACTATCCGAGTACATCCGTTATATCTGCGTCGCAATGCGAACGACACGCCCTACACGAATTCAAACGACCGAAAACCGAAAAGGGAGGAAGTCTAAGGGATGAATTAACGAACCCATCCGCGTGGAGGTCACCGCCGCCGTTGTACGAGACCGGAAGTGCCCTTCCGACGAGCTTAAATAAAACTCGCGCCGTAAAAAGCACGTGAGGGAGGAGTCCAGCGGGCCTTCGAAGGGTTGGGCCCTCGTCAATTAATAGGGATCCCCCCTTCGGATACGCCCGAAAAGCAAACGCGGAGGGAAAGTTGGAAAGACTAACGGCACGCGTTTAGGACCAAAACGCTAACGAAAGGCCATTCGGTGGAGGACCATTAAAAGAAAAACTGAACGCGATCAAACATTTACAAAACAAATCCTAAGTTACATCCATTGTTTCCTCCGTGACACAAAAGAACATTAACACTAGTCTGGCCGGACGTAAAATTTCAGCGCCATGCATTTTCGCAAGTGGATTCAAATGCTACCACTACATTAATTTTAACGGTATAAATTTCTATGATAAGTTCGCCGTGAATTGTTTATGATGACGAAAAAGTTGAAGTAGGGTAGGAATGTCAAACTCGAAGAGGGGAGTATAAAAGCAATGGAATGGAAGTAATGGAAGGGCCGCGTTAGGATAAGTTGTTGTTTAATGAGGGCCATAGTTGGAAAAAATACACTTTTCTAGAAAGTTGAATGTGTTTTGCAAAAAACGATAATTAAGAAACCGCGTTCTACTTTACCTCAATAACTACGAAAAAATCTTGTGTGTGTGTGTGTGTGTGTGTGTGTATAAATATATATATATATATATATATATATATATATATATATTACGGTAAAGGTACGTAATTGGGAAATGTGTACATTTACCACTAAGCTCGGTAAATACGTATTATCCGTACATTTCCCGGTAAATGTGCACTTTTACCGATGTGCCTTGGTAAATTTGGAAATAAGTATGAATTAGAAATGCTAAACTTTAATAATTACGTTAATTTATAATAAAAATTATCGAGGGTTCGGCTCCACTGGTATATATTAAGATGAACGCTTACCAACCCGAGGGGGGGGGGAACACAGTGAACGTGAGGAGGAACCAAAAACACTTCGACTAACCTACCCAACCCGGTGGGGTCGAGTAAAATTTGCCTTCATGTTCAAATTTAGTTGTGCACATTTACCACGAAATTTACACATTTACCGGACAGCGCACATTTACCGTACTTCTAAACTGAAACAGATGTTCGCGACGCCGCCAAGTTGTGGCCTGTGCTGCGACGCTTATCCACATTTACCAGCGTCTCTAGGTAAATGTGTACATTTCCCCAATCCAGTCGGTAAAAGTATGTTATACTTACATTTACCGAACTTGGTGGTAAATGTGTACATTAAATGTACACGCACATTTACCGTGACACACACACACAAATCCAGAAATTGGGCAGATCTAGATATGCCCAAATGGGAAGGCAAATCCCGAAGTAGAGTTAAATTTCGGGATTTGCCCAGGTATATCGTGAAACGCCCACGTGTTTGGGCAGATCCAGGTATGCCCGGGCAAATCTCAAAGTCTATAGTAGATTCGGGTATAGGACAGTTCGGCGCGACAACTTTTAAATTAAAACGCACAAAAAAGGTTAAACATAAAGGTACTCCCCGTGCCACTTAACCCAACGCGGGGGAGAAAAATGGAAGGAAATCGCAAATTGCCCGGGCAAATCCCGAAAAAATGCCTTTTCTAAAAATATTTCGGGATTTGCCCAAAATACCGGGACATATCTAGATTTTCCCGAGCAAATCTAAATGTGTCCATATTTCGGGATTTGCCCATAACATATATACTCAAATTAAAATAATTAATAATAGGAAAATAAATGCAATCCTGTATATTATGTATTATTTTATTTCGGTAGGGTGTTAGGAAAACTGCAGCGTGTTTTTAACTGGAAACATTCTCTATCGCACGAATATTTTGCCTCGTACGACATTCGAGTAATAAAAGGGCATATCTGCGCAGGAATGCATATTTTAACTTATTTAAAAATGTGGGATGAGATTGAATAATAGTGTCATATAATTCAATCACGGCTGCCAAATGACAGGAAATGGAATTTGAAATTTCGAGTCTTCAATCCTATTATAGAACTTCATTAAATTCGGTATTTCGAAATTTGAAAAAAAATGGAATGATTTACTGCCGGATTTGAATAACGTAACACTATCAGGTTTGCCACCTTGGCGAAAACAAAATGCAAATTTCCACCGAAGAATCTACACACAGAGAAACGCCCCTAATTTGTTTCGCGTTCCTGCGTGGGTTACCCATACTCTTTTTGCCATAAAAACGAAGATGGCTCGTATAAACCAATTGCGTCGGCACGGGTGCTGATAAAATAGCTCGTTCGCTTTATGGACGCGGAGAACTTTTAACAGCTTATTCAGAAAGCTGCATTGAAGAGCGTGCAGTAAAGGGGAAAACAGCGTAAAGGCGTAATAGATGTCATAAATGAGCTGCCTTGAATAGGAGATTAGCGTTTGGATGACGCGTTTTAAAAAAATTTCCATGGGATAGCGTGACGAGAGCAAAATGTATTTTGTGGGAGGTAAGGAATGCCGGGAATACGTCACAGCAGTAAAAATACAGGAAAAACATTTTTGTTCCGGATGTTCCGAACACTGCTGTAAGTTCTCCGCGAAATCCGTCGCAAAAAATAAGAAGGAAAGAGAAGACCGGTATCACGTACGCTGCGAGATATACAGGGTGTTTCAGGAGGAATCTGCAATACTGTAGGAGCGTTTTCTAAGGCCCAAAATAAGAAAAATTTTCATATAAACATGGTTCCGGAAATGCCTCGTTTGGCCGCTAGGGGCGCTCAAAGTTTTGTAAAAATCTAATAACTCTTTGGGCTAATCAACAAGACTGAAACTCGCTTTTCACAAGAAATTAAATACTTCTATATTTAAGGATAAATTAGTAATACAAAGTTACATTAATTGCTCAAAATGTCCACCAGCAACCTCGATAAACATTTCAGCACGACGAAGTAGAGATGTGGTTGCATCCTCCGACATCTGTTGGTTGTTTAGAATCTGACCTGCAGCATCGGTGATTCGTTGCAGAAGTGCATCTGGATTTCCGGATTTTCGCGCATCTTCATGCGCCCCCACAGAAAATATTCCAGCGGATTTAAATCCAGAGATCGTGCTGGCCAGGAGTGTGGGCCTCCGCAGCCTATCCAATGATTGGGATACACACAATTGAGATAGTCTGTCACACGATGATGAAAATGAGCTGGAGCTCCATCGTGCTGCAGATACATCTGGGCTCGTGATGATAATGGAACATCGTCTAAAAGGAGTGACAACTGATGTTCCAGAAACTGAACGTAAGTACTCCTAGTGAGACGACCATTGAAGACATGAGGTCCGATCATCTGGTTGCCAATGATGCCACACCAGACATTTAATGAAAAACGATGTTGGTTAGTCTCAACTGTTTCATGAGGCTTATCCTCAGCCCATACATGTGTGTTCCTGGTATTATTCACCCCATCACGAGTGAATGTTGCTTCGTCGGTGAACAAAATGTGTGAGCAAAGTTCACTGTTTGCAATTAGCCATTGACAAAAATTTAATCGCGCACCATAATCTCCTTCTTGAAGATGCTGAACAGGTTGAGGATGGTAAGGATAGAAACTCTCAGAACGTAACGTTCTCTATACTGTTACGTGGGGGATTGCTAGGCATGCAGATAACCTCCGAGTACTCATTGACGGGCTACGTTATAACGCAGGAATAACGACTTCTTGAGTAGCCTGCCTGCATTCTGATTTCATTACGAATGATCCAGTCTCTCGTAGCTGTCTGTGTGTATCTGTAAACACTTATCGATTTGGAATCCTGCGGTTAGGGAACCGCCGTTGATATTCGTGAAAGGCAGCTGCTACATTGTCGTCCACAATAACTGTAAATAAAATGTATGTTCGCATATTTCTCCTTTGTGAACTGAAATGGCATTGTTTTCATTGCAAAAACACAAGAAATGTGCACACAAATGTTGGTAAATAACACAATGTTAAATGTAACGTTAAAACTGAGAGTAAATAACACTGATGTAAACATGGAAACGTTAATTAATAATGACAAGAACGACAACACATGTCTACCAGTGCTACCACACTCGTTCATGTTTACAAAACTTTGAGCGCCCCTAGCGACCAAACGAGACATTTTCGGACCCATGTTTATATGAAATTTTTTTCTTATTTTGGGCCGTAGAAAACGCTCCTACAGCATTGCAGATTCCTCCTGCAACACCCTGTATAATTATCCAGCATCTACCAAATAAAATCGGATCACCCTCACTTCGAATTATCGAAATTCATTATGAGAGCACATGGATTCGGAATGCGTAAAATATCATTTTGAATCAACAAGGTTCGACTGCATTTTTAAGACGGTTAGTGATTACTTAAAACTCCTTAGCAACGGCTTGAATTATACGAAATTAATTCAAGTTTACGAAAAACAAATCGCACGACCTTTTCCGCCTCATTGCCGAAGCTTGATTTCAGCATAATATGCAAGAACTTGGTGGAAAAAATCACCTCGAATCTTTTCGGTAAACCGCCCAGGGTTTGCGATCCTTCTCTTTCTAACGGAAATCGAGAGATTTAAGGTCCGTTGCAATGGAATTTGGAAAACTAGACGAGATAGAGACGGTACAAAATACAGCTACAGCACACGAAACGAAAGAAATCCGGCGAGACAATACGGATATTGTACATTTCTTCTTCACACTACGACCAATGCGAGTCTTGCGTCGTTGAAATTCCGTATGAACTGTCGTTTGGTTCAAGTTACGACTTTTGGGCGAATCCTAACTGCCCAAGAAAAATCATCCGCGCTGAAATGTGCGCCAAAGGTAGAAAACCCATATCAAATAAGAGGATCCAAACGGAACTTATGATGCCTACTTTCTACACAATTATTTTAAATTAACTGTGGTGCATCAATTAATAAATTAATAAATAAAATACTAAAAATACCTTCGAACGGAATATTAAATTGATCACGCGTATTTTCGCGCCAAAGATAACACTTGTACGTATTAGAATATACCGAATCTGAGTCCAACAATAGTTGTTACTATGGCAACACTCTCGTAATGAGTGATAAAAACGAAATTCTAAGAAACAGAATCGATAAGCAACATTCTTCGATAAAAATTAGAACCTTCATTCCTTTCCTCAGAGAATAGTACAAAACTCGCTCCGATATTACAATTCTAAGATATTTTAATGTGCAAGAGAAAAATACCCTGCACGATGGATTTCAGATTTCCCATGTAAATCGAATGGGAAGGATAGTTCCTGGAATCGAACCAGGGACTCCAATCTTCGCAACAAAAACTAGCCTCGGGAGCTCGGCCACAGTAGCAAGATATTTCCACCAAATGTCATGAAAATCGGTCCATTGGCTCAAAAGTTAAATAATGGGACAGACAGACAACGAAGAAACTATACTAAAAGCCTATTTCCATTCTGGAAAGTAGACTAAAAATCGGCATAAAACCAAATGAAACTTCAACGTCGAGATTGTACCAAGGGTCCCCTACTTCCCCTTTAAAAAAGTCACACGCCATTAAAAACCGGCAGCATCACCTTTTTCTTTCTCCCGAAAGATCTCCTCCGTCTCTTTTCTATCTCTGCTTCACGTTCCGGAGACCATGCCCCCCCCCCTTTTCCACCCTACCCTCTAATCCCCCTCTCTCCCTCCCGCTCTCTCTCTCTCAAGGGAGGAGTGGCAGCAAAACTTGTGCCAAAAGACTTTGAGACGCCGACGAAGTCCATTGACGTCACTGGGGCTGAGGCGAGACCGTGATGGAAAGGGAGGGGTCTGCGAGGGGGAGCAGGGAGATGGAAAGGGGGGGAGATGGGAGCATTAGGAGGAAAAGTGGGGGGGGGAGGAGGTTGAAGAACTCGTCGTCCCGGCAACCGAAATATGCGGACGCGCCTGGATTGCTTCCTTTCCTACGCCTCCTCGCAGGTTGACACCATCGCTGGTCGCTCATCCGCAGATACCGGTAGACCATCATCCCGGCGCACGCAGTCTTCGACCCCCGATTCATTCTACCCTCTCTCACTCGCGTCTCGATTTAATCTCTCACGCGCTTCGCATAATTCCTCCTCCGCTTCGTTCCGACGAACCGCAGGGGAGATGACAGGTGCCAAAAGGGTTTCGCGAATAATCGCAGACTGGAAAAGCACCGAGTGAGGAGAGAGGCAAAAATGGCCGGTGCCTTAGGTCGTTTTTGTCTCGGCAACAAGCACAGGATCGGTAATTCACACCTTACTACACCTTATATGTACATATATACGCACGACCGCACGCATCGGTAGCATGCTGCGTGGATTTATCTCTTTGAGCAATAAGTAGAGGATTAATGCAGAAATAACTTTTGAGCATCATAATAAAACACGCAGCCTTATTATTATTATTAATTGGATATCGTCATAATAATACAAAATACTATTTTGCTTTAGGAAGCACAAAAGAAGATTTAAAAAAATGTTAATTTTAGTGTTTCTTTGCTGGTCCCCTGAGTCGGGTGGGCTCTTATGCAGCGCGTAAGCGCAGCTACGCTCCTGATTATGTATTTATCTATTTATTCATATACACACACGCCTTATCATCTAGATACTAGGTGCACAAACACGCACACACGCTTACTTGAAAGGGTTCTAAAACGCCGTTCAAGAGTTCCCTACTACTTGGTTTGAAAACTAAGGTTTTCATACAAGATTTTACGGTGACTGTAAACTTACAGATATTTTTGCTTGTCGGATCTTTAAATGCATAGTCACACGGCAAAAGGAAATGAGATGTGGAACTGCAACGAGAACATTTTTAAATCAGCGGTTCAAATTGTGTAAATGTGTCTAATGTTAGGTCGCTTCGATATAAACAAAATTGCTAAAGAATCCGCTTCGGAAAAATAATACTTTGCGTTAATTAAATTTATAGGAGCCGAAATGTCAAACGCATAACGAAAAGGCAACCTCAAGGACAGTATTCTCGTTCACAATCGCTTTTCAAGAGAGCGGAGTCGTTCTTACAGTAAAATTCGACATTAATATATGAGAAATTGGCCATGCAATTTTCAATCTAACATTTTTACCGTCGTCCTCCTATCAACGTCCAATGCACTCGAGACAAACTTTTTTTCGCCAAAAAATAATTAACGAGCTCAAAGCAAAACACGAAGGTAGGAGAAGGTGCGAGAGTTGTAGGGACACATCGGCGCGATCCTACTGGATACGGGTAGCAGTCATGTTTAGCCCTCGCGGTGCTGAGAAAGAATTCCGCATCGGAGAAGAAATTTACGTATGTGATGCGGAGGAAAAGACAAAAAACGTACGCACGTTATAGGCTAGGGTATGCATATATATACACACACATCTACATACATACACACAGGCCTGTATAAATTTGTACAACATCTAGGAGCCACTTCAAAAATTCAGACGCCAGAGTAGATTTCAATGCGATGCGCTTTAGATCCACGGTTTTTTTATTCTTTATACATTACATATACACCCTGAGTAAGACGTAAAAATATTACTTATTCTGTGAATCGATAAAATATAACAGTAAAATATGATCGTTACTATGCAACTTTTAGTCGCCAAAGGCGGCCGGGCACCAGGGTATTTCCAGCTATGTAAATACAGGATCTGTCAATAAAAAAGGAGATCCTATACTATATGCAATAATAAATATAACGATAGAACGACTCTAATTAAATTTGTACACGTTAAAATATTTTAAACAATCATTCTTAAGTGCAAATTTGAAATCTATAGCTGCACTCATTTAAGAATACAGTGAAAATAATAAACTGGAGAAACAATTTATGTTAACAAAGCGATTATATTTAATTAGAAATTAAGACAATGTTATCATCAGATTCATAAATCCGCATAAAAGGTAATTTATTACCTGTTTTACCACATATTTCAACACGATGAATTTCAATTAGAATAGTTTTACAGCTATAGATTTTATAGCATACAATATACAGCCTCCTTTTTTATCGGCAGACCCTACATATATTTATCTATAGGGCAGAAATCGAGCACCAGTAACACACATTTGAAGATACTGCTCGGATACCAACCTTTACTTTCTCGATTAGATTTATTTCTTAAGACTTTCGACGCTGACGCGAGATTTATTTATTTTTTCGAGTTTGAACATCGGGAACAGACGACTTGGAAAGCGAATCGAGTAAAAAGAACCCATAGCGTATGCATAAGAAAGACGGGTAGGCCAACTCCGTGCGTAAACGTTTTCTCGGCAGCGTTATCGAAAAGAATCCGGGAACAAAAGGGGAGGAAGAAGCCTTAAAAAAAGGATGTGGAAAATCCATCCCCTTTGTTTACAAGTGCGACGTGCGCTGGCGTATCGAGGCAGTTTATTGGTACAAGCGGGAGAAGAAAGATTAGGCCATAAATATTACGAAGGCACTGACTCAGGGAGCGCACTATCGAACGAAAATGCTTTTATTAGGCCGATTCATACTATGCGTAACTTCTCCGTTTCGACACGTCATTTTTCATCAATGTTCACATTGTACATACGTTGAGGTTTCGACACGGACCGTCACCTTTTCAGTTATAATATTAAATGAAATTAATATAGATGCTGTATACAAAGACGTTTCATTTGATTATCGCTAAGTACAATATTAAATTTCGATTTTAATCCAATTAAAGTTGCAATACAATCAAGTTCATTGAAACTGAAAAAGGACATTATGATTTAACTCGAGAACCGAAAGTACGATTATTTAACGTAAATAAGAGGCACGTAGCGCGGGGTAATGACTGGAAAATGTAAATGACAATGATGAGTGATTGATGTAATAATGAAATTAATTACCTACTTATTTTCATTATTAAATTCGGTAATTTATTTAACACTGCAATGCAATAAATCGACATACTTTGAAGGGTTTTAATGTTTTGTCTAGTAAAGTTGCTATTTGGATTTTACTTCCTGCTACTATCGATTAGTTTCGTAAATTAAATTGAATTTTTGAAATAAATCTTGGTAGTAACCTGGTTGCGGGGTGTCCACACTATCAGAAACAGGATTCGGCGGACACGTTACATATGGTGTGAATCGGCCTTTTCCTACCTAATTCGGGATAAATCATGCGGAATGGGACGATTCAGCGCTGCCGTGTCATCGCAGGGACGATTCAGCGCAGGCCGTTTCATTATAAGTAGATAAATTATTATTCTATTTATTTACAGATACAGTTACATTTAAACGTGCTATCTTAAATTAGAAATAAATACTTTTATTGCTTTAGATGAAATTATTTGAATAATACTCTAACTCGCCCCCTCCCCGGGTTGGGTAAGTTAGTTCAAGTGTTTTGGTTTCTTCCCACGCTCACTGTCCCGCTCCCCCGTTAAGTATTTTCCGAGTAAAATTAATTCAAACGAATAATTTTTAACTGTAGCAATGGGAAATATTGATTAACACATTATTCAAATAATTGTACATAAAACAATAAAAGAGCATTTATTTTGGAATTAAGATAGCACGGTACGTTACGTATAAATTCCGCCCTATAAATGTAACAGTATCTATAAATAAATAGAATAATAATTTATCTACTTATGATGAAGCGGCCTGCGCTGAATCGTCCCTGCGATGAAACGGCGGCGATGAAACGTACCAGACCCGAATCATGCGTAGATGGTCGTTCACTTTCTCATACAAGAAGTATGGAGAGAGAGCCTTGAAAGTATTCCTCCTGTCAGCAGCCGTCCGTGCGCGGTTCTTCGGAATAAAAATAAACTTCAACGGAATCTAAAGAAAACTCGTGTTTATATAGGGTATCGACCGGAACAGAAGCCATGTTGAAATGAACAATATCCCGCCAAAACGGAGTGTAGTTTATTATAGTCGATTTTCACAAAATTTCCATTAGCTAAAAACTGACAGCTTGGATTTCGATTCAAATTCATCCAGTTATGGACCTTTACGTCATTAACACAATTAAAAAAACTCTTTAATTCTAAAAAATAAGCATATACAGCAAAAATTCCCCGAACGCGGATTCGATTTTGCGCGGTACCCTACATGCGAAGAACTTTTCCGAACGAGATGGCCTTATTCGCCATTGAATGGTAAATTGTAAAAAATTCCAAAGTTGCAACTCGTAGTGATTGACTTCAATTTGCGTTCAGATACCGAGTTATAGTGGCGTCGGTTCATTTTTATCCGCAAAAGAATATTATTGTAATAAGTTTGAGACGATGGCGAGTGTAGTTCAGCTATAGGCGCCGAACAAAGAAGTCGTTGAACACTCGTAACCTAATACATAAAAACCATATCAAAATAAAAAGTATAAAAATGAATCGACGCATTTATAAAAATAGTATTATGTAATCTCAATGCTTTTATACCGCTCACCAATGTATATTACTAGAATATATTTAAGCCACAGTCGTGCTAACCTTTAATTAATCGCGTGGGGTCAATATGACAAGTGAACCTTTGACTGCATTTGAACGACATTGAAGTTGATCAATAAGACTGATCCTCCGATGTAGCTGATCGACATTTTTGATAAGCTGTTTAAATGTATACATTATTTATCTCTTAAGATTTAAAAAATCAATTTAAATAATAAATGAGGATACGTGATATTGTAAATAGCAATAGATGCCATGATAATAATGCTATCATGATAATAATGCTATGTGGCACGTTCCATGTGATCGTCGGGAGTTTCTCCAAGATTTTCAAATCAGGATTATACATTATTGAGACGATTATTTTCATGTTTTCTTTTTAGGGGGGACCCGCGTAATCTACTTAGGCGTAACAATGCTTTTGTTTTATGGATACTAGTGTAACATTACTGTATGAACAAGAAGCGTAGGGATATGAGAAAGTTTGCGCATCGCATGTTTTTTCTATTTTTAGCTAAAAAATCGTTTACGTATTGGGTTAGTCTGTTCGGGCAATATCTCTAAAATCCTGCAACTTGGAGAAACCAAATCTTCAGGGCAGACTGGCCTGAATAAGAGTAGGACATGGTATAGATTTGGTGAATCTAGGTCCAGCTGCTGGGGAGTAATCGAAAAAAAAATCGCTAACACGTATTGCTTCTATAAATGTAGGCAACTGGGAATACAGCGCATCTGCAATTCTTTACTCCAATAGAAAGACAGCACTCAGTGTAATCGCCTTATGTAATTAGCTCTGACATTCTTCTCTCACTTGTTTTCATCAGACTGGTTCTGAATTAATCGTAAGTAGATGGTCTCGTTTCGATCTCATCATCAAAGCACTATATTTTGTGTTTTTCCTTTTACGAGTCTTTCATTTCTTTCTTCTTGTTTGTAATTGGCAATGGGTGAGATGGAAGTCTCAACTCGCCCCAATAAATACGTTTATCTATCTATCTATCTATGGATCGCAATTGTCACTTTTCTCGAGAAGAACAAGGAAACGCACGCTCGAAAAGGGAAACTGATGGATGATGGAAAACCCTCATTCCGCCTCGGATTAATTCACGATGCCGCGACGAAAAAATAAAACCTCTGACGCCGACACGTTAGATGCGCAGAATTAGCGCACAATAAGATTCTTCCAACCTTGGCGGCTCTCTCTCGCTCACATCCCCGACTAACATAAGAGTAGGCATTCGCGAGTTCCGGATAATGACAGCGCCGCTCGAAGCTAATTCGTTCTCCATATTCGAATGAGAGTACAAACAACAGGAATGAAGCTTATTATAGCCGCGTTTGCGACACACGGCGCGGAAAGGGAAGAGAAACCGAGGAAAACCGGCAACACGGCAAAATACAATCGTGGAAGTCTAACTTGAGCTCTGGCAACCAATAAAAATTAAGAGGGAGGGAGTTCTTAAAAAAGGGGGCTCAATCCAAACATCGAACGGCAACGTTGCCACGTTGCGCACAACCGCTGTCACTGCCTATGCCTTCGGCCCCTTCTTGAGCGTGATTCGGCAACGTCACCCCTTCCTCAGAATATCTCGGAGATCAAGTTGGTCTTACTACTATACCCTACCCTGAAGGGACTTTTGAGTACCAGTTCTTCAAATGGTTATGGCTTAGATCTTCTCATAAATTTTATATAAAACTGAAGATGTATTTGAGGTGACATCTTTAAAATAAGTTGTAAATATGTGTTAATTGAATTAAATGCGCAAATTTTCAGTCAAAAGTGATGTCACTACATAGAGGGCCTTTTTAAATCTCTCCATGTGTTTTCCAACCGGGGTAGCGTAGTGTCCTAGAGTTGCAGCTGACTGTCAGGACTCGCGAAAAACGTATTTGAAAAAATAAATAAATGTGGACAGGTCATCGGGGCAAAAATCTTTTCACCGATTAACGGGTAATGGTGTAGTACCTAAAAACGAACCCATCCAAACGCTGTGATACCGGTATTTATGAACACACCGCCCGATTTCAAGGCGGAGGTGCCGCGAAATTCTGTTTATTTCCGAAAGTGTGCCGCAGCTACAAAAATGTTGGCAATCACTTCTCTATATAAAACATACAGCAAGGAGAAGAAAGCGTAAAAATAAAACAATTTACAAACACATTAATATAGGAGACAAAAGGTACCAATCGCGACTATTTGCGAGTGTGAATTAGAGTCCAATAAATTATTGACGCGTCGATACGAAACTATTTACTCGTTAAGGCATTTGAGACAACTAAATTAAGCGCAGTAAATCAAAGGAGAAGCGGGAATAAATGAAACGACACATGACGAAATTCCGGAAGCCACAACCATTTACGTCCGAGAATTGATCCGGTTAAGACGTTGATTTAATTCAAGGTAATTTTTCTTATGGATACTTTGGGGCATTGGTAAGTTTATCGATCATTAAAATAACTTACCGCGAGTGCTACATAACCGAGGAAATAGCCTGCAACAATCAATTAGTGCTGCATAATTAATACTACACATTCCCAATCAATTAACCAAAATAGACTAAAATTAAACAAACATTGGTTCTGAGATTATTCATTGCCGATTTAAAAATAACACTAAGGAAACTTTGAAGATAATACCGCATTTATTCAAGTATCACGTGCCCCCGAATAAGAGGGGCATCCCATTTTTTTGAAACAAGTATTTAAAAAAAAATAAAAAATCGAATGTATCCAACTGAAGTTGTTACAATTATAATATTGTTTACAAATAAACGCATTGAAATGCACTACTTGGCTACTACACTTGGGCAGTTGTTTCCTGGTTTCGGTAAACAATAATAACAGTACGAAGTTTCGAAGTGTGCTGGGATTTGGTCTGCGTTTGCGATTTGTGAGAGGTACAAACTTTGCTTCAGAAATAACATACTTCTGAGAAGCCAACAATTTTTCTTAGTAGGCATCGGGAATCCGCTGTGCGATCTACTGGTGAGGTGGCATCTTAAATCTCGAGACGCGTAGGAATTTTTGCCACTCAAAAACAAAGCCTCGAATATGACGGGCACCGGGTTTTTCGATGTGAAAATGTCAGAAAAAAGCGCGAGCGGTACACGAATAAATACGGTACATGTAAAGTTATTATTAAGTCGAAAGAATGTTTAGAAAAAATTATAATCATTGTAAACCGGAATGCGATAGACAGTAAAATAGTAATTAATGGTTTAATTCGAAGATAACAAGCAAGCCTTAACCGCCAATTGAATTTTATAAATGAAAATGAAAAGTTAATATTATATGGATACCTTTTACACTAACACAAAATACAGAAAAAAAAACAAGAATAAAAATTTATGGACGCAGCATACGCACAAACACAACTGAACTCTGATAACTGCAACCTGTAGGGCAGTGGTTCTCGACCTTTTATTGTCTGTGTCACCACTTTGTTTCATATTTTCAAATCATCCTGAAGATAAATTGGGCTCCCCGTACCATATAAAGACAAAAATGCATTCATTTAAAGAAGCGCGAGTGCGTATTCTCATGGTTTAATGCATTTTTCTAAGTAAAAATGTGGTACACAGCGAATTTATCAAGTATTCTAGTCACGCCTTAATAACACTAGCGTCACCCCGGCTGAGAATCACTGCTGTAGGGAACCAAAAATCTACGGGAGAGATTCAGAATACAACATTTAATATTGCTTACGACAGATTTTGAAATTCTTCAATTGTTTTTTTAAGACAATTTCTAATTTTTTGTTATCTACTGAAATATAGTCGAAATTTCTCATTTCACGTTTAATTACATTCATCGATTTAAACAAATCATTATCCCTAACATTCGGTCGTAAAAACATACAGATCCTTTAAAATAATCTTTCGCTTAAGTTTTGGAAAGGCTGCAATACCGATTCTAGTTACTCCCGCAAGCCTGGAAACGTAGAAGAAGAAAGTCAGTAATATTATTCAAGGGGATATTTTTTCGTAAGGTTCAAGTAGCACGACTGCGGTAAAGACCCACTCCAGATACACATGCGCGTTCTTCTCGTTCCTAGGAACCTCATTTATATTCAGAGACTGACCAATTTGCAAGGGTGCGAATTTGCCGAACAATCACTTAAAGCGACGGGGAAGTCATGAATATAAAGGATCCATTTACTAGCTGGAATGTCTGAATCCGCGATAATACATATAAGAGACATTGAGAAGAAAGGAAAATGGATGGCACCGCGTTGGTACCTACGACCAAAAGAAGTAATTCCAAGCAGTGGCGGATTTACGCCTCCTGGGGTCCCTGGCGCTAAATATTTTGGGGCCCCTTGCGTTAAATATTTTGGGGCCCCTGGCGTTAAACATTTGGGGGCTCCTGGCGCTAAGTAGTCGGTGGCCCTGCAATCTAAATATATAGTGAAACCGCTCCTAATGGCTATCCTCCTTTCTGACACCTCTTAACTATCGTTTTTCTTTGGAATCATAGAGAGGTTCCGCTGATTTTTAAATTGGGACATTTAATACTTCTGAGATTATATACACGAACATTTTTTTGGGGCCCATTCCTTCACGTGATCCCTTAATTCACGGGGCCCCTTACTTCACGGGGTCCCTGGCGCGCGCCATGTACGATCCCCCTTTAAATCCGCCACTGATTCCAAGAATGACTAATCTATCGTTTCTTCTTCGCGGCCAACATTACATTTTCAGAAGGAAGTCCCGCAAGAAATTTTTTAAAAGGGAATTTGAGCCACGGGGAGGGAGGAAAGGAAAGAAAACATCGCTAACTACCCGTAATTTATGGTTTTCTTTCTTCGTTTTAACTAATTCCAAAAAATGATAATGGTAGAAGAGTGGATACTGTCTATAAAAAGGAGCATGAACATCGAGAAAAATCCGAACACCACATCATAACCGATACTTTTAGGGAGGTTGTGCTGAGATCAGTTTTGTAAACCCATGTCGCAATTCCAAATACGGCCGAAGCTCGACAACTCGAATTACACAGGAAGACGGAATAAGTTCGAAACTTCGACCGTCTTTTTAACGTACATTATTGTGAACGGATAAAATTGTTCACTTCGGACTTTCGAAAACTAGAATTATAGAGGCTCGAGTTACCGAGGTTCGACTGCACTTAATAGCGTCAGGACACCAAATCGACAGAAAGTAAAGACAAAAATGTGCGGCTAAGAAAATTGCTTTACGTTCTACCTTATCTCCCATTCTAGAATATATACATCTTGGACTAAAGACAACTACTCTTGGTGAAATACATCTAATCCTTTAAAATCCCACATAGGTTGTTTTTATTAAGTTATTTTTAATCATCAAAGTACTTCAATTTAATATAATAATGATGCTCAATACATGACCAATTTTCCGAGAAGTTTTATCACGGTAACGACGAAAATATACATAAATATGTATTTGTAATGAAAACTTAAATAAGGCTGACAAAGGTGACGTCAACTTCTCTAAAGCATTTCTGAAAGAATACGATATACCACAAAACATTCACGAAAATATTTGGGAATCACTTCGAATATTGCGAATCACCTCGAATTCCAAGATTCTTTATGCATTACTTGGTTCGACTCTACAATTAGCAATGACAATACGCAATGCATCTGGCCCTCCTATAACACAGGTTCTTATAACACGCATTCACTATAACATGGTATGTTTTTAATACCAAAAATTCATACAACGCGTTTTAGTCGGATCTGGGATTCCAGATTGCTGGGCGAGGAAGAGACATTTTAAAGAGCCTTAGTGCTTTGTCTATGAGCTTAGATAACCGACAATACCACCGCAATTGTAGATGTATGTGCATAAGGCGTTTGGGAATTTTGAAACCTTTCCTTCACTATGTAAAGTTAGATTCACATAACAGGGATTTACATTACACGGCACTTTTTCAGAGCGCCATCCCCCCGGGGTATTGAAAGGCCTGGTGTATAGATGATTATTCCAACGCCTCACGACAACTAAAGAGGATTAAATCCAAACAAAACGCTTGAAATTTTTGAGAAAAGTCTTTAAATGAGAGAAAAATCGAAGCGATTTGGGATATGAAACAAGCGTAGTGTTAACGGCTACATATTTACACTTTTCGCGCGTTTTCACTTGCCTTACATTTCAAGAGCGCGTGAGCCAAAGAAAAATAAACACGTGATGCACGACGCAGGGCGAAACCCTGAACGGAGTAAACCCAACTAGTCGCGAAATAACACGCGAAAAATAGCGGATGAAAGATCCGAAACCATACGCGTTAAACTGCGACTGCGGTCGTTCTGCGGCGATACATTTCATATCTTTGGATGTCCGGAAATCGAGAGAGTGGCCTATCTTCTCTATCATTCTCTCTCCGGGATGATGACATTTCCATCACGCGACGCGACGAATGATCTTCGTCGACTTGTCAAACTAAACGTAAAAAGTTCATTGGGTACGAGAGGAGAAAATTCCCCAAAAAAATCGTCATAAATTTAAGCACCATTCTTTTCCGCCAAGTCTTTCCAAAATATTTACGGTCAGAAGTTATGAAATTTAACCTCCACACGAACAAAATATAATAGATAAATATATCGCGTAGATAAGCGAAGCGATAAAAATCTCGAGGGTCGAATTAAAAAATTAAAAACAGCGTACACTTATAAAAGATTTTTGGTGCTTCAGTCATCTGCACCGAGAATATCAGCCCAACGAATAAGAGTAATGATGCAAGCGAGTATCGCGAATTTGCAGATTCAATGTTAACGATACTGAAACGCCGAAGGTGCAATCGACGCGGATTATCTTTAATTCAAAGAACGTAGTAACACGACTTCCAAAGATAACGAGCTTCCATTCTATAAAATAAATATAACTCGATACAAAGATGAAAAAGGCGACCAGATTACGATAAGCAGAAAGAAAGCAACTTAGGACACAAATGGAGATAAAATACGATCCCGAACGTTTTCATATGGCGTTATAGTTCTGGTTTCTCGATTAAGAGCATGTCACAAAAAGGACATCCAAATGCGGAGCCGAAAATCAGAAAGTTCGGATGAAATTACGGGTTTATCTAAACGACTAAGGCCTTGTTGAACTGACAACTGTATTATAGGACCACGATTTCATCGAGTAAAGGCTTTAAGAATAATTACGAACAATTCAACAAAAATTCGCCAATACACGCAGGAATGTGCTTAGTGTTGAAATTACCCCAGAAAAAGTTGAGGCCATAATATTGACGTTAAAAAGATTTCCTGTGTTAAATCTCACGGATCGCTTTTTCATCATAGAGTTGTGGGCCAGGAAAAATGCATATAGGTTGCAGATTCTTCCCCTACACGGATGTTTTTTGATACGCCAACATCTCCCTTTGCACGGTTTCGTTTACAAGTTTTCCGTTTAGTACGGTTTTCATTTTAGAGAAGAACTTCGAATTGCACGGCCATCAATTCCACTCTATCATGGTTTCGGAAGGGTCTCCGAACATTAATAACCATAAAATGCCTCGGTTCGACTCATAAGTTATAGCAAGGAATAACAAGTAGCAATTCAGAATAGAGTCGCACTTAAGACGTCGCTCAAATGTAATTTCATGTATTCCTCTGGTGAAATCTATCCCACTTAACACGGTTTTACTTCAAAAGGTCTTTTCCGGTGAAGTGGGTACCGTGCAAAGCGAGGAATAAGTGCAACGCATCAACGCTTTAGCTATCTTTATTCTTGGGAAAAATCATCCCGAAAAAAAAATAATTTCAGAAACCCCGGATAATCCAAAAAAAGAACGTGAGGCAGAAGCCAGTAAAGCGGATGGCGGTAGAACAATGCTTACTCATCCTCCTCGGCGGCCAACTCTTCCTTCCCCTCCTCCTCGGGCAACTCTTCCTCCAACTCCCCCAACTCCTCCTCCTTCCCCTCTTCTTCTTCCTCCTCCTCGAAGTCCCATTCGAACAAGAAAGACAGCACGTCGTCGTCGTCGCTCTCCCTCTCGTCGTCCGCGTAACCTTCCTCCATATCCTCATCTTCCTCTCCCTCGGTAACCACCTCCATCGGCGAACCGATTATCGAAGGTTCCGAAAGACCCCTGAACCTTACTGCCTTCCTCTTGGAGGAACCTCCTTCGACGGCGCCATCTCCCCCCTCTCCCTCTTCGACCGCATCCTCCTGGACCTCGGCGCATTCCTCCACGCTCCCCTGATCCATTGGGTCGTCTTCCGTGACTCCTTGCACCTCCATGGTTACCGCTCTCGAAATTGGCTACTCTCAGTTCAAGGGAGACTTCGAAGGATAGACGCGTCCTTTTTTCCCCGTCCTAACTCCTATGCTATGCCGGTGCCGCCGTCAGTCGCCTAGCGAGGTCAAGGTCGAGGTCTTACGCGAAAAGTATATCGAGGGGTATACTATGTCACAGGAGAATAACACAGTAAAAGAGCGAGGGGATGCTGGGAAACGGGCGATTCTCGCCTTTCCGCGGTTAATCCATTTCCAGGCACTTCGCCGAGTAAGAGTAAGACCAAAGCGGAAAAATGACTCGGCGGAGCGTTCCGTACTCTGTCGATGTTCGCTCTATCACGCCCTTCCCTCCAATACGACCTCTTCTACGGTCAAAATATATATCTATAAGAGCTCGTTTCTGAGCGTGGGTGACTGGAAAAGATAATGTCTCACTGACGTGGACGGTAGATATGCCCGCGATAACTCATACAGATATGTCGCGGGAATATTCCCAAACCGGATAGCGTGTTCTTTGAAATGTGTGCACTTCATGCGTGCGAGAAACATTAAGAGAAACACATCGACGCCGTTTTTTCCCTCTCAATGAAGAAAGCGCAATTGCTGGAGAGAGGAGAAATATATAAAATAGTCGACCTTCCCTTTCGAGCGCATAGCGGAGTCGGTTCCCCAGACAAAACCGTAGCACTCGCGATTCTCCGCACGGAGAAAAGAAATCGGAATCCTGCGGATCCTTGAGGGCGCGATCGGAATCGAAAAAGCGGTCGGTTAAAATGGATATGAAGGGTACGGGAAAGGGTTAAAATGGATATGAAGGGTACGGGAAAGGGTTAAAATGGATATGAAGGGTACGGGAAAGGGTTAAAATGGATATGAAGGGTACGGGAAAGGGTTGAAACGGATATGAAGGGTACGGGAAAGGGATAAAAGGGTCTTCAAAGGGTCTCGTCGGGAGAAGATTTCATCGCCGGAGAATTTCGCTACTAAGGGGTTCCGTTATAAAAAGGATTTTATCGTGGAGATGATTTCTTTGCAACGAGTTTTTTTTATCGAGACTAAAGATCTCGCGAGAAGAGGGATGAAATGCGGGAATTGACTCAAATGGCGAAGTTAAATAAATTCGGAAAATGAGAAGAGGGAAAGAGGACCCCAAAGAAGCGCAAAAAAAGAAAGAATTAGAAGGGCGAAGAGCCGCGAATAACTTGCGATGCCGAGGGCTGTAGTAGTTGGAAAATGGGTCCTTTAAAAAAGTAATTTTGGAAAAGAAAAGACGAGGAAAAGATCGAGGGCAAGATCGTCGGAAAGGAGAGAAAGTTATCGGGAGAGAGAAAGAAGTCCTTTTATTTCCAACCCGAGAGAAAAGGGAAGATATTTTAGGTTAACGGCGAAAGAAGAGGCGCATGAGGGCGGAAGGTTTTAATATCGGACGAGACGAAATGTGAGGGGGAAAAAAACAAAAAACGAACGCCGCAGAAGAGAAGTATCGAACACAAAGGAAACTTGAAAAAACTTTCGAAAAACAGAGAAAGCGAAAAAAAGCGACGGAGGAAAAATCTAATCGACAAGAAAAGGAGACGAGAACAAGAGAAACAAAAGGCGACACCTGACGGGAGACGAGGGAATGAATCGATAAAAAAACTATCGAAAAACAAAAACAAAAATGAAACACCGGACGAAATATAACGAAGACGAAACTGAAAAAAAATGAGAATACCCTATCGCATCTCGAGTAGGAGGAGGAATAAAAGTCTAGAGCGACAGAAAAAGAGGAGAAAGGGAGAAATGATATTTATTTCGCACTCACTCCCTCTCACTCTTCCACCTTCCTTGAGCAAATATCGCGAAGATGGAACAAAAAATAATACTCCCTAAAGAAAGAAAAGTTTTCACCGAGGGAGGGAAAGAAAAGGACGCTAAAAAGGTTTTAACGAAAAACAAACAGTGAGAGAGAAAGCGAAAGTGTAAACTCGAGGATTTTTTTTCAGAAACCCTGAAAGATTAATACTCCAAAGGGACGGAGAAAGAGAGACATAGGGAATCGGAGATTGGGAGACGGAATGTAGAAAGAGAGAACGAGACGGGGGAATGGAAGGATGGAGTGGAGAACGGAGTGGGTGAGAGGGAGTGGATAATGAGGTTCGTGAGAGGGAGTAGGGGGGGGGATAAACACTCGAAAAATTGGTTCAACAAACCCACGCGAGATAAAATGTAATAAGAGAGCAGAAAAAAGAGAAAGCCCTTTCGCCGAACTAGGTGCAGAGGGAGAAGGGCAAAAAATACGACAGATAAAGGAACGAGAGTGAAAGAAATGTCTCCGGTATAGCTTCCAAATTTTTTCTTCAGTAGTGGGAGGATGAGAGTAAGGGTGGAAGGAGAAAGGAGGGAGAAAGAAGGCGCAATGGGAGAATTGAGAGTAAGAGAAAGGGCACCGATTGGTGGGGATGGATGAGTGGGTGGGAGGACTACCGAACCGGGAACTGAGACGGTGGGAAAAGAGAAAGATACCAAGTCTAAAGGAAGGGAAAAGGCAAACAATGCATTTTGATCCGTATAAATGGCGCAAAGAAGGAAATAAGGGAGGTTTAACTCGGATATTGTTCAGGTTTGTCCACAGGCGCGAATAAAGCTGTCACCGAATGGATGACATAAAAAGCTCTAAGGGATAAAACAAAACACTGAAGGACCGAAAGGAAAACAGCGAGGCGATAAAATATTTGACAGCGAAGAGGGAAAAAAGCTCGGAAACTTAAGACAAACTGTTGTATCCGCAAGAAAGAAACAATACAGATAAAAACGACGTGAGAAAACGTCCTCGGATGCTACGCTGTCAAGCGGCGGCGAACACCGTGACCTGACATCCACCACCGAACTCGTTAGAAACGACACCCTATTCACGCACGGCACGACATAGAATCCAAAGAGCACTACCACGCCATGACGACGACAACAAGAGTGGTTCGACTCTCAAAAGTCTTCACGGGATCCATTGGAAACAACAACGCTCGCCACTCAAAAGTCTCCGAACATCACCGAAAAAATAACACTCCAATTTCGGGAGCGGCTACGACAGATTCGACGCCAACAACACTCCGCCACTCTTCCCACCACGGAGGTCTATTCTTCTCACGGATCCATCACGTTCTTCGAGACGGCACCACGCAGCCGGACGATGCGGACGTTTTCATTCCTCTAACCTGGAGGTCGCGGAAGAATCGCCATAGGGGAAACTCTCCGAGCGCAATATACGCAGCAGAACTCGGGACGGTCGCGAACCGAGAAACGATTGGTAAACGCTGTCGGCTTTACGCCGCTAAAGAGAGGTTGGTGGAAAGGGGAGGGAAGGGAAAGACGGAGTTGCGGTGAGATAGTCGCACTCCTAGTATGGGAGTGCGGAGAGGAAGGGGAAAGGGGGATTGGTAGAGGGGGATTGGTAGAGGGGGATTGGTAGAGGGGGGCTGGTGGGGCAGCGTACAAACACGACACACGCACGGAGGGAGTGCGAGATAGAGGAGAGCAAAAAAAGGAGAGAGGAAGTCGGTCGTGGAGGGAGAGGAAACGAGAGGAGGGGGGAAATATTAAGCGGATGGATTGGTGATGAGGATGAGCGGAGTGGGAGAGTATAGGAGGCAGGATCACATGGGATGGGGGAGATAGGGAGAGAGAGGGGGGAGAGAGGGAGAGAGAGAGAAAGAGAGAGAGAGAAAGAGAGAGAAAGAGAGAGAGAGAGAGAGAAAAAGAGAGAGAGAGAGAGAAAGAGAGAGAGAACGGAGCTAAGCAAGGGGTGAGGCGAGTGGAGAGGGGAGGTACGAGAAGCGAAGAGAATTGCGGATAAGAACCTCCGTTATCAACTACCCACTCCGCTTGTGAAACAAAGGAAAATTCTCCGCGGCACATCACTCTGTCCGCGCGCGTAGTTACCTAGGAGGAGGAGGAAGTGCAAGGAAGAGACGACTTAAGAGGATCGTGGATGCAACCAGGACGATGATTGCCTCGCAGGGCGATGTGGCGGCTACAGAAGCCGATCGCCCGAGGAGAACCATGGACCACAACGGAGGGACATCGGTTTAAAAAATGAAGGTAAGGCAAATCGTGGTAAGGGAATCGTTAAGGAGATGCTGGGCTGGAGTGGGGAAAACGCTAACTGGTGAGCAGACGAATAGAGGGCGTTGTCATTCAGCGACGAATGTCGGATAGTTCCTAAGGTGTACATTTTTTAGCATGAACCTTTCTTCGGTGAGGCTTCCTGAGATTTTCCGAGTGTACTACCGTACCGTGAACGGGAGTTAGTTCTTATTCCAGTCTTCAGTACCATTAACTCGATGAGGTTTCCATTAAAAGTTGAACGTCGAAATACGAAGCGTTGTAAGAGAGACATGAAATGGAGCCACGAAGCTAGATGCAAGAGATAATGCTACATTTTTGAACGAATAAGTATCTGTTTTTCTCTCTCTGGCTCTTGTAACATTGTTGGGTTGGCAACGCTTTCGTCGAAGTGTAACACTTATCACATATCGTAAAAACTTTTGAGGGATAACAGATAACGGCCTAACGGCAGCAGATGCCATTACTCAACTGAGATTGCTTAACAGAAAGGCAAGCTATGACATAAAAGGCAACAAACGTCATTAAAATTGAATTATCTAAACCACAAACTGTAAGAAAATAAAGATACCTCACGATAAGCATCCTAAAATCTTTTACGAGTTTTTAAGATAAATAAAAAGCAATTTTATGAAAAGACATCCACACATTCTTCAAAAAAACACTCCGAAATAAGTAATCTGGTAAAAAGACAAGCGGATAAAATACGATGTTTTTTGAGCTAGAATCAGACCGCGTTGTTAACAAACTCTTAAAGATAAAGGATCAAATCAGTGCTAAGGTCTACCGACAGCTGAAGAGAGATAACAACTTAATACGGCAAAAGTGCACAAAGACAAAGATAAACAACGACATAAAATACATTAATATTGCGAGGCAATCAATTAAACCTGGCCCTCCTATAACACGAGGGATATGTTCTGAAAAAGCGTCGTGTATCTTACGTAAATCCGTGATATCTGAATCGAATTTTGCACAGTGAAATGAGGGTTGCGTCCTTCGGGCACCAACCTTCAGACCCAAAATTCCCAAACCTATCTCTTACGCACATATTGTACAAAAGTCATGCAATAGATCGAATATAACAGGAAACATAAGGACAGAACTGATGAATTAGGTATCAAGGGCGGTTTTTTTAACTGTGACAACGTAAGCAAAACGAAAAATTTCCGTCGTAACGGACCCGTATAAATAGTTAATAAGGTTTTATTAAATTCTGCTAAAAGGCAAACGGACAGACGGACGGACACCATATCCAATAGGCTTCATGACTATCAGCCAAAACTATCCTGAAAAATATCGTTGCTCTAAATTAAACGGCGTAGAAGTAGTTCAGTATTTAATGTTTTATTGTACATTGTGCCCCCAGTACACTCCTTAGGCTGCCCAATTACATTAGCGGATTAAAAAAAAACGCTAAAAAGAGGATAAAACGTACGATTATTGTTCATCAACACAGCTTGACAGTGATGGCACACCAAGAAGCACTGGCGTATCCAAAGGGGGGCCCCCTTTTCATGTCACCATTTTATTCGACAGAATGCATACGCAAACCCATTCCACGCAAGATTCCGGGATTATGAGCCATAGATTAGGCCCGTAGTCCAACGAATAGAAAGATTACAGCAATAGCAAAGATTTCCAGAATAAAAGGTCATCGGAAAAGACGGATTCAAGATGGGGGAGGGTCGACCGGGGTGATCGTTCCCACCTAGGGAAGTTTCTAAGTCCGCCCCTGCCACAGTGTGATAGTCTAGGTTATAAAGTGAGTTAAAACTGCAGCTGGGAGAGGGTGGTGGTGAAGAATCAGTTCGTTTTGATTGCACAAACCAAACAAACCAGTCTTCAAATAATTTCTCAATTATTTAAGCCTTATTATTTGACTGGTAGACCTTGACGAAGAAGGGGATTTACGACTCGGGGATTCCCGTAATGGTAAACAAGTAAGGGTTTTCATACTTTAAGTCGCCCTCGGAGATAATACATCGCAGAAGTTCGTTCGAGGCATCGAAGTACGGTGGTCTTCCTTCTAAATACGCTTTCTGCTCAGCATGCGTTTCCAAACTAAAGCATTTTCATCTCCGTTAAAAACTAGCTGTGTGTTGTACCTTCCAAAACTAGTAATGGCCTAAACTAGTCAGGGAAGTTAGATACGGAGACGTCGCCAGAAATGGCATCCACATATGTAAGTTTGATGTTGTGAAGATTATGGCACTTCCTATTCCTATCAAACCAACATCTACATGCTATAAATGAAAAATTCATAGCTGACCCCAAGGAGAATTCAACATTATCGACGGAAAACAACCTTATAAATAGGGAATATAAGCGTGAAAACATATCTTCAGAGAATGACGTAGAATTATGGGTGTTTTAATCAGAGTGATTCGACGTTTAATATTTGAAAGAATTCGACCCGTGATAAGGCAAAATTAATGAGTCGCGTTCAAAAACGAAGATCACGCTACAGCTTTAAAGAAAAGAACAAAAGCTGCCCTAAGCGCAGCAATTAACATGCGACCTAATTGTGCAGGATTCTAATCAAAAATTAAACAAAGACGTTAAGTTCTTTATACTCCGTGTGGTGAAGGGCGCGAATAACTCGCAAACGCGTATTCGCGCGTGCTAGACGCCCTATTTGTTCAATTAGCACACGGGGCGCGCACGCTCGAAATGGATTTTGAACGTTTTTCCTCAAAAAAAAAAACTCCTGCGCAATAAAAATCCGAAATGTAATCAACAAGAGCGACATTAAAAAGTAGCTTCAATTGCAGGCATCCGAGGAGACACGAGGACGGTGAATTTCGAGAGAAAAAAATCAAAACGGAAAAAAACGTTTATTTACGTTCGAAAAACAAACACGAAAAGCTAATTCTTTCGCCGGGCTCCTCCGCGTTTTTCTCAAGGAGGTGGAACATGCCTCGATTCTCCACGTTTTAGAAAATAAAAGATTTTTCAAAAGTTAAAAAAAAAAGAAGACGAGCCGAAGTCGGAGAGGCAACGAGGACTTACTTTAAAAAAAGAATGGCTAAATGAGACTAGCGTATATTGGTGACGAAGGACGACATGGGAGGAGATTTAGCAACTTCCCTACGAAGAGAGGAGGAAAATGAGTGGAGGAAGTGGATTTGAGGGGAGGAGGGGTAGGGAAGAGGATTTGAGGGGAAAGAGGGGAGGGAGAGGAAGGGTGGAGGAGGGGAGGGAAAGGAGGGGTGGAGAAGGGGAAGAGGCCGAAGTGAGAGGAGGCGAGGATGAGGAGCGGATGAGGGGGAGCCGAGATGATAACAGAGGTGGCAAGTGTTTTCTTTTTTTTAAATATTATTTTAAAAAAGGATGAGAAAGAGAGAGAGAGAGGTTTTTTCGCTCTGCAGCCGAGCTACACGCCATCTCTCGGATTAAAATAAAAAGATAACGGAACGGAGACGACGGTGCGTGATTAAATTTCTCCACACGGAAGGAACATGCTGAATGAATGTCTCTTTTTCTCTCCACCTGCAGTGCAGAACAAAAACGACGCGCCTCGGATTTTTCTTCATCATACACACAAAAATAAATTAACCCGAGCATGGCTGAAAGGGAGCTATCAAGAGCGAAAAATAATACGAATTCCGACAGAATTTATACATTTATAAACAAAATCCAAATACGCAACGGATTGCATAGATTTCATTACATTTCTGGACCATATTTTGGACAAAAAGCAATTCCCTGTTAATTTTGCGAGGCGTAATATTTGTTCATAATTATTATTAGCGATATGATTCGATGAGCGGGTTCAATATTAACGATTTTGTATATATTCGGATGAATCAACATCGTCTTCCTTTCACCTTTAATTATCATATGTTTTTCGGCGAAAAACTAAGGAAGCTGCTTATCGGGTGTATGGAGCATTTTACTGGAACGCAACGCTCTGGATAAATCAATGTAAATTTCATTCGATATAACAAAATTTAATAGCATAATTCATTTTTCGTAGTAAATTTCGTCTTTAACTCGCGATTGAGGCGATATGCGCTCCTGCGTGTCAATTACTGGTGTTTACCTGACTGTGTATTTTGAGAACGATAACACTAACGCAACTTTGAATCGATTTAATGAAAACCTGCAGCTTGCAACAGTAATGCATAAAAATTCCAATATTTTATTTCCTTCAGTATAGTTTTAAATCCTAAAATGGAATAGCATAGTTTCCTAGCAACTACGCAGTACTCCTCAAACTATCATCGGCAAATATTCTTTGTCAAAATCACGAAATATAAATATATACCTACATCTTAGTTTACCTATGTTCAGTTGAACTATGGACTTCATATTACGTCCGTAAAACAAATTTTATAAGGTTTAATTCATTTTATACTATCAATATATGTTCTAATTGAGTTCGTTAAATTATGACTTTTTCCCGAATTTCTGAACCCATACGCTTTTTTATTTGATTTAGTCGAATTCGTCATACCTGTGAAGACCTTGAGTCTGATAAGGAACACAGTTTGTGTGGGTACGATTGTAAATAAGTAAAGATGGAGACTACGATGAATTTGATGTTAAAATTAAAATTTAACTTATTATTATTTAATGTTTTGAGATAATTTTTGTCAAATCATGGAAAATGTTCATGATTGGTAAAAGTTACTGGCTTACAAAGACCTAATTTTAAACTAAGATTTAGCCAAGATGATCGTACTGACTAACAATGCCTTTCAAATAGCCATAAAAAGGCAGAGGAAAGTAGACGCGCAACATAGTAGCGGTGATTAACCTATTGTAGATTTTTAAAATTATAATCCATAATCAATCACCACTGATGACAAAACGTGCATATGGCTTTCCCAATATTTTAAACTATTCCAGAGACACATTTTATCATTACATCTCAGCAATTAGGCGAGCTAGATTCTGGCTGCTACACAGTTTTCTGTTGAATTAAATAGAATCGTTTTAAAAAAATCAGGTGATCACTCCATACAATTTTGCGCGAATCGTTTCAACATGCTCCGACGATGTCTACCGCGATCCACGTACAAAGAACCTCCAACCACCTCGCCCGCATGTATAAAAAACAAAAGGCTCTCTCGCGCAACGCCGCTTTTCACAGAGGAAAAAGCCATTGGGCTATGACAAAAGAGCAGTCAACCACGCGTACATCGGCAGGGGGGATATCGAGGTAACCAAGATGGCGTCGAAGGTGGAATGGCCCGAGGAAATTCCGAGAGGAGTAAGAGAGAAAGAAAGAAAGAAAGAAATAAAAAATAAAGTAGAGAGAATGAGATAGTTGCGGAGGAAAATGAGTTTGAAGGGATGCTGCTGAGCGGGTGGCGCACAGAGGAGGAAAAAGGAATGGCAAGGATAGGGAGGACCTTATTTGAAGGCTGTTTGGGGACGAGGGAAAGGTAAGGGACCATAAGGGTACGGTGAGGAAAAAGGGATCCTTAACCCAAATAAGACGCGACGGAAACGGGAAGGAGATGTAAAAGACGGGAATTTGAAGGATTGGGGTCGAAATAAATTGGATGGGTAGGGGATGGAAAGAGGAGAAAGAAAGAAATGGGCAGAAGAAACGAAAATTGAGGAGCATATCACGAGTGCGTCGTGAAGGAGAATCGATCATTCAGAAATTTACCTTCATCATCGCCAATAACCGTGTGAGGCAAAACTGCGTTTCTCCAATATCCATGAAAAAATTCGGAAAAACCACGTGTATATTCCGGCTACCAAGTCATCGGTGGTGAACATATTCTTAAAAACTAGAATCTACAATAAGTTTCTTTTAGCCGAAAAGTACGTCCGGTTTTCCTAATTTTTTTGTGGGTGTCGGAGAAACGAGGTTTTTTTTAATTCGATTTCAGCCATAAAATGAGCTAGACAATTCTTAAATGAAACGAATGAATGAAACTAGGTAAAAATTAAACTTTTTTAGTGCAACTTTTTACCAAGTTATACTTCGTTTCATTTACGATGGAATTCCACAAACCAACGGCTTCATCCGTCGATTTTTAGATAACTCTTTCTTGGAGCGAAAAATCATTACGCTAAAAGAAATGCTCAAGACTCCATTTCTCACGGTGAACGCATAAAGGTATTCATGCTATCAGTGGCGGATCCAAGAGGGAGGCGATGGGGGCGATCGCCCTCCCCTTGAATGACCCCATTGCATTCTCAAATTCATTCCGCGCAACATTCCTTGTTTCTACACCGAAGATTAAGACTGTATGACAAGGGAAATATAGATTTTGATGGGGATAGGGATTTTGAAAATGTACCTATAGTCGTCGGCAGAGGCGGAATCAAGGGGGGCGATCGTTCCCCTCCCTTGGTAAGTCTCTGGATCCGCCCCTGCATGCTATATCGTTGAAGGAATTCTGAATCCCAGACAGTGGCCTGCATAAATTCGGAAAAATCTCACCAAGGACACACCAAAAACATCGTCAGCTAAATATCAACACGATTTTTTGCAAACTCAACTTGTATGCAGAGTTTTAATTCTAAAATGACGTACTCACCCATTGGAGTGACGATCTATTACACTGTAAATCGTTCGAATTCGTCTAAACTCCTATCACAGCACATAAAAATCGAGTTAATATTATAGAAAGGATATAAGACCCCAACAAACAAGGATACAAAAAAGAGATTGTTATTCAACGCAAACAAGGAGGAATATCATATTCACAGACAAATCAAAAGCTTTGAGACATCCTGTACGCCATCGCTGAGAAAATATTCAAGATATGAAATACCAAAGGCTCTATAAGCCAGACACTTGCACGGGTATCAAGTTTGAAATTTCAAAGTAGCTGAGCATCATGCGCGTTGGAAAGATATCCTATGATTTGACGGATTTTACTGACTGAAAAAAATGGGTTCAACAAAATCTCGCATTATTGGAAATCATTACAAACACTGCAATAAAACAGTTTAGTCAAGAGACAAATCCTATAATAAATAATTTCAATTATGCAGAATCAGGCATCGAAGATAAAATTTTCTATTGTTCAAAATATCCTAATAACTGCAAATGGGTTTACAGAAAAAGATGATTCTGCATTTAAGCGATGTTCACCCAAGTAACCCGTCACAAGGCACAGATTTTAAATCTAAACAAAATGGGCGATAGGAATGCCAACTGAACGGCGAATAAAATTAAATACAGCGAAGAAAGAATTACACACTTTGAGACCACTTCTCAGTCTGAATGCACGATAAAGATGATTATTTCCATGAATAGAAAAAGCAGTTAATTTAACTGTAAAACGTATGATATTTCAGCAAGAGCGACCAATATCTTTGTAGTAACGGGAAAAATGGACGACTTTAACCGTAAGTGCAAAGTGACATCAGTATCTTTCCAAATAACGGAAAAACGCCACGTTTCGTAGAGTATGCTTGTCTTACCTATTAATCCTGCATATCATAATAGAATAAGATTTTAAGATATTTTATTTTCGCTAGAAATAACAAAAAACTGGAAAACTTTGAATGACTAGGCAAATAACTGCAATAAAATTCCAACTATAGCAGCCAACCTGCACATTTCTGCGTTCGGGGAGACAACAGGCTATTCTAATAGTGTAGGACAAACAAATAACATGACTTAATAAAAATACATATTATTAAGAAACGTTCACTTCTTTGTTTTACGTAGTGGTATGTTTAACATTATACGCGGAAGTAACAATCGCCTTAAATGCGAAAACGAAGTGATCTTTGTTATTCCCAGACAGAATGAAACACTAATATGTCACACAGGTTCAGAACAGTGCTGGCAAACGTAATGAAATAACGGAATTATTTTGGATAAACAAAACGAAAAACACCCAAAATTTTCATATAGCTGTAACGGAAAACGTAACGAAAACGAAAAAATAAATTTTGTTATTTCGTTAACAGACATTAAAGGGTTATGTTCTAGTGGCATTCGTCCCAGGCGGCGTGTCTAGAGCAAGGGAAAGTGGCCTAAAATCCCTTTCCCCGGTCTTGCTTGTCCCCCTTGTCGGGGCTGTAGGGTGGGTGTTCGAAGACTTCCCACTGGAATTGTTCGAGCAGTTGGCGTGTTCGAGCAGCAGTGTGAATTCCAGAACTTAGTAGGCTTCGTCTTTTGTTTTGAATCACCCACCGTAACTTCTTTAGAGTCTTACAGTAAACATCTGCGTTTATTGTTGTTCCTTGAGGAATGAAATCAATGAGCAAAACACCACTTCTGTCCCAAGCACGGTACACATGAGGCGGAAAGCATCTGCTTGAATTTCTTTGCCTTTGGAGATCCACTATGCCGCCATTGCATTGACTGCTGCTTACTCTCTGGTGTCACATGGGCAATCCAAGTTTCATCTCCTGTCACAATGTGGTCCAAAAACTCATCACCTTCATTGTGATACCGTTCCAAAAAGTTCAGTGCTGCCGCCATGCGCTTTGTTTTGTGAACATCTGTGAGCATTTTTGGCACCCATATTGAACACAATTTGTGATACTGCAAGTGTTCCGCGACGATTTCGTGCAGTAAAGAACGATAAATTTGCGGGAAATGTGTAGTCAACTCAGAAATGGTGAATCTTCCGTTCGCTCGAATTTTCTCATTCACCTGGTCAAGCAGATCGGCAGACTAACGACGGGCGGCCACTTCAATCTTCATCGTGCACATTCCTCCCTTCATTGAACAGCCTACACCATCTTCTCACCATTCCCTCACTCATTGCATTTTCTCCATAAACTTCACAAACTTGCCGATAAACTTCAACCGGGCGAACGTTTTTGGCATTCAAAAATTTTATCACCGACCGTATCTCACAACTGACGGGATTTTTGATCGTTTGACTCATTTTAAGACAAGATGGTGAACTTATAAACAAAGAACGAGAACTGACAGGGTGTCCGACGTTTCCTTCTTGGCTCGTGAGACATCACTGCGCTGGCGTACCCCCATTCCCGCCACCTGTGTATCGGTACTTATTTTCTGGACGCGCCTCGTATGTTTATTTTCTGAAGAGGTATGACTGCTACAGACACACAGACAGCTTCTTTTATTATTAAGAAGATTACGGGTCCCTGAGTTCTCAGTGTACTTTTTGTGTTACCTATAAAAATTGAAATATAGGGCATAACTGTTACAACACTAATATTTTAGTCTTAAATATGTGTTAAGTTTATTAACTTGAATATACAATTATGAATATGAAAATCCGATTTTCATAAATGATCACCAAAAACGAAAAAGTGCCGAATACTTTGGAATCTTAAAAACGTTCCTGTTCTGCAGCATATATTTAGAAACGCCTATAAATTAGAATTCTAAATGAGAAGCACGTATTTAAGGTGGATACGTAACCTCTAAACAAAAAATAAATAAAAATAAAAGAGTAACTACACTTCATTATTTTTTACCGAATTATTTCGTTATAACGTTAAACGTAACGGAAAACGAAATGTAGATTTTAGCGTTACGAAAAACATAACGAAAAACGAAATCCCTTTTTTGCCTGTAACGAAAAACGTAACGAATCGTTTTTTTCGTTTGCCAGCACTGGTTCAGAGGTAACACAAACCTGTGACGCGAAAATATTAATCGTTGAAAATTTCGAGCATTTAAACAAAACAAAACACGCACAATTCTGCAACATTTCCGCAGTAGCTCGGTAGAAATCGAAGAAAAGGCATACAATTTTGCATTACGATCGTAAAACTTACATGCCGAGATTAAAACGCAAAGACTTTCGATAATTTCTCACAATTTCCACAGAACAGGTACAAAATTTGGAGGATTGGGATTCACATAGACATCCAAAATTCATAGACGAAGCCTTTTTACCGTATTTCCCGTTGCTGTTTGTTTAGCGACCAAAATCGCGCTGGATAAATAACATAACATATATGTTTCAAATCTTCAGGATAATTTCGTATGAGAGTCGAAAAGCCATTTTCCAAATTCTTATTCGAGTTCTCTATACGGCTAAGGACTCAAAAACTTTTCCCACCCATTTCCAAGAAAAGAATAGATATGATGGCAAAGAAAAATAATGGCAGGCAGTCGGCAAGCGAGCAGAGAGAGAGAGAGAGACAGAGAGAGAGAGAGAGAGCGAAGAAAAAGTTATACGAATCTTGAATTTGCTTTAAGAGCAAGCAATTTAAAAAATACTTGTCTCAGGTATCTCCAATAGCCACTACAAGGTGAATCTATTCTCGGTGAATTACCAATGAAGACGGCTGCTTTGCCGAAATGCGCATTTGGTTTTTATAACCTTGCTGCGGCTAATGGAGATACCTGAGACAAGTATTTTTTAAGTGCTTGTTCATGAAAATTTCCAGCCATAAGACGAGCTCGATAATTCTCTGTTGAATCGAATTTGTTCGATTGAAAGAAGAGACAGAGAGAGTTAGATGGGTAGATTCGGGTCCTTCTTTCGACGAGATTGAGACTAGACAGCCATTTCTTCCATCTATTCCAAAGAGAGTGAGAAAGTGGGACAGAGAGATGTGGGAAGGAAACTCGTAGGTTGGAATGGTGATGAGAGACGGCGCACATGAGATGGGACAAAATGAGATTTCCCGAAATCCACGCAGGAGGCGAGGGTATGGGAGAGAATAGGCGATGAGAACGAGAGAAAAGTGGAATGGCGAACACGTGGCTTGAGAAGGAAAAGTGGGGGGAAGGAAACCCGTCTCTAAATTGGCAATTAAAAACGCCAGAAAAAGAATTAAATGACTAGAGAAGATTCGGTTTAATGAGTTTTCTGTAGGAGTAAGGATGGCTGGTATTCCAGAGATAATTCTAAACGCCTCCTTATTTGAGTTGTATCATTACCGTCGGATGCACGCTTCCATCAGGCCGTTGGAAAACGAAGGAGAGGGATAGAAACGGGCTCTTAAATTCACTGGAACGAATACTACAACGCATTTAATTAAGTAATATAAGAAACAAAAAAGCGGGAATATAAACCATTAGAGGAATTTGAAATTCGCATTATCCGATTTTATCTTTAGCAAAATTCTGAAATTAATGAGAGCAAAAGCGCAAAATTTCAATCGCGGATTAAACTAAAAAATATGACGGAAATGGCATACACACAAACAGCAGTGCCTCGCCAACCGTGGGGGTTACGTTCCTGACTTAACCCGAGGTTAGCGAGGGCTAAGGCATATGGAGAATTTGGAGTTTGGGAGGACGACTCCTGAAAAACATACCTTAAGTCCTATAATGTAAACTTCAATGTTAAAAATAAGCATCATATACGTCAGGGGTGGCCAAATTATTTTGCGACACGATCGACTTTTTTCATTAAAACCAGCTGCGAGCTACTATACCTATTCACTTCTCCCCCTCCCATGATTCAAATAAAAAAGTAAATTACATGGTACAAAAATGTTTCTTTTATTAATATTAAAATTAAATTATCATTTAATGAGAAGTTTGTTGCTTCATATCATCTACCAAGCTTCCAAAATCAGCTGTGTACTGTGAAAAGGCTAATCTTAATGAATCTTCAGTACGCAAATCTGTAAGACTGGAACGGCGCTTCGTCTTCGCTTGCTTCGAATATGAAAAAGCTGACTCACATAAATATGTTGAACCAAAACAAGAATAGATCAGATCACTGCATTTTTTCACATTAGGGTACTTATCTCGAGAAACATATCTCCAAAAATTAGTATTCTGATGACCGGGCTTTTAGAAAAACATCGCATTGCAGTGATATAATCTCATTTTCTAGTAATTGTTTATCCATCTGAAAAATAACAGCAATTTCTTCTGTAATGTGTTTCGTATCCAGGCCGGCTTTAAAGGGAAAAAGGTACTGAACAATATCTTCTATTTTTTTTTTTTAAATCGCTGAATCCGAATTCAAAATACTTCACAACTTTCTCAATTTCAGCATTATATTTCTCAATATTAAATACAAAATCGGGGTATTTTTGCAAATGATCTTGAATATTTGGAAAGTGATCGAATATATTTTGTTTAAAATCATTGGCCATCACAAAAAATTGTTTTTATAGGCCGAAATAAAGCCAATCATGTCACCAACAGTTGTTTTTTTCCTTGCAAGTAAAAATTCAGAGCATTTAGTTTGTCTGTGAAATCTGTCAGAAAAGACAGCTCAAACAACCAGTACACATCCTGTAACTGCTCTTAATTACCTCCTCTTTCTTTAAGAAAAGTTATAACTTCATTCAACAAATCACGAAATCTTTGAAAAAACTTACTACGACTCAGCCACCTCACATCTGTGTCTAATACTAGATCTGGTTGCCTGAATCTAGTTCCATTTTGAAAAGACGTCTTTGAAGAGATTGTTCTTCGGATTGAATTCACGATTTTGAAGGTTATGTCCATCATGCTTTTTGTATTTAATCTCTTACTGGCTAATACTTGTTGATGTATGATACAATGATAGCTCAAAAAATCTGGGAATTCATCAGTTTTTTGGCACAATGCGATGAATCCGTTAAGATACCCTGTCTCATTGCTTTGGCACCGTCTTTCGTAATAAGCTTAAAGAGAGGTAATTTAATCTTATCAACGAAATTTTGGAAGGCGTTGAATATATCAAGACCTCTTGTCCTCTCTTTCAAAGGAATCATGCCCAACATTTCTTCTCTAATGGTAATATCATCGAAAACCATATGAATAAAAACAAGCAACTGGGCTGTATCACTAATGTCAGTAGATTCATCGAGTTGGAGGGAAAAGCAAACACAGTTAACGATAACCGCTTGCAACTTTCCACTCACATTTTCACTCATTTTCTCAATCCGCCGCATCGCACTAATTCGAGATAATTGTAGATCTTGAAAAGCAATTTAAGCTAAATTCTTATTCTTAAAATTTTCAAAAAGTACTTCAGCTACTTTTAAAAACGCATTTTTAAGAAATTAAGTACTCCAGTTCCCATTCTTGATGAAAATGATAAGTTTTACTTTTTTCGGAGCACTCATTTTAAATGTGGGAGTGTTCAAAGTAAAGATAGATGACGAATAAGCGCGCTGCACTGTGCACACCAAAAGTACTATTCGTGTGCGTCCAACATGGATAGGCGAAACTTTTCTTATATCGAATATATCGAACTTGTATCTACTGGTTCGACTTGATTTAGAAGAAAAACCATCTGTTGGTCAAATGTTGGAACTACGTGCTCAAAGCACGCTATCTTCATAGTTGGCGTGAAATTATCTTTGCCTGAATCATCTAACTGTCTGAACATAATCTCAAATAGATCACTTTGACAGATGGATTATTAAATAACTAATTTTTTTCGTGTAATATAATTCCGTCGCGATGGACCGAAATTAATGCCGCGATCGACGTGTTCGCCAGCCCTGATATACGTCAAGATAACGTATACTATATAAAAATACAGAATGAAACACGTTGAAAGCACAAAGAAGTTATTTACATTAATAATATAAAGGTAGAGCAGCCCCTGCGGACTCCGCATGCCAGACCATACGCTTATAATTCCTCAAATAACCTCATCTCCAGACTAATTCGTGGTCTTATCGGGAGCTAAATATCCTCTTACCTATGTCTGTCCTTTTAGTAAAGCCTAGTTAGTACTTAGCTTCTTCAATAGCATAAACTTGAACATTGCTAAAATAAGCCAAATAGACACGGTCGCTTGGAGAACCGCGGATTCTCAAGTCTGGATATCGAGGTTGAGAAAGCTCGGTACAATGTTTCGACCGCGAATACTCAAAACCGCGTTTGGAGAGAGATTACTGTATATACGTATATGCATGTATACATATACAAACAACGTGTGTACACGCATCCATACATATAGTACTGATATCATGGGATAGTTTCCATAAATTATTTTTACGTTACGATTGCTGTCATTTGCAATCGTGTTAGTTGACACTAAAAACTACCATTTTTCTTTTCCAAATTAATTAAACCTGTCGCGACAAAAGTAGTATTTGCTCGAGAGAAAACCTACTGCCCAAAGTAGATAATGTTCAGGGACGTATCTGGATAAAGTCACGCGATAGGGACATTAGCATTTTCAGAAACTTTTATCAGATTAGATGAAAAACGCATTCGCGCATTATAACGCGATAAAACTACTTCTTTGAAAAGCGTAAGCTATAAATAGCACCTTTGATGAGGCAGACACAGGAAATAAAATGGCAGCGACAATATGGATGCAAAAAATAAGAAGCACCAACGAAAAAAATATACCATAAACGAAGAGCTAGCGAATACTGACAAGAGCAAGATTAAAAAAAAATATTGCCGTAATTAATGAAGATACTGGACTCGTCCTATGCGCCGTCCGACTAAAGAACGGCCCAACTAGACTTCACGAAGTACATAGAAGGATGATATTCGGCTGACTCTGGGCCAATAAGAGGCCCTTGAAGTAACTATTACTGTTAAGATTGTAAATTATTCAATTCGCACGTATATGGATGTAAATCTTTGTAGAAACGACGTATCTATCCAGGCCCAAAGGTGCTTGGTAACGCTGCGTTAACCTTCACCACGCCCCTACAAATGCCTGCGCAACTTTCTTAAGGCGAGCAGACTAAAACCATTGAGAAAGACGACGCAATCGATATAGGAATTTCCAAGGACGATTGGATGACATTAATCACGAATAACGCAAAAAATGTGCAATGAAGAAGTGCCAAGAAAATACGCTACCAACAGAAAAATTCGTAAATTGGAGAGGAGGCGTTTACCATAGGGAAAATATTAACTATCAGTATACAGTATCATTAGTTAAGACATATCACTGGATTTCAAGATTTGAACGACCGAGGCTCATTTATATAATTTCGCGGATAGCGGATAATTATCGGAAAAAATATCATGTTAGTTTTAGCATACTAGCCGTTTAGAAGCTACTTGGAAATTTTCTAAATGAAAATCGGTTACTGCATATTACTGATGAACCTCCGCCTTGGGAATGATTTGTTCAAATAATCCTAAAATTTCGTATGAAAATGTCTATGTTATTCGTTCAATTATTATCGCGTATCGCCAATTATTAGAAAACCACTCCACTGCTGAGTGCACCATTTTTTTTAATTTCGCCAATATTCTTTCTAGAACGTTGCGAAAATTAAAATAACTTTCATGAGATCAGAATAGGTACAACAAATGAAAAAAAAACTTCAACAAATGAAAAAACTTACGGACGATCCCGTTTCACCGGACACCATAAAGACCCAGTCAAATGATTCGCCACACTCACCTGAAAAAAGAAAAAAAAAAAAGACAGGTTAGGATCTATAAATATATTCAGTCAATACATAAATACAATAAAGTTGAAGCTTCACCAACGCCGCAATGATAATCAACGCGTCTTGAGATAAATGCGACTTTCGGAGATTGGGAGACGGAAAGTATTTATTTATAAAAAGAAAAGTTAAAGCGCTAAAAAGGAGGTGGAGGTGACTTGTCAGTCACACGTGCTGTGAACGATTGTTTACGGGCGAAAATAAATCCAATCTTCCCCAGTGACACGAAACCGAACCCCGCCCCCTTGACAGCAAAGCCATAGGCGGGCCTCGCATCGAAGGGAAAATAAATATTTCCCGCCGCGTCCGTGCTTGCGGCAGGGAAAGATCCACGATCCATATCTCATAACCGCGAGTCCATTTCCTTCATTTATTTGTTCCGCCGACCTCATTCGGACGATTGGTGTGATGTTGGCGCGCACGTCTGTAAATCACGTTTAGCGCGTGTCGCGATTCCCGACGCCTTGCGGAATGCGTGCTCGTGACGTAATTTCCGAGAGCGAAAAACCGTAAATCTAGTTTCCCACGGATTCCTGCAAAAAAAAACAGGTTTGGATCAAAACGAAAAACTCCATTATTTAACCAACAGACTGATTGCCTTTTCATATTTTCTCGAGAGCGAAACACAAATAAAACCATCGGCTCGATATTCACGATCCCTTACGTTTCCCTCAGCTCTTGCTTTGTCAGCATAAACTTAACTCGCTTAACAGGATCTGGCTATATCCCGGAAGTATTATGGCAAAGACTCGGAAAGCTACAATTTCTGTACTTTCGCACATAAAGACAAAATAACTAAAAAATGGGAGCTTCATTTGCTGACGCATATATGAAAAAGCGCGTTTTATTTAGTCAAGTTCATTTAGAATTGTAAATCTAAAATTCTTTATAAACTTAGAAATATAATTATGCGGCAAAGTAACTTGTTTAATAATTAATTATATCCATTCTCTTACACATTTAGGTTTCTAATCTAATGACTGTTGTTTTATGATACGAACATACTACATTACTAAAAAGAGCCCCCTCTGAGGCTCTCCGATTTTTCAAAATAAATTCTTCCGCAGGTTTGTAGATGGAACTACAGGTCACAACAAGATGATCTAAGCTGAACTTATGATGTCTATTTTCCATGTAATTATTTATGTAATACTTATATTGGCTTTAATAGCTTTAAAGTCATCGTGGATATGTGGTTCTTTGTGTTCCCAAATTTAATAATTTAGCGTTATAAAATACTACAAATACTTTCGAACATAATATTAAATTTATCACGCGTATTTGTGAGGCAAAAATAACACGTGTACGTATTAGAATATACCGAATCTGATTGTGAGTCCAACAATAGTTGTTGCTATGGCAACACTCTCGTAATGAGTGACAAAAACTGCAAAATCACCAGTATTTACGCGAGTTTTTAAGAAATACAATCGATAAACAAAATTCTACGATAAAAATTAAAATCTTCATTCCTTTCCTCAGAGAATTGTACAATGCTTGCTCCGATATTACAATTCTAAGATATTATAATGTGCAAGAGAAAATTACCTTGCACGATGGATATCAGATTTCCCATGTAAATCAAATGGGAAGGATAGTTCCTAGAATCGAACCCGAGACTTCAATATACGCAACAAAAACTATCCTCGGGAGCTCGGCCCATGTAGCAAGAGATTTTCACAAAGTTTCATGAAAATCGGTCCATTAGTTCAAAAGTTAATAGGGAGGGACGGACAGATAGACACAACGACAAAACTATAAGCCTATTTCCATTCTGGTAAGTAAGCTAAAAATAGCGCAACACTTTAACTGTCTATCTATAACCATTTTCTGAGAATCTTAATTTGAAATTTTGAAGGACAACCCTGCCGCCCACCGATTCTTACAAAACATTTCCTTGGCAAAGTAATAAATGACATAATATATTACAAATACCCTGCAAATTTTAGTCGTATATCTCTTATAGTTTACTTGCTATGTTAATTTAATTGATTGCATAGACGGACAGTCAGAGCGAAAAGCACGTTTATAAAATAAAAAGAAGCCGTATTCGTATAGAAATAACAACCGGCGGATTGCCGCTGAGGACGCCTTCATTGTCGCCGAAAATCTTGATTTCCTGTTGATTTTGTAGCAATCAGAGTGATATCCATTCTCAATTGGAGTCCGGTTTCATTTGAACACGACATTTTTTACAGTAATTAACGAAATGTAGACACACGAATTCAAACGCATCTTTTAAATTGAAGTTTTAATTCAACAAGTGTTGAACGAGAATGTTATTATATGGTGATATAACAGCGTTAATCCAGTTATTTTATATAAAAAAACGAAAAAAGCATAAGCAAATTTCCGTATACACAAGCACAAGCTTAAAAACACCGTTCTAGTCAATTTCACGCTATTTATATTTCGGGACATGGTACCGATAAGGGAATAAGCGATTCGATTTTCCACAACGGACCATCCAATCAATTCTTCCGTTCGCTCGCCCTCACACGAAACAGTTGAAAATCGGAAGATAAAATCTGGCGCCATCGCCCCCAAATCGATCCCCATACTGCCGCATGTTTACGCGCGCGTGTGCCCCACCGCGAGGTTTCGGGGAAAACCACACGTTTTCGCGGTCTTACTTGCAGGAAGAGGAATTTTTTCTAGAAAAACAACAGCCGCCAAAACTCAATTCACGGCCTCGCGCGTTGACAAAACGAAACCAAAGACAAAGCAATCCATTTGTCAATTTGCCCTAAAACGTCCCTTTTGGCTGAAAACCTGTTATCAACATTTACAAGACTATAACATCGTTAAAATCTACGGACGTCATTCTAATTTCGAGACTGCTATCGTAGATGTACCTACATGGAACTCGTGACTTTTCCGCCGTATTGATTATCACCCAGCCAAGCATTCATTTACTTACTCTTAACTCTCCCGCCATTTTATGCAATCTGCCACCCAATTACTAGTAACAAAAACAGAGCATTAAAAAAAAAGAAATTCAACTGACAAAGTGTTTAAAGATCACTTCAGGTTACATATTCATTTCACGAGCTCCCATGCTAATAAAGGAATACTTGAATATTTTCTTAATTTGAAATTCATGCACCTTTTCTCCGATGAAATTTGGCATTTTCAATACAAATACTCAAATATTACCATGCCTCCTAGTCGCCACCTACCTGGTATATATACGACCTAACAGCTCACCCGTCATCGACTATATAGTGTTTTCGTTATTTAAATCCAAAAATCTTGACAGTAAAATAATGGTACTACATTTCTTTATATAGAAGAGAAAAACGAAATATTTTTATGACATACGTTCTCGCTTACAATACTATAACAATGACGGAGCAGAATGCCGTCCCTAGCTCTGAGAGAAAAAATTCATTAACCAATAGGCGGTTAATTATTATTCAAAGTTCCCGATCAATGACTTCTGCTATGCAAAATATGTTCGCAATATATTTATATAAAGATGATTATTGAAATGTACACAAAAAATACAATTGAGTATTATAACCTCTACAGTTCCAGTTTTCAACATTCTAAATATATTTCCGTCGCAAAGAGTTGCCATTCCCTAATACACCGGTCCCCACTATAACATGGAGGTTAACACTCTGAAAAGGTGCAGTGTAATGTGAATCCGCACTATTTGACCCTGGCTTTACATAGTGCAAGTGTTGCGACCAATATGCCTTAAGACACCCTCTTCTAGTGCCAAAATTCCCAAATCTTGCTTATATATTATATATATATATATATATATATTCAAACATTTACGTGTCCATATACAAATAGAATGCTATCGTAGGTTATATGAGTTTATGAACAAAGTATTTTGGTCATCCGAAACCTCTCATCCTCGCTCTGCAATCTGGAATCCCACAACACAAGCCCGACAAAACCGATTTAATGAGAACCATAATCCGCGCTGTATGAATTTTGGCAATAAAAACGAAGCGTGCTGTAGCGAATCCGAATTATATGAGGGGCATGATTTATTCATAAAAGACAGGGACGAGTACAAGGGAAAATCGGAAAAAGAGCAATTTTCGTCGACAAAAAATTGATTTACGTTTCACCTGATTTTCGCTCTCGAACTTACAAAAGAAAGTAACCCAAATGACGACGAACAAAAACAGATCGAAATCAATCCCCCCCTCCCCCCAAAAAACAATAAAACGCTCCAGTGGTGCAGCGCACACCTACGCAACCCCCGCGCAGCGGGGAGCCCATGGCCAAAGCGGGTCCATATTTTTTTTGTGAGGCTCCTAAATTTTTTTCCCGGGACTTCAGTTTTGTATTGGCGGGGGTACACATTTTCCGGTACGCCACTGAAACCCTCCAAAGATGGGCGTCTTAAGAAAGGAAGGAAGATGTGGCGAAAAGTCGTTAGAAGCAGACGTGAGGAAGAAAGAGGACGAGAGACTTTACATTCCTGCGTGAGACATCTTCTCACAAATATGCCCACCCCCTCCAGTCTCTTGACCGTCCTATCGGAGCCAGAGACTCTACCCGTTTCCGACTCAAAATACACTTTCCTTGGGAGAGAGCGAGAAAGGGAAGGAGAGATGAAGAGAGAGGGAAGGAGAGATGAAAAGAGAGAGGGAGGGAGAGATGACGACGATCCATGGGGCGACATTTTCAGACCGCGGGGAACACCCACGCCTCCCCCCTTCTACCATCCGCAACATCTAGCCCGCGTCTCACCCTAAACTTAAAAAGTGACGCGCTGTTAATCACGCGAGGGAAATTTTTAGTCCTTGGCAACGGATGCGATAGGAGAATAAAAAGAAGGTAATAGAGAGGGAGTCTTCTTTATTTTATCACGCGGAGATTATGAGGCTAGACATATGGTAACCGCGAAAAGGTATATGAAGTGAGAGACGCGGAGAATCAGGTGGAGGGAGAGAAAGAGAGCGAGAGGAAAGAAATTTGGAGAACAGAAAGATAGTGTGGAAAGAGGTTGAGACAGAGAGGATGAGAAAGAAAGGGAGAGAGGGCGAGAGAGAGAGAGACCGGGAAGGCGAGAAAAAGAGTAAGATGAAAAGAGATGTATGAAATGGAGGGGAACAGGTAAAAGAAATAGAGGGAGTAAATGGAGGGAGAACGAAGAGGAAAGACGAGGGAATGAGTAGGGAAGGGAGAAAGGAAAAGAAGATAGGGGGAAGACAATGTGGGGAGAGACGGAGGGAGATATGGGGAGAGAATAAAATATACAAAACAAAGAGATATAAGCGAAGACATTTAAGTTTGAGGGGAAAACCTAGGTAAAAACAGGTTTGTTCTTCGTAGTAAAACCCACGCAGGAAAACAGCCACAGAGAAGGGGAGTGTGAAAAACCATCGAAAATCCTACATAGTGTATATATCACAATGGAAAACTACAAACAAAATATAAAATACAGTAAGTACAGTAGGAAACGTCGTAAATACAACATCGCTGTATACCGTCACAAATATACATATAAAGACATTAAAGTAATATACACATGAAATATAGATAAATATATATATATATATATATATATATATGATAAAGATACAGAGGAAAACAAAATGCATATAATAAAAAGAATAGGGGGAGATATATACACACATACATACACATATATATATATATATATATATATATATATATATATATATATATATATATATATATATATATATATATATCATAAGAAGGTAACATAGTCAATAGTAGTATACGTTGTGGGAAACTCAATATCCTATAAAGGGGTTAATTAATATTAATTATGTTATTATGTTAGGAAAAGTGAAGGCAACCATCGCATAAAAGGGAAGAAAAATAACCTAAAGTTGACCTGAGCTTTGGGCCGTGAGCAGACAATTAAAGTATTTATGTTTGAAGATGTGGAGAGATGTTGCATTTTGGAAGTCTGTACGTAGGGCGTTCATATAGTCTGCAAGCTGTAACCTGGAAGGAGAGGGGGATAGAAAGGGAGAAGGGAGAGAGTGAAAGAGGGGAGAAGAAAGAGAGAAATAAGGTAGAGGAAGGAGAAAGGAAATAAAGGGAAAGAAATAGGGGAGAGAGGAAGGAGAAAAATAGGGGAGAGAGGAAGGAGAGAAACAGTGGAGAGAAAGAGGGGGGAGAAAGAGGGGGGAGAAAGAGGGGAGAGAAAGAGGGGAGAGAAAGAGGGGAGAGAAAGAGGGGAGAGAAAGAGGGGAGAGAAAGAGGGGAGAGAAAGAGGGGAGAGAAAGAGGGGAAAGAGGGGGGAGAACGAGGGGGGAGAACGAGGGGGAAGAAAGAGGGGGGAGAAAGAGGGGGGAGAAAGAGGGCGGAGAAAGAGGGGAGACAAAGAGGGGAGAGAAAGAGGGGAGAGAAAGTGGGAGAGAAAGAGGGGAGAGAAAGTGGGATAGATACCTTTATGTAGGCAAGATTGAAGCTTGTTAATCCCTTCTCACAACTAAACCCATTCATCAAATATGTTACAATTACTATAAACCGAATTGATAAATATTTACAGATTATTTTAAAAGAATAAAGGAAAGTATAATAATGGACAGCAAAATAAAAACGTCGTATACAAAGTTAAAAGAAATAGAATGATTTAATTAATTTATATGCGGAAAGTTTATCATATTAGGTAAGAATACACTTGCAGAAAAACATCCAAAAGAAGAGGGTGTGTGCAAAAAAAATATGCGCAAATCTACCATAAAAGATCTAAGGAAACTTGGCGTTCAATTACACGTAAACTGCAGTGAGAGTTACACCCGGTGATTCATACGGTGAATTATACTAGAGAATACCAACAAAACTGCATATACTCAGTTAAAGCAAAACCTTCATACGTACACGTACACAAAAACAGACGTTTATATATCTATATTCTTACATTTACGACACGGGAGAGTGGCCTCGGGATTTCCTAGAAGTAACAATGATCCCTCTAAAGAAGAAGCCCAAGGCAATGCAGTATAAAGACACACTTCGGAGATCATCACGAGGATTCTTAATAAAAGGCTGGAGAAATGCTAGGGGAAGATCAATTCGGTTTCAGAAAAGGACGAGGAACTAGAGATGCGATAGGGATAGTTAGAATCATATCAGAAAGGGCAATAGAGTACAGTCAAGATATCTGCGTATGTTTCGTAGACTGGCAGAAGACCTTTGATAGAGTAAATTGGGTAATGTTGATGAAGATATTAAAGGATATAGGTGTAGACTGGAAGACAGGAGACTGATCAGGAATCTATATGTGAATCAAGTTGTAATGGTCAGGTTGGAGAATACGGACATCTGCGGAGTAAATATCGGTAGAGGAGTAAGACAGGGCTGCTGCCTATCGCCGACCCTATTCAATACATATGGAGGAAGTGTATTGCAAGAAGCGTTAGACGGCGCAGGAGATTTCAAAATTGGAGGAAGGGTTATAAGAACAGTAAAATACGCGGATGATCAAGTATTTCTAGCAAGAAAGGAAGAGGAACACCAAAAAATGATAAATAGACTAGTAATAACAGGTAGAAAATGCGGTATGGAAATAAATACAGAAAAATCCAAGGTCATTCGAATATCGGGCAAAGAAGAGAATCTGAACATATGTATTGGAGGAAAGCCTTTAGAACAAGTTTCAGACTATAGATACCTTGGAAGCATCATAACAAGAGAAGCAAAATGTACGGATGAGATCAGAACTGGAATAGGAAAAGTAAAAGCGGCTTTCAAAAGAAAGAAACACCTACTTACGGGGAATATAAGGGAAGATATCCGCAAGAAGTTCATAAAATGCTATGTATGGAGTATAGCATTGTATGGGGCAGAGACATGGACGCTAAGGGAAAATGACATCAAATACTTGGAAAGCTTTGAAATGTGAGCTTGGAGGAGAAAGCTGAAGATAAAATGGACAGATTGGATGAAAAACGATGAAGTGCTACGAAGAATAGGAGAGAAGCGAATGGTTATACAGACTATAAGAAAGAGGAAGGCAAACTGGGTTGGGCATTACCTGAGGAGAGAGAGAGAGTATGGTTAAAGACGTGTTAGAAGGAAAACTAGATGGGAAAAGGGAAAGAGGAAGGAAAAGATCTCAGCTGATAGACGATTTGAAAGGGAAAGAGAGTTATCAAGATATGAAGAGGACAGCGGAAAATAGGAGTATATGGAGAACCAGGTTTAAACATGAATAGTTAAGAACCTGCCTACTGACAGACTACCTATGATGATTCTTACATAGAATAAACGGCAGAAATTACAGTTTTTAAGACATTTTGACTTGTGACAGACAATAAGGGAAAAGGAATTGAGATGCGTTAAGATCTTTCACCACAGAATGTTGGAATATTTATCATTCGTCAACATAGAAAGTTGGAATTGTTTTTGGCGAAAAACGAGGGGAAAAATATGGCGAGAAATATGGGAATTCCCAGCCTGTACCAAGGACAAAAAAAGGGACGGCATTTCTCATGTACTATTTCGCAAACGGCTTAACTCGAATTATTCAACGCAATTAATGCGGGCTGCATGAATAAAATACATTTCTATTTATTTCTAGTAGTCGGGATCAGGAAGATAAAACTCCGGTCAAATCAGCGCTCATTTTTCTCTCCAGGTTGCGTGTAAAACCACTAATGCTACTTTACTTTTGTACAATCGACCACAAAAGACGCGGAATCCTTGAAAGTGGTCTCGAAAAAATGACGGTTTACGCAAAGAAATTTGGTATGGAATGGATTCACTCGTCAAATGCTTTCGGTCTTCTCGGTTTCATAAAAAGAAAGCGGTTGAGTTCTCCCACCAGAGGTTCAAATAACGGTCATACATTCACAAAGCTAGAAAAGCAGAATTTTGTCTGAAAAGCAAATTAAACCTTATATAATTGGTCATTTGAGTCCCCTTAAAAGCAGATTACATATAAGTATCGGAAAAAATAAGTAAACATCCTCTCGAAACACGGGACTCGAACGGGACGCTTTCATCTATTTCCACTCGATAGCTAAAATTAGCCTCATTTCTCAATAGCGTGCCTTTTGCATCAAAACTAGCGAAGAATTTCACGGAACTGAACATCACTGTGTGCCTTTCGTGGGGGAGAACAGCACTCTCGTTCAAAAGGTGTTTGCTTGATACTGGCGATCCCTTTGAGAGATTTTCTTTACGTTCAAACTTTTAAACAGTAAACGGGCCCTCGGAAAAGTGTAAAGGAAAGAAGTAAATATTCAAAGTAAGAGCGTCCTTTTCGTCCAGGATTCTTTTTCATGGAACAGAATTCACTCGAGCGTAACCACAACTGATCAGGAAAAAAAGCGAAATTTAAAACCTTAAAAGCAACCATTGTACACATACAAAATTAAACCACATCATCGAGAACTTTACAGAACATGGACGCTCTTTTAAATAGAAAACTATGACCCAATTCCCACAGAAAACGTATTTAGAAACGCGGGGATTAAAAAAGTACTGTTCCATAATAAAAATTGGCGTCTGTACCGACTGTATCGTAATTTACGAAATAATGACCGTTTTAGCACCTCAAGCCGGCAATTTTCTGAACACTAATCGACCATTAAAGCGCCCATTTTTCTGTATTTTACCTTCCTTGATATTTATATTTCTGCCGGGGAAAATATACATAGATGACTCTAAAATTTAGGCTCGAGTAAAGAGAAGTACAGCAGCTGCCGGGAAATGATGGCAAGGTCCGTACAGGCAGGCCTGACGAGAGGGGGGAAGGGGCAGTGGGGGTCTCCGCCCAGGAGCCAGAGGACTCTCATGGGGTCTGGACCCGAGGTATGGTTACTACTATCCTAAAGTCGCTTTATTAGAAAATTCACCATCTATACATAATTATTATGAATTTTAACATTTTTTTAATTACGTAAGAATTGTAAATAAAATATGTATAGTGATGATGTATACATTTACATGGCTGCTCGATGTCGGAATGGCATCCCGCTGAATACTCATACCGAATATGTGAAAGATAAATACAATTTATTACTTTATTTATTTTGCTGACAAGGTCGTCGCTACGCCGCGGAGGCTTTGATAACCAAAAGCGTAAAATATAATATCCGCAGCTAACTAGCTGGGAATGTATCAGGGAATACCCGAAATTACGCTCTCATTTTATTAAAGTCTGATGCACAGTGCAACATTTTTGGCGAGTATATTGAAATTAGATGCAATAAGAAAAAGTCGCTCAATTCATTAAATTTCGGTATTTGACATTTATTTGAATTAACAAAACGTCTATAATAGCATTATTTACCCTACCTGCGGCACATATGCTGTGTCTATATTTATTTATTATGAGGTTAATGCTGTTGCAAAAAAGTTTTGTTACTATATATATATATATGGATGTCAACAAGGTGTTGGGATGAGGAGTTCTCTCTCTGTAGCTGAAGAAGGAGTAGTTCCGAAAGCTTTACGTTTGTGATGTTTCTGTGTTTTTGTGTTATTTTACGTGTGTCGCTTCGACATCCCCGGGGCCTCGCCAACCTGAAGTCGTCTGATTGGTGAGTGCTCACTGGGTTTCCTCATCCCAACACCTTGTTGACCTCCATATATTCATTTTACCTTTCCTTTTCCGTAAGTGTTGTTATATATATATATATATATATATATATATATATATATATATATATATATATATATATAGACTCTATCTCCATCGCTGAAGAGGAGCATATGCCCGTAAAGCTTACGTGTGTTTTTTTGTGTGCAGCCTGCCAACTTGGTCCCCAACTTGGTAAGTGTCCGCTGAGCTTCCTTCAACACCTTGTTGCCACCCTCATCACTACCTATTCATTTCCTTAAGTTTATATATATATATATATATATATATATATATATATATATATATATATATATATATATATATATATATACACACACACCTATGTGTGTGCGCCTAGCAGCCTAAACACCAGAATGCACAATAAATGTTTTTGAAAGAAAAAATATTCACTATTGTCATAACATACCGTTTACGTCAGTTGCCAAGAACTAGAGAGAAGGATTAAGTTCGTACAGTGGGGCCCGGCAAGTTGTTTGTCCAGGGGCCCGTAATTGGCTCTCGGCGCCCCTGCGTAACGTGTACGTCGAACCGACTGGAAGTGGTTAACTCGATTGTTTTCGAGAACAATAACGATTACATTCGCATTCGACATGTTTTTCAGCAAAAGAGAAAATCACGCGCGAAAAAAATCGAAGGGAATAATTGAGCGGCAAAATCTGCGGCGGTTACGCAATCGTTGGCTTTAAACGCTTTTTGGTCTTTAGCTGAACACAAATTTGTAGAAACGCAGTCTAAAGGAAGTCCTACCACTCCACTTCATCCCTTCCTCTCTCTATCTCTCTGTGCCAACCCACGACCTATGCTCGAATGACGCTGGATCGGTTCCATCTCCAAAGCGACGGATGTGTCGCTTTAGACGAACGGCGCCCAAGACGTTAAAAGAACTCACCCTATGGCTCAGAAAAGGTAGCGGTAGAGGGAGTGAAGACATTTCGCAAATCTGGTGAGACACTTTAAAAAAAAAACAGCGGAGGTTCTCCGAATGAGTCACCCTTAGCAGGCCACCGAACGAAAGCGAGTGACGAAAAAGGATGTGAAGGCCTTCAACGTCACTTCCTCTTCCTCACTTTCCATCGCTCTGCTTTCCGGGGTGGAATTTCATGCAACAAATATCTCCTTTGCCGGCATCGCAAAAAAAGTATTGGTATAACTAGCAAAAATGTCGGTACGGACGAGTTGTAAGACATCCTCTTCCCAAAATATCTCTCGACAACAGGTCAGCGTCATTACTGAAATTGATCCTCCGATCTAGTGACAGAAGAGCGGGTAGACTATCTATGCTAGGGTCGCGAGTTCGAATCCTGCGGTGGGCCCTTTCGTTCAATTTTAATAATAAAAACTAAATAGAAATGTCGAACACAATGAAACTAAAGTACGTAATTCAAATTGAACCCAAGACAGCGTTAAAATTTAATCTAATGTATTCCTATAGGGAAGCCTATCCCACTTTTCACGGTTTCGCTTTTATCAGTGTTTTCCAGGAACGCATGTACCGTGCAAAACGAGAGATGGTTGTGATGTGTCGAACTTCAATGTATTTTTACCAAGTATTACAACAAAATCGTAAGATATTTACAACATTTTGAAAATAGGAGCAATTTTTTAATTACCGAGTGAATGTCATACAATAAACCAAGAGTAATTTAAATACCGCTCTATTAAGCTCGTTAAAAATTAACGAAATGGTTTACTTCAAAAGTTTGAAAATAAGAAATAACAATCTTATTCCGACATAAAACAACGCGCCGTCGAGGTAATGTAATACAGTAGGAAAAGAAAATTGATTACGAATTTAAACTAAGCTATACTTTTAAAATCAATCCGGAGACGATTTGGGAAAATATATTTCGAAAAAAACATTTTATAGCATTAAAGCAAAGCAGAGACTACCATCTAATGACGAAAACTGTAACCTACATACCTACAGCATCTTTTAAAACCGATAATAGAATAATCCTCCAAAAAAGTCGAGAGAACATTTAATTCTTATTTCGGTCTATACTGTTCTACAACCGAAAAAAGCGGAACCTCTCCAACTCTAAAGTTAGGTAAATGAAAAAGCAGATAGAACTTTATGATAATAAAAACGTGAAAAATATCATAATCACTTTACAAAACAATCCAGTTACAGACATTCGAGTTATAGAGGTGTGACGATATATGTGTGTATGTCTCTCTCTCTCTCTATATATATATATATACATATATATATACACACACACATACAAGGTGTCCCAAAAATATATAAATAATAATAATAAATAAACCTTTAAAAATGCAAGAAAGAACAATATTTGGTGTGTGTGAAGCAATAACATTTTATTACAAGTTGAATTATCGCAGATGTTCAAAATGACCTCCATTAGCTTCAATGCATTGTTGGAAATGGGTAGCAGCCGACTGAAAAATGTCCGCCAAGATATCTACTGGGATGGCTGCGCATGACTGGTCAATTTTTTGCCTGAGTTCCTGAAGTGTTGTTGGTTTCATTGACTACACTCTATCCTTCAGGTAACCCCACAAGTAAAAGTCAGGTGGAGTTAAATCAGGTGAGCGTGGTGGGTACTCAACACTTCGCCTCCGGCCTATCCACTGGCCTGAGAAATTGTTATAAAGACAGGCCCTAACATCACAATGGTAATGTGGAGGTGCTCCGTATTGTTGGAAAAAATTCATTCATTCTCTTTCATAAAACTGTTGAATGTTGGGCATAATAGATACCTTAAACATGTTAAGGTACTGAGTAACAGTAACAGTCCCCTCAAAGGAGTACGGCCCCACAATACCCCTGGACGACACCAAACTGTAAGACCGGATAAATATACTGCCTTGTCTAAATGAATTTGAGGGTTTTCTGATGACCAGTACATGCAGTTATGCTGGTTCACTGTAGCATTGAGTTTAAATGTTGCTTCATCAGTTCAAACAATCTTGTCAACAAATTGTGCATTCTCGTTCACTTTCATTTGAAACCATTCACAGAACTCAGATCTGCAGTCAGGATCATCTTCAGCCAATCTCTATAAGTCTCGGAACATAACATTTCAACTTGGCCAGTTTTCACAATCCTATGTACCCTTGTTTTACTGATTCCAGTCTCATTAGCACATCGCCTTACAGACTTTTTTTTGGCGATCGTTCGAATTGCTCCAACACGATAGCAGAATTTTCCGCATTCGTGGAAGTTCGACGTCTCCCAGATCGTTGCTTGCACACGTCTTGCACAGAGCCGTAAGTCTCAAATTTATAACGAATTCTTGAAATTGTAGTTCCTGTTGGAGGCTCAGTATTGAAGTCATGTCTCCAATGTCTTTGAACCTCGCACACATTCTCAAATTTCCAGTACCACTTCAAAATTGCTTTTCTTTGCTCGAAAGTCAAGCGATGCTCCGCACTTTTTATTACGCTGTGAATTATGAGTACTGGATTGTTGCTTTTCATTATAACTGAAGCCATCTTTTAATTACATGTCATGCAACAATGAGTCGCTTTAAATTTCATCCAAACAATAATCCGTTAATAATATATATATACACTAGTAGTTGGTGCTTGCATACTGCAAGCATTTCACCTCACCTTGAAAAAACATTAATTTTTCAGACAGACATTTCATCATTACAAATATTCTTTTAATTCTAAATATTTCACCTCCGCAGCGATGTTCGTTTTTCCCACATGTAAAAATAATAGTTTAAAAAATCCCCAAATGTTGCCATTTGAAAATTTTACACTTTCTCCATTATAGGGTACTAATGCTACACATTTTAGCCAAATTTTAAAGTTGTAGCATTTCTAGAAGTAAAATAATATTTTTCTAATTGTTTAAATTTAAATAATTTTTTACGACCGCCGAAATTCATGTATGGTAAAATTGAAATGTTTTTTGTGCTAGTTTACTACTTTGTACATAACTTGAAAATTTCAGCTCCATAGCTCATCCCGTAATGTCTAAACAGTTATCTATTTGTTTAAACTTTAAGAATTTTTAACTGCCAAACAAATTAAAATATCAAAATTTGTATAATCCCGATTTCGTTTTTTTATGAATTCTACTTAAAAAAATTTCAACTCCGTAGCACATGTGGAAATACATAATCCATGAAAATTTGTTTAAACAATTGCGAATTTTTAGCGGCCGCATTGTTGCACTTTTTCAAGATTTTCGTTTTTTCTAGTCGGTTTTGCACAAAATCCTATCTATGAAAAAAATTTCGAATCTCCAGCACATCTGGAAGTGCCTAAACATTAGTATCCTCCTATATGTTATCATTATATATGTTATATCCTCCTCTGTAAGAGTCGTCATAAACTAAATTTTATCTATAATTTATACTGCAAAAATACAAATAAATTCCAGTTTAATAAACTTAAATCACGACATCCCCAAAAAATCTTCAATTTTTCCGAAATAATAACCTTGAACACTTCAAACTGCACACCGTTTCGCTTCCCCGCATAAACGAAAATATCGCGTCGAACTTGGAGTCGCAAAACAAATGCCAATAAATAAAAATAACACGCGACCGAATTGTATGGCCGCAGCTACGTCATAAAAGAATACCCGACGGAAAAAAACCAATCTGAACCCGAAAACCATGAAAAAAATAAACAAAAATAAAACGATATCTTTATTCCGGCCAATTCACTCACGGGCAAACACTAACATAAGAGAAACCCCTTAACCCTACTCCTGAACGCGGTTAATTTACGGCGATACGCCGGTGCACGACGGGTTGCGTTCCACGCTAGTTAAGGCGCAGGGTAGGTATGGAGAGAAAAACCCACAAGAAAAATAAAATAAATAATAAGTTTAATGCGGCGAGGAAGGAGAAGGAGCCAATAAGAGCCGGGGAAGGAAAAGAAATAGCGAAAGAAAGCAGAGAGAGAGAGAAAGACAGAAGTTGACAAAGGCACGGTAAGATAAAGACAGGTAGGAACGTAAAGACACCGGTGCTTACCTCTCTTGTGGTAGGTTAAGTATTACGAGAGGGGTTCTCCAAACTTTTCAAGAGGACGAGCACCGAGTTATTTTCTAGAAGATCAAGATAGAAATGCCATACTTTTGAAAATCGAAAATAATCATGAATAAAAAAGAACCAAGGGCAAAGTCTACACCAATACGCATTCATACAATGAGAAAGAAAACAACTTATCAAATTAAATTCCTGTCGCTCGCGAGTGACATCGTAAACGTCGCAGAATAGCACCACTTAACATTGCCCGAGAGCACAGAGGCACTCGCGAGCACCAGGCAAGGAAAAGCTACCATACATAAACAAATCAAGAAAAGGGTGGGTAGGGTAAGGATGCTCCTCAGAAATCGCTTACGTGCCCATCCGTGGCCGTTTTGCCCCACTTATCTGTGGCCGTTTTGCCGCATCCACCTGCGTCGCCGGTGGCGGCGGAATGAACATGGAAAGATGGGGCACGGAACGTGACGCAGGTGCCTGATCTTTCGATAAGGTTTCACGTGGCACGGGAAAGATCGATAACTAGGGACGTAACGTCCGAGAGATGTAAAAAATTCATCCGGAGGTGGAGTGAACGGGAATGTGGGAGGGGTCGAGAGATTGAGGGAGGAAATTGAAGGCTAAACTGGAGAAGGGAGAGAAAAGGGAGACTACTGCATTCCGCGCGAAGGAGACCGCGACGAACCATTCCGCGACCTTTATTGTTTCCCTCAGAAATACGAGCATTTTCTCTCTCGGATCGGAAGCGCTTCCACCGGAGATTACGTCCACACTGTCACGCCACAGAATGGCTAGTTTCCGTCCCTCGTAAATAAGACAGGAAATAAGAAAACAGATGCGTTGACAAAGGGGCACAATTAACAAACTTTATTATTTTTAACAGTTTTTAAAGACCCTTTTACCACGAAATTATCGACGATCTCAAAGAGGAACACATACGTGATGCTCATGGCAGGATTCGAAGTCGCGACCCCCCAGCGGCGGATTTACGCCTCCTAGGACCCCTGGCGCTACACTTTTTGGGGCCTCTGGCGCTAAACAGTCGGGGGCTCTGCCATTTAAATATATAGTGAAACCGCTCCTAACGGTTACCCTCTTTTGTGACCTCTTAACGATCGTTTTTCTATGGAATCATAGAGAGGTTCCACTGATGTTTAAATCGAGACACTTTATATTTCTGAGATTATATACAGGAACATTTTTCGGGGACCCTATCGCGCGCCAAGTGCGACTCCCCTTAAAACCGCCACTGGCGACCCCTTTGCGTTGGGAGTCACACGCGCTACTTGGCGACGCGCTGAAACCTTTGCAGTCCAAATAAATTTCTCTAATTGCTCTCCTACGTTTAAGATTATTCCGCAACGTATCTTCTGTAACGCCTCTACTCCAACACAATGAGGTAATAGCGAGGGACATTCTTAAAATGTTGCATGCCAACACATAATTACCAGGGCAACATGCAACAGCAGGTGGAATATAATTATGACTACAACAGGAAAAAGCAATATGTCCCGGTCAGTGGGGCAAATGACAGCAAAGATACATATATTCTGCCAGACTAATTGAAGAATATCCCTAAATATAAAAAAACTAGCTTTAAGTACCCGGCGTTGCTCGGGCTTCTAATAACAGTTTATAGAAACTTAAGAGCATCGCGATTTCTGAAAATTTAAAAATCAAAGTACGATATTATGATTAATTCCTATTGTTTATCCTTTTAATTCAAATAAGTTAAAGAAAACAAATCGATATATGAGGACCCGCTGTATATCCGTCTGTCTGTCTGTGCGGGGTGGTTGTCGGGGTCCCCGGGTACCCTATGTTACCCGTAGGGTCATAGGAAGTCACTTTGCAAATTTTGGTCCCGATAGGTCAAAGGGTGTGGGAATGTATAGAGAACAAACAGACATTCAATTTTGTATATTAGATGAAGCAATTTTTGACCTCGAAATTATTGAACTAAAAATACAGATATCTGTCTCCATAGGTACTACTTTTTTCGAAGGATACTTGCTGGAAACCCTTAAGATACATTTATCGTCATTTCCGCGAAACATCGATGATACTCAAGATCGAAAATGGGTCAGAACTTTGTTGCAATGCACTTTACTGTATTACAGTGAAGAATTAGAAGAATGGATTAATGTTTCACGCGCAATAGAACCGAATTCGAAACTCGATAATATTTGGGCAAAATCTGTTTTAAACTCCGTAATAGCTCCGAATGACAGAAGATAAATTCGTTCAAATCCGTCACGTAGCGACTTGGAACTTAAACTGAATTTCCGATAAATATGTAATACGGAAAGCGCAATACATGCTACTGAGTATCTAAAGTTTATGTTCACGATTTGAATTTCACGTATTCCACTATGTCTTTTATAGAAAAAGAGTTAATAAAATACATTCGAATGTTCAAAATGTTCGGATATATATTTTTTGCAACACGTGACATTCGCCAAGCGAATGAAAATGCTATTTGCAAAAACCATACTTTGATGAACGTCCAACGTAAACGAATTACTGTCACACACACACACACACACACACATATATATATATATATATATATATATATATATATATATATATATAAATCTATCGCTGAACTCTCGACATCATAGCTGATTTATCTAAAAAAAAGAAAGCATTCGCCAACCATTGTACCAGAATTTTCACAATGAAAAATATATTAAGTTAATCCAATATATTTCCCGAATCATAATGATGAATTACTTGTAGCAACTGCCAGTGCAGTTGTGTGCGACAATTAGACCTCCACATGTATTGAAATATTAACAGTTGAATTTATGGATATAAATACGGGAACTGATATAGCATTATAGTTTGGACAAACCATTGAACGCGGTATCATCAACCAAGAATGAAACAATAAGCAGATGTTCCAAAGTTCATGGGAGTGGAAGTGTCGCATTTTCAACGCGGGAACGAAAATTTTCACCATTTAAATTGATCAAGACGCTTACACAGTTCAGTCAACGGCATGCGGAATAATTCAATTAAAATCACAAACGCCTATATCATTTTAGACTTTTATGCACAAATTTCCTGCGCTGAGCTTTCACTTCGCAAAAATGATATCGACGACGAGACGGAAAAAAGAGAATTGTAAAACCTTCGCCGAAAAAAAGGACGGAACTAGGAACTTCAAACGCAAAAAAAAGAACCACTCCGCAAAGCAAAAGGAAGAAACGCACTCACGAGCCAACCATATCTGCGACACATTTTCCTCGTCGGAAGTCCTGCGAGGTATCATCTCTCACTTCATTTTAACACGACCGAAACGCCACACAAAACCGCACGAGCACACCATCGCAAAACCGTGCACAAAAGACAGATAACGACCGGCGCCCGAAGAAAAAAAAGGAAGGAAGAATCAAGCGAGGATTACGAGACGCCTCCGCCCACTTCCGAAAAGACCTACCCACTGCCTCCGAAGAAGAAGCAGCACAAGGATCTCATCCCATAAAGCGTCCGAGACGCGAGTTCGAAGAGAAAGGATCAAAAGATTCCCGGGGAACCGAGGGTGGGGAGAGAGGAAGGATGGGAAGGGGAAGTAGGAAAAGGAGAAAGGAATTAGTTGGATAGTGGGAGAATGGATGGGAAAGTAGGCGGAGGGAGGGGAGGTAGAAAAGAAGATGGGATCTGAAGAGAGGAGCGGGGAAGAGAGAGGAAGGGGGAAGGGAGAAAGGAAGTAGAGGAGAAATGGTCGATTTTCGATAGCTCCAATGTTCATACTAGGTGCTCCTAAATAACGCAACAGCTTAAAACTTATAACCTTTAATTTTAGTGTATATTATTGATGACTGTTTGGCCACAATGCTGTTCCGTTAATGATTTATTGACAGCAGCGTAATTCAAGTCATTAGAAAAAATGGTTGTTAACGTGCTTTTAAAAATAAATTTTTATAATTTATTATAATTTAGCATCAAAAGACCTTGGTACTTACAAAGGAAGAGCGAATTATCAGCATAATATTTAGTTAAAAGACGAAACGCTAATGAAACAGGAAGAAGTCGTTTTTTTGTCTCAATAGCAAGCTCCTGCAGCTTTTAAAATTAAAATATTTGCGCAAAAGTTTTAGAAACATTGGATCAATTCCACAAAGAAATGTCGCGGCAGATAATTGGTTAAAAATTATGAGGAGTTTTAACATCCGGCAATAGATCGACATGACTAACTAGGCGCAGCCACGCCCACTCGCAGAATTTCAAATCGATTGGATAATGGTGATAAGATTAAATATAAACTTGGCCACCAAAGTGTATTTAAATTGAAATTAAAACTGTTAGATTACTTTTGGGAAATCTTTTGTATATTAAGTTAAAAGACCCACAACTCGATATTTCGATAACTCGAATTTTCTCCGTACTCATCTAAGGTTCGAGTAGTCGGGGTTCGACCATTTAGTAAAAGGTAATATATAATATCGAGATATTTAGCGAGCCACAAGCCATCACAAGGAGCCCAAGAATCTTGTTTAAATTTTAAGTATGCGACATTCTAATTTCGAATACCAAATAAGATGCAATCCTTAAATACTAAACATTTTTACATCGCTTTGCATCTCTCGCTCTTCATGGTCATCCCCCGCCCACTTACCGTAGAATCGAAGTAATGCCTAGTGAGCCTTTACCGTGCAGTGGTTGAAAGAGAAAGCGTACGTTTGTATGGAATTTCTGGCTGATCAACCTCTTGGATTATTATAGCCATAACTCCTTACACCCCGAACACATACACACAAGGAAGGAAGGAAACCCGGTGCCGGCATTAGCCTACTCTTTACGAATAGCACCAAGGGGGCGAACCAGTAGCGGATTTGAATTAAGGCCAAAGAAGGCAATGGCCGACGGGCGGCGAGATTTCGAGGTGGCAATAAAAATGGGATTCCAGAGCGGGAATAAAATAATAATATTACGCAAACTTTTGATAAATTAGACTATTTTGAACCAAAGACGGACGGATGGACAGCCAAACCACACATGAGCTATTCTTTTTAGGAAAAACGCTAAAGGGGGGGAGGGGGGAATAATTTGGCGTAGGGGCGGGAAATTTCCAAATACGCCACTGGGGCCAACTGCTTAACGTCCCTTCAGAAGGGCCGAGCGCTGACTTGCGCGGTCTCCTCAAAGCACACAAGTAGGGGATGGGACCATCCCAGAAAGAGAAAGTGTGAACGAATCAAGAATTCGATCACGCTTTCTCTAATGGAGTAAAAAAGAGATCCGAAACGATATAAGAACGTCTAATGCTAGGAAATCGTACGATATTTTTTTCTAGATTAAAATACGTACCGTTTTAAGTCGCGTGCTCTTAAGTTTCAACAAAATGCTTAGCCACACAGGCGGCCCTCCATACATTTCGAAATTATCCATGTGTCCCCCGTACTGTTTGATATTAAACCTCTGATCTAACTTACATGACTTCAATTTTCAATGAATCGTTTTCCTTTTATGCTCCCTCTTCGTCACACCGAGACATTCTCGGTGGAATTTTCTATAGCTCGTATATTAAGGGCTACCGACTGAAGACTGCAGTATCGCAGGCGCGCTAAGGGAGGAAAATTGAATAGAAATTAATTTTTAACCTGCGTTTGATGGCAAACGATTCCAACCGCACACTGGTCAGCGGACTAAACCTTTCTTCCAACATAAAAAAGAGCCATACGCTATAAAAGGCAGATTAATATTGAGAGGAAGGATTGAGAGGAGGGCAGGAGGAGGAAGACAAAGGATAAGAAGGCAGAAGACGCGGTCGAATGGGAAGTAGGTACACAAAGCCACTCCGCGGTTCAAAAACTTCATATCTCGTGAACTACGAAAGGTACCACCTTAAGCTTGGGCTTAAAATAAAGCTAAACTCGACGAGTTTTTTCTGTAAAAGGTGCCACGCTTTGGCGGCCAGGATAAAAAAAAGAACTCGATGAGATGAGCTTTATTTTAAGCCTAATCTTAAGAAAATATGAATTTTTGAATTACGAAATGACTTTGTGGAAACCCTTTAGAAGAGAAAGGGGCAGATGGGAATAAGATGAGCCGGATAAGGGAAAGAGGAAGAAGGGGAGGACGAAGAGAGGAAGGAGGAAGAAGAGAAGCAGGAAGAGGAGAAGCGGGGCCGGCTAAAGTGAAAGAGGGATGTGGTGGATGCGAGGCAACCGGGCCCCCGAACTTTGTAGATCCCAATCAATAAAGTATCGGGAGAAAATTTTGCATAAATATTTACTAAAAAGAAGTTGATAAACCGATTTCCAATAAAAAACACTCCGAAAAAGTTATAATTTTAAAACCGGAGAACCTCATAAATCACATAATTATCTACGATTAACTGTAATGTTTTTGTCTATTTATAGCTTTAAAATGTTTTCATCAACCATTGCTTTGTAAAAAAAACTGCAAAAAAACTCATTATTCAGATGTCACATATATCAGGAGGGCCACCATGGATATTCGTACCCGGGCCCCCTTCAGTGCTTGGTCGGTCCTAATGGTAAGGAAAAAGATGGGGAGGAATAAGAGGGCGAGGAATAAGAGGGCGAGGAATAAGAGGGCGAGGAATAAGAGGGCGAGGAATAAGAGGGCGAGGAATAAGAGGGTGAGGAATAAGAGGGCGAGGAAGAGATATCAAATCACGTTCAAGCTACTATCCACTCCTTCCCTCTCTCCTTATCCCCTCTCTCCTTATCCCCTCTACCCTTATCACCACCCTCCCCTTATCACCACTCCCCTTATCACCTCTCCTCCTCCCATTTTCTCTATTCCTTTTCTCTCCCACTTCCCTCGCTATAATCCCATACCCACTATACCAGTGGCGCCCGAAATTTTCGGTTCGAGGGCTACATAGCACTTTCTGCCATTCGTCGCGGGCCACACCCAACCGAAAATTGAATTGAATAATAATTTAAGGAAAATTGAAGGGGTTAGTTGTGGGTCAATATTGCCAGATTTGTTTTAACAGTATTTATCTATTATGGGAATAGAGGGGTTAAGACTAAATATATTGTTTTTATAATTTTATATTTCCATTGTATGATACTTTGTATCCTTTAATTGTTAAACAAGAAAACACTCGGCGGGCCGCAGTATGGGCACCATTGTGTTATGTAAACTATATACTATAAAATTGTCTGCGGGTCTCAGTTGGCCCGCGGGCCACATTTTGGAAGACCTCGCTCTACACCAGACATGTCAAACAGGCGGCCCTTTCTGTGCCTTAGTGCGGCTCGAATGCGAATTTCTGTCCCAACTAAATCGTTCGAGATATTATACAAATACCTACATTATTTTTGTCAAAAGGAGATTTGTTCTATCTATTGAGGTACAATAAAACGCGTTTTATGATTTTTTGCAAAACACTCTACCAATCTTCTAGAAAAGTATTTTTTTTTAATTCTGGCCCTCATTAAACAACTTTTGATCATGATGTGGCCCTTTTACAACACCCATCGCTTTAATGCGGACCTGACGCCTCTTCGAGTTCGGCATGCCCGCTCTACGCCCTTCTCTCCTTCATATTTCTCCCGTCCTCCCTTCCACCTCTCTCTCCTTCTCCTCCTTCCCCCCTCCTCACCCCTACGCATCTCTGCCCTCTCTCCTTCTCCTCCTTCCCCCTCCTCCCTCCTACGCATCTCTGCCCCCTCTCCCTCCCTCCTTTCACTCTCCCTTAGCATCGTAGACAACGAAACCGCTTTCAATAAAAATATGTCAAAGGAAGAGAGTAAGGGAAGGAAAGGGGAGCTGAGTCCTTAAAGGAAAAAAATATGTTCTCGGGAAATGAGTGGCAAAAAAAGAACTGGTCGTAAGAAACAAAATCTCTCAGCATTTTTTTCCCTTTTCTCCTCTTTTCCATACGATCCGGCGCAGTCTTGCTCGCTTTTTCGGGTCTCGCTCATTCCGCCGATGGTATCACGCGCTTTCTGCAAAGGGAACGAGAGGGGGAGGGTGTGGAGATGTAACGAAAAAAATCGACGAAAAAGTTCCAACTTGGATAGTCGAAACGGAATCTAAGCGAATGACTCTTTTTGGAGCAAAGCGGTATCTCATGGAAATAAATCCCTCCACCGGTTTTTCCGACGAAAGTTCTGGGATTAACGATAAACGAGCATCAAGATGATTCCTCGCGATTTATGGCCATCGGTGTCACGGATGCGGCGAAACAGAAAAAAATCTGATGTAACAACCACATGACTTTCTCCATACCTGTATTATTTCTAAAAAGTCCAAATAGGTTACATGATAATAAATATTTTAAGGAACTGCGAGAAAATTTTAGAATTTACAAATAACAGAAATAAACTCAAACCATAGCCTTCTGATATTGGATACTAGTAGAAGGTTCTTGCATACTGCAAGCATTTCATCTCACCTTGAAAAAACATTAATTTTTCAGAGAGATATTTCATCATTACAAATATTCTATTAATTCTAAAGATTTCACCTCCGCAGCGATTTTCGTTTTTCCCACATGTAAAAATAATAATTTAAAACAATTCCCAAATGTTGCAATTTTAAACATTTTACACTTTCTCCATTATGGGGTACTAATGCTACACATTTCAGCCAAATTTTAAAGTTGTAGCACTTCTAGAAGTAAAATAATATTTTTCTAATTGTTTAAAATTTAAACATTTTTAACGGTTGCCGCAATACATATATGGAGAGATTGAAATGTTTATTTGTGCAAATGCACTGTTCTGTAAATAATTTGAAAATTGCAGCTTCCTAGCTCATCCCGTAGAACCTAAAAAATTATTAAACTTTAATGTTCAAATGGGGTTAAAACAACCCCTAAAAATTAACAATTTTAAAATTTTCCATTTTTATAGTTGGTTATGAGAAAAGTTCTATAATCTTGCAAAATTTCAGTTTCCTAAACTTATTAGATTGGTCTACACACTGGATTACGTTTTCCCATGCTAACTTATGGGAGATATTCCGGGGTCTCTGGAGTCGAACCCAAGACACTGTAAGCAAAAGTGACAATAATTCCTTATAGATATTGCGGCCATCTAGCAACAGTGAAAATTTCATCTTTCTAGCTTACGGGAAAGTTCCCAAAATTAATTTACAAAAATGGCGCAATGCTTTTCTTATGGGAAAAAACGCAACTTTCGGAATTTCTGGAGTCGAACTCATGTCACTTAGGTAAAAAGTCTCATTTTATCTGTAGGTTTCTCCATCATATCTACAAAAACTGAAACTTTTAGCTCTCTAGCTTTTGTAGTTTGGGCTGGACATTAGTATCCTCCTATATGTTATATCCTCCTCCTCTGTAAGAGTCGTCGAGAAAAAAGAAAAGGAGCGTTACTAACAATAAGACGTAACTAAGCGTCAATTGTTAACAATAGTCGTCGGTAGGTGGCGTGGTGGTGGCAGCTAAAAATATAAGATATATCTTAAACAATGCATGTTTCAAACAAAGGCTGTAGAAAATTCCTACAATTTTTATTCCAGTACATTTTTACATTTATCGAATATTAAAGCAAACATTTCAAAATAACGGATAAGTGACAAGAGTAAGCACCCACTACCGATTGACCGATTTTTAGCAAAAACTAATCAGTTCTTCTGACTTTTATAAAAATGTTAATTATAAAATTTTGGGTTTACCTGATTAATAGTTTTTGAGTTAGAGCACCCATAAAAAAGCTATCATATATACACACACACACACAGACATCATTGACAAATGGCCAAAACGTGTTCAGGGGACCTCAAAACGTGTATTTCCGTTGAAATCTCGAAATCGATTTTTTTTCATGAAAATAATACTTTCCCCTATACTACGTATGGAGCAAGTAATAAATCGATGTGAATAATTTGCAAACGGTAGAAAAATTCTGCCATGACCGGGCATCGAACCCGGGCGGATATTTTACCACTGGATCACCGCAGCAGACTATTCCTCCCGTTTCAGAGCGCGAATGTTTTTCTTAGTTGGGGAAAGGTAATCCAAGCTTGTATCAACTAGCCGCAAAATGGAAGACCCGGGGTTCGTTTTCCGGTGGTGGTAAAATTTTTCTAGTTTGCAAATTATTCCCGACATTCCCAGCTTATGTCTGACTGCACAAGGATCTCATGATCAATTCATTCCATCAATTTATTCAATCAATCGAATTTGAGCACAACATCGACGAACCCTTTTCGTCGAACTAAATCTGCCGATATGAAATACCGCGCGAATGTATATTATAATCTTATACTGCAGAGGAACGTCGATTTATACGACGATATCGACCCGATATAAACAAGAACGCTAACTCAAAGGCTTTTTTCATCAAAGCAAACGAGAGAGCTAGTCGAATATGTTTAGACATTTTTCACGCGGATCAAAAGTGCTTTCCGCACCAAAAACCTTCCATGCAGTTATTAAGAATACTAAACAAAAAAATTCCGACTCGTTCCTCGGCTAACGTAGAAATTGTGCCGACGGGAGAGTTTTCGTTTTCCATTAGTTAACAGGGAGCATTAAGCTGCAGAATATTTTTTTAAAACGAGAATGGAAGTTCAAACCCGTAAAATCTTTAATTTCAAAAGTTCAGCTCTGAAAAATAATTGGTTAAATGGAATAAGATAAAAACAGGGCAACCGATTACATATTAACTCATTACATTACTTATTTTGCACATATGCTTATTTATCCCTTTTTATTTAATCAATTTTACTATTAACGGAAAAATGATTTTTTTGGCGTAATTACCGGTAATAGCTATACACGGCTGGCTTAAACTTCGGTCAAATTTTATTTATGAAGGTACGTTAGCACATAAAAGCCGTGTGTATTGTTGTAAAAATCGTGTAATATTCTTTCGTACTTCGTTTCAAGTATCTTAAAAAAGTGTGAAAAACGTCATACACAGCCGAGTATTTCATGGACGATGAAAACGTGTTTCGACGAAATGATGCAACCTTCAGCTTTCGAATAAGAAATCTTCACAACCTGGTTGAAGCACGACGCTTGTATGACCTTGATTTGGGAATTCGACCTTTAGATTTTTGATGAATACGTATGCTCTAGAAGCAACTGGTCCGAAAATGTATTTTTTGCGATCCTGTCCCTCTGTAGTTCATTCGAGGCTCTTGGTCATAAACGGTTTGACAGAAACTGATGAAACCTCTTAATTATACAGGGTGTCCCACGACTTAAAGTCATAACCTCAAGAGATGTTGAGCGAAAAATGTTATATATATCAACATGTGCCCGATTCGCAATGGTTACTGAATTACGGACATTTGATTTGTAGCACACTTGAAGTTATTGGGGAAAAAACTGTACGTGAAAACAGATTGTATTACATTGTAATGAGCGCGCGCAGACGTTTTAATGTAAGCTAGTGCACGAACAGTGCGTGGGCTAGTAATCAGTGCAAGTCAGACGTGTCAGAAGTAAACATGCCGTTTACGTTTTCGAATGAAGAGTAGGCGGATATTTACTTTGTGTACGGATTTTGCCATGGAAACGCCAATGCTGCTGTTCAAGAATATCGGCAGCGATTTCCTAAGCGAAGAATCCCAACTCGATGTGTGTTTATTAGAGTTCACCGAATCAGTTAGTTGGACCATACATGCTCCCGCAACGTCCGACTGGAGACATTTACGCTGAATTTTTACGAAATGAACTGTCGATTTTATTAGAAGATGTTCCTCTGCGAAAACTATTGCCAATGTACTACCAGCATGACGGAGCACCTCCACATTTCAGCAGGAAAGTCATGCGGTGGCTGAATGATCAGTATCCTGACCCGATAGATCGGGCGCGGCGGTACGCAAAATTGGCGTTCACCCGATCTGATTCCATTAGATTACCATGTATGCGGTCACATAAAAACGATTGTGTATGAACGGAAAGTAAACACAAGAGATGAACTATTTCAGCGGATTTTAGATGCTGCAAGTCGCATTAACAACGCTGCTGTTCTTCTGAGTAATGTTATACAGTCCGTACTCAAAACGAGCCAGACTGGGCATTCAAGAAAATGGTGGACATTTTGAACAATTAATGTAGCGTTAAACTACCTAAACTGTACAATTATATCACCTTTTAATTTAATGTACTGTACAATGTAATACAATCTGTTTTCAAATACGATTTTTCCCATAACAAACGCCTTCAAGTATGCCACAAATCAAATGCCCATCATTCAGTAACCATTTCGAATCGGACACATGTTGGTCTAGCATTTTCACTCAAAATGACTTCTAGAATCATCTCCAGCAGTTATGATTTTAAGTCGTGGGACATTCTGTATAGTATCGTATATCCCCGGAATAAACTTTGTTGATATGATCCACACTGAGCAACAATGGAATGTAGCTAATTCTCGTCGATTTCCACAAGATGTCGAGTTACTAAACAATGACAGCATTTATTCTGATAAAAATTCATCCAGACATAGAGATTGATGCCACTAATAATATTACATAAGCCATTAATAAGTAAAAGTGTTGTGATATTATAAAATATCGAGTTGTACGCAAAGCTACTGCCAAGCTCCCTACATTAACAGAAGTGACAGAGTTGCTACGAGTCAAACGGCGCGTACATACATATTGATGAAACCAGAGACATAATTTCATGGACTGGAAGCACGTTGCTATGATAAATTTTGTGCAATGTATGGTGCACCGACTTATTCTACGAAAATTCACAGGGCGTGAAGTTCCTTTGTTATATCCGAGGGCCATCCCCGGTATATGTATACAAGAGGATGACGTAACAACTTCGAGTTAACACGCGAAAGTTACCATTCGTTTGCGAGCGAGCTCCGTTAACCCTACCGAATTACACATAAAACCTCGGCGTGACTTCACGGTTGCACGGGCACGGGCGGAGTCTAAGGACGAAAAAAGCTTCCGTTTTGAGAGGAAATTCTTGGCGGTAAAAATCTTGGCATAAAAAACATCGGGAAATCTGAAAACCATAAGTAAATGTCACCCACCGACAATCCTGAAGAAGTTAAATAAGCGCGGATTCGAAAACTGTCAACAAAATCGTCGGAAAAAATAAATCACAAATTGGAACGTTTAAAATGAAATTAAATAATCCACACCTAGCAGACAAAATATTTATCGCAGTGATTCGATAAAATAAATCGCAAGAAGAGAAAAAGGATTAATGTTTTAAAATTAGAACAAATTAAATAGCGTTTGAATTAAATGAAAATACCATCATATATATATATATATATATATATATATATATATATATATATATATATATATATATATATATATATATATATATATATATATATGATCAGAACAGCGCACGTCAAAACAGCGAAAACAAAAACGGCGAACGGACAAAACAGCGAACGTAAAAACAGCGAAAAATGGTAATGTAAAAAACAGCGAACGTGAAAATGGCTAAACAAAATATAGCAAAATACATTTACATATATACCCTGCAAGCCGCCAATGGCGTGTGGCAAGGAGAAAATACAGTATATTATAATTATATGCGAATATTTCAGAAATGTAAGTAATAAAGTCTATCCCAAATCTTTAAAATTCAATGGATTTGAGATAGAAATTCTAATTTTCGAATTTTTTTAGGAACATAATAAAGATCAAATACAGCATAATAAATAGAATGTCATACACAATCAACTTGTAGCTCAAGACTTACAAATTCCTTTATTTCTCTCGCCTAAGACCAGCGTAGCACTTCGTCACTCCAGTTGCAGAGCGCTGCTTCACGGTTCTCGCGTGCAAGATAAATCTACATCATACCGTGTAAGTTATTAGTCCGGTGGATGGCAGGGGGTGCATAATACTTCTCAATTACTTTAAACTCAGTTACGACCTCATTATTCGATTATTTTCCCTGATTCTTCTTGGGAAAAAAGATCCTTTGTATCGTTCGGTCCTATAATCGATCTCGCGAAACTTATTTTCACTGTCCTTTCTACCGATAAAGGTGGAATCTTTAATGAATTGACCTCTCTAGCTAATCTTTCCGAACGATACTTTTCTAGTAGCCTCAGTCTAGCAGGCCAAATCCTCAATTAATGGAGAGACGTTTTTCCTAGCATCGTAATTTATTTTCACGAATATAGCAGCCCTTCTCTGAACCTTCTCCATCTTAAGTATGCGGACCCTCTCATAAGGGTCCCATACTTCTGCTGCATACTCGATCTCGTTCGTGGGATTATTTTTCTACTTTTCCAGAAAGGGGCAACTGCCCCTATCTTGCCCCCACCTGCCCACTCCCAAGATAATAATCCCTTCCCTATAAAGAAATAAAAAACCAGGAGGGCAATCAGTCGCTGCGTGAAGACTTAAGAGCCATTTCAGCGTGGTGCAAAGAATGGCAAATTGAAATTAATTACACTAAATTTGCCAGTTACGTTCTGGAAAAGTAAGAACATAGAAGTTGGTTTCGAGTATAAAATAGATGGAATAAATATTCAAGCAGCCGAGTATGTTAAATATTTAGGAGTAACCATTTGCCGAGATCTTTCGTGGGGCATGCACATTCGTCGAGTTATAGGCGCAGCCAACAAGAAACTGGCTTTCATAGGTAGAATAGCACGGAACACTACAGAAAGAGTACGCGAAACATGTTACTTATCACTGGTTAGACCACAAGTGGAATACGCCTCATCCATATGGGATCCGTACGAGAAGGGACACATAATTCAATTAGAAAGAGTTCAGCGCAGAGCAGCAAGATTCGTAAAACAAAAGTACGAACATAAGGAAAGCGTCACTTCAATTATTGAGGGATTTGAACTGGGTACCACTGGAGGATCGTAGATTGAACTCAAGGTTGTGGCTTCTGGAGAAATATAGATCGGAATGTCTAAAAGACGAGGTTTTAGGAGTAGCTGAAGCAACAATGATTATAAGCAGGAACGACCGTGGTGATAAGTTACGTGAGATCGATTGTAGGACGGAGCGTTATCTAGGCTCGTTCTTTCCGAGGACAATACGAGATCACAATAGAAAATTTCAACCTGCGATAGACAACCTTTAGGTAGGTTATGGTGCATTGCACCTTCTGCCACCCACCAATTAGGTGAATTGCAGGGTAACATGTAGATGTAGATAAGGCTTTTTGAATTCATTATCTCTTGTAATATTTTTCTTACAATTTTTAACATACCTTCAAATAAAACTTTTAAGTATCTTTTGTAATGTTTTAACAGTAATTTGAAAATGTACTAGTTTTGACTTTTAATGTAAATATATATCCTTATTCACTAACTACATATTTTCTATTTATTTCGTGCACTCTGTATCATAGTCGCCCATTATGTATAACTAATGTAATTTAGATCTAAGTAATACGAATGAATTTTTTAAACGAATTTGGAGCCACAATAAATCTTTAAAAAGCTTTTGATAAAGACCTACTACCACTAAAAAATCTGTTAAATTTTTCTATAGGATGCAGGATTCGTTTCTTATGTTAATTTTAGTAATTCCAGTAAATTCAGCGCATTTTTGAAATATTCACATATAGCTATAATTTTCTGGTTTAACATTTCCGGCTATTTAAAATTTAATAACCAGCAATTATTTATTACCTATAATAACTACAATACTGACTTTTGCTAAACTGTGTTCAGCCATTTTGACGTTCGCTGTTTTTTACATTCCGATTTTTCGCTGTTTTGACGTTCGCTGTTTTGTCCGTTCGCCGTTTTTGTTTTCGCTGTTTTGACGTTCGCTGTTATTCATGCGCTGTTATGACGTGATACCATGTGTGTGTGTGTATATATATATATATATATATATATATATATATATATATATATATATATATATATATATATATATATATATATATATATATATATATATATAGCGATAGGTTAGTAAAAATAGGTAGCCAAGATCGCTCGAAAGGCCAAAAATTATGAATACCTATCAGTCCTTCGAGATGGAGCATTCGAATTCGAAACCATAATTTCCTGCCGTCAAGGCTTTTATGTGGTATCCAATATCATCAAGACGTTGGAAAAAGGGGTCCACCCGTCGTAGGCAAAGGAAATGGCAAGGGGGAATCGATTTTGTCACGAATAGGGGATGTTCCCGAACATTCGGGGAAGAGGTTGGAAATTGAAGAATTCTTTCACCGGCAATTCGAGAGCATTTCGGCACACTGAAAGGACCTTATCTCTACGAATTCAGCCGAAATCGAAAAAAAAGGTTCGAAGAGAAAATGAGCGTATTTTTTCCAAGGAACGACCGCGTTATGAGACAACGCGCTCTTTCTTCATTTCTTTCTCACAAAGACGCAATAAATATTCTGCTACGTTTTCAACAATCTGCGAAGATTGTATCGAAATATTGCCATTTAAACATCCGCCGAAAACCGTTCGAAAACGATAATACACCCGGCTCTCCTACAACACGGAGGGTGCGTTCTGAAAAAGTGCCGCGTAAACACGCGCGCGCGCATATATCACATACATACGCTGCCGCTGTAGAGTACAAAATACTGCATACATTATAATGCCCCTTTATTTTACTAATGCCAACACATTAAGACTCGTTATATGAAAAACACGCTACATAATCATCTCATGTGAATATTTTTTATGGTATGAATTTTATTTCGTATTTTGTATCTATTTTTCACATACTCCTTATGCGCTCTATTATTATGTTTTAATGCGTATTGAAAATTTTACATGTAATGAATCACAAAAATTTTACTGTGAAAGCATATAACATAATAAGTACTTTACATTTAATAATCTGAGCCAAAGTTATTGTACGATATATAACATAATGTATACGGAAAAATTAAGTTCCGATATAAGTCATTTAGTTAGAAGTTGCAGTTTTTAGAGACGCATCCCGTCGTACAGCGAGAGATTCGCTATATATATATATACGTTTGCCACTAGACACGTGGCGAACGGGCCATATACATGAGGGAAATCTATGCTTGTCATTTTATTTTTTATGTGAAAAAATGTTCGAAATTGACATTTAACCAAAGTGTGTAAAATATTTTCCGAAACAAGGATTTCGGAATCTAAAGATAAACATACTTTAAATTTGCTGCCATGTTGGAAGCATGAGTAGCAGAAAAATAATCCCCTCATGTCGACGTTTCGAACCTCCTAAGTTATTGTGGTATATTGCTTGCAGTATTGGACTAGATTGATATAGGTTTTCAACCTCAAACCAACTTTCAAAATATTGCACATCCTATGTATTAAAACTGTATATATTTTGTATGATGTGGCGAATATGAAGCCCTAATCGCCACAGGTTTGGACAGTATCGAAATCCCACTGGACACCTCAGCTGTAGAGCATTATCTTTAAGCCTCCCCTATCCAGATGTAAAGCCACGAAGAATCGAGCGTGTGCCTAAATAAGGTTTCCGTGAGAACAGTTTACAGGTTGCTGTTATCGTTCATGCGATAGCAAAACAATGGAACTGAAAAAATAAAAACCGAGAGAGGTGTCACCGAAAACACTCCCTCACCACCTTATTCATATTGTCTCCTGGCAACTCGAGTGTGACTTCGAGGATGAAGAATCTCGCTTGCTTAGTCTCGAAAGCGGGAAGAACCAGCCATGCAAAAACGATACAAAAATGTTTCGAAATCCAATTTCTGAAAGCGGATATTACGAACGCTCGGGGTAAAAAAGAAAACAAATAAGAAACAACGATAGCAGCGGATTTAACTAACCGGTTTAGATGGAATAATTTTTTTTATTTTTCACTGTAGTTAAAATAGTAACCTATGATAAAGAGTTGGATTCATTCTGAAATAGATGAAAAAGTAAGCGAGGCTCTACAAGTTTATTTAACCTTCGAGATAGGGAACATTACGAACGCTCAACGAATGAACGCGGCACAAAGATACTCCAGAATCCTATTCCAGCGCCCTTATATATTCCTCGGCGTCCAGTTATTTTTTCTTCAAACCTAAAAATATTTGGAAGAGTGACAACGAAAACTATGGCTTTCTAGAACGCTCCGGAACGCACTAGAATTTCCAGCTTCGCGCTTAGGACCATCTATGGTCGGCCGCATAAATTGTTTTAAGCATCCATGTGGGATTGGGAGTTTATTTTTCTATTCCATTCATCATTCCTGGCCTGTGACCTCACTACGCTTGCGTGGGTCCCGACGCAAGAATTGATGACGGGGCCCCCATCCTAAAAAAATGAATGACTAATGCAGAAGGAAAACAATGCGCATTGTTATTAATTATTTTATCATAAATGTCAAGTATCATTATGTATATATTTGTATAAATAAGATTAGACATCTTAAGCGTTACTCCCTGGCCCCCTTCTGCAGCAGGGCCCTTAACTACTGCATAGCTACGTTACTGGACCCAAGGTTAAGTAGCGTCATACCTAGCTGCAATTTCACTATTGCTCAAAATTATGCATTGCGTACGACTCCCTTATCTCTTTGTATATCAGGCCACGTAACGGTTTGGTTGGACGTAATTGCCTAACCATGAGAGCGGAAGGGTTGATTTTATTAGTCGGCCGTGCGCGTTGCGCGAGGAAAATTCATAAGAAAAGACAAAAGGAGGGTTATTTCTTTGGATGGACGACAAAAGGGGGGAAAATTCAATGTCGGAATTAAAAATAGGTATTTGTGCGAAATTTTTATGTGGAAGCATTCCTCGGCGGCGCGACGATAAATTTTCATTAGTAGAACCCGTCTTATTGCAAACCATATTATATCACATTCCAATCCAAACCGCGTTATTTCTAAGCCCAGTTTTTACGCAACAAATCGAACCGAAAAAAAACGAGCAGGAATATTTTTCTCAAGTATCACAAATACCAGAACACTGTACGAAGATTACCCAACATATGCGTTTTTTCGCCAATGGGTCGCAACAAAACCACGCAAACGAATTGGAGAAAATCAAATTCGCAGAATCTCACCTACTGCCGGTCAACTTTTAAAAAAATACTTTTAGATATGACGACCGAGAGGAGCAAAACCAGTCATCTTCCGAAGATTACGCGGAGAAACAGAGATGGCGCAGCGAACGCGAGCTGTGACTAATTTCCTCGGATCCCTCGACCTCGCCCCGCTTTAAGAATGAGTCTGCGTCTGCTTTTGCTGGCGTGCTGTGCGTGAGCGTATCTGCAACCGTCGTCTCTGAAACGGGACGGAAGTGGGAGATGCCCGACCCGGGAAAAGAGGGGAAAATGAGGGAGAGAGAGAGAAAAATAAAAAACTAAATTGTCTCGAGGGAAGAGGCGGAGTGGCTGTGACGTGCAAGCCCATTACCAATCCCTTGAGGCATACGGAGGGGAGAAGAAAGCGGTTCTTCTTTTTTTATAAGAACAAGGGAGAATTTTCTTCCCGCGCCGACAGTAAAAAAATCGATTTCCACGTTAGTCACTCGGCGTCACAATGTGGCGGAGACGGGTGTCAAATTCATCCTCTTTGTATGTATGCATGTATAGTATGTGTGTATAGTAAACGAACTAGTTGCATCCTTCGGCGAACATAAATAGGGGAATCCTACGAAAAGAATTGTGAGAGCGAGAGAGTTAAATTTTGTTCAATCCGTCGTGACACGAGACGGGTTGTAGTGCAGCGTATGACCGTTTTACTAACTAGCGGAACACATTTGTCCCAGTATACTGTGCCGTAGCAAGAAAGATCGGCGCCATGGGCAAGAATGAAAAACACCGCCTCCAAATTTCTGCATACACAGCATCTTTCCTTGGAAATGCGTTCCATATAATTAAAACGTTAAATTCATAGCAATATACAACAACATTGCGATTAAAAAGCTTTTCAGAATATTTTCTACAAAATGTCGACAGAAGAATCTTCTGCTGTCGCCTCTCTCTCTCTCTCTCGCTACGGCACTGCCAGTATCATCATCATTTGTGTTCTGTCTTGCGACAGGTCCTACCAATTAATTAATTAATTGGTTTTGACTAGGGAATATACATACACGGTGTGGTGGTTTCCCGTTGCCTTCCACACCGGACACACACACACACAGAAGGGAGGAGGGAAACCCGGTGCCGGCATTTGCCTGCTCTTGCGAAGAACACCAGGGGGGCCAACGGCTTAACGTCCCTTCCGAAGGACGGGACAGCTGAATTTACGCGGTCTCCTCAAACCACGCAACAAGGGGGCCGGGTGACCTTGAGAAAAAATCCTACTCGCGCAGGATTCGTACCCGATGACTTTTTTCAAGCATCGGGCGAGTAGCAGCCAGCGTCCTAACCACTACACCACCGGCACCCCACGCACGCCAGTATATGTTTGGTAAAATATGGATGAAAGGGGCCCCCAGATTACTAAAGTTTAAGAAACGCTGCATTAGAGAATTATCTAGTTCGTATTATAGCAGAAAATAAATACAAGGATATGCAATTAAGTGTCAAAAACTGAAAAATTAAGTTCATGTCTAAGGCATCTTCGTTGTAACCTTGTTATAGCTAGTGAAAATACATAAGTATTTCGTTTTTTAATTTTTTATGCTTAAGCGCTTATTTTAGAATAAATTGGATCATATTTAATGAATAACATTATGCGACTGAAAACAATAAACGGCAGTCCCGCTTCAACTTCAACTATTTTGGAATTCGGCATTTGATCAAAGTAAACGGCTGATAACAATAAACAGTGTAAATAGTATAATAAGCGGCCCGTGCTGTACCACTTATTTACTTAATAATACACCTATCCCTCGTTTAGCGCGGTAGATTCTTCACTGAAAAATGACGCGCAAAAACGAAAACGCGCTGAGCGAAAATCGATTTCCCGTATGAATGCATATAATACATATTTGAAGATATTACTTTTTCCGGATTTAATCCCTTTTTTTGGGCGCTGAAGAACATTAGAATGCGGTTCCACCGTATATAAAACATTATAAACCTGAAAATAAGATAATATGCTCAAATAAGGTAGGCAGAGTCACTGTGATTGCACGCTGCCGTAAATAATTTATTTATTAGTATTATTCACGCACTTATTTTCGGTTTTTGCTCTGAAAAATACGAGAGCATCGGAACGAATTAAAAATTTTTAAACCCGAAATTTTTTCCATAATTACTACTTAAAGCGATTTTATTTCAAGAGATATGCGAAAAATACAGCTTGATTTATCGAGATTAAACTGCTCGCGGACTTTTTTTTACCGGCAATAAAAAATTTTCTCATCTGGTTTTTCAGATAGACCGCAATTTAATTGGTGGATTTACATTAATGAATGCGCAAGGAACACGCTTAATTCCAGGTGGAATTCGTACAACCCACATGAATAACGATGAGATTTTATTTTTCGGAACCCGAATCATGCGGAGTTAACAGCGAAAAATACGCATAAAACCCTTAAGCGCGGGACGAAGAGTGTACTCGCAGCGTGCCGATTCTTAATAATTCTCCTACATTACGATTAATTTTATAAATATTTTTAAATCTTTCACGTGATTTTTTAATATGAATAAATAAACCACAAGCAAAAATGCTCCCATATCAAGCTTGAAATGGGATTTAAATGCCCACACGTTGAAGGGTTAAGGACAACGCAGTTTACGAGGGTTATTCTTTCGAATTAAGTTATCTGCAAAACGAAGCAAAAATAAAAACGAAAAAAAATTTTCGGCGTTAGCTGAAAAATTAAGATTTGCACACGTCATTAATTGACATTAAAATTACGAAACTGGAAAATGGAAGGATTTTGACGTCACAGCGTGTCACACGTATAAATACCACGAAAACTGCCGTGACATTTTCCCTCCATTTCTTTTAATTTTAGAGCTTTTTTTGTTAAATCGCTTATGCATTCGGTTTGTCTGTCTGCCTTTATGGACAATATCTCTGGAATCCTGTAACGTGGAAAAGCAAAATTTACAGGATATGTCAATCTATGAGAGTTGGACATAGCAGACATTTGGTGGATCTAGGATCAGCTGCTGGGAAGTAATAGATAAAAAGCGCCTTATGCAATTTACTCTGCAATTCTTTTCGCACTTGTTTTGGAGAGGTTTCCACTGTCCAATGTTATAGAAAACAAAGCGAGCAAGAGCTAAAAAAAAAAAACAAAATAACCCAGGGCTAAAAAAATAGATAACAAAAAACATCACGGACTAGGGAGCTAGGGATTCGCGAAGCATAGCGAATGGAAGTAGGGAAGGGAAACTTTTAAAAAGAGGCGCAATAAACTCCATGACGAGTTGATATTTCCTGGGCGGTTTGAACGTGATTACGGGCGATCTTATGCTAATCACTATCCGGACTATCCTCAGCCATCACCTTCACGGTGGTTTGTTAATTCGTGCGGTGACGGGGAAACTTGGAGTTGGGGTTCGAATAACACGATTCCGCGAATAACAAGCGAAGCAAAACGAAACACAGGATTGCAACACTCTTGAGTGTACACCCGGTCCTCCTATAACATGGAGGAGGCGTTCTGGAAAAAGCTGCGCACCCAGGAATTTACATGGGGGAATAAAAATTCAAATGTGTTGTTTTTGTTTGACGAAAAAACGCTTTCGCTTGATAATTTCTCAAAATTAACCATATACATCGCTATCAAATTAAAAAATTATAACATTCATTTTTGAGATTAGAATGAAATTTACGTATGCGATTGCTGATTATTTGAAATTTTGGAGGAGGCAAACGTCCGGATGCGATCCCTTTGGGTGCGTCACTGGTTTAATGTGGATCCGTGTTAACTGAACCAAGCACGTCTTTTAATTCTCTTTTTGTAATGAGGGAAATTAACATAAAGTAATAATGGAAATAATAATGCGAAGCATATTTCACAGTTTCAGGAGCGATTAGCAATATGCTTATCAGTTTCTCTATAGTTGACCACCCTTCCGAGCACAGATGCGGCGTAATTGGCTCATAAGAGGTAAATGATATATACAAGACATACGGCAAATTTGGGCGATTTAGGCTACAACAGTACGACACACGCAAGTTTGAACTCATATGTAACGCTTTGACAAAGGATTTTGAGAATATTCGGTACGGATAATCCTAACGTAAACGCAAATATATCAATGTATTTTTTAGCGACTGATTGGTGGAATTGATGAAAAAGAAACAAGAAAAGCGTGAACATTAATCAAACTCTCTCAATCGAATTATTTCGCGGCCACGATCTATATGAGATAGCCAACTTCAGAAAATCATTCTACGATAAAAACACCTTTCTGGGAATTTGGGTGAACCAAACGACCTCAAATATTTTATACGGCATTAGCTGTGTGACCCGGCGTTGCCCGGGTGCGATTCGGGATTGCACCCACCCCTCTTTCACTCACCACTCCCACCACCCGCACCTCTTTCACTCACCCCTTCCACCGCCCGCCCCTCTTTCACTCACACCTCCCACCGCCCGCCCCTTTTTCACTCACCCCTCCCACCGCTCGCCGAGCGTCATAAAGTAGTGTAGGAAAATGGGTGTTCGTGGAAAAATCGCCATATCTTTGGAACGGCTTAAGTTAGAAGAATAAAATTAAGACTAAAACCTCTTCGAGATTCCGCTTAATCTTTCAGTGAAAGTTCAGTGAAAATCGGTCCAGTAGATTCGGAGATCTCCCGTTGCAAACTTTAAAACTCATCTATCATTAAGCCTTTTATATATATATATATATATATATATATATATATATATATATATATATATATATATATATATAATTTCTTGCGCGAGTAGGTCGGTGACAAAAAATACCAAGAAACGCGAATAACGTATGTTAAAGCGCGCGTTCTCCCGATCCCTTAATGGTTTACCTCACAGGTACTGAAAGGTGATGTTTTCTAGATGGAAGTAACGCAAAAATCCAATTTGGCTAATGGCCAATCCGTCACAAACTACTCTGTTTACGTTTTTGCACTGACGCATCGTACTCATTTTCGCGCAGAACACGACAGGTGGCTATTAAGAATGGGGATAAATCTTTCGCAGCGATAACATAGGTGGAATATACGAAACTGGCGCGAAAAGTAATACGCATGAAATATTACGAAAAGACCCTTTAAGGATAAAAACCAGGAGTGGCGCAATACGAAACGTCTCTGCAAATTCCCGTGGCGCAATGCGTTTCTCGGAGAATCGCAAAAAAATACGCAAACGGAATTCCACTCACGTAAGCTAAAAGAGAAACGACGGAAAGAATTACGGTCGAGTCTAAAGACTCCACTCACAGATCTGAAACCAATTGAAATCCAGACTATAACGTGCGCCCGCGTAATAAAAAACCAACGAGGTCCTTCAATGTCTCTATCGTATAAGAGAGGAAATGCAAAACAAATGAAACGAGATAACCGGAGGTCGCCAATGTCAACGCGCTCTAATCGGAAAAGACGAAGGAAAACTCTAAACCAATTCCTAAACGGAAGACCAATTTTGCAAAATAAAAAAAGCGAAATTTTTATCAAAAACGAACCATAATTTAGCACAAAAATGTTCAAAATCAATTTGAGAAGTTAACCATCATTCACCAACGAGTTTAGAAACTGCACGTCGCCTTAGGAAGACGCAAACAAAATGGACTATATAAAGGTAAAAGATGGTGAAATACTGAAAGTCATTAGTGAGCAACCAAAAAATAAGTCGATGAGGCCTGATAATATTTCGATTGATGCACTGAAGTTGGGTGCGGAAGCAATAGTTCCATACATAAGGACATTGTTCTACATAACCCTAAATAACCATGACTTACCATCTGATTGGAAAAAAGCAAATGTTATTCCTATATACAAGGGAGGGAGGAAAACTAAGGTTGAAAACTATAGACCAGTAAGCTTAACGTCGGTCGTGTGCAAGTTGTTGGAAAAAATAATTGCGAAATATATTCGAAAATTTTGGGATAAAAGTAACTGGCTCTATAGGAACCAACATGGATTTCGAAAAGGATATTCGTGTGAGACTCAGCTTCTAGGACTCTGTCAAGATATTGCTGACACATTAGACAATGGGGAGGAAACTGATGCAATAGTTATAGACTTCAAAAAAGCATTCGATAGTGTACCCCACGACCGTTTACACGAGAAAGTTAAGAAGCTAAATACTGACAAAAGGGTTATAAGCTGGATAAAAGAATTCCTCACCGGGAGGACACAAAGGGTCAGAGTAGGACAAGCATACTCAAAAGAAGTACCTGTCACATCCGGGGTCCCCCAGGGGAGTGTCCTAGGCCCCCTATTGTTCCTCATGTATATCAATGATCTTCATGAGGAAGTAACTTCAGAAATACGTCTTTTTGCTGATGACTGCATAATATATAGGAAAATAAGAAGTCAGAATGATAGGATCAACTTACAAGAGGACTTAGTGAAGGTGGATACCTGGATAGCAATTAATAAAATGGACATAAATGTTGAGAAAAGTAAGCTTATAACTTTTACCAAAAGAAGAGTTAAGGAATGTAGGCAATATCAGCTAATGGGTGACTACGTACCTAAAAGTGACTACTGTAAATACTTAGGAATAATCATTTCAGTAAATTTTGGGTGGGGTCAGCATATTGACCATGTGGTAGGAAAGGCATATAAATCCCTACATTGGGTGATGAGGAACCTCAAGGGGAGCGGTACAGCCACCAAGGAGTTAGCGTATAAAGCCATTATAAGACCAATTTTGGAATACTCTACGAATGTATGGGATCCGTATGAAGTGGGGCAAATAAATAAGTTAGAAATTTCACCGAGGTGATTGCAAGAAAACAAAAACAAGAGAAAAGAACTAAGAACAATAGATATTTCTTAGCACTTACTCATTTTTGCATAAGCCATTTTTTAACTTCAGCTTCTGTTCTGGATATTGTTTTAAAAATTTTCAGGTTGCTAGCCATCTTATTAAATAATGTAGGTACTATTGAACTTAACCTTCTTTCACCATGAGAGTTGAAGCTTACAGGAATACTATATTCTATTTGATTTCTAAGTCCATATACATTTAGATTTTCTCTATTTATCTTATACTTATCATTAAAGTAATTGTCCATTATCATTATGTATTTGTACATCTGTTCTATGAAGAGAATATCCAATTGTTCATTGGGTTCCATGACGTTTCACCCAAAGCACTTCACCCATGGGACGTTTCACCCACAGACAGTTCTCCCACGGGTAATTTCACCCATACACTTCACCCACGGGACATTTCACCCACAGACACTTCACCCACGAGAAGTTTCATCCAGAGACCTTTCATCTATGCCTTTTCACCAATAGGTTTTTCGCCCACAATCCAGTTCACCCACATAACGTTTCACCCAAAGACATTTCACCCATTATTTTTGGTCCATGCTTCACTTTAAATGTTAAAAATTCAATTGAATCTATTATAGAAGGAATACTTTACTAATATAATAGAATATCAAGGTAGTTATTATTTAATTATTATTGTAGCAACGTAAACAATACACAGAAACAGAAAGAGGAAGAAAACTTTTATTATTAAATGGACTATTTTACCGAAGCTAAAGTAGTTGAAATTACGTACTTATAAAAATTCGTTTTATTGAAGTTGTAGTCTATTGCCCGACGAAATTGCAAATACAAAGCGTATTCTTCTACAAAATAATATGCGTGTGTAAAAATTCATTTTCTTAAATAGTCTGTTTGATGTCGAAATTACAATTACAAAGCGTATTCTTTTCCAAGAACAATATTCGTGAGTGTAAGTACCATAAAAACTTTAAAAACATTACGCTGAATTCTCAGGTGAAATAATTTGGATTACTCTCTTTATCAGATAGCGATATTTCAACTGTTAAGTTGGTAAAAGTTGTGGAAACTATAGTGCGTTCCACACTTAGTTGACAGTATGGGCTACCGCTAATTCTCTCTTTTTCATTGCTTTCCCTTATAGCTCTCTCCTTCTCTGATCCCGCTCAGTAGCCAAATTTGTTTTGATTATGGCAATATTGTCGTTTAAGTAAAATGATGACGCTTAATCGCAGTATGTTTTACGTAGTATGTTTTTACGCAAAATTTATATATGTAAAAAGTTTCTGACTTCATACAATTTTGGTCGCGCATTGACATATTTAATGATAAATAAGTATTACGCACATTAACGTATAAATGTAGAATAGTAATATAAAGCTTATTTACAACGCATTAGGTATATTTTGGCTAATGAATTAATTGAAAATCAATTAAAAATAAAAAAATCAAATTCCTTGAAAATTAGTATTCGAATCTGGAACAAAATCAAGAGATCTTTCTAAAATGGATTACGTGTATTATTTTCAATGAAATGTCATGTCCTATAACCATTAAATAAAACATAACAATTGGTTTTCTTTCATTTATAATTTCATCCTGTAAGGGCATAGCTATATAAGGAAAGAATGGACGAAGTGACATATGGGTAAATGTCTGTGCTTCTGAAACACTATGTCAAATGTATTTTTAATTAATCACTTCGTTCCGTGATATGATACAGAAAGTTCATTCTTCTAAAAATAAGTTTCTATCTATAATGCACTTCACTTTATTATACAAATAAAGAATATCATATTAAAGATAAAAGGATGGTGTTATGTTAAAAACGTTATTTCCATTCCATACTTACTATTGTACGTTTCACGTCGTCCGTGCACTGCGGTCTTATGGGAGAATCGCTATCCCATGTTATTTCCCTATGCTGCTAATTCTCGGTGTTGCTAATTCGTGCAAAATTCAGATTTTAGTCGTTTTTGGCATAATTACTCACTTAAACACCTAACGAAGGATGGAAAATTAACAAAATGAGTAATAAAATAAACTAAATACTTTTTAAACGGAAAAATCGCCATTTTTTCATGGTTAAACAATAGCTCCGTTTTCATCGAAACTTCCGAGTTTCTTCTGCCGCATTCATATTTGAAAGACCAAATCTCGCAGTCTATTCGCTGAAATCACACGAAAAATTTTCTGTAGCTTTCGCAAGTGTTCCATAGGTCACACATTCTATTAAAAGGAACATGTAAAGCAATTCATTGCTGTTAAAAATGAAATAAAACCGAACGAGGTTCTTACATTCTGCACCAGTGCACTAAATTTTCACTCTCTTGCTAACTTACGTACTATTAGGAATAATTCGCTATTATTTGTGGATAAAATGGAGAGAAAAGATTCAAGTTATTTTTGAAAGTGGAATGAACTCACTATCTTCATTGGTTTTTGAGATATGAAATTATACATTTGAGCGCGAGAAACTTCTGCCGCCTCGTAGAAACTTTTTCGCGTGCCACGACAGGCAGGCCAAAGAGACACTTAATATTTATTTTCTCATCTTCTGTTTGGGGAAATTACATAACATTTAAGATTGTGCTTTTTAGTTGAATGGTATATTTGTGGCGATAACAGTATCAATGTATCTCTTTATTATATGAATTGAATTTGTTTTAACGGCATTAATAAGAATTTCTGCTATTGATAGTAGGAGTAAACAAGTAGGGGTGCACAGGGATTTCCCGTGGTTTTTCGTTTTTTACTCATGGTTTTTTCTATTTTTACACAAATAAATCTGTTGATAAGATAGTCCTTAAACCAATTTAGTAAAATTCCCCTTATTCCTTTATTGTAAAGTTTTTTTTTAATAGGACATTATGGTTAACAGTATCAAATGCTTTTTTAAAATCCACAAATACAGCCAATATAACAATAATCCGTCTTTATTGAGGGCGATATTTAGATAATCATGTCCATTCTTACGTATAACCCTGATATGACAAGCACAAACATCCATGCTCTAGGCGGGATTGGAACCCGCGATCATAGCATCCGTTGGCAGAAATTCTAACCACCCGTCTCCCAAGGCCGATAAGGAGATGCGTAAGACAGGCAGTATGTCCGCCTAGTTATCTGACGTACACGCAGAAAAGCTAATATGCACAAGAAGTTTTAGAACACACTGAAGGAATGAAACGAAAAAGGAAGAGAATATAAACAATAAGGTATGCATATATTACAGAAAATGGTAAACTGATAAACACAGGAAGTAAATACGGATAAGAGACAGAACGAATATCAAAGTTGATCAAAGTCTACTTGAAGACGTTACATACATTAGATATTTTGGAAGTATTGTGACGTCGGATGGAAATTGTACAAAAGAAATAAGAGTTAGAAGCTAACTTTTAACAGAAGGAGGGTAATTTTGGCCAGCAAAATGAATGAAGAACTAACTGGTCCATGCGGCATTACAGTCGGAATAGTATAGCAGTCTATGGGGAAGACATACGGACTCTAAGGAAGAAAGATATGAACTATTTGGAAAGCTTTGAAATGAGGAGAAAGATACAGACAATAAAATGAACAGGCCAAATAATCAATCAAGAGCGACTACGAAACGAAGAAAGTTATAGTGATAAAAATAAAACAAATGAAAGCTGACTGGGTAGGGCATATGTATACTAAGCACAGAATAGTAAGATATCTACCTGAAGAGAAGATTTAACGCAAAAGAGGAAAAGCAAGACAAAAAATTGAGATCCTAGACGACGTGAGGATTTGTAATTACCGGCAAACGAAGTAGAAAGTATAGGGCGGGATAGGTTGGAGAAGTCGTTTCGGACATGGGCCTTGAACCAGTCAGAAATGACGGAAGATTGAAGAAGAATACTTTACACATTAGTTTCGAAGATTTATATTTTTTAATGCTTAATACACCAATTTAAATGGTTTGGCTCAAATTTGATCCAAAATATTTTATTTCTTTATGCTGGTCAAACAAATTTTGGACAATGTAAAACAGGAGAATACGCACGACGCTTCTTATTATGATAAGGACACAATAAAATGAAAATTATGGGGGAGTAGTGCGATTTCATACACTCGCTCCTCCACAACTCATATTTTTCATGATTAGAAGAGGATATCTGGTTAGGCAACAGTTTCACGGCGACAGGAATTATGCAAGATCGCTACCCGTTTGACTTAGTGTCAACTTAACCCATTGGTTTCCAAACTGTGGGGAGAGGGGGAAGCGGAGGGGGATAGATCCATGGGGGGGGGGGGGGAACATTAAATGTATATTTTCCATTTCCTTAGCCATCCAAAATGTAAGACCTACAATATGCAGCCCTCAAATCCTAGTCCTCAATTTGCTAGGACGTATCGTTTGCCTTCTTTTTTTTCTTAAGGTGGTTATATTAATTGTAACTGTTGGTCCAGTAGGTATTGTTTATAAATTTTGACAGAACATATGGTATAGAGGGGGGCACAAAGGCATTTTTCTTAGGTGAGGGAGGCGCGACTTTGTAATGTTTGGAAACCCCTGCCTAAAACCCTTTTTATTACAGTAATTTGGTCAAGGCACGCCAATTCCTTTTCGCTAAGCTCTCTGAACAGGATGGCACGTCGACGTTAGGATGAACTACACCCAGACCGACGGTCGCCATATTAAGATTGCACTCACAAACAATATTACCTACCATGAAAATGGTACGTGCAACATGTTCCAAAATAGGTTAAGGTCGACCATCGACCACATCTGAATAGGAATGCAACGATCCAGGTGGAGAGAAATCGAATCGCGTGTATTCTAAAAAGAAATATGGCGTTCAGCTACCAAGAAGGTACATATTATCATCACAGCCGGCGTGCAAGAAGAAGAGATGAAAGGGCAGAAAGATTGCCACCACCGAACACGACTTCTTTCCACACCTGCCAGGAACTACTCCCTCTCCCCGCGATTTCCCACGTAATCCTCCTTCTAACCTCCCCTTCGTGACGTCCCAAGGTCGAGGTCGGTTGACGACGACGCTCTTGTTTCGCGCGAAAAAAACCGCCACGTCACCGAAACACCGCGAAATGCGGGGCGAAGGAAACGGATCTACTTCTTTTACTTCTTCCGTTTCGCCAGATCCTATTCGTCCGTTCCCCTGAATAAGGATAAGTTGGCTACAAACGACCCGGCGCGATCGGCGGCGAAACTGTAGTAGGAATGGGACGGGATCGAATGAGCACAAGGTAATTCGTATCGGTTAACGCCGGTCGGAGCTTTGCATAACCCGAGACGTGATCCTTATAAGAATATTTTACCGAGGAAAAGAACCGGTCTTCGGCAGATTTTTCCGTCTTCAGCCGGGTCGAGAAAAAAGCGAAGAATGCGCTTTTTTGTGACGTGAACATCTGATCCATGCACGAACGAGAATAACTGCCTCCGCTAAAATGGCGGCACGACTCCCGACACCAGTTAAAAAAAAACGATTCTTCCGATATACAGCCGCCACGAAATAAGATTTATGAGGAATAGCCGAGATAAAAAACCCCCGTTACAATTGTACATTGGGTCTTGTCATCCTTGAAAAAACTTGGACATTAAAAGGTTCGATCAAAATACAATTCTTTAATTTTTAGCTTCCCTGCACTCAGCGCCTATATCGACGAAAATACGAAGTACCATAAATCTGGGTATAGAGAAACTACAATTTTGCAAGGAATAAATTTAGCGAATTTACCGAGAACAACTATGTACAAATAAAACGAACCTATCGAATAATAAATGGGTAGGGAAACGGAGGCGCACGATGAAAATTAATCTTTCGAAGAAAAGGGGCTGAAAATATTTTGCCAGCATAAAAGATGTTTCGCGAGTAGATCAATTAATACTCAAACTAAGCTTACAAAATTCCTATTTTTTAAAACACATCTTCGCGTAATTTCCAAGGGCAGAACAGTTGAGGAATTTTTAAACCTGAGAGATCCTAGACTTTAAAAAAATGACAATGATACAGAAATGTGAAAACTGCGTTATTTTTCATGACTTTGACAGACTACGCTTCTTCAACGGCCGCAAAAAAGGTTGGGAAAAATAGAGACGCACTTCGATTGTAAATTAGCAGTCATCAGCTTCTAATTTAAAATCATCACTGACTACGGCGGAAATGCGCCTCATATTTCCCAATCTTTTCTTGGCTAATGGAGAGCCATAGTTGGTAATATTCATCTCAGCAGACTTCCTTCGAAATTTAAAAAACGAACGGAATTTAACAAGGTTATACAAAAATAAACATCGTTGACATCCACCTTGTTTGCGACAGAAACTGAGAAAGATTGTAAAATCAACTGTCCCGCTGAATCATCTTGAACTTTGATCCTTTTTAGAAAAATAGCTTCGGAGGAAACACATCCGATATTTCCGAAGTCGCTCTATTAACGCGTATAAACCAAACTACGAAATATTGGTTTGGGGGGGGGGGGGGGGAGTTTGACCGTCTGCTAATGCTAAGGGTCGCAGGTTCGCATCCTGCCGGGGGCATTGTTGAACGTGCTCGTATTTTTTATCGTTAACACTCTCACTGTAAAAGTCTGCAAAATCCTGTTTATGACCTAATTAAAAATAAATAACATCAATGAGAAAAGCTTAAATATAGAGGGAGTACTTAAATCGTTATAGAGCGGCAGATAAACTGAAAAGTCAACTCGGTAATTTACCTCAAATCTGCCAGTTCATTCTAAATTTTGTTACAAACGAAATTTCATATTTAACATTTTTATAAAAGTTAGAAGATCTGATTAGTTTTTGGTAAAAATCGGTCGACCGGAAGTGGGTGTTTACTCTTGTCACTTATCCGTTATTTTGAAATATTTGCTTTAATATTTGATAAATGTAAAAATGTACTGGAATAAAGGTTGTAGGAAATTTTATTTTCTGCAACCTTTGTTTGATGCATTTTTCCATATAGTGCATTGTTTAAGAGATATCTTATATTTTTAGCTGCCACCACCACGCCACCTACCGAAGACTATTGTTAACAATTGACGCTTAGTTACGTTTTAGTAACGCTCTTTTTTCTTTTCTTAATTGTCAACTGGAAGTAAATATTGACAACGATCCCAGAGCTAACAACATGTAATTTGCCATATAAATATGGAGAAAGTCATGTGTTGCCCACATCAATTTATTTTTGATGAAATTTGGTATTGGGGAGTTTTGCTAAAATCGGTGGACTGATTCCAATTTTGGTTAAAATCGGGCAACAATTACGACCACTTTATATGGAGACCTACATGTAGTTTACAATGTTCCTTTGTTTCAACTCAGGAACCGTTGGACCTATTGTGATGAAATTTGGTATTGGGAAGTTTTGTTAAAATTAATTGACCGATTCCAATTTTGGTTAAAATCGGACAATAATTACGACTACTTTACATGAAGACTTACATGTATTTTACAACTTTATCGTTAAATACTCATCTTAGCGAAAAATACTGAGAAGATTGTGAAATCTCAAAGAACGCATTTGGAAACCGTATACTCCGACATGGAGTACACCTTTCCAATTCTGTTAGAAGAAGCCATAGAATAAATGTCGCTTGTATCAACTCACAAGTGATATACAAATGGACTTGGATGAACCAATTGTTCGTCGGGTGTTTTTAAAAACATAGGAAAAACTTTGGTTAAAGAAACGATGACAATAAGAGCTCAAAATACACATTCTCCAAAAATCCAATGAATGGTAGCTGCTAGACGATCACAGTATCAAATCATGATTCTAGAAAATAAGCCATTTTTTGTATTATAAGTATAGCAAAACTAAATACTTTTGCAAAAGAATGTGATGATTGGTTGTGCCTTAAATAATGCAGTTGATGTTTTCAAAACGTTTTGAAATAAAAACAAACTGAAGAAGAAATATGATGTTCTTTTGAAACTATGATTCAAAAATTGTTCCACACAAAAACGTTTTCTGCCCAAAATATGCTTGCAAAACTTTTTACTCTTTGATTTCTATTTGTTATATTTGGTTTAAGGAAAATAATTAAGTAAAATCTGACTATAAAGTTTGTCTTTTGACCTTTTTTACCTTCAAAATGTTTTGGGTCTGACAGACCCAAGGTAACCGATCCTGCAACTATTATGTTGGTGATTACTGAAGGGTTAACTTTGAAAAACTCGGCCATCTATAAAAATTTACTTTTTGCGTTGCCACCATGTTCGCGCTTTCAACGAACTTGTCGCCCAACTTGGCCGAATAAATAAATTTTACTTTAATAAGTAACTGCATCGCGACCCTAACTCTTACGGCGTGGAAAAACACTTCCGAGGATCCGACACGCCCCATATTTCCCACCATTAAAGTATGACGCGAGGTTCGATAACGCGAAAAAGTCGTAAATAAAGGACACTTTCCTCCATTTAATACATATATTAAGCACGAAGCTCCGCGTGTTTACCATGGGGGTATTACGACATTTTCGTCAAGTTACCGGCAAGCGTTTCCCAACGCGCAATTTCTCCCCTGCGGCCACTCCAAATATGGCGAGAACCCACCACGCTACGACATAAAAGTAAAGTCGGCACTACGACCTAGCCAAAGTCTATAAAAAAAGACGAACGCACAATAACCTTCCCGTACGGCCGCAATCGAAGGGAGCGATCTCCAGGTCATATTAGCGTACAAGGCACACGGAGGCTTCGATGCCCGGGACTGAAATGAACCAGTCACGAACTCTAGATCCATTACCTAACTCAACAAGTCCCATTAGCGCTATTGAACCTCGGGAAAGCGCACGCGTTAAGAGATCAAAGGGATTTTCATCTACTTAAGTGGCATTTATTTTTTTAACTCCTTACCTTTAATGGGGAAAAACCTCCGGGTTTAATTAATAACAGGAGGCACGAAGGAGGGGAAAAATCATAGGAAAGAGATTAGGAGAAGATAACCCGTCTCTCATTTGTTTTTATTGGAGCTCGCCAATTTCCGTTCCCAATTCTTTAGCGCGTGACGTCAACGAGCTCCGGAGAAATTAAAAAAAAAATTAGGCGGGGGTCGTACGCATCCCCAACTTCTCGTTACGTGGAGGGAATCGATAAAAGAGATTCTCGAAAGGATTTTTAAGTACGCGCTGGAACTGTGACTCAACCTCGACGTTAGTACCTCGTTTCGAAGAAGAAGCAGCTCTATTTTTGAGCGCAATTTGTGTGCGAGAGAAATTCGGGGAGGGGAAGTTGGTTTAAAAGCCGGAGGTTAAGGAACCATTCTCATTTCCCTCCGTCCACGCAAATAGCTCTAACAGTATTACCCGAAAATAGGATCCTTACATCACGAAAAAGATGCCAGTATCGAACGCAGGAATTTCGGACTATACGAACAATGCTGGGACTGGTGGGAAGGAGGGGGAAAGGCACTCGGAAATAGCTGTGTCGAGGCGTGAAGGCCACTTAACCAGAACGAAATTTCCGCATAGAATGCCACACCGCTCCATTCTTTTATTTTCGCTCGTCTTCGGAGGCGAATGCTCTTCTTTCTCTCTCGTGCGCGTTCGGATGGGTGGCGGGGTGAGTGAGGATGTCTCGTCGGAAAAGGAAGGTATTTAAAATGGGTCTAAACGAAAAAGCCTTACGACATCCCACCTGACAGAAATTTTTTTAACCTTTTAAAAATAATTCTTTCTTCCGACAAGGACGGCGGAATATTTTTGTAAAAAAATGTGCGAGAGAGAGAAAGATACGAACTTCGCCCTAAAAACTAATTTTTCTCTTAAGGAAGCAAGTGCTGATCTTTTAACCATTTAGTAGGCGCGTTGATGTCTTTATGGACCCGCTAGATATTTGACGGGCAATTAGATCATAAATTGTTTTATTTAATTTCTTTTTGTTTTCGTTCAATAATATTTTTTTGCTCTCATGAATCATCGCAGTGTATTTCACATCAATGCATTTCAATAAATGAATACGAAAAACATAATAATGACGACAAAACAATAATGTAACATGGGATCATATGGACCCCAGAAGCCCACTAGTGCGGGCGAGCATACTTAAATTTTTCACACGTAAAAAAAATAATTACATTTAAATCACATTTGGTTGCGGCATTGTTTCTCCCAAGTCGTTGGACGGAAATTACTCGATGAGAAATGAGAAGAGTGATGCGGCGAATGTCAACTTAAATTTACGCTGAGACATAAGTCGAATATTACATTAACGCGTTAAGATTTCTGGCAAAGAAAGCCTTGGTTAAAAGTTGAGTTATTCGCATAATAAGCGTCACAACAAGAAGTCGCATTGCATTTTACCGATGCCAGGACCAAAATAAGAACATTAGGAGTTCAAATTGATCAATAGATACATTAAGCAGAAAAAATACAAAGATATTAATAGGCTAGTAGAACACTAGATCGGGTTATCACGAGAATATGCATAAGTAATTAGGTGTTCATGTTTTTCTCACTAATCACGCACAAATTCCATTGAATTATGCCTGAAACAATAGAGTACATATTTAATTTTACCGCATGTATAGATTATATAAAAACAACATTAAGTTGTAAAAGATACTCAACAAAACAAGTCGTTAAAAATTATGAACCGGAATAAGATCACCATCAGAACCCTTATCTTGAAAACGTGGCTACAGCAACGCGATACTCTGAACTTCCGAACTTTGAAATGCCAACATTCGAAGGAAAACTTCACATTAATATAGAATGTTTACATACCCCAAATTCATAACAACTGTGAGAGAAAACTTAACTACACTACGATAAAAATATAACTGCGAGCGATTCCTAAAAGCAAATAAAAAATTCGACGCAACACATGTCTTCTCGACGCGGAATTCCTCCAGTTTCAGAACGTTGGAAGGGTCACGTATGCAACCCAAAAAAACCCTCCGGTTAGCTCACGACGTCGACAATTTCTTTCTTTTTTCGGAGCTCGAAAAAACAACTTTTTGTTCCACTCTTTCACAAAGCCTTTCAAGAAGCCGTGCTTCAGAACATCTCCCTACTCTCTCTCTCAACCCTTTCGTCTCCACTAGGCAAAACTCTTTCCTCCCTCATTCATTAAATCAACCATCTTTTTTCCCTTTCGCGTCAAAAGATTCTTTATTTTCCCCTCTTCCCTCGCTCTCTTTCTCTCGGTCTACCTAAACCGTGGTCCAGCGGCAGAAAGCGAGATAAAACTGTTCATGAAAGACACTACACAAATAAAAAGACAGCTTTTTTGCTTAATCCTCGTGGATTGAGATGAGAGAGAGAAGAGGGCGAAAGAGGGAAGGAAAGAGATGAATGGGAAATAGTGTGATGGAGGGAGATGGAGGGGGAGGGAGGGAGAGGGAGGGAAGGAGAGGGAGGAAGGGAGAGGGAGGGAGGTAGTGAAGAGGGAGAGGGAGGGAGTGAAGAGGGAGAGAGAAGCAGGGAAGGAGATAGAGGTAGGGAGAGAGAGGAGTGAGGGAAGGAAGGAGGGAGAGAAAGGCAGAGAGAGTGAGGGAGATAGGAGGGGGTGGGAGAGAGAGAGGGAGGAAGAGAGGGAGGAAGAGAGGGAGGGAGAGATAGGAGGGAAGAAGAAAGAGGGTGATGTAAAGGGCGAGGTAGAGGATGAGAGAGAGGGTGAGAAACCGAAAAAACTAAACGAAGAGGTAGATTGGACAGATCGAGATGGATGGATAAAAACGAAGAGGTATAGAAAAATAAGGAAACGATGAGAATGGGGAGACGAAGAAATGGAGGAAATGAGAAGGGAAGCAGGGGATAAGAAGAGCGAGAGGGAAACGGGTAGAATGAGGTGGAGTGGATGAGGGGAGATAAAGAGGACTGAAGAGGGGAAGGCTTCTAGGAAATCCGCGTCATACACGATGAATGGACGCGAGAGGGTTGAAGAACTTCCTGGAATTCGCGAAAATTAAACCGCTCCGGATTTACCCTCTCCATCTCCTCCCCCTCTCAACGTCCAATCCACGCACGAAAAACGCCCTCAGAAAAAAAGATGAAGGAAAGGAATTCGCGTGGGGCAAGAGGGAGGTTTTTCTTATTTTCCATTTTGTCCCGCATGTGCCTCCCAAGTAAAGGCAACCACGTTTTAATTAAATGGAATTATATAAGAACTAAAGCGGAAAGAAAAGCTGTGTTGCCGTTGTTATTCGCTAGTATTAGTCAAAAAGAGAAAATGCATCCATTTCGCATGGATAAGCAAAGACAGTACCCCAAGGCATAATGTGATGATTGTGGAAGATTAGGTGAAGATTGAAAAAACTCGACTGCTGAAAACATAAGGACTAAGACAAAACTTCGAGTTGTACGAAATTAGAAGTAAATAACATGATTTTAGAGTAAAAGAGGAAGTGAAATATTTTTAAGCCATATAAATTTCATGTTCTACTGGTCGAATTTGGCTTTTTTAAAACCATATCTCCCCTAATATAGTGGGCTGTGGGCATTTTTAACGATGATGATTTTAAACATGCAGATTTCTGACTGACTTCGCAAAAGTTTTTTCGGGTACCACTAGTTGATATACTAAATGGTGATAGTTAAAATAATTTATTATCAGTTAAAAATTTAAATACGGTTTTCTTTTTCAACCAGTCATTTTTGACAGGCTATATACTAGTGAGGAAAATATTCCTCGCCATCAAAATGACGTTCTAGGTGCGAAATTAAATCTCGTTGATAAATTCAGGCTCTAGCCCGTGAGATTTACTTATGATATAGTTAAAATAAACTAAGTATCTTCCACGAAAGATGGAAGATATATAGTTTATTTTTATCTATATCACGAGTCAAATTTTATCACAGGCATTCGCATATAATATTCAAATTGAGAAACTTCAGGACAATTAGTCGACGCCAGATTTACCGATATTAAAAATTTCTCCCAATAAGCCGGTGAAATATGTCATATAGAGAAAATTACGCTAAACTTTCCGATTCTCAACCACCTCCGAGTAATTAAACGCTCCCTGCAATCAATTAGTCACAGCTTGAACGTTAATTCAGGTCACAAACACGCTTGTCACTTTACATCGGCTTAATCACTCATTTACCTAGCTCTGAATTTAATTCAGAATCAGATCTATTTGAGTGAATTCCCCATTAAGTCACATTGGCAACAGAAGAGGACATTACGTTTACAAAATAAAAAAATCTAGGATTTGTAAAGATATAAGGCGGAAGCCCAAAAAAGGGCGTGCAAACTACGGCCCGCGAAGCTTGAGATATCTGTGGCATTTATACGAGTAATTATATATATTTTTAATGCAAATTATGGCCATAAAACCTTTTCGGTGAAGTTTTCAGTGGGAAAGAATTGTTTAGACATGATTTTTGATTTTGTAATAGCAACAAATCTCTTGAGCAAGTTCCGACGTAAACTCTTTAACCTGCCCGCTGAGGTGCTTGCAACTTCCAAGTTTCCGTATTTACGAAGGCGACTTGCCCCCTAAAAAGATTACACCCACCTCTAGTAGACGAAATCAAAAATTAATGCAAAGAAATCGGGTGGCGCCAAATATATTTCGCGGAATATAAATTGGAAAACTTTAATTAAACATTTCCAACCGGGGAAAATAGACTCTAAACATCAACAGAAACAGTTCGGCTTCCCTACAGAGAAAATGGCCGGGGCCCAAAAAATGTCCGTATCCCCGTACACGATGAGGAAAAATTCATGGTACATTAGCGGAAAAGTGATCGATTCTCGTTATTCACATTCTGCCTATTCTCTTTATAAACATTTGTTGCGTCCAAGTCTGGGAGTATTTAGGGTTTTGCTGCCGCGCTCACTCTTAATAACCTTGAGTTATGGAATCCGCAACGAACGTGATGTAATCGGACATGCCGGGTTTTTGAATGCCAGACCGGTGACCCACGCTAACCCCTGGACATGACAACAATGATCCCGTCTTAAACGTATGATTCAAATTGATGCGTAAAAATATATTTGATTCGCAGACCGCAACATTGCAATTAAAGCAATAAAATCACCGCAGCGTGGGACTTGGTTGGCTGGATCCGTCTAGCAAAACACCCTCCTCTTGAGTTGGCGCTGGAGTAGGGATAATTGAAAAAAAACAAGCACTTATCGTAGGCTTCTCCAGTAGTCACAACAAGATATAATTCATTACCGAAGGAAATGCATTGTACCAAAAGAAAGAATTAGTACAGATTTTTTTTCAATTTTTTACACTTAAGTGCCAATTCTCGACTTTGTTTTCAGCCATAAAACAAGCTCGTTACTTCTCTGGCGGGCCTTCATCTTGGAGAAAATCTTCGAGGCGGCGAAATGCTACAAGTTACAGCACATAACAAGGACTAATTATCTATATAAATAAACTAGCTTACTGGCGGGTATATACGAATCTTCCCATATGAAGAGGCGTGACATTATCATTAAGGTTTCGTAAAAGTTTCGAGAAAGGTTGGCACTACGGCTCTATCACGACATGATGACATAGGAACCCCCCTCGTGCTATTTTTAGAAAAGCTGCGAAATGAAATTATACCGGGTTACAAAATAGTATATACCTGAACCGTGGTTGCTGGAGGCTCTCTAAACTAACACTGACACGAAATTCTTATACTTAATGCAATTATAAATAACTAACGCCAACATCGTTAACCGTACGATAAACAAAAGAGGACGTTGCTAAACGTGTTACATGAAAAAACCGCAGGTGCGAGCGTACTCTTCGCTAGCGTTCGCGGCTCCATCAACACTCTTGTACTCGAGTTTTCACGGAGAATTAATTTTCAGCGGAGGTTTTTTTATATCGCTGCATAGAACAAGGACAATATTTGTCACCATCAATAAGATTAAGGAGCCATATTGTTGGCTTACTGCGTCTAATGCCGGGTCCTTAACGCATTTGCGGAAAACCCGCCAGCGACTGTTTAAAAATACGTAATTCGGCGCGAGAAACAGACACCCCCGCAGACATATCGCTTAATATAGTTAAAGACCGACGGTGCATTAAAAACAACGCATTAATCTGCCACCTAAAGGATGCAAACAGCTTTTTCTAAGAAAAACTTAGCCCGGAACGAATTGCGCGTTTTCCCGTAAAAGCGCCCCCCCTCCGACGATCTGAAAAGGTTTGCTAGACCCAACAGATGAAGCTCGAAAAGCGAAACGGAAAAAACGAATCGCCCGGGGGAAAAAAAAACCTCGCGTTGATCTGTGGCAGATTCGGATGGGCCACTTGCGGTCAGAGTAGTAATCGCGTCTCTTGCGGACATTCCTCCCCCGGGGATTTCCAATCGAGGGGTGGAAACTTTTGCGTCCCAACGAGGGTGACATCTTACGATTGCTCGTCGCGATCAAGAAAAATACAATCGAAATGACACAAACAATTTTAAAAAATAAACCACCCTCCACTGTTGCTCGACATGATTCGTTCTAACGAGATGTCTGCTAGAGGTAATACAAGATTCATCAGATTACGCTAAACCAGTGTTTTAAAAGTAAGTTTCGCGATTTTTTTTTAAATTTGTATTATGACTGGAAAAGAGGGTGTCGGTGGTGTAGTGGATGGAACGCTGGCCTGCTATTCGTCCGCTACTCGAAGGGGCAGCGGGCACGAATCCTGCGAAAGTAGAATTTTTTTCAGAGATCGCCCGGCCCCCTATTTTAGTGTGTACTAACTAAGAGAACAAGACAACGAAAAAATGAGGAGAACACACAAAACAGCACTCCGTACTTCATAAAGAACGTTAAGCCGTTGGTCCTCTTGGTGCTCCTCGTAAGAGTAGGCTAATGCCAGCACCGGATTTCCCTCCTCCCTTCCGTGTCCGGCGTGGAAGGTGTATATCCCCTCGTCATTTAAACCGATATAAGGATTGAAAACCATTTATAATTATGATTGGAAACCCATAAAGTCAATAGATTGAACCATTTTTTCCTCTAAATAAAGTCGAAAACGCCCTTTTAAATCAAGATCCTAAAAATTTCGAAACATTTCCTTCGAAGAATAAATTATAACACTTAAGATTTATTTAAGGTTCCACGTGTCGAAAAAGATTGAGAACCATCGCGTTAAACCATTCAGTTTATTGAGCGGCTACGGCAAGACTGCGGGTAGACGGGATTGCAAAAAAAAAATCGGACACCTGAAACGCACACTTACGTCAAAATCCCATAGTCGATTTTTTTACTGCACTTTCTCCACATAAACCATAAGTTAAAAGGTAAAAAAACACAAAAACAAACTCGATCACAACTAACCTAGCCCAGCACGCTTCACCTTAGTGCTCGCGATGACCTACGCCCGTGTGACGCATCAGATGAGTAGACAACTTCGCAGCTTCGACAACCTCCTTCCATTGATGGGCAACGGCCACAAAGACTCGCGCGCGAGGATTAGAAAGAAAAAGTACTTTTTCTAAAGATAAACCCCACGAGGGAGGCGGTTGGATGAAAAAGGTCCTCTTTTAGCGCGGGTTCGCTCTCCCGACTGCGCGTGCCGTGCGTCACGAAAACCGACTTCTCATCCCGAAATCAGACGCTCCAGTTCCGTCCGCGACTTCAATGGCGCGGAAAACAAACGAAGCGCGTTGTGAAAAAATCAAGAGAAAAAAATGGCGAGACTTTTTCGTTATCAACTACTCCCACGCACACCACAAGCTTTATAAGCGAGGAGCGGCATGAATCAGGCCGTGGCGGAAGCCACTCTCCATCTAGGAAACAAAGGGAGAGAAAATGCTTGGCGAAACTGCGAGGCTTCCTTCTCCGCTCTTTCCCTCGGCTTTCTAAACACAAAAGCTTGACTTAAAAGAAGCGCCAAAGGAGACATGTAGAGAAAGAGAGGGGGGGAGGGGGGAGATGCGAAGTTATAAAAAGATGCCTTTATGGCACTTTCTTCCACGAGTAAGGGAAAAAAAGAAAACGAAAATGTCGCTCGCGGAATGGGATGACCGCATTGCATTTTAAGAGAATTCGGGACATTTTGAGTTTTTTTTAAACCACTTGCGTGATACGTCTCCCGCGACACATTCCGTTCCATTCCGCCAACCAAGGATACGTCTACGATAGAAATATTTCGTATATTATTATCAAACAAAAAATTATTTTTATCGATATGTAAAGTTTACAGAAGATGCACGAAAATGGAATATTTTTAGGTAGAAAAATCGAAGAAGTACGCGAATGTTAGATCAGTATGAAAATTACCGAGCTTACTCTCATGGTCAAATCAAAATGAAAAACTTGAGACGTTTTTAGAATCTAATATCTTTTAATGGCTACTGATGAGGATTTGTGACCGAAATGCGCATCTGGTCTTCCCAACCATTTCATGGGTATTGGAGAGATATTACTTGTCAATATTAACGTTAGACCAGCGGTTCCCAACCTTTTTCACTTCGCGAACCCCTTGAGTTGTAACAGTTTTGGCGGCAAACCCCTCATAATGGAGAGTAAATTTCGTAAAAATAAATCTTTTCGAACGCGTTTAATTCATGAAAAATAAAAAGTTTATATAGCACAGAGTATGTAAACGTTTACAATAAAATCAGAATCTCTGATATTTTCATCAGTTTCGAGTTAGTACCCTGTAAAATTCAAATATAATTCTTGAAACATAAGAAAAAATTTAAAATAAAACCATGCAAATAATTTGAACGAAATTAAAATAATGGTAAGAATTATGGAACCAAGAAAGTGAAAAAGACGCCATTACCAAAATTTTCTCAATAAGACCATAAAAGGATAAAATACAATTGACCCCTTCGAGCCGGTTAAACCTATACGGTTGCATCTGCCTCAGCACGGTTGTCCGTACACGCGTACGGACCCTGACTTCTCTATACCCAAACCTAAATTTTAGTGCCACCCACGCACCTTTTCCTTAACAGAAAAGTAAACATAAATGCCAAGTAATCCGAAATACAATAATATTGTCGCTTTTTGGATCATAAAATCTTATTCGTAGAACTCTATATCACATAAAATTGAAAACATTCCCCACATTACATTTATCTGGAAAATTGTACAGGGAGCAAAGGGAAGGGGGGGCATCTCTGTGACTTGCCCCCGAGCGAAGGAGAACCTCCTACCACGTCACCACTTATCCAGTAACAGGAATGACGCTATTTCGTCATTAAATGCGTGAAATTATAAATTCAGGAAGGATAAATATTTAGATGGGGCTACCAAAGATATGGACATCGGATAAAAATTGACCGCACCAAGCCATTGACCCCGTTATAAAAATAGCCGCCTTCTTTTACTGCTAGTCCAAGGCTAATATTTCGCCAACATTTTTGCAACGATTGAAATTCAAACAGCAGACGAAACTGCGGTTATAGCAACAGGTCGACGCTCGATATTTTCAAAATTTCCGCCGCGAAAACGCAAATTTCGAAAACTTGCGGGCAACGCATCCTGAGGAAATTGCCAAAATGCCCAGGAAAAAGACATGCAATGTTTAAATCGACACAACGGGAATTCTTACGCACGGCTTACAAATAGTCTTCCGCGTAAAAAGGCATTCACATTTTTAATCTCATAAATCCGTTCCCGAAAGGTATAATTAAATTAAAACGAGGACATAAACCAGGGTCGACGTCATGTCACGCTCGAAAATGAAATTTGCACGGAAAGAGCTGTCGAACCACCACCAACAGTACGAGGGCTATAAATAGAACTAGGGAAATTATGAGCGTTTAAACATTAATTACCCGAATATGGACGATAAAACCGATAACGATGTCACCCGCAAATCCGGCACGGTTTAGACGTGAACAACCGGGCAATTCTAAATTCTCCTCTTCATTGCAGCATTCAAACGGAACGATAAATAAATGAGATATTCGAAGACTTGCCCTTAGGTTTTCAGACAGATCCCGATTTAGCGCCCCCTATATAGTGTCACCCCCGTATGCCACCATCGTTGAGAACAGAACTTTCATCTTATGATTGCATAGCGCAAGCATATACCTCGATTTACCGCCTTGATTATCTTTTAGTGGCACCTATTGATTGTCGATTGTCATTAATACGGTCATACGCTTAAATAAGCAATTAACCACGGATAGATTTAACCAAATCGTACAACATTACATAAGCCCGACATAGATAATATGTATTTATCCTGCAGCGAAATTTTTATTGGGAGAATAAAAAGATATTTCTTCCCGTTACGATTCCTACATGGGGTCTTGAAAGTTCCACGATTCGAACTATCGAATTTTATTTCAAAGATTCGAGGAGTATAGGTAGATATGGTATTTTAACAGGCAACGAAAATTTTTGGAATGTTCGAACATACTCCACCGAGCAGCAGGATACTTAAAACAATACTTAAAAGGGTAAAAAAAGTATTATCTCTTTCGAAGTTGGCTCGGATTAGAATAATTTGCGCGGACAGATAGAGAGGCCTTGGCGAGTCGAGGGGAAGTTAGCTGATGTCTAGAGGATGGAGAAAAAAAGCATCGTGATTCATTAGATGCAACTAACTATAGAAGTCTTAAGCACTGATATTTTGGCGACCACTTTAATTCGCACGCCATACGTGTGCAAATTATAACCCGGCGATCAAAATATAGACTCGTGCGATGCGTAAAACTGAAGGCGGAGCCAAATGTCGACGCTTTTATTAAACGACTTTTAATTTAACTTGGCTGGGTATTTGTTTGTTTATCGGCGTTCGGATCCTCTCGGATCTCTGTAACGACTTACGCTACGGAAACGACTCTTGCATCAGACAATTTTTAATGCTAAAATAATTCTAATGTACAAAGTTAGGGTGTCTCCTAATGCTAAGGTAGCGGGCACAAATCCTGCCACGAAAGTTGGCGTTTTTGTGCGTCGGTTTTGTTAATGAGCAAATTTTAATTGGCCCACAATGATTTTTATAGAGATAAAGATAGACAAACGCATCCCGCATGCATTTTCCACCAATTCCTTCGTCGGCGAAGTCGCGGGCACTAAAAGTTTATTTTATTTTATTTCTTAATACGGCGAGGTTGAGGCCATATGGCCCCTTCTTCCACCTAACCATTATGATACACAATATGATTAATTTAAATGTACAGAATTCAATACAAATCAATATAGTGAAATGAAAATCATTTCAAGGTATTCATAAATAATTAAAAAATAAGAAGAGTACAGCACAAATATACACAAAGTAAAATATTATAAAATCATCATAAAGGAAAGACTGCCCAGTTTACTGATGGATATAGTGATGTGAAGGTCTTCCCCGGTTTCGAAAACGGTCGCGAGAAAACAATCGAATCCCGGTGAGAAACGTTCCAATTAGCATAGAATGAGGTTCCCTTCTTTCTCTCTCGGTCGTTAGGAGCTGCCATTATGTCACCATCGAACAGTCACTGACCCCAAAGCCTTATCTACTCTTAACTATAAATAGATTCAAAGCCATACATATCCGCGGCTTAAAAGTCGAGTTCCTCGGCGTTCGAAAGACTGAATCCGATTTTTTTAAAGAAAACCTACCCACCAAAGCCACCGGAGTGACAAAAAGAACTTTTAAAAACATATCCTACCTCTCTGAGAAACCGGTGTGAATATCGAATCGCAAGCGAAGTCGGTGCCGGAGAAGGATTATCGAGGAATGAGAAAAACTGGATATTGCCAACACAGGAAGAAAGACACGAAGCTTACGGCACAATTTAACGACAGCAGGACAAATAACCTAGTACAAATCACCGTATAAACACCTATTTCTCAATGCGTTTGTCGCTAGGTAAATGTGAAGTGTTGTCGGTCTTCGTCAGTAAAATATTTTATTTGAATTTCGAGTTCATCTACATCGAGTTTTTTGAAGTGTTCGGAAGACGTTATCCATTTTTATCAACATTTCGTCTAATGAAAAAACTATACTTGGAACAGATTTCAATTGGCACGCCATGGCGGGGACAGGAGTAGAGAAGAACCCCTTTTAGAAATAATATGTCCTGATTGAGACAAAGGATAACTCCAGCAACCGCAAAATTTTACCCAGGAGGCGATCTCGCTCATTCTAATTCGCAAAGGTAAGCGCAATTTCGCGGTACCCCAGCCTTGAAACAAGATTTTTATATTTTTGCACGCAGGTGATACAGCCTTAGGACGCCTGCAGTTGTTGGTGCTATAACACAATTAACTTATTAGAGGGAAGATTATCGCCGTAATTACCTATCAACACTTCCAAATCATTGATTCATTTACTAGACAAAAGTTTTCGCGGCACTCCTAAAAATCAGCTGCGGCACCCAGTTTGAAAACCACTCTTAAGAAACTGATTGGAAATGGTTTATGATAATGGCCTTTCAAAATAATGCTCAATCTTTTAATTAATATAGCCGATATTTCGTAACACTTGGCTAAGCGCCGAAAATTTGACGAGCATCGAAATTCCATTGGACATCTAGAATGCGAAATAAAATGGCGGGACGCCAGAAATTCAACGCCAACCCATAAAGCCATAAACGCAAACAAATTTTCTGACCCCCGACCAAAAGTCTCCCTAGCAGTCTGGACTGCGCTGGGAAAAAACTAAACGGTCCGCGAAAAAAATCACGCGCGAGAATAAAATAATAAATGCAGACCTTCGCCACGGCGATCGTGCTGCGCCGCGCGAAACGGTTTATCGAAATACGAAACGGACTTCTTCTGTATGATAACATTAGTATACGAGTCCGATAATAGGGCAAATAGGTCCGACGGGAGAAAGCAGACGAGATGACATGCAGGAGGAGGCGGAGAGAGAAAGACAAACGCCGTTCGAGAGTGGGAAAGATGGCTAGATGAGAGGGGCGGCGACGGCGTGGGAAAAGTCGGTCGAACCCAGTCTGCAGAATGGATGACACGGCGGCGACGAAAAAGGGCGCTTACCGATAATCGAAGTTGAAGCGGGTTTATTTTTAGAGCGAAACGAATTACCGCGTAATAGGGCGAGCGCGTCGATATAATAGATAGGAGGTGATTGAAGATAATCGAAGCTCAGTGGGGGCATTGTTCGTCTAAACGAAGTAGAAAAAAAGCTTCTAAAGCATCGGTTTGAGGGGAGCAGTAATCGTTTAAACACGTAAAAGTCGATGAAAACATGGTAATTTTAATGGATATTCTACATCTATAAGACAGTAAGTGCGGCTGGCACTACGAATTAGGATCAAGTTATCGAGGAAATGGGCAAGAAACAAATTGATAAGGTATGAATTTGACGAGTAGAAGCTACTCAGTATTAACCAATGTTGACGATACATTTTAACCTTTTCCAATACTAAGGCTCTTTCGAGTAAACTCTGCATTCTATAACCCAATGATATACAACAGAAATAAGTAATTAGTGAAACACGCATTCAAAACATTTGGGTATAAAAAGACAGTATAATTTCCCTCACACGCAAACGGAATTGACATATTATGAATGTAAAATCACCTATGACGCATATTTCCAAAATATTTAAACCAAAATATCTTAAATGTCAAGAACGAGGAGAAATACTGCTCTTACATAAATCGATTCGATTTAGCTTTCTGACCAATTCATCAATCTACGAAAACATACGCTTCCCGGAGCGTAAAAAGAAATGTATCCCATTCCTACTTTCTGCTTAGTCTTCCTATAAAAATTACCGTCACATTTAGGATGTTTCCGCTCCTAGCTCATTCTAATTACAACCCGCTGTCGACTATTTTTAACAGTTTAAATTCAAATCCCTCTTTTAGTTACGTGGATAGCTACTCAAGCCAGGGGCGACTTCAGAAACTTCTCAATGAGGGGAAGTGGCCGAGAGGATTCAAAGGGGGGGAGGTGGAGCGATCGGCCACAACCCCCTCCTTGGATCAGCCACCGCTGACGAACATCGTCCCTTCATCCTGTATATCCGCCCCGCTGTGTGGGTCTTTCTTTGTCTACGGCGCTAAATCGAAAATTTTTGTACAGAAGGGGTTCAAGATCGCTTACAAGAGGAGTGTGAAGTCGTACCCCTAGGGACCGCCGATGACTCAATGACTCAATAAAAAAAACATCTTCTCTGTCTGTTTTCAGTCCATTCCTCTGCGAACGAAGACGGCAGATGTCACCACGATGCTTCCTACGACACCTTGAGGGGCCAAGGATAAAAAATCCGCAAGGTTGGCCACCCTTGCACCGGCTGAACGAGTGGGGGATCAGGATCCGAGACTAGTGGGTGAGGATGAGGAAAGAAATAAAGAGGGTGGGGGTTGAAAGAGCGAGGAAGGAGGGGCGTGAACTACCACGCAGCCCTCATCTCCCACAAACAAAACGGGAATGTATATTTTTTCCTATCCCACACTTTTCTCTTTTTTCTACTTCGCTGACGAACGGAACTCTCTTTCGCGAAAAGAGACGACTCGATTGGGAGGGGATCTCCGCGGCATTTCCACGTGCGGACGCCGAGTCACCTTCCCGAAACTGCGAATGCCTTTTTTTCCTCCGCCTATCTCAAAACGGGGAAGGCTGGCATGAAACCCGCAAGTAGAAAGCACGCCAGTAATCTTTCCGGTACCCAACGGTCCTCTCGCAAAGGAGACGCGAGACTTGGTTATTTGAGACTCCTCGATTTATTTCTTGATACGCCGGCTAGGAAATAATGGCGGGCTGTTTTCGTCACGATGGGATTCCACAACGGTCTTTTACGAGTTAACGGAGTGAAGTGACACGCTAAAATGCATATTTACAATAACATTGACGAACACAAGGGTCGTAAAACAGGTAAGCGCGTTTCCACTGCAGAGTAGGTGACATCGGCGTTAATTCACCAATAGTTCATTCGAAGATTCTGCTGTATATTCATCAAAGTTATACCAAAACATCACTCACATTTATTAATGACATGATTAAAATGCTCAGACGGTATAAAGTTTGACATTAGTGACGGCGACAATAAAGTTTAATAAAAAGTTTGAATTACTACATAGCGTTTATTACCACTAAAGACGGCCAATTAGTTGTTGAATGCATGCGCTGTTTGAGGGAGATAGTGCTTAACCTTATCATTCAGTTGACACGAGCCATGAGCCAATATAGATAATTCAATTTTGAGCATAATGAAATAAATCATGCGATTTAGAAGGAAAATATAACCCGTTTAAGTTCTGGAGAAATTCTGCTGAACAGAAACCTGCACGAATTACGAGTATTAATAGCAAACTATAAAATTTTGAAATAAGTTACACAAATTATCTTTGATAATGTTATAAATAATAAAAATAATAAATAACACCAAATAATGCACAGGAATCTGTTTTATGTATTGATCACTTCCGCGGCAAAACTAGGCATCTCAAACCATTTTTGTTTCATAGAGCTGGAAAATTCTTCACTTTTACATCAGAAATATCACGTTGCAGTATATCCCAAAAAATACCTAATCCTGTAAAATACCAAAATTATGTAAAACCCGTTCTTCCGATAATCCTAATAGGAACGACGCTATGATAGGTAACATGAACGCGCAGACGAAATTGAATCAACAGTTTCTAAATAACGAATGTTTTATTAAAATATAATAACTCCAGCGCAGCCTCCATTCTGACGAAAAGACCATAGAGATAGGTACGCCATAAAAATAAACGAGATTGAAATTCACTTCTTTAATATAAGCATTTAAAATATAATTTCGATCGCGTAAAATAAATCAATCTCTAATACCACATGTACACAGTTGCACAGGCAGCAATTAAAATATGAAATGTACCACCAACGCTAGCCATTTCGTTTACATGAATACACAGCTCAATGAAGGTAAACTATATAATACTTCGAAGAGATTAAATTAGATTATAATCTAACAATATGCAGCTCGACTCCACTATGCTAAATAAGATAACGGCTACAATGAAAGTTGGAAAAGTTGAGAAAAAGGTTTCACGGGTAAAATAGGATACATAAAACATTAAAGGTTATTGGAGAGTAATATTTACGCTGACAATTAGAAAATGAATCGCCAAACAGGGAAACAGAAGTGAAAAACTAAAAAAACTTTCAACACAATAAGCTTATTTTCACACCGATTTGAAACGACAGAAAAGGCAGTATAAACAACTTCAAACACGAAATCAACGGACTCACAGATAATAAGAATTTATATATTGATAGAAATATTAAGGATATCAAATATCAATAGCTAAAAGTCACTTTATTGCCGCGGGTAAATCATTAAAGTGATAAAATACAAAATAATTTGCAATGAGAAGATTGAATTTCATTACACATGGCACCGAAAAAGAATAGAATGAAATAGACAATTATAACGCAACCACAAATTTACGAAAGACTTCACTGAATCGGCGCACGATAAAAGCCAGTGTAATGCTTTGAATTGACCAGAGAGATTGCATGTAACATTGAAACATAGCTTTATAAATTAACCAAAATATTTACATATCGAATACCAACAATGTCTTTGTACACAAATGTTGACTACATAATTTTACAATGATGAAAATAATAGTAGAGAAATATATTTCACTGCGATGTTATTCGTAAAAAATAAAATCCATAAAATCTCTAGTGAGAATACTTGAGTTGGATAACAATCACATAACTATGAACGACATGACTACACGATGAGAATCACTACGAGGCTTGATCACATTAGATTCGCACAAGAATACACACAAAGTATGACATTGTAATTATGTAGTTAAACCATTAATACGCGCCACTTAATTTGTTTAGATTCAAAATAAAGATAGCATAAATAGGATAACTGAAACGTGGGAGCCATATTTAGGCGTTGAAGAGAGGCACATACCTTACGGTCTTCGTATCCAGGTTAGGCAGAAAATAATCCACGGTAAGTATGTACCATCACTCATCTACAGCATTGCTATCTAATACACATCCATTTTTGGGTAGTTTTCTTCACGGAAATGAAAATACCGAAACAATATTACACAAGTTACACGAAGAATGATGCTTCATGCGCTTCCAGATCGCGCATTTGTCAATGAAAACAAGTGTATTCTAAAAAAAACATTTTCGAGAATGGATAAGAAAGAGCTGCCATCTAGCGCGGGCATCTGTCATTACGCTGTTCCATTGTTTTATCCTAGTTCGATTATTAGTGAAAATGTTTATATTACGTAGAAACATTAAATAATTTTACGTCAGAAGCAGATTATGAATAATTAAAATTTTAATAATATCCTTATTTTGTAATATTTACAAAAGATTTTCTAATTTCATTTTAACATTAAGTTTGAATGTATTCAAACCAATAAATTTACAACGAATCTATGGATAATGGCAAATTTAAGTAGTAAATCTTGATTTTATAAAGTAAAATTCTTAATATTCCTAGAATGAGACATTTTTTTTAGTAATTTCGATGCTCAGTTTGAGTGACTTCATTATCACCAAACAATGGCTGATAGCACAATTTTAGGTTTCTTAAGTCATTAACATTTTCATTGGCATTTAGTGTTTGGAGAAAATATATAACATTTCTATGTAATATAAAATTTCAAAACCCGGCAGCTATGAAAGAAGTTATTTTGGCAGCTTTTTCTTTCATATCTTCACTTTTTCTTGTCGTATCACTTGTTTGCATTGGTGAGGATTTGGAATTTAAACAAATTTATAATACAAATTTCATTGTCTTAATTCTTCTTATTATTTTTCAGGGTGGTATTTAGTGTGGACATTATTCCTCTCTCGTTTCCGATTTGTTAGAGAACTGCTGGGTGGAACGTCTGAATCAACCTTGGTTAACGACTTAAAAACTGGACGTTCCCGAATCAAAAAGACAAGGCGTGATTTATGAACATCTCAAGAAAGACGTTGATGGACATTTTTCAACTATTTTCATTTTTGGAAAGGAGACAAGTAAACGGCAAATTGTAAAATTATAAAGAATACCTCGTATGACGTACATGGCGGATACAATACTTGAACCGCTGTGTTAACTATTGTGAATGATCGTAAATGAACGGTGGAGTTGGTAGTACTCTTTGTGACTCATGGTATTTGTCTTATTTTAAAATACTATAATCACTTATGAAAAATGCTTAACAGAAATTTTGAAAGAAATTATCTTTTTTATTTATATTCTTCTAATACGTATTCTAACATTAAATTTGTTTATATAAGCTGAAATTGAGGTTTTGCTGGATGAAAGAAATGTAGATTTTGAATATGTATCGCAAGTTACTATCAGATAATATTATTCTATGATGATATGTTGCGTCGTGAATCCTAAAAGAGAAAATTTTGAATGTTGTGAAGGTACGTGAAAAGCATAGTTGTGATAGGCTTATGTCAGTAATGGACAACCCGGGGCATTGTTTTTCATTGCTCTCCGTCCATTAAAACTTCTCTTTTATTATACCATATCTTGATATATTTTAAGACTGAATATATTTAAATACAACCCTCACTGTGGTGCAATGTTTTTTAAAGTACCTGAAATGTTTACAGGTACAAATTTTACAAGGCAGGTTTCATCAAAACCTTTTATTTCGTGTGGATTGCCGTTTTAAAGTGACGATAATGTTTGTGCAACTTTTTTATATTCTCAATGGTTTGTGTATCATGAAATTAAATATATTCGATTGTTGATTCCAACATTTACATGCCAGAATTGGTTTTTATTATCTTGTGCTATTTGTTTTGCTAACTAAAACCATCTCTGAAACACTACACTAAATAAGTTATAGGAAATTAAGGCTTTATTAGCAATTGCTTTTAGGTTATGGGTAGTTCTAAAATTATTAGAGGAAAACTTTGTTCACTTGCAAAACTAGCATGACCTACAATGTCCAGTATACTGCAGAAAATACAATAATACTATTATAGTTTTTATATACTCAGATTTTCTGATAACTTTTAAATTACAGTTGGAATGTATAAACCGAAATATAAAATAGACTATCTGAATGCACAATTATTAACTATACACATTTCAGTTACTCTCAATTATCAAAAACTAAACGAGTACTTTTATAATAAAAACATTATCTTGAGGAGTTATAAGGGAATTTTGAGGGTAATGTTGCTCATATGTATTTATTCTTGCCATTTTGATCGCTTGATGAAACTGATAAATATTGTGATTGAATTACAAATGAAAATGTAGAATTAAAATTACCTGAAAATATATTCTAATGATTTCTGAGCAAATCTTCGATTACTATTTAAATGTATGTACTCGATTAAAGAGACTGCCGTTAGTTTTTTTGTGTGTTTAATTTCAAATGTCACTTGCATTGTTGAACTCTACTGGACTTGTGTCAGATATTTTAAAGGTAAGTTAATACAAACATTTCTATCATGACTGTGATATGCAGATCTGAAGTGATAATTGTTACTTAATTCCAAGTAACAAAGAATCTTTTTTGATATTTTACCGCCATACTTACTTGCCAATAACCTTTCAGTTATATTTTGTCAGTTTGTATTTGGCCTTATGTGTTAAAATGATTTTTGCTCAAGTTACACATAGCAGTTTCATGTTGACTCCAGTTGCATTTTAAGCCTTTGTTACTCCTATCTGAAATAGTTTTGTGAAATGAATATCATCTTCTTTTAAACTTGGGCCATCACAACTCTCAATCAGCTGAACAATCAATCTTGTTTCATTTATTAAAAGCGAATTTCCAGATGGTCTACTCCACAGCACCTACATCCAGTGGTTGACAGATCTGAAATATAAGCTCCTCATATAGCACATTGGCAAAGGAAAGAACTTCAATACCTTGTGTAAAATTCCACATTGGAATATTTTTATGTGTTAAAAAAGTTAGTTTTAAATTTTATCTCATTCGTTCTTAATTGATACTGAAATGAGCAGCTGAGGTAGGTTTTATGGCAGAGAAACAACAGAGCTTCTGATATTTCTTCTGGTACATTCAAGAAAATGAACATGAATTGTTTTCAAAAGAGTGCTATGGTTAGGAAATTATAAAACAAACAAAGGAAAACTCCTATGATGTAATTTAATAAAGGATTTGTTTCCTTTCTTTATTTTGTCTTTGCCGTAGTCTCCTCTCATTATTAGTAGGAAAGTATACTTGGCATAGTCATGAAAAGCTGGAATTGTTTGCATATTAAAACTTTTGAGATCAATGAAAAATGTAAAGGAATTTCGAATGAGCTGGCAAAAAATCTTTTGAAGGTTTATATATACATTAGACTTAAAAGATGAGAAAGTACATCTTTGATAAGTAATTACATTGAAGTAACTAGCATTTTTAGATGTAAAGGTTTAGAGGGAATGTCTAGAATTTCTTTTATCTAAAGAGAAACAAACTTAAGCGGAATCAGTGAACAATCAAGTTGATTATATTCTGTTCAGAATATTTTTGCTTTATGGGCATGGATTTTCGGAGATATGAAATGCATTTCATTTTCCACACAAGTTGATATTAATTTTTTTAAAGTAAGGTCTATCCCCATTAGCGTAGAAAAAAGAGTAATGGATAGAATGAGTCTTCATGGAACACCACTCCATTATGGTCATGCCAAGTTGGCAGTGAAAATTTTACAATGGAGATGTTTATTTAATAGCTTCCATCATATTTGAAAAACAAGATTAGTCACAGTATTTGGTATTTCTTTGGCTATGAACGCATCATCCAAAAATTGATCACTGAATTTAGTAAAGTATATTTTCTTATGTATTTTTTCATTGTGAGATGTTAAACCAAAGGATTTTAAGAATGACATCATTGTGACTGAAAGCGATGGAATTTTTTTTACAATCTGGAAAAGTCCACTCATTTTCAAATAGGTATGTACTTACATTTTGACATCATAACAATCATTTTACTAATACAATCACAATATGAATGCACATTTCAGCTTTTTTATATTTTAAATATTAGTAAAATGTTACTTATAATCAACATAAACCTCACTGTAATTGGTTAAACAAAGCAGCTGCGATTAGATGCTATTTTTCATTACAGAATTTTCACAGTAAAAATAATTGAATTTGAAGAAGTAATTCCTAATTTGTGCATAATATGCCAGGTTAATTTTTTCATTAGAAAGCTAGATTTTTTCATTTTATTACTTCTGACTCTGTCTTTTAATACTGGCACATTACACAATTATATCACTGGTGTTAACGTTTTAGTTACATTAATTTAAAAAATATACTCAAGTTATCTTTTTATCGTTTGTGTTGGGAAACATTTCAGATCAACTCCTTATTGTTACCGTTAGCATTCCTTGTTCCAGCTAACTATCAATTAGTGAGAAGTATACATGCTCAATAATAATGGGAATCAGATGACAGAATTTTAAAGTTAATTTCTTCACAGGAAGCATAATTAAAGAAGCTCTCCAGAACAAAAATTGCTTAGTCAAAGTAAATATTAACAACAAAGAATTAGATCAGGATAAATTTGCGGTTCAAATACTTTAGATTTCAAATGCTATAAATTTTTACCTGAGTAAAGATTGTGATGAATGAATCTAAAATTGATTTTTAGTTTGGATTTATCTGGAACATAACAGCATACACTTATACCAGCATAAAATTTTCTTCCTAACATTTGATGACTTTGAATACACACTGCCAATGTATTTTTGCAGAATGATCTTTAAAATGGACACTTTACATCCAGAGATAAAGATTTCCAATTGTCCTTTGAGAAGGACAGTCCTTATTTCAAATTGTTTTGGTTTCTTCCCTGAGTTTGGGAAGGACACAGTTTGTCCTCCTAAATTAATTTATTATTTAACGAATTTGACATTTAACAGCAATAAATTAGAAAACAGCCACTGCTATACACCATCGTAAATCAAAACAAATTAATAGTGTACACAAAATAAGATTGCGCAAGATTATTTCATTTCATCAAATCACAATTTATTTAAAATCAGCAATTTGCAAAAAAGTCTTCAAGGATGTTTACATGCTCTGTTTTTTTCCTAAGTTTTAACTACAAGCTGTGAATGAACTGGAAATTAGTTTTCGTTTTCTAATTCACACACTATGTTTTAACTGTGCCATCTCAGTTTTTAACTTAGTTAAAACTGAGCATGTAAACCCTCCCCCCTTTACACGTGCTTGTTGCTGTTAGATAAATTACCCACTAATCAATTTGCATTTTTTGAATAAATATTTTCCATGGAATGATCCAAAAATGTAAGCAAATTACCTTGTTGTCAAATACTCGGAAAAAATTTTCACTTTTAAACCAAATAAATATATATAGCTTTAATAAATTATGAGAAAAGTAATTTGATTTAACCAGCATAAAGAAATGCAACTTAAGCAAGATGTAATTGGTGCATTATTATATACCTACCTATTGTAATGTCATCTGGATGAATAAAGTATTCTATTCTTTGTTTTGTATTGCAAATCTTGGGATTGGAGCAGTTAAATAAATCATAATGGCTGTGAATCTCACAAACATAGAATGCAAAAAGCAATTTCAATTATGCTGATGGACACAATTCTAGTTATAAGGAATTCAGAGGATGAACACTAAGTATAACTAGCAGAAATACATGTTCACCATTCATGTAACTCTTTGGATTGCACATTTAAATTAAATATTAAAACCTGCAGTGATTTTATCATATCATCACAAATATCATATGGGAGGACAAAATCTGAAGTGATTGTAAATATTTTGACATAAATAAAATTGCAAACAGTTTTCTTGAAAAGACTTGTCCTTTCCACTGAATTTTAAAAGTTGGCAACCTTATCAGAGATACATATGGAAATCATTTGCTTATGTTTTAATAATCCAAATTGCAACTATTTGTCAAAGAGTATTGCAAGACATTAACTTTTATTTCAATATAATTTCATGGCCACAAAAATGCTTAGCTAATAAGGTAAATACGATAGAATGAATCTCTATTAAAATTTGTTAGTAAATGTCATAACTTGAAATGGTTTATTCATAAATGATGATATTTATTTATTTATTTCAATGGGCAAACCCAAAATACATTATAATTGTCAACAAATAAAATAGTAAATAAAATGCTAAAAATAATTAAAATATACCATCAACTAATAAACGTTATAATAACAATTATTAGCTACTACAATAATAAGTAGGTACATGATAAAAATAATAATATAAATAATAAAAATACAAAAACTATATTAACACAATTTATAAGTAATAATTATAGTAATATGCAATGAAGATTATTATTATTATAACTAATAATAAGTAAATACATAATGCTTATAATAATATAAATAATAAAAATATAATAACACAATTTGTAAATAATGTATGTTATAATATAAAACATATACAAGTAATAAATGCATAATAAAAGTATATAAAATAAAAATACAAAAATAATAAATGTTATTATATGTATCACTAATAAAAGTAAAAATATAATCCAAGTACATAAATAATGAACCAATTTATAACAATAAATACATATTCGTAATAAAATACAAATAACTAAATTTCAAAATATAATAAAACAAACAATATTATATAAAACAAATAAATCTAAGTGCTGTTAAGCTTAATTATGCTAATAATTAGTATATAATTGCATTACAGGTGCTTAAAACTTTGCACTAGCCTCTTGGCCAATATTGCACTTAAAAATGAACCTGGTGGGTTGTTAAAACTTAATTGTTTTATATATGTACCGCCCTTTCCTTTGGATAAGAACCCATTTACTTTTAACTACATGTTAAAATATATAAATAACCTTCAATAGCAATTTAAATTACAGCTCCGGGCAACAGGAGGTATGCTATGGAAACAAGACATTTTTCAGCGATGGCGTCGTACGATGCCAAATTTTTCCTCAGGCTCGCATTTAAGCCGAGGGTGATTTTTTTCACGATAGATTTTGACAAAAAGTATCGGCTTATATTCGGGCAGATACGGTATGACAAAAGCCAAAATTTTACTCTATATTACACTTTAATTGTAATTCTGCACCAAATCTTTTACACAATACTCCACACAATAAAATATCCTACTAGATTGCTTCTCTGTAACATTGAATGCAATTGAAAGTCAGCTTCCATTCGAATTATCAATTTCAATTCTGGCCAAGTAGCAGCCATAAAGATCTCAAACTCTACTATAAGAATTACATACATGCACAGGCATATGAATTCTAGCAGCTACAACTGTAAGAATCAGAGCCATGCCGTACGAAAAATAATTTTATGGACAAAAAATAAGATCACTTAATGTATGATAAGACCATGAAACAAAATCTCCACATTTCAATCAAATTGAGACAATTCATTACAAGCATAATCATAATGCACTTTCTTTTTTCACTCTCAAAAGCAATATGAAGGCCATTTACATCATATGCAAGAAGATAAGTGAATTTATATATATGAATAAAGTGACAGCTTTCATAAAAGAATGAAATAAATGATGCCCAATTTTGAATGTAGAGATATTCTTTTCCTTTAAATCTGTGCTTGTAATTTCAAATTCAAAGACCATGAGAACTCAGTTAATGTTGTGAAAGTAATGCAAACCCCGATTTAGGATTCAATGTTTGCAAAATATCTGCATTAGCATTTGCTCCAATTGAAGATTTAGAAATATGTACTATTTAAAAAATGAAATATGTCTTTCATTTAGAATATAATTAACTGGATTACCCTCAATTTACTCACCAATTACTGTGAAGAGAAGATGATTGGATGAATATATATATGTCTTTCATTTAGAATATAATTAACTGGATTATCCTCAATTTACTCACCAATTACTGTGAAGAGATGATGATAGGATGAATATATCCCTTAGTACAATAATAAAATGTGGGATGAGTAAAATGCATATGTTCAACCCCTCTAAGACCAATAACAAAAATAAAGGTAGGCACATGTGTTTAACACCTTTCATATGCTAAGGTTATTCAGTTTCTGAGTGCCTCAAGGAGAAACAAATTTCAAAATAACTGATGTCCATGCAATCACATACAAAAATAAAAATAGAAAAACTTACTTTTAATTGATGAAAAAAAGTGAGCCTGATTATAGAACTCATTAATTAGAAAATTTCTCAGTAGTTTTGTATGTAGTACAGAATTTTAATTGATTTTTTATCAAAACCACGATATTTTAAAGTTTAAGTTAATATTCTGAATGGAAGTTTTTAAAATACTTACAAATGAAAGAAATCACATGCTTTAGAATGAAATAGATGAATGATGTAATACCTGTAGCCAAAAAACAGTTGAATAAGATATTTGAAAACTTCATCTACAGAGTTGTTTTTCATTGTACAAATGCTCCAGTTCCTAATTAATCATCAATTGGTTTTGTTCCTAATTATATTTTTAAATATTTATTTTTCCTGAAGATAATTTTAGTTGATATGATACACTATTATTATTTTTATATTAAAAATGGATTCATAATTTTCTGTACTATAAAATTTATATTTTTTATTAAAACAATGATGCAACATTTTTGTTTTGCTACCACATTAGGCATTTTGCCCATAACTGAAAAGATGCGGATATTAAACTGATCATGAGAAGATTTGACTTTATAGATGTCACCAACCGCTACATGAAATCACTATATTTTTACTTAAAAATTATAAAATTTTCCATTCAATAAGTCATAGTAGTTTTGATGATTTGTTTAAAATGGGAGAAAGTAAATGATTCAATTACTTGTGAATTGAGATAAAAGCCACCAGAGAAAGTTAAGACACGATTTTAAAATTAAAAATCATCCTTGAATCCTTGCTTCTTTGTCATTTTAGTACTGTAATTCACAGCACAATAAAGGCTTTCATAAGAAATTAATAACACTAAAATTCCTGTTAGGTGATTTAATTCTTTCCACAAATTAATTTACATTAAGTGACATTAGTGATTATAATGTGGTTCTAACAGCATTTTATGGCCAAATATAACAATATAAGAAAAGCAGGGATGATAAATATATTTACAAAATGAGTAAGTACCATTTTCCATTCGGTGCATTCAATTTTACAACACATGAAATACCATTTTAAATTTCAGCACCACTGAAAACAATTACTAGCACACAGTGAGTAATTGCCTTCTCTCATATTTTAATACACATTTATCATACTATAAATAATTGTTTCACATTTACTGAATGCGTTTAAAAAATCAATTTGTCTCTTTAACCTGGGGTAACACCATACCATTGCATCAAAGCCCATGAGATGTATTTTGGAAAAATCACAAAATATCCCATACGAGCATGTAATAGCTTATTTAATTAATGGCTATCATTGTAGTAAGCAAACCCCTTTCCAAATGTAATGCAGCCATTCAAACACAGTGTTACTCTTACAACTTATATTCCCATAATAATTGGATAAAGAAATTGCTACTGAGCTCTACTGTTCTATACTATCACAAATTCATGGTTAGGAATGCTACTTTATCGACAATATTTTTACCATCAAATTGACACAAGATTGACATCCTAACAATGATTATGACACACATAAGAAGCCATAAAGGATATCCAATTTTTTTAATTAAAAAAAACTTGCACAAACCCTGACATCGATACTGAAATTTCCTACATACTTAATGCCATAATGGGATATTATACTAGGCAGACCATGTAAAAAGTTTTGTTTTTAATATATAAACACCTAAATTCTATAGGCAGTGTGAAAGCACTTTTGTAGCTGACTGCAAACAAGATTTTGTTTTTGAACGGTACAATTCAAAAAGAGATTTTGGCAAAGGCTGATACTCTCTTTTGTATTTTATTCATTAATTTATGAGTCATTCTTTTTAATACTATGGCTGCTAAAATAGCTACATTGACCAATGTTTGTAATTTTAAAAATATCACATGATTTAAAAAGTATAGTAATATATTTTACTGTCCTGGATATTATATTCATCAAGCTATGTTGGTCTCTCTCATGTATTATTGCTGCAATGCATTACCAAAAGTTAAATAATTTTATCGGATAACTTACAGCATTTATGTGCTTCATTGCGGATTTAAGGAATTGATTTAATTCAAAATTATGTCATGAATAAAATGCTCAGTCTCTTTTGTGTTCGTTCTAGGTGATGGTCAGAGCAGATTATCAGTAATAGGATTCACAGTCATAAAAGATTATATGAAGTTGTTGCTTCCTTGGCAATGCTGATATTCTCTGAAACAATTGATATTTAAAACTGCTTGCCTTTCACAGAATAATTAAAATTAAAGCATTTTGTTCAGTTAATTTAAAGATAAAAATGGCCTTTCTAGATGAACATCTTAATACCACAGGTATGATATTTTACAAAGTTTAACATACAACACAAAGTGCACTTTTGTTTGATCCAACGTGTCGTTAATACATACATCTTATTCAAATTATCACACCTAAAATGTTGTTTTAGAATAAGCAGACTGGTTTGAAATTTACAGTTGGTTCAAATACAGGGTCAATACTATATTTTTTAAGGACCTCCTTTATGCTAGATTACATGTAAATTTAAAATGAGAAAAGACTAGACTGTAACTTGTTTTGTAGGCTTCAAATGATTATTTAAAAGTATGAGGTAATGTCTAATGTTAACTCCGAATTTAATTTTATTGAACTAAGCTTAGCTTCAGCCAAATAATTTCCTCTTAATGAGATTTTAGAGATTTTGAATTGGCTTGTAAAACTGCTCTCTTTGAATAAAAATGGTAATTATACAATGCAATAGTGAAAAAAATATGATTTAATAAGGATTAAAATTCTTTCATATTAAAATTAACTTTTATTTAATACCATGTGTAAAAATATTAAAGCAGTCAAATTTATTTCATTCGCATGATAGAGAAATTATAAAAATTGAACTTGCTTTGTAGGTTAATGATCCTACAATACTTGAAAAATATTTTTTTTGAAGTTGCAATTATATGTTGTCATTTAAATGGATCTAAATTAAATTGAAAAGCCTTCAATTGTATTTACTATAATGAACTACTTCATATTAGTGGCACACAAAGGAAAGGGTGTTTGTTATTAAAGAATCCATAGAAATAAATTTGCTGTCTTCCTGGGTATGCATCTCTTGGGCAGGTTAATAGGAAGTCTTTACTCTGCAAAAATTGTATATACATAGTCATTTGAAATGTTATGCTTTTTTACCGTCTAACCCTCTAAAAAGTTGGAGCTACATATCTCAAAGTCTACACTCATTGGGCTTTGTTATGTCTACACATAACAACCTAACTTCAATTACATTGAATTATTCTTTGTCGCAGCCATATGTGCCATTTTCCTAAGAAATGCTTTGACTTGAGCAGCACTTAAATTCATCAAAAAATGTTCTGTATTGGCGTGAAGTTGATTTAAATTACTAAATGTTCCCAACTAATGGTGAATAATAGCCAAGTACTTAATTAATATACTTTTGAAAAATTAAGCGCTATTATTACCGTGGAGCCCTATTTAAAGTGAAATAGACATTCCATTTTTTTGCCTTACCACGGTATTTAAATCATCTGTAGCACATTCAGTAACCATCCCAAAATCACATCCCTAAGATATACACAGTCGGTAGCGATCAGATAAAACCCTGAACCTACTCACTAAAAACCATCTTTTTTTACACATTGAAAATTTACGACCTGTACAAAAATTCTTCCCCGTTCATTTTAATTAATTTTTTCCACCGGACCCCTTTGAAAAATTCCATTCTGGTTGAAACTCAACTTGTAGTAAGTAATAATACATCACATAGAAGAGTAACATTTATTCTTCCTAGTCTCAACCAGAAACCTCTCGATTACCCATACACCATGCAATTCCAATGATTTGTACAAAAAGTCTGTTTCCTTTAAGGATTCCTAAACTATATATATATATATATATATATATATATATATATATATATATATATATATATATATATATATATATATATATATGTGTGTATATATATATATATATGTGTATATATATATATATAGTTTGACTAAAGGAAAAAATTAATACATGCACCCCTTTAGAAAATGGGGCCTCGAATAACACAGGAACAAGCAGATACATTCCGAAAAATATTTTTGGAACTCGACAGATAAAAAATAGACCTCAATGGCTGAGCAAGGGCATGCCGGTCGCCGAAGTGACCAACGTTACCTTGAGGTCCCTCGCCAAGTGGGACACATCAACTACCGAATCCACCATCTCCTGCACTGCAGAAACCGAAGGGAAGTGCATGGCTGCACGCTTAGTCTTCTGCACGGTTGCCTCCAATGCCTTGGACAGAGCGTTGGCACAGTCTAATACCCTGTTTCGCAATATCTCCGTTGTCACACCTCGGTGCACGGAATCTCCAATGCTGACCAACCTGTGGGCGCTCAGAACAACAAACTTCCCGTGTGCCAGGAAAACTTTGGGAGGTTGGTTGTGTTCTACCGTGAGGAGGAAGGCATCAATGGCCCTGGTGAGGTAGTTCACATGTTCCACGCTCTGAGGAGCATAAAACTGGAGGACCCTCAGGTCGTCTGGATGAAGTGCTTCCTGACCGTTGCTGGCGCCATTCTTCGAAGAGATGGATTGGATCTGGTCACCCGTTTGCGACGTCCTTCCTACAGCAGCTTCCTCCGCTTCCCTTACCAGTAGGTCGTAAGACTTCCTGAGCGCATCCGGCAATGCCTCTCTTATTTCGGCATTCTGTTTTGCCACGCTCTCTTTTGACTCCAGGTTGACATAATCATAATCTTCCAGCCATTCGGACGGTGGAGGAGGGTTTGTGGTGGCAGCTGTCCTCTGGAAAAGCAGGGTGCCATTGCCTTGGATAAAGGAACCGACTCTCCTGACGTCCTCTGTCAGCGTCCTGGCAGCTGCTATCAGGCGGTCCAAAGCATCGGGAGGAGGTGTAACGGTGGTCGGTGCATCACCGGGAGAATCATCTTCGGAACGTGTGAGGATGTTAGGAGACCAACCTCCAGCCGTGAGCGCGGCGTTAGCTTCCCTAACGACCTGTTCTGCATCACGCAAAGCCCGGACCAATATCCTCAATTTCGGTGCGAGGCCTGGATCTGCAGCCTTGGCTGCGTTACCCAGAGCAGCGTCCGCGAACGCTAGGAGATCCCTCAGGGCGGCTGCTACTCGGGAAGCTGCCAGACTCAGTTCCACTCCTCGTGCTTCCATTCTCTCTCTGGTCCTCCACTTAGGACTAACGAAAGCCAGGAGCCTAGTGATCGAAGTCAGAGCTTCTTCTTGAAGCCTAGCCAGCGTCTCGAGAGCAGCGCCGAGCTCGAGGGGAAGCACGTACTGTTTCTTAGGGTCTATGACGGGAGTTTCGGTGTTGCTCCTAACGATGTTGTTCTCATCGATTATCTGGCGGGGAGGAGGGGCGTCGTAAAAAGAGGCCAGCGAGGCGGGAGATGAAGTCTCTGGAGGGATCGGGGTGACCGGAAGGGGTCTCGGGACGTCGTAGTGGGAATCGGCAGCAGGGAAGGTGCCTCCTAGACGCCTCCTCTGCTGTTCGCCGCATTCTAGGCTCGATCTGTTCGAGCTGGAGAAGGAATCGGCCGCCGTGAGGGAACTGGCGGAACTAGAAGGTGTCAGCCTGTTGGCGGGAACGTCGTACTCCTGCTGTTCCTGCGGCTGTGGCTGCTGCTGCTGAATTTGAAGGGCTTGGAGCTGAGCCGTAGTCTGTTGTAGGAGGACGGCGGCGTGGTTGTGTGGTCTCGGGACGTCGTAGCTGTCGCCGCCCCCGCCACTACCGAGGGAATCTCTTCTGTCCGGGGTAGAAGACGGCGGGGTAGGGGTGGCCACTGGGGTGTGGTGCATGTTCGGGTGCCTCCAGGAACGAGGAACGTCGTAGTTTGCGATGATGGACGTTGCTGGCCTCGGAACGTCGTAGGAGTCGAGCGCCGAAGTTGATGCGCCGTCGACGGAGTCTCCAGAAGGAGGACGAGGCGAGGGATAGCGACCTAGAAGACAAATGGCAATGGTATATGTTACTCTTTATGGGTATCTGTTATGGGTTGAATATGATCACGTAACGACGGATTGAGGAACTGCACTTTTATGGATTTTAAAGCAGGCGGGGTCACATGAGAAATAGGTCCTGATTATTTAATGTTTATATGGGTAAGGAAAAATACAAATAAATAAGGTCTTCTTGTACATTTCCTCTTTTAAAGGGTCGCCACAAACCGTCAAAATTGTTATTATTCGATCACTTGGTGACATGGCAGCAAAGCAAATAATTATGCTTTGCCATTGATGCATGAATATGAAAGCAGTCTTTTTATGCGTAAACTAATTATTTTAGGTACATTTTCCCAAAGGAAATATTTAACTATGATGATATTTATACAAGAAAAAGCACTAACATTCGCTTTTAATGCTCGAAAGAAGAGTGGTTAAATTCGTCGATCGGATAATTTTTGGCTTTATTTTATTACTTTTGCAATGAAGAAATACTTATGATTTCAATATATTTCTGCGATCAGTATAAAGCATCTTTAGAGGCAGTTGCTTGATGAGAACCTTAGAAATAATGGTGAATCGATCAGTGTTATCGAGTTCTGAATCAAGAGAAGAACCCGAATCCGATCTTTTATTCGCGTTTGCGGTTTCTCGTTCCCAAACTCGCATTTTAAACATTTTTATCCCGGAAGTGTTTTTTCACGCGGAAAACTAACACCTAACATCGATTCACTGGAGGACGTGTTTTCCTCGGTCATATCGCAGGTGTGTTAAGGGGATTGGGAATGGAAATTCGATTGTTTCTCGCAACGCCTGGGATCCTATGTCGTTAGTTATGCATTCGCCGAAACTTACCTTGTTTTCCTCCGATGTGGACGACGGAGGTCGGGGGAGGAGGTACGTCATACTGCCCCCCTCCGCATTGCTGCATGTGCTGCTGCATTTGCGATGACCTGCACGCGTTTGGCGGCATGTCGTAGAGGTATACGTCTCCGAACTTCTGCGGAGTCACGACCTGGGATGGATATAAAAAGTCAAATTTAGAATTTTTTACGAATTTTAAGAATGCATTTAAAAATGTTTTTGCCAAATTCACCAGTTTGGAAAATATTCCACCACTAAACCTTACGTGAAAATTTTAAAGCTTCAATTTAACAAACCATTAATTCTTACTTTAATACGAGAAAGAATTATCGAGCTCACCTTATGCTTAAAATGAAATCGAAAAACTTTCTCAAATTAATTTTTAGTGGAATATACCTCCATGGGGACGCCAATACAGAGTAAATACTTGCGTAAATTTGCTTTGATGTAACATTTTAATAAAATTCACTAGGTAATTTCCTATATAGAAACGAACCTCCTAAACCATCTCCAACGCAAAAACGTTCGAATATTCTCAGAAACTTTAAGAGTGGTATTAAAGTCAAATGAATAGAAGCCGGTATTATAATCATTTTATTTGGTTTATTCTTTCATAGGCACATCAATACGTCAGATCACGTCTGCATACATAACGGTTGGTGACTTTTTGAAAATCCAAATACTAAACTGTATAGACCAGCTTGGGAAAGTGTAAGAATATATTGCCCCCAACAACGAGTTACTGGAATGCCTAATGAATATTGTCCAATGTAACTTACGAAAAATTTCAAACCTCTCGGCCAACTTGTGGTGTTAAATATTTTTAACGCGTAAAAAACTTAAATCATGCCACATAACAACGCAAGCGGGTAGCCCACAAAACATTAGAAACTTCCGCTTCAAAACTAGTCGAGTGAAGGGCCTCACTGACGAATTATAAAACGTGTGAGAGGGTTTATAGATTATTTATCGCCTGAACTTCGTCTAGGGTGTGCATGGGTATAAATAGTAAATATTGTCCTCTATCCCAGGGGTGACGAAATGTTTTGACTCGAGGATCACATTACCCATTTCTGCACTCATCGCGGGCCACATACCCCAGTTCCGACTTTCTGCAGCAGTGGTGATTAATTAGCAAATTATTCATAGATGTAAGAAAATGAAGAGATTTAAGTGTATATGTCACGGTAAATGTGCATAGTCCGGTAAATGTGTACATTTCCCGGTAAATGTGCACATTTACCACCAAGTTCGGTAAATGTCAGTATAACATACTTTTACCGATTGGATTGGGGAAATGTACACATTTACCTAGAGACACTGGTAAATGTGGATCAACGTCGCAACACAGGCCACAACTTGGTGGCGTCGCGAACATCGGTTGCAGTTTAGAAGTACGGTAAATGTGCGTTGTCCGGTAAATGTGTAAATTTCCTGGTGAATGTGCACAACTATATTTGAACATGAAGGCAAATTTTACTCGGCCCCACCGGGTTGGGTAGGTTAGTCGAAGTGTTTTTGGCTCCTCCTCAGGTTCACTGTGTGCCCCCCCCCCCCCTCGGGTTAGTAAGCGTTCATCTTAATATACACCAGTGGAACTGAACCCTCGATGATTTTTATTATAAATTAACGTAATTATTAAAGTGTAGCATTTCTAATTCATACTTATTTCCACATTTACCAAGGCACATCGTTAAAAGTGCACATTTACCGGGAAATGTACGGATAATACGTATTTCTGGAAACTTAAACTTTCATTTACCGAGCCTGGTGGTGAATGTGCACATTTATCAGTAAATGTACACATTTCCCGAGTACGTACCTTTACCGTAACATATATATATTTCTCTGTTAACTTTTAATTAACACCTTTAAATGGGTTACCAAAATGTTTAGTTATAAATCATCGTTAGAATTAAATCATTAACTTGGTGGGAAGAAAGAAGAATTGGAAAGGAAACTTTATGAATGATTTTGCTTGCGCTTAGTTTTTTAAAAATGCCACTTCTTTAATTGCGTATAATCACCACTAGTCAGTTTCGTTTCATTTCCCATTCCAGGTGCAGTGAATCCCTCCCATTTCCTCCATTTCCATGGTCAAATCTTCACCCTTTTTTCCTTCGTGAGCCTCCAAGTGTGAAGTGATATGATCATTCTGTGATAAAGTGCTGTGTATGTGTTTGGGTGTGCCCAGAGGAATTTCTTTCACCGCGTGAGAATGCCTTCTCCCATCGCTGGAAAATTTACGCGCCACTAAAGGTAGGTAAACGTCGTTCTTACTGATCACAGTCCTCCGATTCCCTCTTTTCTTTCCAGTTTCGGATTAATGGCGTTTAGACCGTCGCAGCCAAAGGCAAACGATTGATACTAATTTTGGTGTGCCTAAAATTTTTCATCAGGTTATGTCATATTAGAGATAGGTTGAAGGAGGTTAGAGTGAACGCAAGTCTTGAGCTAAAATTAGATGCGTTTTATAAAATTTACAAAGAAGTCAATTGGTCATTCATATCCTCGCATTGCTTGAAGTAAATTCATCCATCTATCGGTCAAAATTTCTAAAACGGCGCCCATTTTCGTACCGATTACTGGATAAATAGTTGCGTAGTTGCACATAGCTCTCTTGAATCAGAAGATGAACAAAAAATTACTGAAATTATCCATTATAGATGGCAAATTACTTTACCTTGTTGAGCGGCTAGGGAACTCGTGACATTAATAATACTTGTGGCCATGAAGTGAGGAGTGTGGCTAAAGATTTACACACATAACATACTAAAACCGTGAGTTGAAACTTAATCGGCAACTATAATTTTGTGTTTGATTTAAATTATATTATAATGGCTTGTTTTCCCTTCTGGTATCAATAGGTTGGCGAGAAGCGACAGCCCTACCTCTAGCGATAAGAAATTAGAGGGTTATGCGCCATATGTTGGTGATTTTAACATTCCTTAATTCTATTATACTTTTTCACGGCGGTCACCGAATGCGTCGAAATTTGGAGGTTTTATTATTCCTTTCGAGCTGAATGGCAGCGAGGCCTCAATTTTTTTCCAAAATACATGTCAAGGGTCGAATGCAGGTGCAATTTTCCTTCGTTTACAGGATTTGCATGCGAAGCAGTCTTGGGACATTTTCGAATTTTCAACTCGTAATAAATTATTCAATTGCTACCTCGCATATCATATAGGTAAGACCCAGGGAGAGGAAATAGCTATTTTTTATTGCGCTCACCAAAAAATAATCGTGTCAACCGATGTAGAAAATATATAATACTTTATTGAATTTCCATCTCTAGAACCAAAAGTTGTAATTCTGTGCTCTCGCTGACTTTTTGTGGCAAATGTTGCACTGTCTCTGAGTAAATTTTCTAATCGGTGCTTCACATATCATGTAAGCGTTTGTCATACATGAATTATATTGGACTAGGGGCCTATTTCAATTCTGTGTTATTATTTAATTTGCAATATTCTTTATATACAATTTAGCGTTCGAATTCTTGAATACCCCACATATTTCCATGTGTAAACCAAAGGTTCAGGTGTAAAAATTCCAACTTTGGCTAAGGTTTGGCCTTGCGATTTATTTATTCTCATGGCATAAGACAGTTTGATCGCGAATTGTCTGCAATGCATGTTAAGAGGAATTGCTGGATCATTTGGCGTGTCAATTTTTACACGTGGGATAAAGTGAATGATTCCAGCCATAAAAACAGTAATGACTTCCAATAATTAATTTAATTATTAATCACATTTAATTAATAAAACACTCATCATTCTCTCTCACATTATCCAATCATAACCCACGCTACGTGCCTCTTATTTACGTTAAATAATGGTACATTCGGTTCTCGAGTTAAATCATAATGTTCTCTTTCAGATTCAATGAACTTGATTGTATTGTAACTTTAGTTGGAATAAAGTCGAAATTAAATATAAATACCGATAATCAAATGAAACTTATACGTATACAGCGTCTATATTAATTTCATTTAACATTATAACTTAAGACTTTCCTTTAAATACTAACTAAAATTAATATAGCGTATTGTATACATTGAAGCTTTCTGTACTTTTCGATGCATTAAAGAAATTCTGATTTTAATTCTTACCTATACGTAAGTGAAGCTTCAATGTGTAAACTGTTAAACGAAGCGAATATGAAAGTTTACTTACTAGTATTACTAACTATATACTTTTGTTAGTAACCATACAAAAATATAAATTTATAAGCTAAACACGACTTCTATTAGTTATAAAGTGTTCTGCCAGGTTGCAGCACTCCATTGTTACTCCACACCCTCTACGGAAGGTTTTCAAAACTAAAGTGCCACCTCACTTTGTACAATATAATAGAGATTTACTCGGGCTACGCTGGGTACTTCAGCTAGTATTTTATGCATTTATTTGCGAACTAACTTGAAAATAAAATAAATTGCACATGGACAGCTTTTACGGCAGACTAAGGACAAAAATGGAACAGAAACGTATGCCCAAAAATTTAGCAGATCTTAGAGAAATTTGTATCAATGGCTGACGGATGGAATTGAAAAGACATATCGGCTCATTGAGGTAAAATAATTCGTCAGCCACGTGTCCCTTAGTAGCTCCGATCACGGGATGAAAGGATCCCCCAAGATGGCACACACTGACCCTAAAAGGGAATAGGCGAGGCAAGAATCGCACCAATCATTCGGCTTAAATTTTCGATAAGTCCTGTGCGGGCGCAATTAATCGGCAGACAACGTGTCAGTCTTTTGATTTGTATGGCGTGAGGAAGGCAACAAATGTGAACTTCCGCCAAAAGGAAGTAATGGTTTGAGAAGCTACTATGAAGCCCTTTAAGAGCCCCGTGAATATCAAGAAGAGGCGGGTTTGGAGCTGGAATGTGACGAACTATAAAAATAAGTTAAAATTTCTCGAAAGGGGCCGGCTGCTCTGCTCTACGTGTGCACGCCAAGGAATTCCGTCACAATAATGCTACAGCGCAGCCCAACATCGAAAAATCGTATTCTAGGAATAAAGGAACGCTTATGGAAAGATTTTCATTTGATCCAATTTTGGCGCCCCTTTCGAGAGGCACCTGGGCAGTCGCCTCACCTATCCACACGGCCCTGGGTATATACTGTATTTGCCCGATCATAAAACGATGTTTTTTCTAAAAAGCAAACAGAAAAATTCATACTTGCCTTATAATCGCGACCAAAGATATCTTCTATTCCTCCTCTACCACTCATCCCCACTAAAATTCAACCCTCATAATTTCTACGGTCTATTCCACTCTTAGAAGTCAGTATTACGCTTATGGCGCGCTCAGTTGCCAAATTTCTCCTGCATTAGAGCCGTATGTCTTCGTCTCGTTTTAAACGTTTTAAGAAATAAAACTAATAAGTTAACGTATCACTGAAAATGTACAATGTAAATATAAATGTACCTATTTTATCGTAATGATTGTTTAATCTTATCACATAATAATATATTTACACTGGAAATTAAGCGTAACCGATCAGGTATTTTGAAATAAAGTTTAGTACCAATAAGCCGAAATATTTTTTTCTTTCGGGTGGCTTCTGAAATAGGAGGTCGCCTTATATTCGAGGTCGTCCTATAATCGGTAAAAGAAGGTATATACGCTTTGCGTTGTCCACCACGCTCGAATCGTCGCAAAAGACAACGGGATAAACACGGGTCAATGGATGGGAGAATGACGTTTGAGGCCATCTCACTTATAGAAGCCTTTTAAAGCCGCTTTTGAGGAGGGTTAATTGGGCGGAGGACGTGCGGTGATAGAAGGAAGGGAGAGGGTGGTCGAAGGATAATAAGGTACGGCGCTCCAGGGAGGATATGGGAAAGGGGGAAGGAAGGAGAGAGGGCGAAGGTGAGAGAGGGCGGCCTGATTGGATTTTTGATTAAAGCTCTTTGCGAAAGGACGGGGGACTGACTCTCTTTTGTTTCTCTGCCTGCTTTTCGTTTTACATCCCGTCCTGCAGGGAGTCCATTTAAGAGAGGTGTGGCCGCGTGCGTGCGCGCGGGTGTGTGGTACGAGGGAGGAAGGCGGGATTCATATGGGAAAGGTTGGAGGGCTTTCTAAAGAAAAAAAAAACGAAGTTGCTCGCTTGCCGGATTAGGTGGTTTCGTCACGCGTATCAACGTCGCGGCCAATTGGAACAGTAAAGAACCTAATATGTCCGAACTTTCACGTTTAATTAAACTGCAAATCATAATAAATTTTCCCAGGTTTATTTCGATTTTTCTCGTATGTATACGATGAAATCACGCGGAGAAGAAAATTTTTGAAACGTAATAAAAACAGTAATTCTCCGCGATCCCTGTGTATTTTTTAAATGTCCCTTTTAAGGAGGAAAATGGAACGTCGATTTGAAATTAGTTGAGTCTGCGCAAAATTTAAAGCTGAACTACGTTAAAGACGTCTTGGAAGTGCTGCAAACGGACGTTGTTTGCGCTGGAATCGCTTCTCAGTTATTCTTGGGATGGATAACTCGTCCCGTTTACGAGGTGAATTTTTTTAGTGGAAATGCTAAGATCGTGCCGAAGGAACCATTTACAGGAGTTTGTACTTGAACTCTTAAAGTTGAGGTCATATCAAATGTATTATCCCACTAATTTTGAATAAATAACCACATGGTTCGCATAATTATAAAAAATCTTTAAAGGAACTTCCACTAGATTTTCGCCAAATATTCTAGAACCAAAAACGTGACATTTTCGGCCAGCACGAAGTCACGCGGCTCAGCCGACTGCGCGGAGGTCAGCAAACTACGGCGCCCATTTGCGGATTCCGTTATGTTCCTATCTCCAGCAAAAGACCGCATACCTTGCTATTCGGAAAGAGATGCATCCTCCCTTGCTCAAAAAGATCCAGGAAATCCATACCTCCAGACGGATGAAAACCCGTCCGCTTCCTATCTGCCTCGAACCTCCATTAAGCTTTTGACGTGATAGATTGATCGTATTATGGTGCTAGAATCGCCTTTCCAGCGAAAGGAGGTAATTTGCAGCAATTTATTCGGAACGGCACATTTTTATGAAACAACTACATTTTTGAAAATATAAAAAAGAAAACAACAAGAAGGAGAAATGTACTCCATTAATGGAATGCACGGAGATTTCAAACGCGTTCTTTATGGGATTTACGTATAAAAGAGTAGCGAAATGTAATTTTTATCTCCGAAAGTTGTAATTATGTGGTCTCGCGGACGTTTTTGCGGTAAATGTTGTCCTCTACCCGAAAGAATGTTTAAATGTACGCCTCACCGATCATTATAAGAGAGAAAAATATTGTATTTAATTGTTGGTAGAAGGATGCCATTTAACGAGATACGAGTATAAGTTCAATGAAGTACCTACTTATGAAAAGTGGAAGTTATATTGACGGATTCAGTTGAAAGTTATAACTCGGCGATGCATCAACATGAGGACAACTCATACTTAATTTAATCAAAACCCATCCAGCGGTTCAGGGAAGGAAATTCATGACAGACGGATGGACGGACGAACGAGACGTGCTAATAAGGCGTTCCGCTACTACCGCTTCCCTGGTAAAGAACGTCTAAAAACTATTAACGTATCCGACAAATGTTCCGAGTAATGGGCTTTCAAGGTTCGTATCAAAAAGGTACGATATCTTGCGTACTTTGATCCACATGTTCCTAAGCGTCTTGGGATTGCATTACCTCGTTAAGGGGGCCTTTATATTGATTTTGCTCACAGTTCTGACGCCGTAACCTGTGCATATTATTGGTTTAATCATTGAATGAAACGAAAATACGTGGATTTTCCGACGTCTGATCGGTCACTAAAATATGCACGCGGAACAAGTTGAAGATAAAATGAATAGAAAGAAATTCGCTATCTGCACATAATGAAGTAAGCAGGTAATGAATAAATAATATCTTTACTCATCTATTAGAACACAGACATACATATACACAGGTAATTTCCATTGAGAAATCCGCGCGGCGATCTGAATAATTCATTGCCAAACTAAGACACTCTATAAACTCTTATAAACACAATCAAGGCGTTTAATGAACACAATTACTACTAATTTAGTATTACGTACGACGAGTAGAGTCGACGATCATTCATCGGTATTTTGGGTTGTATCTCTCTTATAATATTTCGTAATCACGGAATAGCTTACATAATAATCAAGTATGAAACATGTTTAACCAAGATCAACCGTTCCAAAGGAAATATTTCCATACATCTATGAACCCCGCCGACGAAGCCCGTGCCCATAATGGGCGCGTCATGCACCTGTGTCGCGTCCCTCCTTTCGACACTTCCTATCAAATAACGCCACGTCTCGGGGCATTGCGCGCCCTTCTTAATGAGCTCCAACATTCTCTCTCTCATCCCTTAGGGCTCCTTACCACTCCCGAAAAAGAACTCGTCACGCGCAAGAGGGATCGAGGCATCGGGGAAAAAATAAACGCGACTTAACGGCCGCGGAAAAGGGCGAGAATAGAAAAAGTATTCTATGAATGCGAGGGTGAGAGATGGAAATTGGCAATGGAGAGATATATTTTAGGGGAAAGTGGATTGAGAAATGGGAAGGAAAGGAGCGTTTTCGAAGAGAAATACGCTATAGGCTGCGAGAGACTGTAAAGCGAAGTAAATCCAATCCGCTAGTCCTATCAGGAAACTACGGAAAATTTCGCAATTCAGAGTTTTTGATCCTTTTTTAAAAATTGACATTCAAGCTTCCTTGCTTATTTAAATGTGATGGAAAGAAGGTTTGTCGTATTCAAAGTTAAATTACATTTGACCATTACTGGAAATTTCCAGGTTAGGTCAATTGAAACAGAGATTCGATCGCACATCTCCATCAATTGGACTTTTCAAATGCTCGGAGTGTCCGAAATGCCAAATATTAAATCAAAGCAATCACGAAGCTTAAAGGTCGGTTCTTATGTTTTACCTATTATTTTGTATTGATTTAAAACTCACATTTTTAAATCACCTGAGACAAGATCGAAAATATAATTGATTCGAGTACAAGTTCCAAAAATGAACGAATGAGGAGTGCACCAAAGCTCTCCTTTGGTATTTATGCAAACTAAAATGATACAAAGCATACAATTTATTATCTGCTTAATCAGTTATTCAATATGTAATAGATATGTCATGCCTTTAGGATTTTTAGGGTGCTATTAACCTCAAGATAATGAATTGACATGAGATCTAAAAAAAGGCATTTCATTGTTAAGAATAAAAATTGAATACATGATTATCTGAGGTCTCTCATATAGCCTTGACAAGTTTCAGTATTAAGATAAGATTTCGATTCTTAACTGCTTATTTATTGATTTTTTTAAGCCATAAGACATGCTTGATAATTCTCTATTAAAGCCGCACAGTAATCAAAGTATAGAGGGAGACGAACTCGCGTATCTATGTATATGCAGGGAAGAAGGAGATTCAAGTTCAACGTGCGGTAGGGAAAGGGAGGAGTAAGGAGAAAGGGGAGAAATTGCGAAGCATAACCGAGTGGCGCGCGCGTACACAAAAGGGATTCTTCTTCCTTCCCTCTCTCTTTTTATTTTATTTTACCCTTTCGCTACATTGGTGAGGGTGAGATGGGAGGGGAGAGTGGGGTGGAGGAGGGGTTCGTTCGCTCCGGGGGGAACGCAACCCGCTCGATTGCCTGGCAATGTTGAGTCCGTAATGAGAAGAAAGGTTGCGAGGGCGGTAGTGAAAGAGAGAGAGAGATGGATCGTGGGTCGGTAAAAAGAATGGAAGAGGGGAAAAAGGGTTTGGTGGGAGAGGGGGGTTGTAGAGGTAAGGTGAGGTGAGGAGAGAGAAAGAGAGAGAGTGGTTACCGGTAGTAGCAGTAGAAGGAGGGGTGGGATTTGGAAGGAGGATCGGCGAGAGGTTGAAAGCGTCGCTCCTTAATTGGCCTCACCACTTACAAACCCCCCATATTTCCCCTTTCTCATACGGAAGCCTCCACCCCTGTCCCAAGGTAACTCTCCAGCCACTTCTCCCTCCCTTTCTCCGGCGCAATCCCTTTATATAAATATACATATACAATCGTCTACTGAAGGCACGAGACAGCTGGAATAGGATACGTAGACAGAAATCCAATCCACTATTATTGCCAGGCAGTAGAGTCACAGATATTGTCTTTGTTAGAAAAATAAGGTGTAAGATTTTCGAAAAAGGTGCCCCTACATCGAAACAGAAAATACACAGTAATCTCTCCATAAATTTCTTCTTTCTCCTTTTCCTCCTCTCATTCTCTATGGGTAGGGTGACACACGAGTTAAAATGTGTCCCTCCTTTTACTAGCCACATCCACTTGGTGGCATTACTTGCGTGTGCTTTAGTTACCTAAAAAAGATAGGAGGAACTGACGAGGGATTAGATTTTTAAAAATTGCTTTAATGTAGGCATTAAAAAATGCGATTCAAAAATTATTTACCGAACCCGCCTTTTAATTGAAATATAACTATTTATTCTAAAGGTATGAAATGGCACAGCAAACCAACTGTGGTTTACTACCCAGCCATTTAGCCGTAGAAATTATTTTATTAATCCATATTGATGTACCCACACAATAATTTACGAATTAATAATTATGCAGGAGCACACGCCTACATACATATTCAATTATGCGTAGGATAAAATGTCATCTATGAGTAGACCCACATTATATTATCACCATCATCATCACGCTTCCTCTATACACTTATCTGTACACCTTCATCCCTCTCTCCCTTTCACTCCCAAACTTTTCCTTCATCTACCTCCTCTTCTCTCTCTATCCATTCTCTCCCTCCATATCTCCCACGCACTCATTCCACATTTCTCTCTTCCTCTCTCCATTCCTCCCTCTCTATCTTCCTCTCTCCCCCACACCTCTTTTCAATTTGATGAACTCAGCTTCCCTTCACTTCGTATCCTGTGTATCCACCGCCTCTTTCTCTTTCTCACAACCATTACTAGCCTATTAGAAACGTTCCATAGACGAAGTTAACCTCGGTGTTTATTTCCTTTTCACCAAAAACACAACTCGTTTATCAAACCTGGAAAAATGCGAGGAAGATAAATCACGTTTCCCTCCTACCCGAAGACGCCAGTGTTTTATTCTACCGTAGAAATAAGCTAAGTTGCTTTTTATGTGTTTAAGTATGCTTCATGATATTGCGTTGCGTTAAAGGTTGTTCGCAAAGTAAGATTTTTTAAAATCCTTCTTTTGAAGAAGATAAGCGAGTTGATCATAGACGTAATGCAAAATAAAACTCTTTAAATATACCCCGTTTCTTATGGAACCAAGGCATGAATGTTGGCAAATATTTTAAGGAGCGCTATAATAAAATGTAATATCTTTGAGAAAAGCAAAAGAGACAGTTTATTATTATAAATTGGTTTACAACTCACACGCTTCACATCGAAATACGCTAATTATACCTGACCATGACGTCACCTACGCATATAAACCCCCAATTCTACCTGCCGCCGTTACCTATATAGAATGCCTCTGCGTCGTACGCGCGACTTATTGCTCCTGCGAGATGAACTTTCCATTCCGTATGTTGCGATCTCTTACGGCCGACATTCTCTACGCTCCGCAGTTGCCGTTACTCGTAGTTTTACGGTCGCATCAAAGAGGGAATTTTATGACCCCAGCCAATAAAGAATTTACGCGACACTTTTGGGATGTAAAAATTGATACGTATGGTCCACGAATTATATAGTTTTCTTTTCCTCTATAGAACCGACCAAATAAAAAATGAATTTAATAGGCAAAAAGCAAGAAAGAGAGAGAGAGAGAGGAAGAGAGTATTACAAAGTACAAGACTATATTGCAAAAAAATTGACAAATAAAACTTTCGCGAAACTTATTTTTAAAAACCTTCGCGGTTTCATTTGCGCATTATTCGCTAGACGCTTCGCTCTTCTAAAAAAAACCGGTCCTGCGTCTCCGTCGATCCTTCCACAGTCACCTTCAACAGACGTCCTTCGTACGCAACAGTTTTTTGTAGGTCATAGTAACCCGTGACCTCCGCGTGACGTCGTCGCCGAAGAAAACGGGTTTTGCAAGCCAGAACTCAAAAAATACGGCGGAGCGAAGCGCAAAAAACAAGAGAGAAACACGCGGCGGACGGTGATGATTTAAGGGCGCGAACCAGGTGCGCGTGTTGTGCGAACGCGTAGAAGGGAAGAAGCGAGAGCCGCGCTCCGTCGGCGATCTTCTCGCAGGTGCACAGGACGCAAAAAAGAGAAATGGGCGTGAAATGCACTGCGGGGAAATATTGTGGGAATCGCGATGGATCTCGTCGTTTTTCTATTGTTTTTTACTTGGCGCGCTAACTTGTTTCCCTGTGCATCTCGGAATCTTAGCGGGAAGATCCATACCAAATGAGTTTCACCGCTGGTTTTATTTTTTTAAGTGACGGAGAACAGAGAATTAGTAAAATGAATCGGTGTCGGATATTTGATACGATTGATCGAATATCGCGCTGATATCTTCAGAATCTGAATCCGATCGAAAGAGTTATAACGTAAGCGTTTGACGCAAAGACTTGAATTCTTATCATTACAAAAACATATTTATCGTTCACCCAGCTGTCATACTCTTTCTCAATTACTCCTAGCGCGGAAAAATAAAACTCTTATCTGGATGAAAGGCATTCATAATTCATGCGTTCGCATTATAAATAAATAAAGCTTACAGGAAGGTTGTTTTAAGCTCGAGTGAGAAATGTTTGTATATATTTAGGTGATTTAATAGTTCAACGTTAGCCGCAAAGAAATTCTAGCAAAAGTAAACAATCGAGGAGTTAGAAACCTTCCGTTAATCCATTTCTAAGCATCTTGCAACTACAGTTCTAAATAGTTATTCAGCCGCCTGAGAGATTTATTTTGACAAAAAAATCAACCTCTACAGACAACAACGCCGGACTAGATGGCAGATTCTCTCTTAATTGATACAGACTAAAGACTGGGAAAACTTTCCCTTTGGGCAAAGGGTTGAAGGAGGCAAGCATTTTCCCCAATTTTTCTGAGGAAAATTCAGGGATGCGAGGGTGGTTTGTTACCCCTCGGAACGATTACAAGGGAAAAGAGAGAGAGGAATACGAAAGTCAACAGAGAAGAGGATTGTGTTATTCGTCCACCCACTCATCTCACCCTCGCAACGGAGAATATTCCCTGGAATGTAACCTCCAAACCAGAAACCCAGCGCACCCTCCTCCTCTTACAAGACCCCTTCACTAGAAGCGCAAGAGAGAGAGAAAGACTCTTCATCATCCCTTCCCGCATCACCCCCTGCGTAACATGCCAACCTAAGAGAAAGTGCCACCTGCTCAAGTGCCTCCCTTACCATCACCTCCTTCTATCTCGCCCTTGCAGAAATGTACTCCCGACCACCCTCACAAAAATTACCAACTACGCTTCCATTCGTGTAAAAAAAGATACTCCTTCGAATCTCTCCCCAAACCCTTCTCCTCGTTACGTGCGCACGCGTGAAAAGATTCCTCATTTCGCGATTCTTTTGTTACGCTTTTTTCCCGCGCTCCACAATGGGGTCGAGGCTCTTGTTCGTTGACGATGAAGAGAGAATGAAGAGCGATGATATTTTTTCTGGAATCAGAGTAAGGGGATAATCCCTTTTTTTCATTTTTTAATTATTCAAGACGAACTACTATATATATATATACACATACACACGCACGCGTTTTTGGGTTGTTTTAAAGAGAATATTTTCATTTCGTAAGCCTCGCGTCTTAAGTAGTTCAGGTGTTGCATTTTGCAGTTTTTCTCCGCTCTCGAATCTCTCGGATATGTTTTCGTGTTTGTGCAGCAACGTAACAACAACATGGTCTCCCGAGAGAAAAATAACGCGCCCTGAGCCACGAAGGAAAAGTGGAAAGTATGAATTCGTCTGGAATCTACAAGTTATCTCCGTAGATGGCGGAGAATGCGGGCAGTTACAAGTATTTATTTTTTGCGTTCCGAGCCTCTAGAACCTTGTAAAACTCGACGAGTGACGCTTACGGTGAACTGGAAAGGGCAGCGACTGCATTTTTACGAGCGAGAGGAGAACCTGTTCACCAACGTAATTTCTGAAATATTCGAGTGCAAAGCAGCACGCTACGAAAAAAAAATCAAATCGCCTGAAATTTCTACGAATATATTCCAGTCGCATCAAATTTTTACCAGCACTAATTAAACGGAATTAATGCTCAATATATTAAATTATCAAGATCGTTCTATGGTTTAAACCCAATTAGTGCGCGGTTTTCGAGAAGTCGGATGGGAGAGGGAATCGTCTTTTATGGCATATGGTGATGTTCTCTCTTTTTTATTATGGTAAGTATATTAAAATTTCTGATACCGTTATCTATCTTTGATTTTTCTCAAGTTTCTTTTGTAGATACTTAAAACTAACAAAAGTTAGTTAAATAAAAACATAAAGTCAAGAGACAACTGAATGCACTAATGTGTCAAATCCATAGGGAGATCTAAGTAACTGCACCCGGCCTACGGAGATGCGTTCTAAAAAGTGCTGTGTAATGAAAGTCCGTGTTACGTGAACCTGGCTTTACGTAGTAAAAGGGGGTTGCGTTTAAATCCTTCAGACACCACTCTCCAGACCCAAAATTCCAAAACCTCTCTTTGACACACATACCTACATACCATACGATATGTAAAAATAGAGTGTTATTGCCGCTTCTGTAAGCTTATAAACAAAGCACTTTGGCCTCGATCACATTACTCTACAATCTGGAATCTCACAACTCAGTTTCGACGAAACCGCGTTAATGCAAATCATAATGCGCGTTGTATGAATTTTTGTACCTACTAAAAACCAAACGGTTAAATCCGTGTTATAACAGCCCGTGTTACGGAAGAGCCAGCTGTAGCTGTAAACATAAAATGGTTGCGTAAGGTAGACGCACATCCACTACGAAGTAACCATTCTTATTGGAAATTCAGTTGTTCTCGATTCATGCGGGACTAAAACATTGATATATGAGACCGTTTAAGGATGCAGTGATAGCAAACTAAACAGATCAGACATTGCTAGAGACTATGGAAACAGCTGTATAAGAATATATCTGACGATACACATAATGGATTCCAGAAAGTTCTTTAATACATCTGGTGGAATTAAAATATTCCGATGGCTAAAACAATAAATTTTACGAAACACCATTTTTGGCGAAGTTCATAAAATCTCAAATTCAGTAAAAGCAAGAATATATACCTATTGAATTTTTCTCACAAAAATATAAAGTTCGCGATAAGGGAGTATGACGGATCCGGAATGCTTGGTAGAACGTTTGGCTTACTTTTTCAAATTTATTGCGAAAAAAACGACCAGCCACCCACGCAATCTTCAAGTCTCGATAAAGCTATCTAATCGGCACAATTTCGAAACCCTTTGAGCTACGAAGATGACTCCGCATTACGAAGAATTCCATCACAGGCGTCTCCTACCTCTCTGTGCTCATCCGACTGTTCTTTCAGGGAGCGAAGGTCGAAAAAATTCGAGTGACATTCCAACAACAACTTCCTATCAAGTAAAACGTCCGACTTGAGGTGTTGCAGATAACTAAAAAGAAGAATACAACGAACAACATGGGACAATTGAGCTAGTTTTCGAGTTACGCGTTTCGTCGTAGCCTATTTCCACATTCTGGGCCACGAGATATGACACCGGCGCCACCGCAGTTTTTTCCTCATTAACTACGAAGAATTCTTTGTTTTTCCATTGCGACGGGCAATTAGTCGACGCGGGCGCATTCATTATTTCGCAACTTTGTGTAATGGAAAAAAGCTGGTCTCAATCCAAATCCCTGATGTTGTAAAGCCCCGGGCAAAGTATCGGGAATGAGGGGAATCTAAAATATATTATTGACCTATGAGACGTGGTCATGTCACGATGTTTAAACGCTTCTTCTTCCTCCTTTCATGTTTTTAGGGTTTCTATCGCGTGTTGATTCTTTTAATGACGACTGTTTCGCAACCATTCCAGGTGGCATCTTCAGGTCTTGTCGTATGCAGGAATTCGCTCGTTATTTATACCCACATCGGTCGGGAGAGGTGCGTTGTGATTGGCTGTTCATTTTTTGGTCTCTATTGCCTGTTGGAATACTCTCTTCCACGTGTTCGGCCGAATTTCTGCAAACGACAAGACCTGAAGATGCCACCTGGAATGGTTGCGAAACAGTCGTCATTAAAATAATCAACACGCTGTAGAAACCCGAAAAACGTGGAACGAGCACGGAAACACCGCGGAAGTCTTCGCAATAGCTTCTTCTTCCTTTTCATTTCACCCCCTATTAGCTCAAAACATACGCCGATTAAATTCATGATTCATGATCACCGACACCAATTTCGTACACATTTATCGTACGATATTTTGTTCTTCTTTTAGTATGCGTAATGTTAGATACATAAAAAACAAGTAAGATACCCTTGCTAAAGCGAGAGGTGGAAGCACGTTTTCTCCCATTTGAGGAGGGGATGACCCACACCGTTGGAATGTAGATTCTCATTCAGCCTTTCCATCCGTGAAAATTTCACTCCTCCTTTAGTATTTTGGCTGCAATACCATTTATAAGTTTTGAATTTACTGTCTTTGAAACCACCTAGCGGGATATCTAGGAATTACTTGGGAAATCCTATCATTGGGAAATCCATAGATTAATAAGAGCAACCTAATTCAAAAAGAATTTTGCAAATCTCTCTTAAAACAAAAAAGTTGGATTTCTCTAGACGGACAGACAGCGTGATCATACGGGCAAGTTTTTTCTTTTAAGAAAAGGTGCTTATCAAAAGAAAATTTCTACCATTACCGGAAATCGAACATGGGTGAGTCAAGTCAACTATAGTTCGATTCCCCTTCATGTCAGAATTTTTCTCCTTATTTCTATTTTCTTCCATATTTCAGCTTATTCCGATGGTCTACATTTTTCATCACGTCGCGTAATGTTCAAGCTATAATTCTATGACTAATCTGGGCGCACAGCAACAAATATCGCATGATAATTGAGTTTAACCCTTAACTGGACGCATCAAAAAATTTCACGCAACTGGGCGTGCGACGCACTAAGTGCGCCATTGCGTTACGTGGAAAACACAGTTGTGAACAGTAATAATAACGATAAATTCATTCTATTCTTTGCTTATTAAGTCTTATGTATATAATGATTTAAATTATTGTTTGTATTTTCTACATTATATACGAACTAAATATTCATGATATATTTAGGACAATATAACATTATAATATTAAAAATCGATCTTCTTTTGTTAAATCCAAGGAAATTATACTAGAGATTGAATCTGTGTTGGGCGACTGCGGCGCCCTGACTTAACGACTCCTCTCACCCTCACCACGCCAGCGGTGATTGGGTGTCTGAATAGTGACGTATACTCCTCAAGAACCATAGATAAAAGATTGCAGACAACTTGTTCGACTGCTCAGGCAATACTGACAGGTTACATAAAAGAACAATGCAAACGAAGCAAAAGTTACAAACTGCCAGCATTTCAAAATGCGTTGGCGCACGAATGCGCCAAGGCTTCCACATAAGAGTTAAAAATCGAGAGACGGGTCCTATACGTGGATTCCTTGGGAGTGAAAGGATAATAAGGGCTAGAGAAACTCCTTTGTCTCCATCCCTGAGCTCTTAACCCGTCGGATGAAGCGAGTGACTCGCGGAAATCCTTCCATTGAAGCAAGGGCTCTCGACGAAAAATTACCTCGACAGAAACCGACAAAACGATATGATTAACGCCACCCCCCGGCGCGTCACTTCGCCGTGATCAAACACGCGGGACGCCGCGGCATGCTGATTACAGAGTGGCTGACATTACGCGTCGATCGCAGCGGCAAACCCTACTCCGACGAAGCTAACGCGCCCGCTGATCGAGTTATCCAATCGTCATCACCTGCCTTCTCGCTAATCCCTTCTCCGGGATTAAACCACCGTTCCGACGACGCAAAAGCAATCCAATTATAAAATCGGCAGGGCCATTTTTACCGCGCGGTGTTTGAGAGGGAGCTTATTATTGGATATGAAGACAACATCTGCAGTTCTTTCCTATTGAAATGAGATTACTGTGGTGCTTTCTTCTTTCTGTTACTCTCCGCTACAATTCTGGTACGATGATAAAGGACGAGATGTCGAGGTCGTCTTTCGTGGTTTCTAGGTTTTTTTAAAGCTAATGTCTTTGGTCCGTCTTATCAGATCGGTGGTCGTAATGATTCCATTTACTACGGAATATTTGCTGCCTTGCCTTTGTACGATCATAGTTCCATTCATATAAAGTTGACGTAAGTATTTATCTTCCTGACTTGTATTAAAATCCAACCTTTTACATCTTGCGTTACGTCCAAAGTTTTGTCAAAAGACTCTGATCCTACCATGATAAAAGCAAAACGTCATATTTTACAAGAAATGGATATTTACGTCAAATTAGTTTGGGCATTAATGGAAATTTTCTAGGACCTTAAATGTTGCAGTATTTTGTCGAGAAAAAAATTAACAATTATTTTCGAAATTTTGCGTCCCACCAGTTGAGAAGCACAGGTATGCATATATTACCTTAAGGAACAGGGACATTTCGGTAAGATAGGGCATGCAACGTGAAAATAAAAAATAATCTCTAATGTAGTAAGCAGTGATACTAACCAGCTTGCCTAGCTCGGCCCCAATCAAGAAAACATCCGCGTCCAGAAATAAATTGATCTGATACGATAGTACAGTGGTAGAATATCCCTCCGGCAAATGGCCTCCGGCAAATGGCCTCCGGCAAATGGCCTCCGGCAAATGGAAGACCCGGGTTCGATTCCCGGTCATAGCAGACTTTTTTGTTGCTTCAAAAATATTCCCAACCAATGACATTGTTAAACCTCAAATCCTATTGTTATTTCAATCCTTATGGGTGAATGCGTGCTTGAATGCTTTTAATACGAGAGAGAAGAAATGAGAAGGAAATGACTTTCATCGCAACCCATGTAAACAACACTCGTTGCGTTATTATTACGAAAAGGAAGACATTTGAGTGTAGAACATTAATCATTCGCACATTAAGATTATTTAGAATCATCGTTCGAGTTCGAGACTTAAAACAAGAAACGCATAAAAGAATGAAAGTTTGATTTCCTGCCAAAGAAAGTCGAGGTATATTTTTGTTCATTTTTTATTTCCTACGAAACTTTGCCGTTAAATTTCAAAAGGCATCTCCCTAGTATAATTAAATATATTAAGTTGCATCGAGTCATCGTTATTCTCATATTATCAACCTTATGGGATTTTCCGGGTATCAGAATGGCAATTACTTTTCCTACGCAGTTTTTTTCCATTTCCAATAAGAGCTCTCAGTGAGGAAACCGATGAATCCGAAGTAAAAAAACTTTTCTTTAAAACTTTCTCTCTATCATGGTTTCGTGGTCAAGTTTCTGATTTCATCCGTTCCGAAGCCGCGCCATTATCCGAAGCCGATAAATCGATATCTGAGAATTCGATATGATCGCGTGGGAGACTCATATTTGCTCTTAGGAGTCCATTACAGTTTCTTTTTCATATTAGGAATTGAACAATTTTCCGTAAGTTTCTATCCGTGATTAGAATCATAACTTTTTAAATTCACTCTACATTTCTATTGCATTATATTGTTTATTAGGTAATTTGAGAATTATGTAAATGAATGATATCGTTACTCCTTAAAAAATGCGGAACTTAAATCCGTTTCTACACATTAGTAACATCTAATAGCTACTTTTTCAGATTTTTCCACGAAATATTTATAAACATTATTTCCTGCAATAATAGAATTGCCTGCATATCATCTATTAATGCATTATTTATGAGCTTTATGATTTCCGGATTAAAGTACTCTTCGAGAACACCGGCAATTTTTATTGCAAAGGCAATTAAAAAGTTAGGGACATAGAATATTCATTTACCTCCAAAAGAATATGAACTCTACATACACATTACCTACGATTTTCGTGTTGTGTAACGGAAAACAGAATTCAAACCTTGGAATCGAACATACTTACATCCAACACACCTCTCTCTACACGATTTTTTTTGGCGCAAGCAAATCTATTCGGTTTTCGACGATTTAACCCCCTCTCAAAATCGATCCCTCTTATTATTCCTCTCGACGGATAAGAGGCACTTTGAATAATTTCCGCGGCATTATTATTTTTTCCCGAAGCACCTGTACCCGAGGCCTTAATTCATTTTTACGAAACCCCCGACGTGCGGAAAGAGACGATAAAAACCAAATAAAAAAAATTCCCACGAAAACATAAAACAATTTAAACAACCTGGGGCGAATTTTATGCCAGAGATATGGTTCATTCGATGAGGATGAGCGAGGCCATTCTCGCCCCTCCGGAGCAGAGAGGGATGAAAATGGAAAGCGTAATAAAAACACGCAGGCACGCATCCACCCCCTCATCTCCACAAAGGGAGGGAGAGGAGAGAAAAGGGGAGGGAGAGGAGGGAAAACGGGAGGGAGAGAGATGGAGGGATTTCGCGGTGTTTCCGCACGCGAAAATGTCGAAATGATGACGGGTAAAGGGGGATGAGATGGAGTCGCTACCAAATGGATTCCAAGCCGCAGGAGTCCCTCTTCTGCGTAGCACGCATAGCCGCGTTACGCTTTAAACCGCCCCTCCCTCTCTCCCCTAAACGCGCGTATCTCTCTGTGCTTAACCCCATACCATACCTATACGATCCAACCCTATTCCTTTCTTCTCCCCCCCCCCCCCGTCTACCTACCCTCCGACCACCTACCCCTTCCCACACTACGCGCTAAAACCCTCCATCGACCGGCGTACAATTTTTTCCCCACCCCACCCTACCCCCAGACCGCACGCAGCAACGGAATCCCGACTCACGTTTTTTTCATTATTAATCCCACAGCCATTCCTACCTACCATCCCTCTCCCTCCATCTCGTTATCTTATCCTCCTCTTTCTCTCTCACCCTCGCTCCATCCATCCCCCTCTCTTTCTCTCTCTCCTATCGCCAAGTTCTCTTCACTCCCTTCCTCCTTCTATTGCCTTTACCTCCCTCTTTCTCCCTTCCTCCTTCCACCCTCTCACTCTTTTTCTCTCTGCCTTTCTGTGCCTCTCTCAACCTCTCCCTCTTCCTCCGCCCTATCTCTCTTCCTCCACCCTCTCCCCCTCCACCTTCTCTACCTCCATCCTCTCTCCCTCCATCCTCTCTCTCCGCCCTCTCTCCCTCCTCCCTCTCTGCCTCTACTTTCTCTCCCTCCACCCTCTCTGCCTCTACTCTCTCTCCCTCAACCCTCTCTCCCTCCTCCCTCTCTCACTCCGTCCTCCCTCCCTCCGCCCCCTCTCTCTCTGCCGTCTATCCTCCCCTTCTCCTTTCTTCTCCTTTCCTTCCTCTTTGCTTTGATGTCTCCTTTCTCTCCCTCTGTCACACTGCGTACTGTCAACAAAACCACAATCTCCGCCCACCGTTTCATCTCTAACTTTCTCCACACGTCTTTCTTCCCTCTCTCCTGTTCTTTTAATCTCTCTCTCTCTCTGTCCTCTTTCTTTCAGTCCCTCAGCAAATAGATTCCCCTTTTTCTTCCCTTCATTTATTCTCGACTCCTCCATCGCTGCTTTTATCTCTTTATTCCTCATTACCGATTCATATTGCCCTTTCCGTCTCCCTTCTTATTCACTATTTCCTATCTTTCTTTCGCCCTAACCCTCCCGATTCGAAAAACTTTTTATCTCTGCCTATCCATCTTTTCGCTCTTTTTTCGTTTTGTTTTCGCATTCAACTTCTCCGCCCAACGCACTCTTTTATTCTCTCTATCGCGTCTTTCTCTTTTCTGTTTCTGTGCTACTCCCTCCTCTCTCTCTCTCTCTCCTCCCTCCTTCTCTCTCTCCTCCCTCCATCTCTCTCTCTCCCTGTCGTTCCCAACGTCTCTCCTCTATCGTACCATTTTCCCCACATTACTCGCATCCCTCTATAAACACTGGCAACTGCCCCTTTACCTATCTTGTGCGTCGATGGGATCCTCCCTAATTGCACCCACCTTCTCTCCCCCTCTTTCTCCCCTCACTCGATTTTATTACATTTAATTAACTCAGTCTATCATCAGTCTCTCAGTCTCTTCAATCTCTCTCACGCTCCGTATTTCTCGCATTTTCTTCCTTCCCTATTTTTTTACATTGAAATTTTCAATCCTCTTTTTCCCCTCCGTTTTGGGTAAATTTTACTCTCTCCGTCTCCTTTACACATTCCCTTTTTAAAAACGCAACCGTTTACTCTTGCAAATAATTTTAAAAGTGCAAATAAACGCGCGCAATCTCTGGAACTCATTTTTAACTTAAAAACATAAATTATTCTCTTCTCCTCTTTCTGTATCTCTTTAATTTATCTTGCATCCTTTTTTTACGACTTCCTACCTGTGATTACGTATTCCCTCCAACGCACAGCCATGTTTATCTTTCGCGTTTTCTTCGTTCTTTCTCGCCTTTCCCTTTAAAACAGAGCCTTCTCCTTCGTCCCTTCCTTCACACGATCCCTTTTATTCTTGTTATACCCGGTATTTTTTCTCTCCAGACTCATTTACTTCGAGACTTCACGCATCATTTGTCTTTACTTGGCGACTCTCGCTTTAATGAACTCGTCCAATCTCTCTCTCCTTCATTACTTAAATTTTGCTCGATAATCTTTCTTTCCAACTTCTTCCTGTTATCACCCCAACTGCATCTCTTATTTACTCCAATACCCGTTAGATTTAGCCTTTTTTCATTCTTTTCGGTCTTATTTTCCGATCCTCTCCCGTTTTAAATCCTTATACCCCTTAGAGTTGCTCTTCGAACCTCTCTTTTTCTGATAAATCCGTCTTTTACTCTCCATCTTAGCTTTTTGCCCACTATTTTTCCCTTTGGAAGAGACTCCAAAGCCTCACTTCTCTTCTTTACTTCTTTTCCTCAACCTAAATCTCCCAACCTCCCCCTCTCTCTCGCTCTCTCCCATTCTCCTACCCTCTTCATCTATTGTCATTTGTCTCTTTCTCTCTCTGTCGTTCCCTTTCCCATTGGAAATGTCTTTATCTCTCCCTCACTCCCTCTCTCCGAAACAATCCACCCTTCCACTCACCAAATTCCCTATCCTCTTTCTCACTCCCTCTCAGCCCCTCTGGCTACCTCATCAACGACCCCTCCTCCTCTCCTTCCGTTTCTTTCTCTCTCTCTCCTCCCCTTCCTCCATCCCTCTCTCCTCTTTTTTATCACGCCCACCCCCTCCGGCCATCTCATCAACAACCCTCTCCCTTCTCCATCCCCCTTCCTCTGCCTTTTTCTCCACTTCGTCTTCCCCTCCTTCCTCTCTCGCTCTCTCTCCCTCAACACCCCCTTTTTCATTTCACATTCTACTTCCCCTCCCCATTCAGAGCTTACGCACCCTCTCCGTACCACGCTTCCGTCGTCTCTTTCCCTCCCTTTCTCTCCCTTTTTCCACCCTTAGTGCGTACGCCCTCGCTTTACCCTCTCTATACCGATTTTTTTTACCTTCTCCCCCTCTCTCTCTTCCACAGCTCTTTGGTTCCACGAGATCTACTCTCCACGTTACGCAGTCCTCTCCCATTGCTCTCTCTAAAATCCACGTGCGTCCCGTATTACCTAGCAACAACCCTCAAACCCTCAAAAAAATCTTCATTACGTAACCTGCCAGTCTTCCCATCAATTCTTTCCTCCCTTCTCTACGTCGTCGTCTTTATCGCGTCTCCGTATAGCGTGAGGATATCGTGCAGACACATTACCATCCTAACCTTCTTGGTTTTACACCCACTGTGTTTTTATCACTAGGCAATTTGCTGTAGTCTGACAATTCAACATTTAGTTTACTGTGGGCACCTTCGACGTCGGTGCCATGTGAATGTTTTAAACTCCGAAGGAAGTTCGTCGCTAGGGCTTTTAAGGCTACATGCTATCACCGTAAAAGTTTTCTCAACGAGAAAAAACTATTATTTTTTCACTATATCTATTATTTATAAATAATAATTCATTCTAATTGCTTCAAACACCAGACATCCTTTAAAAAATATAATGTTTTAGTCGTTTCGAGAGATATAGATTCTAGTACATAGAAAAAGTCAAATTTAAGGAGTTACTTTTGCATTTTTATTCATTAAGGCCGCTTTTATGCAGGGAGATAGTGCTTATATGATGCGTTTTTTAATTCGAGTGATGAGAAATTTCCCAGTGTTTATAAGTTGCCTTGTTTCGTCACACTTTTAATATTTAACTTAGATCTTTTTAGCTCTCTATTCGCTTAATCACCACAGATATTCATGCAAACACACATCGTCTTCGCTATTGTAATCCATATCCGCCTACTCCTAAGCTATTTTCTATGCCTTTACATCCTCCTCAACCACTTCGTATCTCCTTCTTGCACGACCCTGCTTCCCTCGCTCTTTAAGGCTTCCTTTTCGCCTCTTATCTCCCTATCATATTTTAACCTCCTACACCTTCCTCTCACTTTGCATCCGAACCCCTTTCCCTCCCTTACTCAGCATCCAATTCTAAACTTATCCACCCACTCCTCTCTTGCTCCACTTTTGCAACGCCACTCCACTCTCCCTCCGCCCTCTCCTTTCTTTCCCTACGCGATACGGAGCCCTCTCTCTCTCTACATCTCGTCTGCATCACTTCCCCATTTACAGCGCGAGAGCCGCCTTTCGTACGCTCGCTCACTACGCAAGTTATTACCCTCTCCCTCTCTACTTCCTTCCATCTTCCACACCCTCTCTCTCTTCTCTCACCCCTTCCTTTCGTTCATTTTTGGAAAGTGTACGCAAAAAATAACCTCCTCACTTCCTCTTCTCTTTCCTCCATTCCTTTCCTCCGTCCCCTCTCCCTGCTTCTCTCAATTCCTCTCTCTCACTTACCTTTTTTCGCGTACGAAAAAATCTATATAGTAAAAAAATACGAGAGTCACGTGTTCACATCGCCTCACGCGATAGGATGATCACCTCGCCTTTTGTTTTCGTTTACAATTTTGAAGCGGTCCGGTAGTCGGCGTTGCGAAAAATGTTGAACGCCCGAAAGAGGAATATTTGCAGAAATTCTGGGTCGATGGACTCCGTTACTTGATTTAATGAAAGATGGAAAGTATTTCAAATATCTTTATGGGTAACATGCAATAATATCACCTGTGCGAAGCGTAAGAGTCGGTTAAGAAGGAAGGCTAGATTTGTTGACTGACAGGGCTGCCACTAAAATGTTACGACGGAAATCAAAATGCGGCAATTTCTCAATCTACCAGATACTTTTGGACGGAGCCTGTTCCGGTTGTTTGAAATACTTATTTAGGCAGAGCACACAAAAATGTAAAAAAAGTATATTTTAAGTTAGGAAAGAAAATACCTAAGTAAGAAGTAAGTTAACAGTTTAATAACTCAGGTAATACTTCACTTCACACCTTTATTACGTATATGGCAAGTAAAAACGCAGGTATGCACTAACTAATGCAGCGTAAAAACATTGAAGTTATAGGTTTTAAAAATTCCGGTTACCTAATCGATATTTCTGTTATTCGATATCCGGTTAATAGGGAGTTTGCAGAAAATCAGGCCCAGCGACAATAAAATAAGGGAGTTGCTCATTAAATGTATGAAATTGTATTTTCAAAACTTTGTATCCATCCATTAACGTCATCAAAATGTGTGTTCAGCATACATACACTCCCTGATATTGCTTCATAGGCATACATTAATGAGAATAATTTCGGTTGAAGCTAAATTGTAGGATAAAGGTATCTCCGGGAATGAAGATCGAAAGGGGTTGACGGTTGGGCAGAATAAACCACGGTATCTTGGCGAGGGGTTGTTCTCTAGTAGACAAATAATTAATAAGGGAGAGAGATAAAGGGGGATTCGATCTCTCTTCCCTCATCATCCCCTTTACAGCTAAACACACTACGCCGTCACAAACGAAAGGGTTTCTCGGGTCTCGGTTTCAGGTTAATGATGGCGCCGCGAACGTTAAACTTCCTCCTACCTTCGATTCCTTCACTCGCAGAGAAATTCCTTTCTCCTCTCCGGCGTCCCTCCCTGGCGATCCCTCTATTTACCACCACCTTCTACATCTCCTCCTTTTAGGTAGGCCGCGACGGTGGATTCTATTCCCTCTCCCCCTTAATACGGCGGAACTTTTCTATGTGTCAACTTCTCTCTGAGTTCTCTCAATTAACTTGGGAGATGCGTGTTTGCGTCTGCCGGTTTCGCTTGAGCTATGGATGGAGGCGTGAGAGTGAAATTTAATGCGGCTGTGTGTGACTCCGCGTACTTCAACGACGATGAAGACGTGAAAAAAGGATTTAATATTAACGGTGTCGGAATGTAGTGCATACGTGGTCGTGCGTTATTTCGCGAATGAAGGCTCGTAGATGGACACAATGGCAAACGCGTAGCACTGCATAGACGTGCAAGTAACCAATCGTTACGTGTTTCAAGGTAAATAATTCCCTGGCCATTCAAGCAAAGAGGTTAATGAGATGAAAAATGGGGAAAGAGGCAGGGTTTTCCCACCATACGTTCACTTCGCGCACTGCGTGAAAACAACGCATAAAAGGTGGCAATCACGATAACTTCTGCAGACAAAAATGGCTGAGAAAACCAGACGAGCATTTAAGTTGTGCAGAAGTCGTACTGGGTGTAACTTTATTGTGCAATGGTTAAAAAATAGATGTCCATTTTTAAGATCGAGCGAACAATCCACCAAGATGGTTCCAGATACCGAGTATCCGTCCACAGCAGCTCTTCCTGATATCAGCGATCGGTGGAGCTCCATAACTCTGTGGTTGTTATTCGCATCTGGTTTTCTTGACCTTTTTATGGTTGCAAAAATAATTTTAACTATCGATTTAAGTCGAGATGTGCATTGTGTAAATCCGATTAGAATTTCCAACTTATTAATAAGATGCATCGCTTTTTTGAGTTTTGTGACTTTAACCGACAATATTAATTTTAGTAACAAACTCATATACGTAACGTAACAACAATTTTGTTACATTGCGTGAAATCCTAACTTTACCTCGTATGTTTGTACTATTGAACAAAACGCTAGGTGACTCTGCGAATAGTTAGCGAGATGAGAGAAAGGGGAGGGAGAGAGAGAGAGAGATAATTGAGGTACAGTGAGAGAGAGAAAATGAGAGAAACATAGATTAAGCTGGCATTTTCCACAGGGGCCATTTGCAAAAGGCTCAAAAAACGTTTTTGTTTAAATAAACAAATATTAACCTTATTTATACATACTAACTACCTGAGTCCCTTCCTCTCACGCAACTTCCCTTCATTCCGACTTGGGGCTGACGGCACAAAGCGTGCTGTTGTGTTTAAAAGTTGCGAAATATTCTTTTTCCTTGTCAGTTATACTCAATACTAGCAGAAAACACTATCGGCTTTAAGTGGAAACGTCTAGAGGCTTCCAGTGGAATCAATCAAAATGCCTCTGAAGTATCACTAGCTGCCAGTCGGCGAAGAAACTTGCGTTCAGTTTCTACGATTCATATATGTTAAGATGAACGCTACCGAGGAGGGGAACACAGTGAACGTGGGAAGGAACCAAAAACACTTCATCTAACTTACCCAACCCGGTGGGGCCGAGTACAATGTTCCTTCATGTTCAAATTTCCGCCTGGCCGAATCTGGATGTATCCCTTTTGGGTCTTCCCCCGGTATCCTGACCGCCGGCCGAATTTGAATGTTCGGCGCGCTCGCCTTATGGATAAAATAAAACACAAACATTACGCCTCACAAATAGATATAAATAAAAATTAGTAAAACCAGATGCGCCTTTCGATCGGTGAATCACCACTGATGTTTCTTAGTCAAAATGCACCTCTGGTTTTCTTAACCTTTCTTAAGGCTGTTGGCGAGACACACTGCATAATATCAATAGGATTTTGACCAATAAGCGAGCTCGATGAATAGTTTTCGGAAGTCGCTACGCAGAATCTTATACCCTAAAGACTTTCACATTTTTCTCGCGGATAACTGAGTAAACCGTTCTCGCATTATCGATTTACTTCGCGGATGTCTCTCTGTCGCTCACTCTCCAATACTCAAGACTTTGTCGACCCTTTTCCAGGGAGGAGAAGTAGCGTGCGTGCGTGAAGTAGAGGAGAGTCAGAGTGTGTGTGTGTGTGTGTGAGAGAGAGAGAGAGAGAGATAGGAGACTTCCATTCTCGTTAAGAGAGAAGAAGATGAGAGAGGAGAGAGAAAGACTCCACCACCCTTTCCCTCGCAAAACGCGCTGGCGTCTTAATGAATCTCCGAACACAACGCGCCCTCTTGAATGGCTTCAGAGATCTTTTCTCCAAAAAAATTATAATTTCTTTCCCACCGCTAATGAAAACCGAGGGGAGTCGAAACACGCGCGTAGCAGCGAGGGAAGCCTCAAGCTACCCCCCCTCTCTCTCTCTCTCTTCATCTCCTGCTCTTTTTTTCTCGTTTTTGATTTTTAAAAATCGCGAAACCAATCGTGCGACCACGCTCGCGCAGGTATATTTTTATATGAAAAAACTAAGTTCTTCCATTTTATTCGTTTTTTTCCTCTCTTCAATGAATGCGAGCGCTGTTGGCATGGTCCGGCATCTCTGCTTCAAAGGGGGCATTTTTCGGAAGGGGAAATAATATGGCGGGGAAGCGAGTTGTACGGAGTTCTCGACTCGCCGTTTTCGGTCAAGGCCCTGAAAGATGTATGCCGTGTGCGTTACACTGTCGAACATAGCTCCCAGCGCAGATGTCGTTTTAAATATATTATTTGCTGTTTTTCTGTCTCGCTGTCGACTTAAATTTAACGAATTAACCGAATGGTTGCCACGTTACATATTTTTTAATGGCTCGTATTTCTTCTCCCAACCGCCCCATCCCTCCCCCTCACGGCGAGATTTTTTTCTCCGCCAGCTTGACCGGTCTCTCCGGTTGTTAGATACTAGAATTTTCCTCGGATCTTGAAACAGCGATATGGTCATCCCTCTACAAATACAACTTCTAATTACGCACTCGTTTATCCATGCATACGTGCATAAATAGAAGGCTCTCCCTGTAAGACGTATTCACCAATTGGTGATAGCCTCAATTTAAACTTTTTGTTACTTCTCAATTACGGCGCAGGAAGATTTAACAGCCAAAAAGCGTTTGATCGAACCACATGAGGGTATCAATCACAAGGCAACCGATTTCAGTAATAATTAAATGCGCGTTCTCTCTTGCACGTACTGTTTATCCAATCGTTATATAAGCAGTAAAATTAACCGTATCCCATATACATATGCCGACTACGAAACGATATCTAATCATCTCACCTCTCTATTATATTCGAATATAATAGAGAGGTAAGATTAGATTAGATATCATTTTCCATAATACCACTCACACTCACCCATGATTTATAATACGTCCATTTCCCAATCTTTCAACTCCTTACACCACTTCATATCATAACCGGATAAAGCATCGGCACCCATATCGGGCTCGATTTCTCATCAGTGGCATCTCTCCATCCCTGCGATAGATTAAAAGAGGGAGGGTGATAATGGAGAATACTCAATTTTCTTTCTCTCTCTCCCTCCACCCATTTAATTTTCTTCCTCCCTCCCTCTATCTATCTCGCGTCTAACTCCTCCGTCTCCTCCGATTTTCAATTCCTATCTCACACTTCTCATCCAGATTCCCCAGCTCCCTCAATCTCTCTCTCTCGCCTGCCACTCAAGATCACCATCCGTGAGGACTACTTAAATGGATCCATTAGTAAAACGGTGCTGCCCTCTTAACGTATGGGGCACGAACCACCCTCATCTTTCTTCGGCTCTCTCTCTTTCTCATCCCGTCTTCAAAGCTACCCCGTTCCGATTATAAAGTTGATGGGATAGTGGCGGAATATACGCCAAGTCATTTTCATACATTAGTTTAAGTCGCGTGAATTATTTTTACGTATTTTTTTATAGGGAGTCTATTTCATTTTTGTTTAATTTTCCTAACGTGTAACGTATCGCGATCTTCGGCGATAACCGCTCTCCATAAAACGAAGATTGAGTCATAAAATTCGTTAATTCTCTGAGCGGCCGTAAACGAGATGACTGTCAAATCGATATTACGAAGAAAGACGAGAGATAACCATCGAAGCTCCCGTTGAGCCAACGAAAGGTTTAATTTCTTTTAATTTATGGATCCAACCCAACGCGATTCGTTCGTGGAGGTTGTTAAAAATTCGAGAGATTAATTTTTATGCCTTAATTACTAATTTATTCGGGAATCACGAAAGGAAAATGTATTTTTTGATTCTTTTTTGTCAGCGTTTTCGGGACGCTAGAAACTACTCTAAATGTCGAATATCCTCTCTCTCTCTCTCTCTCTCTATATATATATATATATATATATATATATATATATATATATATATATATATATATATATATATATATATATAATGATTATCCATCTGCCATTTCTCCATTTCCTTCTTGGGTGTCAGGAGATTCGAAAAAAATTAATAACGAATTTTAGAACCGCGAATACGAAAAACTTTGGTGGAAGATTTATTGTCCGAACTTAATTAATATGGAGACAGGCGGAAGAGAGAGGACGCAATGAAGAACATCGAGAGCCCTTTTCTTATCATCAATCTTTTATCAAGTTCGGTTTAGTCGTCAAGACGGTTATTATAAACTGGAAGAAAAAGTGGTAACTGGGAAAGTTTTCGCCGATTGCATCTTATTTAAAGCCCACCAGTAATAAGGGCGGCAGGACGGCGATGGCGAAGGATCTAGGCTAATGGATTTGCCCGGAAGGAGCTCCAGGCGTAATTAATTGGCCTCGTTTGAGAGATTTTCTACATCGTGCGAGTCTGTACAAAGTCGAATGTATTTTGCCTAAGTGTGGAAGATAGAGAGAAAGGCGGATAGCCCCGAACCAAAAGTGCAAGTAGATATGAGACTGGGAACGAATCTGCTCCACATTAGTCGGGAGGCGAGTTTTAAGATAAACATCCAGGGCTTTTGAAAAGGCGAAGTTTTGTAATCCGCGCGCGAATGAACGGAATCAGCGGAATTTGAAAAGCGACCCAAAAGGTAAGGGAATATTAACTTAAGCTCCATAATTCGACAAAAAAATACAAATTTTCACTTCGCCATCAAATGTTTAAAAGAGTTACAGCGTGAAAAGTTTATCTTAGGCTCGATATGAAAGACTATTCCTGCATAAACAAACATAAACCAACCTAAACCTGCTAAATATCGCAATTATTTTATAGTATGAATATGTAATAAATGGAGTGGCAAGTCGGGGTAGTTTAAATAATGGACGATTCAGTTTCGACTTCAACCCGACCGAAAAACTAATCGCAACACATCAACCGCGTACAAAGGGACCATATATCCCCGTCTTCCTAATAATGCTATAAACAAGCCATGCTGACAAAATATTATATTTTTCAATTGCCAAATTCCTAATTTCATGCCGCTGTAGAAGTTTTACGGTGGGAATATAAAGACGCATCAAAGCCGACGATATTAATTTTTTCCGTCCGACCGACGATTTTTATATCTCGGCGGAATGGCGTCTTTGCCTCCCACTCCTTTTTAGTTGTGACATCGGATCACTCCATCCTTCTCTTATCTCCCTTTCTCTCTCTCTCTCTCCTCTCCATCCTCCTCCTCTTATAAAGACCTACGACATTCCCGGCCATCCCTTCCCCACCCATAATCCTCTCATTTCCTTTTCCACACCCTCCTGCCTCTCTCTCTCTCTCTCCATCTTCACTTGTACAAAAAAAGAAGACGAACGAAAAGAACGAGTGAAGAAGTCAATTTAAATCACGCGTCACTCGTTCCATCGACGCGCACAGGCTCTCTTTCTTTCTTTCTCTCTCTCTGGCGGCTGTGGATTGGAAATAATAAAAAAAGAGGCTAAGAAAGCCCCTTTCTCCGATTCCACCACTTTCCGCATCGACGAACGCCAGTCTTGTTCCGGCGATGGGGAAAGAGAAGGAGGGAGAGGTGGAAGGGAGAGAGAGGGAGAAAGAGGAGACAGAAAAATCTCCATCCTTTTTATTTCGATTTTAAAAAATTACCGTTGGAAATGGCAGTATATCTTTTTTTCATTCTCACCGAGGATCGAGAGGGCAGGTTTCATATATAGGACAGCTCGGAAATGCGATGGGGAGACCTCTGGTGGCATCATTTGGAAGATGGAAGAGACATTAGATGGACTTGAATCTTTGAATCTTATTCTAAGATTGAAAAAAACAATCCTCCTTCCTTTTCTACCCTCCCTTTTTTTCTCTCTCTCTCCAAAACAGAACCGCCCGTCGTAAGATGAAAGAGAATGAGCGACTTGCCACTCAAGCTTCCACGGCGTATCGATAGATGTCGCAACCGTCGTGGAGGCCGGCCGAAGATGAAGTAAGGAGAATGAAAGACCCGAATGAATCGCATCTTTCGCGCGCATTGCCTTCAATTGTCTACCCCATTTTAACTGCCATGCTGGAATGGCGGAAGGAGGAGGAATTGAAGGGGTGGAGGAGGAATTGAAGGGGTTGAGGATGGGTCAACGACATGCGGGCGAGCTGAGAGAAGAAGAAGAGAGGGCAAAAGATATGTGGGAAGATGCCCTCAAGATAGAGAGGGAAACATGACAAGGAATGAACCCCTCCCCTAGACTTTCATGCCTCCGGCGACTCGGAGGTAATAAGCGGTGTAAGACGTGTGCGGAATACGTGAAGATTAAAAGATATAGATAAAGGACAGAGGGAAAGGATTCCATCGGAGAAAAGCGTTAAGCAAAGTGAGTGTATAAAGGGTTTTTATTGTTGTACTTAAAGAGCTTCGGCTGAGTTGTAAAAAAAAAGAACCCAAGGATGAGAGATCGAGATGAGACGAGCACGTGAACGCGGAGTCCTTTCTCTTATAATTTGTCTCATTTGTGCGAGATTGAGATGGTTTGAAGAGAGCGGGGCAATCTCCAATCAGAACGTGATTGGTACGTAAGGTTCGGATTAAGAGATCCAATCTACCTCTCATTTTGGGTGTTAAAAAGCTTATTTGGTCTCGAAACGACGCAAATTGCCATTGATTGGGCTTTTACAATTTAAAAAAATTACGAGATATCGCCTCGGTATGGGATGGTATAAACGTAATGACGTAATGTTTACGACCCTTCAAATCACTATTTTCGAACGCTCGAAACATCTGCGATGCTCATTTAAGTAAGGGCGCGGCATGGAAAGATTGAAAATAGCAATAAATAAAAAATGAGGATATAAATCGTTCAAAAGAAATTTCGGGCAAGATCCGCTTCCTCATCCTAGCCAATCATCCTTTCACTTTCATGCCAGTGACGCGATTCGCTTTTTTACTGAACAAAAGTCAGCCGGGCGTATAAAACTTTTCGGTCACTATAGCTACCGCACAAGGACACCAACAGCGTAATTGGGGGAGGGAGTGGAGTCCTGCTTTGAGTAAGGAGGGAGAGGAAGCAGGAGGGAGAGAGAGGCATAAAAGAACACTTTCCAAAGGCATGGCCACCAAAGCCTGTCAAATCAATCAGCTGCGACTTCCTCTCTGTCCAATACACCCATCACTCTAATATCCATGCCACCCTTTGGACTCGGTCCTCCTCTGCCTCCCCTCCCTTCTTACATCCCCTACTCTTGCTCCACGAATCTCCCCTTCGCATCTCCATCCCCCTGTCTCTTGCCTGCCCTACTGCTTCTACTTGTAGTGCCAATTTCCCCGTCTCCCCCTGGACGCCCATCCATCTCTCAAAATCTCTTCCATACCCCTTATCTTCCCCGTTGACTCAACATCTTCCATTTACCCTTCATCGTCAATTTCTTTTCCTCCTAGATCTCCTTTCTCTTACTCGTCACCATTTCCTGCATCCATTTTCCGCGATAGCTGTCTCTCGTGTCATTCGCTTCTTCCGTTCTGCCTCATTTTGCTCAGTTTGAAACGAATCGATATTATCTGCTCTTTGGATGTTATTTTCTTATCTGTCTCCTCTAGAATCGTTTAGATTAATTATTTCTCTATTTATTTTTTCACCTTCATTTCTATTCATTTTCTTGTTTCTCTCAAATTTCCTATGTTCTTCACACTTATCTAAATCATCAGTATAATCAAATTTCCTCAAAAAAATGTCAGCATTAACTTCAACCACTCGTCGTATAATGGGGCCGCCGAGAGAATGGCTCAAAGTGATTTATGAATTAGTAAAACAACCAGCCAAACGAAAAAAATCCTAATAGACGATTGGAATCTAGCTAGAGGGGGGTTAGTCCCTCTACATATTCAAATAAACCTGGCATAATTGTAGTTGTCCACACTTCTTCCCCTCCTCTTACACTAGAAACCACTCGGAAACATCCGTGCTTCCGCTATAATATTAACTATTTTAACATGCATACTTCTTGAATTTCTGAATTCCCTTTCTTCTTAATTCTCACCTTCCCACATCCTCCACTCTCTTGATTTCTTCATTTACGCCTCCCTTTGAGAGTTATCGCCCGTACACGTGTTCCATATCTATCTCTCTCTCTCTCTCTATCCCCTCTACCTCTCTTGCGGTCCCCCTCCCATTTACTTCCATTCCCTCTAATTCTCCCCATTCTCATCCGTCTTCCCCTTCTTAAACTAGCACTCCCCCATACGCGCTCTTTCCGCCCCATTCTCACTTCCTCCCCCATCCCCTTACCTTCTCTCCATCCGAATCCCAAATGCCTCTCTCACTATACCTTCTCCCTTTCATACACTCCCCTATTCCTATCTTATTCCTCCCATACTTTCCATCTCGCAGGAATTTTGCTCTCGTCCCTCCCACCTTAAAAAATTCTCCCCTATCCTCAAGCGATCTTTTTTCCCAGCCCTCCTTGGCGAATCCCCTTAACCCGAATGCCTTATCCTTTTTTTTCCCAACTTCCCATCCGCCAAAATACGCTACCGCCAGAAAAACAGTCTTTCGTCGCCCGATATCCCTCGCTCTTTCCTAACCCTCCTTTCCTCTTCCTCCCTTCCCTCTTCCTCCCTCCCTTCACCCCCGCCTAACTTCTCGCACTACGTAACTCTCTCCAAGACCACACCCCTCTTACCAACAACTATCAAACCACCGCCATCTCTTCATCTCTCTCTCACTCTTTCCCAGCCGCACACAATCTCTCTCACTCCCTCCCTCTACTCCCTCCAATGTTCTCACTCGCTTTCAATAGGGGTCGAGGGAAGAAGGAGCGCGCTATCTTACGCTTGCCAGAAGATTCAATATCCCATTTCCAGCAAAAAAAACTTTTCTCGCTCTCCCTCTTTTCCACCACCTCGAAAACTTTTTCTCCTTCTTTCTTTAAAAAAAAACCCGCCATGTTTATAATCTTGAGTTTTTTTTGGAGTGCGTAGGTCAACAGTTTTTAGGGAATTTTTCTTAAAAGAATTAAATTCCCTTTTTTATTCTGTGTATCAGTAGGTATTCAAGTAACAGTTACTGACAAGAATGACGTATAACGTCCTGAAATCACTCTATCAGGATTGTCCATTTACCGAAAACTAAGAAACGTGCCCGATATTTGCCACTTGCTTCGAGTATGCGGTGTGGGGTGAAATCTTTACAGAATTTCGTTTCGCCGTGCTGTAAATGAAAACGGCCGTCCGCGTCGAAGAGTACCTGAGCGTCGAAGTAAGTGAATATTTCGCATGAAAAGTGTCGCTCGATATTCGGGCTTCTCGGAACATATATAGTCCGAAGCATCCGGAATAAATGTCATCGATTATTTATGCGACGCAAAGGCACTGTTTTAGATGCAACCGTTCGTCCCTTTGTTTTATGGAACGTACAATTAAATTACGTCCTTTATCGTCTCGAAATAACTTTCAGAGAGACGAGTTTATTTTCTAAAATTCAATTTAGTTCGACCTTTAGTATGCATGGAATTCTGTCCTGAATTTATGAGATTCGACGGCCTTGGCGAAGGATTATATTTTATCGATCAATTTATTACCGCCTCGGGATAGGCGAATGATCGATCGCGTATTCAATCAGGCAACAAATAAACTGAGAACTAATCGGAGCGAACCAATGAAAACCGATCTAAACTAATGTAAACAAGAGTTTCGATCGATTTAGTGACTGTCGTAATAAGCATACTTAACGTCGTAGTACAAAACTTCTTCTCCTTTATAGGAAACACAAAAACCGTACTCTAAAGAGAGAATAACAGAATCCGAAACCTCCGAGCCCTTTTCTTATTCTTCTTCCCCCGAGATCCGAGAATGGACCGTCTTAAAAAATAACACTTTCCGCTTCGCGACTGTTGCAACCATTCCTCACCCGTGCTTTTTTAACCAGTCTCTTGTCCCTTGATTCCATTATTCTCTCCTGTATTCTCCCTTCTTTTAACAACATGCGTCTTCGTCCAACTGTCGTTCTCAACCCCTGTTTCTCCTTCCCTCTTCCCGTTGCCATGGCAACCGTTACTATTCTTCTCGCGAAGAGCGTTTTATATTTATACGTACTAGCGTGATTGCTCGTCAAAAATGACGGGTTGGCAAGAATGAAGTTATCGGCGCTGCTCGGAGGATGATTCCATTTGGCCATTTAGGCGTTCTTTACCAGCGAAGCGGTAGTAGCGGAACGCCTTATTCTCGTCCGTCCGTCCGTCCATCCGTCTGTCATGAGTTTCATCTCCTGAACCGCTGGACGGGTTTTGATTAAATTACCCAAGTATGAGTTATCCTCATAAAAATTTATCGCCGAATTATAACTTTCAACAAAATCCGTAAATAGAACTTCCACTTTACATAAGTACTTCATGGAACTTATACTCGATAAATGGTATCCGTCAAGCAACAATGAAATATCTTATTTTTCTCTCCCTAGCTCTTATTTGATCTGTAAGGTATAGATTAAAATTTTTATTCGGAGAGAGGACTTCATTTACTACAAAGAAATTCGCGAGACCACACAATTACGAGTTATAGTTTCGGAGATAAAAATTCGAGAAAATCCCGAGCAAAACATCACATTTTCTGTTTACATCGATCTCTAAGACAGTTCTCTCGGCAAACAACAATTAAAATCAGTGGCGTAGTGAACACCCACGCAACTTCCGCGCGGCTGGGAGAACGGGGCCCATGGCCAAACCGGGTCCATATTTTTTTTGTGAGGCCCTTAAATTGTTTTCCGGGTCTTCAATTTTGTTTTGGCGGGGGAGGAGGGGGGGGGGGCACACATTTTCCGGTACCGAGGCCACTGATTAAAATCCATGTTTTTCTATTCCACGCCCTTATATGAGCTGTGAGATACAGGTAGATTAAAAAATGTATTCGGATAGAAAACAATATTTACTACAAGATAGACTGCGAGACCACGTAATTACGAATTATAGTTTTGGATATAAAAATTCGAGAAACCCCGAATCTTTCAATAGCGTTTCATACGTATTTTCCGTTAATAACGCCTTTGAAATCTCTGTGTATTCCATTTATGGAGTATACTTTTCCAACTTGTTTATAATTTAAACGATCCTGTTATCTGATAGATAGGCAATAATGCAAAGTGGAACGAACTTACTCTGGCAAACAATTAGGGCGTGAGAACTTTTTCTATAGAGGTTTGATAATAAGTTAATTTCTCTAAATCTCTGCGTCATGGATGTATAGGAAAACCTTCCTCGAATCTTAAAGGAAAATACAAAGAAATTCTAACCATAAAACGACCATTCTTGGAAACGAATGTAAATACATGTGAATCAATACATTCTCATTCGATTTAACCCTCACACACTTAGCATATAAAATCTTCGAGTACCCATATCCTCAAAAAGTAAACAAATCTAGAAATGGGGAAAAATTAAGAATTACGTTACTCGAGACTTAATGGGAATACATTCATTCATTCATTATACATACCTTCAAAAAGTGATCGAGGCCATTCTATCACACGCTCCCCTGTATATGTGTGACGATATAGTCCCGTTTATGTCTTCTCACTCACCGAAGGGGGTAAATGCATGTGCTTTGGCTTCCCCTTAACCCGCATGTGGTCGACACACTGACCGTCCACGCCGACCATTCCCCCCAACGGCTCAAAGAGTCCGGTTTCGTCCGTTAAATAAAAATAAAGAATCCATCCTTTCCACCACCTCCTCCCAAACCTTTAAGATCACACGTGCTGCACCCTGGGGGTAATCGGTCGTAACGGGTCCCAATAATTTTTCTTTTTATCCGCAGGGTCACGCGACTTCCTCTTCCAACGCAATCTCGTTTTAATGACATCCGGGAAAGGCGAACCGAATAAGACCGTTCGGCGGTATAAAGAAAGGAGAGCGTCCTCGTGAAAGCGTAATGGCCGACCCGTTCCATCTCCCACACTCAAACACCCCCGCGTTCGCATGCATTCGCAGCGCATGGACCCGTTTCCTTCGCTCGGATAATCTGGGCCTAGGCTCCGCGTCGTCATGACATTCGGAAAATTGGTTAGGTTCGAATAAAAAAGTGACTAGCATTCTGGATGATCATTTCGCGCAGATGATAATCTTTAGGATCCCTAAAGTCTACTCTTCCGTACTTGAACTCAAATTCTCCTATTTAACTCACGCAAAATCAATCCCTCTGTCGTTTTATTCGCACTTTTTTCTCCCAGGGCATAAGTGTATCTAATGCATCCATTTTTTTGTTATTCATTTTATTTCTTATTTATCCCCTTTTTTAAAAAATGTTTTGTTAATCAAATGTGGTTTGTCTCCAGCAGAAAACGGATTGTTTTTTCATAAATGGATAAAATAATAAATGAATAAAATAAGCCGATAAATGAACCACTCCACCACTTAAGGGCAGTGCCCTTATGATATTTATTCACACGCACGATATTGTCCTAAATTCATTCTACAACTAGTGTCAAGTTATACGACAATTAACTAACTGGTGATCTGAACATTGTAATCTCCTAAGAATTCCATTCTTTTTCGAATCCTAAACCAAGTTTTTCATTTCAAGGGAATGAATATAAGATCAACAATATGCGAATATGAATGGCGGAGTTATTAAATATCGAAAATTTAAAACAAACTATATATTCATATACATTCAGATAATCGGCTTATATGTATTTCATAAGGAGGTCTAAAGAAAAGAAAGAAGATACAGGCCTACCTCATAAGCCTCTAGGTCAGCGGTTTCCAAACTCATTGCATATGCGACCCTCTTATCGCGACCCCCTTAACACCATCCATCAACCAATAAGTAAAAAATTGATATCAATTTCAAAATATTATAAATAAATCTTTTATTCGTGGAGAAATTAATTTTATTCGAACCATACCCATGCATACAATTTAAAAAATAAAGCAAAAATATTTCATCTTCGCGGTCCTTCGCTACCCGCAATTTGCGAACCACTTCTCTAAGTTGTAAAAGAAATACTCTAGTTGGGAGAGATTTTTTGAGTCAAAAAATTACGAAAAACTCGAATGAAAGTAAGCGAAAAGAGAGTTTTTATATAAAAGCTTAATAAAGTGTGAGAAAGATAATGGAGATGCCTTTTTTTCAGCTTTAGGGATTGTCTTTCATTATCAGAGTGGATGGAGTGAGTCGGCGCAAATGGTTTGATCGGCGTCACTTGTGAAAGAGATTTTTATAAAAAGGAAGTTTTTATAACCGCGCAATTTAAGTTTAATTTTTCTCATGTGTTCGCCAACACTAATCCCTCGAATCGCACAGCTTCGCTTTACGCGTATCCGGTTCGGCACAGTTTTCATTTCATAAAATGTATCAGATTGACTCGGAGGTTATAATAAAGAATGATGAGAGCAATTCTGAATAATATATAACCAAATTGTTGCACGTTGAGCTCAATACAATGTTCGAAAGTCACCTCTCTATGAAGAAATCTAGCCTACTTTCTTTGCTTCGCTTTACACGGTATTTTCCAGGAACGCATGTACCGTACAAAGCGAGGGATGGGTGTATTTGACACCGTGCTATTGCAATGCGGTGCCTGTTTCAATCAACCTAAGTAGTCATAGAAGGACTCGGTGGATGTTGAAGTGTGCTGTTTGGAAGGCACTCCTTTTAGAATACTTCATTTATCGAAATACTTAATTATTGAATTTTATAAAATCAGGTGGGAGGTAACCAGTGGCGCAGCCAAGAGGGAGGCATCCGGAAATTTGCCTTCCCCTCAAATATCCCAAATAATTTGAGCTGTGACTGCTTTCGCATTAATTCAACGTTGACTTGAAAATAAATGTATTTATTAGATGACTGCTATGATTTTTTAATTTTACGGCGATGTTTATGAGTTATTATTGGAAGTTAACAAAGAAAAATAAGAGGGTAATCTCCTTATGAAAAAATATCTTTTGTCATTTGCCACCGCCAAAGTAAATTCCTGGCTGCGCGTTAATATGGTTGCATTGGGACTAGGATAAGATACTTGGGGTTAAATAATTACATTTCCATGCCAAAATCATTTTTGCCGATATTGCGGGATTTCATTCTTATCGATAACTATCGACAAGCAAATGGGAATCTCTGAGCCGAAGGATAGGCTAATAAACGATATACGTTCATGTTAATCTTCAATGTAGACCAGGAAGCATTAGAGAGGATATTGGAATTATTCGTGAAATATCTCCGGCCGGCATCTACGATAAATTCTGCGTAATATCGAATATCGAGGCAATCCGGTTACATCAGAGGTCTCAAACTGGCATCGGTGTCTGGGCCGCATTCCATACTTTCACAGTCCTCACACGTTTTCGCATTCATTGGATATTCACTATCTCCTACAAGGAGGGAAATCACCTCATAACACGGCCTTAAAACCAGTTAAAACAAAAATGCTAGATTCCGCATTGAGGGTTAGGTCCTTCGGACACGCAAGAAACACACTGGAAACGAGATGAACATTCTTTTGTAACCCAACTGAGAATGAGGAATAAACCGCGGATATTTAAAAAGTGCTGATTACACTTCTTAGATTGTTTGCAAATATTTACGTGAAATATTTTACAAGAAGTGCATTTGAATTTGCGCCGTGTAGTATAAAGTAAATTATTTCCCGGGCCGCATAAATGCACCACGCGGACCGCGATTTTGAGATGTCTGGGTTACTCGAAAACGCCGTTTAGAAAGCAAATCAATAAATTTCTTTTTATTGTAAAAAACTATCATGCATATCTCTCTATTATATAAAAAAGTATACCGTGCTGCCCGCTTAAGTATTCGGTAATTCTTTACGCGGCCACCGACGAATTGTAGCGCAGTCATTGAACGCCGAAGCGAGCAGAGGCCGGGGGGGTTGGCGAGTGGCGGCGAGTAGGGGGCAGAGCTCCCTGTTACATACACATGGAAGAATGAAGTCGAGAATTAGAGCAGAAACGTTTCATGTTCGATGTGTACCTCTTAGAACAATTTGTGAGTTTAACGTCATCGTCACTCCTAATAAATAATGGGTTTCGCAAGGTCGCAGATCCCTTGATAAACTCAAGGATACCCGAGTCAATATAGCAAGTGAACTCTATTAAGTGAGTGCTTAATGTGTTCCATCAAGCATAAATCTTCCGTCATCGGAGAAGATTGAGAAATTAAGAGGAGATTGCTCCAACGGAGGAGCTTGCACACCCTCTACGCCCGATTTTTCCGCGGCTTAAATCCAGACCAATTTTGTTAACGTTAAGAAAACTATCCTATGAATCCAGAATGACGATACACTAATTCCCCTATATCCTAGCTCTTCTCATTTAGAAGAATATATAACCCTCTGCTTCATAGAGATCTAGCGCACCGCTTCGAAAGACTTCCCTTTCCGAGTTAGTAGTTAAAGCACGAGTTTGAAGAGTAGTTCAACGAGGGAGATTAAAACTTTTATAAACTTTCCCAATTTTCTCCCTAGGGACCGTTATCATCGTGCCCAAACGACGCGATAAGTACGCCGATAGTCTCCTGTTTTCTCCTCGCTCCTTTAAACGATACCGCTTTTTTTCTCCACATCTATGCGACTTCCTATCCTAGCGCTCCGAGGAAATTTGTCTAATGCGGTCAGGATGACGTCATTAGTTTTGTAATTTGGCGCGCGCGAGCGCATAAGTGAATTAAAGCGACGTCCGTATAGGCTTTAACTAATGAGGGTATAAAGGCAATTACCTGTAAGGAATGCGGAAGGAAAACCCGATCCGAAACATAAAAGAAATTATATCAGTGGGAGAGGCTTTTCGGAGGAATATTTTCGTGAGCAACCTTCGTCACTAAATCCATCGAATATGGGTAATATCCGGACTTGCGTCAGGTCCGAAATTTCCATTAAAACATTTGCTGACTGGGTTTTCCCAATCTCTATTACATTGTACAAGGTGAGGTGAGGCTTGCCAAGCGCAGTTAGTTTTCAAAACCTTCTGTAGAGGGTGTGGAGTAACAGTGGAGTGCTGCAACCTGGCGGAAGACATTATAACTAATAGAAGTCGTGTTCAGCTTAAATAAACTTTCATATTCGCTTCGTTTAACAGTTTGCACAATGAAGCTACACTTACGTATCGGTAAGAATTAAAATCAGAATTTCTTTAATACAGCGAAAGTACAGAAAGCTTCAATGTATACAATATGCTATATGAATTTTAGTTAGTATTTAAAGGAAAATCTTACATTATAATGTTAAATGGAATTAATATAGATGCTGTATAGGTATAAGTTTCATTTGATTATCGATATTTATATCAAATTTGATTTTATTCCAATTAAAGTTACAATACAATCAAGTTCATTGAATCTGAAAGAAAAAATTATGATTTAACTAGAGAACCGAATGTACCATTGTTTAACGTAAATAAGAGGCATATAAATCATAACCCACGCTACGTGGGTTATGATTGGAAAATGTGGGAGAGAATGATGAGTGATTGATTAATTAAATGTGATTAATAATTAAATTAATTATTGGAAGCCATTACTGGTTTTATGGCTGGAATCATTCACTTTATCCCACGTGTAAAAATTGACACGCCAAATGATACAGCAATTCCTCTTAACATGCATTGCAGACAATTCGCGATCAAACTGTCTTATGCCATGACAGTAAATAAATCGCAAGGCCAAACCTTAGCCAAAGTTGGAATTTTTACACCTGAACCTTGGTTTACACATGGAAATATGTGGGGTATTCAAGAATTCGAACACACTAAATTGTATATAAAGAATATCTAAATAATAACACAATTGAAATAGGGCTCTAGTAGCGATACAACATAGAAAAAATTGGACTGATTCTAGGGTTTGACCAGGACTTTGAGGATTAGATTGATTAATAGCAAAATAGAATAGTCGCTGTTGGGTAAAACCGCGTTGCGTAAATTTCCTAATTTATGGAAAAAATTTCGCGTTCCAATGGGCTGCGGGCTTTCTTACGTTACATACATATGTATGTACAGTGCGGTGACCGCCCAAGTCAGGACCACGCATTATTAATTTTAACACGTGTTGAGTGAGTGTTACATTTATTCAACTGTGCGTAATAAAATTCCCGCAGGGGAAACCCGCATTGGACAATTTTGCACTAATTATATTAGTTCTGATAGAGTTATATGTGATTATACATTTCCTGTCGCCATTAATCGGTTGAATAAATCAGATGCGTATTTCAGCCGTCTACAGTGGTAATACAAAGATAGTATAAAAGAGCCACTAAGGTTGGCCACTTCGTTGCTGAGATGTACAGCTATAGTTTACACGGCCGTTTTATTGATCAAAGAGGTTGTTTAGAGGCAGTTGATTTTTGAATTAACTTTATTTGTTGAATATATATTTCAACTTAAAAACCGACACAATTACTGGTGATAAAAAACTCACTATTATTTTCAACTCTCGAAGAAGTTCTTAATATCACATTTTAGTTCCAATTTCGCCTGTCCAAATCATTCTGTGTGCAAAAGCATAAAAAAATGCAATTTAAAGTCATTAATAAGATGATACGCAATGAGTGAGATTTTATCGCCATCGAACGTATCTTAAAAACTGATCAGGTTGACCGGAACGCGGTGTTTCTCGTCCGAAAGTCAGGATTTGTTCAGTAGACTGCACGTCGTTTACGTAACGTACGTCAGGTTTGGGGTTGAACCGCTCCGGCGCTCCCAGTATTTGGTAATTGAATACCTCGCGTTATTAGGCGCATAACCACCCTTCAATTAACGGATAGAAGGATCGTGGCTCTCGCAGCACAACCACAGTGCTGCCATTGCCCTCTCCTACATTCCGGGGAATGTTTTGATAAACAATCGAACGTGGAGTTGTAACTCGGTAAACCCACCATGCTAGTCCGCGCGTTACGGGATCGATGCGTCCGTGGCTCCACCATCATTATTTGGCGGAAGCGATCGAAGTGAAATATCATTAAAACGATGTAATTTACATTACAAAAAAATTACGCCATTATAGGTGCCTATTGTAGCCTTGGTGAGGTGAACCTCTACGCCCAGGAATCTGTTGGGATAACAAATGCGCATTTTGGCTACACATCAGCCGTCTTCGGAGGAAATTGGACGGTTGTTGATGTTAAAAAACTATCCCACATTAGCCCTATAGACATTACAGATTATATATTTCAGCCAGGACATCACCAATAATTTGTTGCTATAGAATTGTAGCAATATGCTTAAAACATTTTTCCATGGAATTCATTGAGTGTAGTCAATCTTCTTAACAGCCAGCTCTTAAGAAGATCATCAAGAGGAAAGTTAGCGATCACGAAACTGTTTAAAATTGTATTGCAAAATTATTTAGGTTTACAGTTATTTTTAACGGCTTTGTATTTAATTCCGCTCTGGCCGAGTTTTAGCACTTGTGCATAAAGTAAATTCGGAAGTTTTCCGGATTGGACAAGATATAGAATACGAAACTTTATGGGCTAAAATATAGCCGGCCGATGGAGAATTACTTTTATGATTGCGTATTGTCCTATGTTTCGCAATATAAAAGTTTTTGTTCAAATGTTACTTAGATATATAAGCACAGTCAAACCACGATTTAGCGCCCCCTTATATTGTGAAATCTCCGCATACCGCCCATGAATCGTTGTGAACAGAACTTCCATCTTATGATTACATACACCTCTTTAACGCCAATGTTAGTGATGGACAAACGGAGACGCTAAATCGGGGTTTGACTGTATCTTCTTATAAGACTTCCACATTATATTATCAGTACGCGCTTGTCAGGTTTGCATAAGATTAAGGATACGAAAAACGGGTGTCAATCGGTCATATTATTGAAATCACGTTCACTTGTTTTGCTACGACTTAAGAGCGATTATTAAAAAATTAACAAACCATGCGTCTGATTTATGCGCCTGTATTTCCAAACCACGTACTTAATAAATTTCCTCCCAAATCCTCCACTCCTAAATGTTCCTTTTGTATGTTCACGTACCCTCCGGTAACGGTATTTTACGAGTATATAGCGTGGATTTTTCGAAAAGTCGTTTAGATGATAGCAACGATTATATTTCATTTCTTGGACGGATAAGACGATCAGTGGAATGGATTGAGAACATGGGCGTAAGCAATATGTTTTGTTCAAGAGGACATAAGAAAATTTAGATAAATATTTTCGGTCAATTTCATTTTAAAATATTAACAACAATATTTCTTACGTCATGATTTTGGTTATCATATTTTACTAGACTATACGATAGACTTCAAATAAAATAATCGTTTAAATAGTTATAGTAACTATTATTTTTGTTGCTAATAAATATGTAAAACAATCAACCATACGTCGCTCACGTTTTTCGATCCATAAATAAAATACAACATAAATTGAAAAGTGTTCGACCGTTAAACTTTTCCATTATAACAAACGAGTAGCTTCACCTTTGTAAAACTTCCAGCTTATTAAATAAATCCCCGTGGCTCGGGTTCCGCTCTATTTCCTTGTGCCGCTCGCGCACCGCCATATAAACACGCGAACTAGGAAAACCAAAACATGGCCTGCGCAGCACTTTCGGGATAATAAGGATCAGAACAAAGGTCGATTGTTTACGGTCGTGGAATTCTTATATCGCCCGTTATAAATCTCCTTCTCGGAGAAGCTCATTCGGGTGCATGGACCTCTTTCTCCCACTGTCTCCCGCTTATCCTCTGGGCATTTCTCTCTCTCCCGCCGCCAAATGGAGGTAGGGGGAGGGAAAAAAGCGGACATTCGAGACGAGGGGAATGAGGGTAGCGAAGAGCTCGCCACTTCCCCACTGTGCCCCGAGTCGTAAAGCAAAATTGAAAAAGAAAAAGACATGCCCGATCCGGTCGGTAGGCGATTAATTATACAATTTTTTCGGAGCAAGAAGGGGAGGGAAAGAGATGGTGGGAAACCTGATCGAGCCCGTGGTGCAAAGCCCTTCGGAATCGCTCCATGCAGGGGAGAAAGGGGAGGAGGGGGTGCGATAGAAAGGAGGGGGTGGTTTGGAGGGGGAGAGATGGCGGACGGGAGAGATCCGCGGACTCATAAAGAAATCACGACGCTCAAAAGTACACCCGGAGGCAGGGAAAAAGCCGTCAGTTTGAGCGGTACCTACTCCATGGCCTCGATCGATGGAAGTACACTTAAACAAGAGAGTCATGCGCCGGAGGGCGGTCGTTAGCGAAGCATAAATACACGAACGCCGTGTTGACTGAAGGTATATGTTCCCCTAAGGTTTTCGATTCGTTTGAATTAAACAGTGGGTCGGAATCTTAAGGCATGCGTTTGTGCGTGCACATAAATATATACCGGAATACAGGCAAGCAGTTTAGCTTCATTAGTTAAAATTCTGCGACTCGTAATTTAGACGACTGTAGCGCGAATTTTTGCATTTTACATCACTAATTTAGAGGTCCACACCAATGGTAAATATTCGTATTCTGATTAGGGTGCTTTTTAAAATTTCCCTTAAGTTCAAGTGAACTGCATCATTAAATGCAACACTCATCTTAATCACCCGGAACAATGTGTATTTAAATACAGTAGTGTAACCGAAATACGTATCGGCTTTTTTATCCGGTTTTCCATCCGACTTTTTTATCCGGCCTTTTTAATCCGGTTTGTTATTCATTGACTGGCTTCGAAGATTTTTCCTTCGCCTTACGTTGTAAATACAGTAGTGTTGAACACAAACTTGCTTCTGATAATAAAGACAGTCATAAACCAATTTTATTAAAGAATCGAAGACCGGTGAATTACTAATGTGGACTGCTGCTTCGAAGACGGAATACCTATCTGGATATCCCGTTTCATGGCTAGCAAAGTTATCATGCCACCCTTAAGGTGAGATCAATAATTCACACACATACTAATGACAAAATCAGGAATTTAGGACTGTCGTCATACACATTCACACCTGGAAAATTGCAAAATCTTTATTTAGAATAGAATAATGAAAAGCTGCAATAGCTATCGCACGAAGATTAACTCGGTACGCCATCTACATGGATACCAAATGAATTATATAGATTTTTATAGTAAACTTTACATCTCCATCGATGTAAAAGTTTAAGACAAATATACACAGAAATGAAATGGCTTGATTGCCATTATATTCAGACATATATATATAGTATCAAAAACGAGGAAAATTCTGCGACAGAACTTCACGCGGCCTTGGAACGCTCGAGATGCATCTACCTTACAAAATAGTTTTGTCACCTACTGAATAGTATCAGAGGCAACTATGCCATCAATTCGATATGATCATAAGAAAAATCGACTTAATTCATATTTTTCAAACTCTAATGAAAGTAGTCGATCAATAATGTGTTAAAGTACACGCAAAGATAATAATATTACATACCTGACGTCATGATGCACGTTTTGTGGGAGAGGTACTATTTTACAATATTAACAAATGGGATAAACAGGATTATTTATGCGAGGTGTTCCACGAAGCACACATACTGAACAAATGCACGAAGTTGCCATATCTTATTCTAAGTTATATACGAATGAAAAATTCTCCATTTGCGGCGTTACATGCGATTCATCACCCAAGAGGATTTTGTTCAGTTTTGAAATTTAGAAAATTATCCCCGCGGCCATGCTCCAAATCGAAATTACTCTTCCTTTATTTTATAATGCAATTTCTCAATTTTTAGCTCGTCGCTTTCGTATTGAGATAGCTACAGCGAATAGCAAGAAAAACGTCTCCATTCTTTGATTGAGTCTGCCTCCTCGTTCTCGCCAACGCTTTGAATGAACTTCCGAGGTTTTATTTTAATTTCTAAAGAATACGTAAACATGTATCTTTGTTGAGGACTATTACGCTGGCAGGACATAAATCCGTAAAGAACCTTCTAAAGGATTCTACTTTTCAAAGGATGTTTCTCATCTACTTAACCTACTTTTTAAAAAAGGTTACAATTCTGGAACGACTCCATATCCTAAAATCGATAAATTGAGTGGATCCTCAGAAAAGTATAGAAAATTTTGGGAGATTACGAGAAGAGTTTCATTTTGGGTTCTTTTTTACGCGATGCGCTGCGAGCTTTTAGGTTCATCTGCGGTGCCTCGCGAGATTTTTTTTTCACGTCTCAAGCTCATCGTGCCATTGTTAAAGCGAAAAAGGAATACACAGCAGATACTTGGGGTTTTCTCTATCTAATTTCAAGTTTCATCCTTGCGAGTAAAATTGGATTTTTACAAACAAAGTTTTTATTGAACTGCTTTCAAATTCTAGAAGGCACACTTCAGTACCACAAAAAAGTAATAAAATGTTCAACATATTCCTTTTATAGAAGACTGTCACTGGTGGGATATTTTATGATCCCAAAATTAAATTCCCCTCACATTTTCCGATATTCTAGGGGATAATAAATAACCTGCGCGGATTTTTACTAACGCATATACATTTTAAACGGAGGGATACATACGCGCGCGCAAATGCGCGGTAAAAACGAATCCTTCCGCTGTCTCCGGAGATTTCGCAAATGCTCGCCGTCTTATCGAATATTCCGATTGACCGAATACCTTATCGTTGAACATACAACACAGAACCGCCTAACACGCCACAAACGGATTTAAAACGAAGAAACAAGTGGGCGTCGTACGCTCTGCATTGCAGATTGCCCTCTCTCTCTCTCTCTCTCTTTCTCTCCTAACTCCACCCCTCCATTTAAACAGTTTCCACGGGAAGGGGACACCACTCACCCTCTCTCCCCCCTAGAAGGCACCATCTTTAATATATTCACTCCCAGCCTCCGAACCCTCCCCTTCTCCCCCACTCCACACGATTTCTCCGTCAATCTCGCCGAGTCCCTTCCATCCAACAGCATCCTCCCAGCAGCCCACCCCTATGAAAGCTTTTCCAAATCCTTCCCCTCCACCACCCTATTCCAGACACCCCCTCCTCCCCAAAAACCTCTCTTAACATCACCTCAAAATCCCCTTTCACCCAATCCACTTCCACCCCCTTTTCATTTCCCATCAAACCCTCAACAATGCATCCTCCTCCCGCATCTCCTCTCTCTCTAACTCCAGACACACTCCAAAGCTTCCCTCTCCAACGCTCTGCAACACCTCAAAACTCTCCATGCCAACCCTCTCGTCTCCTTATCTTCATAATTCAATCTTCCTTTTCTCTCTCTCGCACACACACACTCAAGCGTGCTCTTCCGTGCGACCTCATTGGTCTTCTTCCTCTATCTCCATCAGACTCCCTTGGCCCCTCTCTTCATCCTTCTTTCTCTCTATTCTTCTACCTATGTCTGTATATTCTGCTATCTCTTTCTATCCATCCTTCTATCTCCTTCCTCTTGTTTTTTTCATTTTTGTAAACATTTAAGCAATAAAATCTATGATGCACCATACGACGAAGGGTTAAATTAAATAGGGACTAGCTTAACATCAATAAAGATGTCAGCCTATCCGTTCGTCTATCTGTCCATTTCTCTAATCTATTTCTCTCTATCTTCAGGTTTCATCCATTTTATGTCTCTCTCTCTATCTCCTTCTCTCTTCCGTTCAACTCTTCGTTCTGTTTCCTCTCTATCCGTCCATATTCCCCCTCTATCTCACAATGCTTTTACATTTCTTTATTTCACTCTATCCATATTTCGCTCTCACTTATTCTCGCTCTATTTCTCTATATCCCAGGGCTATTCGACTTATTTTCTGACGTACAAACAGATAAATGTCTTAAAACAGATAAATCATGCTTATAAATTTATGCAATTAAAAAATAACGGGATAAATTCGTTTGTAGGTTACTTTCCAAAATGGCTGTGAGTGACCTATTTGGCGAAATAATAACTCCCGACCTACTTGCTTGCTTACTGTTAGTGATACTTTGAAGAGATGCGCACAAAAATACAGAATAATTTTTCCATCCCAATCTCCGACTGTTGATAAACCGTGCGTACGGTCTATGTCGTTATTCGTACAAACTTTGATTCCAATACCATGCATGCTAGCTGAAGTCAGAAAGAATATCATAATCTTTAATACTTTTTTTACGACCTGCTGATTCCCTCTGACCTACGCGCAATGGGTATCTGAGAGGTAGTGCAATGAATAGGTGGTCAGCTTAAAAATTTTAGGAAGAAAGGTAAGTTCCCGAGTATTATTTTTAACACTTACTCGTATTCCCCCTGCCACACACCCTTGCGGTGGCTTGCAGGGTAAACTGTAGATGTAGATGTATCCCTTTATAAATCTGAAAGGAGTACGCGTACCATAGTTGAGACCGCGCAAATTCAGCGTTCCGTCCTTCGGAAGGGACCTTAAGCCGTTGGCCCCCTTGGTGTCCTTCGTTAAGAGTAGGTTAATGCCGGCACCGGGTTTCTCTTCTCCCTTGCTATCCAGCTATTCATTGCACTACCTCTTAGATACCCATTGCGTGTAGGCAAGAGGTGAATCAGCTGGGAACATACATTAGTATGTGACCTTTGAAGTGTACCATCGTTTGAAAACCCCTTCTTATTCATCCCTCTTCCCTCACTAACCCTCTTTATTATCTACATATCCTTATTCCTCCATCAATTTCATCCCTTCCTTCTCTGTCAGTCTCTCTCCGTCTCCCTCCCCTTCATTATCCTCTATCGTCCCTCTCTTTCCCTCTACACTTCTCTCTCTCCCTCCCTTTTGCTTTCACCTCTTCTTTCTCCTCCTCTATCTTCTCCGTATCCCGCAAGATCCTACCATCCTCACTCGACCTCCTCCCTGTTCTTCCTGTCACCTCTCAACCTCCGTTATCTCTTTGCTCCCTTCCTCGGGCACTACACCGTTGGAGTCTCTCAAAGAGCCGCATAAAAAGAGAAGGTGAGAAAGGGTGAGAGGGGGAGGAAGGGCAAGAGGGGGAGGAAGGGCGAGAGGGGGGCGGAAGGGCGAGAGGGGGGAGGAAGGGCGAGAGGGTGGAGGAAGGGCGAGAGGGTGGAGGAAGGGCGAAAGGGGAAGAGAAAGGGCGAGAGGGTGGAGGAAGGGCGAAAGGGGAAGAGAAAGGGCGAAAGGGAAGAGAAAGGGCGAGAGGGTGGAGGAAGGGCGAGAGGGGGGAGGAAGGGCGAGAGGGGGGAGGAAGGGGGAGAGGGGGGAGGAAGGGGGAGAGGGGGGAGGAAGGGGGAGAGGGGGGAGGAAGGGGGAGAGGGGGGAGGAAGGGGGAGGAAGGGGGAGAGGGGGGAGGAAGGGCGAGAGGGGGGAGGAAGGGCGAGAGGGGGGAGGAAGGGCGAGAGGGGGAGGAAGGGCGAGAGGGGGAGGAAGGGCGAGAGGGGGGAGGAAGGGCGAGAGGGGGGAGGAAGGGCGAGAGGGGGGAGGAAGGGCGAGAGGGGGGAGGAAGGGCGAGAGGGGGGAGGAAGGGCGAGGGGGGGGAGGAAGGGCGAGAGGGGGGAGGAAGGGCGAGGGGGGAGGAAGGGCGAGGGGGGGAGGAAGGGCGAGAGGGGGAGGAAGGGTGAGAGGGGGAAGGAAGGGTGAGAGCAGCAGCGGATTTAGGGGGGTCGCACATGGCGCGCGCCAGGGGCCCCGTGAAAAGAAAGGGAGGGAGAGCGGTTGTGCAAGACGTCGCAGTGTTGCTGTCCAGTGATTGTATGGAGATCTTATTGAGAGCCCGGCACTCTGACTTCAAGTTAGGCTACGCCGAGTCAAACATAAGAATAAAGCGACGACATCTGAACGAGAAACACTGAATGAATTAAAAATAATAATAACTTTTTTGGACCTATTCTTGTTTTGTTCAATACGTAAATATTTTTCGAAAGCAATTGCTAGGATCAAATCCTTCAAAAGATACAACTTAAAGATCGAATAAAATAATTTCGAGCGCTCGACTTTTGTAACCGTCTCGTCTCTTTATAAAATAAAATTTACATCAAAGTTCGGAATGTATTAAGATGAAACTTGGATTCGTTTCTTAGGTTTCCGATTCTCAGACGTTGGAGAACATTAGCCACCTGGTGAATACATCCGACATATACCTGGGAAAGCGTAAGGGATTTTTGCATGCCGAGTTTCTATCTCTTCGGGGAGATTCGTGAATTTTCTCCAGAGATGGGCAAGAGAGACTCATGGTTACATTTATACACGATGAAACGGAAACGCTAAGCTCCCTATCCTTTTATCTACGGATATCTCCCATTTCGTCTCATCTCTCCTTCTGCATGTGGGGTCCAAACGAATTTGTAAGAGGGTGAGAGACAGCGCCGACCGCAGACTTGCGGACGTTTAACACGGCGATGGGGAGGAAAGGATAAATGGCGCCGACGACAACGACAATTACTCCACGCCCAAACGGACCGGAAGGGTGAGAGAAATTATTCACGCCTCGTACCCTCTCTCGACTTCTCTTTTACCCGGAAGACACACTCTTTCGATCGTGCGTACGACTCCTCACGGAACCTTGTTCAGGGCGCGGCACGGTCGGGGAAATCCGCTCTCCTTAAGGGGTTCGAACGCAGACCTATCGCGCCGACACTACGAAAACCACCCCTCCGCATCAAATCCGGCCTACTCCCGGTTAACCGAATATCGAATAACCTGTTATCGAGCAACCGGGAATTTGGCCAACCGGGTATCCGATTGACCGGAATTATTTCTTTCTATAGTCCATATTTGCATATCTACGGAATTTAATATTCCTAAGCATAAAAGGAACATACGCATATACGTGGGGCAATATTGCCTGACCTATAAACTTCCTTTGTAAAATAGCATTATATTAAGCTTTTCTTCGATCGTTTTTTTTACTTTCACAAGGTTCACTAAAACTTCCTTAGTGCAAATTATGATACGTACCAAGAGGCATGTCGATCAACCGGAATAGACTCGGTGCCGAGGCATCCAATTCGGGAATTAATGTAACTAGGTCACAGAGAGATTCCGTCTACCAATACAGATTCACGAGAATCCACTAAGTAGCAACGTTTTTCTTTAAGGGTTAAGTGAGTGTGAAACTCGGCTTGTGCTTTGTTAATGAAGAATATCGCTCTTCTTCCGTTTTTCCGAGTAACCGCAAAAAATTCGCGCTCTTTCGATCCGAAAGAGATGTCTCGCGAAAAACGAGAGAGTCACGTCGCGGAAATGTTTTTCGCAAGCCATAGAGCGACGCTCGCAATATAATCCGCTCGCCGATGGGACGGCCCTGAGTGCTCCATGGCGTTACGATATGGGACGATTAGCTGCGAGCATATGGAAAAACTGAGGTTGCCACGGCAACGCTGCAGTGTAAATCGTTTGCTTGCAGGAGAAGAAGGATAGCCTTAATAGAGGAAACATACTCACAATTCTAATTATGCAGAGTCACATCTCACCAGGATTACTCTGTCCAAAAATCAAACACTACGGGCCATCCTTTCAGGAACGAACTTATCGGCGTACATTACAGAGAGGTACAAATTCAAACCGTAGCATAGACATTCTTGTGAATTTTTGTTAAAAATTAAAATAAATAATGGCCCAGTGCACTTTATACTAGCCACTGAAAAATAAATTTCATTGACAAAAATGCAAACCAAACTGAAAATGTTGAAAAAAGGCCATTGAAATGGATGGTTATAAAATTAAATGATGTAGGTTTATCCATTAGTCGTATAAAGGGTTATGAGTCAGCATTTCTCATACCTTTCTATGCAAGCCATAAATTGGACTCGCAAATTCAGCTCCGAACGGACGGATCATGCACTTAAACCTGAATATATAGGTATATATATATCAGGGCTGGCCAAAGCGCGGCTCTTTTAATTGAACGTGCCGCTCTTATTCATTTAAATTTAAGGGCGTATCAAGGTTTATCACGTTAGAATGCAATAACGCGATGCGACTAAGAGGTTTTGGGGATGCTTAAAGGATATCCATTCTCTCTATATTGCTTCGAATACAAGTTATGTTTACTGTTCATACAATTTTGTGCGCAGAATATGTCTTGCGGCTCTTCAACTTAGGAAGATTATCATATGCGCCTCTGAAAGTAAGTAGGTTTATATATATATATATATATATATATATATATATATATATATATATATATATATATATATATTAACTAAAGGAAAAGAAAAGGTAGTGATGAGGGTGGCAACAAGGTGTTGAGGGAAGCCCAGCGGACACTTTCCAAGTTGAGGACCAAGCTGGCAGGCTGCTGGGGGCGTCGAAGAGACACGTAAAACACACGAACACAAAAACACACGCAAGCTTATCGGGCCTATGCCCTTCTTCAGCGAAAGAGTAACGTAAAGTGACACACTGGGCGGGGAATGACAGGGTGATGTGGGATGGTTGATGATTGGAGGAGGTGGGGAGTAGGAGGGGTGGATAGCCAATAAAGAGGGAGTGTGGTAAGGGAAAGTGCAAATAACTACAATGTAACAAGGATACATTGTAAGGGGGGCTAATAGGGTTAGCGGAGGTTGAGGCCAGGCGGAGAGAAAGAGTCGAGAAGATGGATATGTGCTAGTTCCCAGTGTCGGAGAAGGGGGGCAGGAGTGTCATAGGGTAAAGCGCGAATAATCCTAACATTGTAGCAACTATTTAAGGGGACATTATGGGTATTAGCGTGTAATGCAACTGGGAGGGGGCGTCTGAGAGAAACGCTATTCCGGTGACCGTTCATTCGGATGTTTAACGGATTGCTGGTGAGGCCTACGTAAAACGTGGGACAAAGGGAGCAGGTAAGGAGGTAAATGACGTTACGGGTGGTGCAGTTGCTTCTGGAGGTGATGGGGTAGGTGATGTTGGTGGAGGGACTCGAGAAAGAAGATGATGGTAGGTGGATAGGGCAAATGAGGCAGCGAGGTTTCCCGCAGGGGTGGGAGCCTATTGCAAGAAGCGTGGTAGAAGTGGGAAGTTCCTTCCTCCACAAGATATTTCCCAAATTTGGGGGCCGGCGGAAGGAGAGGAGCGAAGGATTGGCAAAAAGGTTGATAAAGAGGGACTGATGGGAGGAAGAGGTAAGAATTGGGTGGGCAGCATGAAGGATTGTTTTGAGAGCTTCGTGGATACCAGGATGGAAAAGTGTCGTAAGAGTGAGTGGAGGGGTAGATGCAGGAATAGTGGGTGTGTGAGGATGAGATCTATTGTGGGTAGGCATATATATATATATATAAATTCCTCCTTTTTTCACTATTTTTTCTCCATCGTCCTTTGGACACCTTTCTCGCGTCCTAGAAGAAAAATCTCTCGATCTCGGCCTGTTTCGATTAGATGCTGGTAGCGAAGAGAGGGGGTAAAAAGGATGTCGGAACTGCACTCGGCGGGTGACGTGAAAGGCTATTGATTCGATTCCGCCAGCAAAGCTAAAGGTACAGGCAACAGTGAAAGAGGGTTTTGTCGTCTGGGCTCAGGTCGAACAGTGTTGGTGTATGTGTGTTTTGAGATTATACATGTTGGAGGAATGTGGGCAGTACGTGTGGTTAGCATGTGACGAGTGTGTAGTTGGTGTGTGTGTGTGAGAGTGTACGTGTGCATGAGCGGTGGACGTAACAGGTTTGTCCGTAGGGTACGACCAAAATGGGCTAGTGGGGGGGAAGGGAGGAGTAGACTTAATTGGCAGGAGTGCTTTTCGTGTCTCGGAGAGTAACCACGGCGCATTCGCCTGAGAGAGAGAGCGCGCGATGAGAGAGGTAGATTAAATTGAGTTGTGAGTAAAGAGCGCACAAGAGCTGGAATCGAAGAAAAAAACTCGCTAGTCTCCCAGGGCGTTTGAGAAAAAATAGTATCTTTTCTTACGGTGAAGAATGCGAGAAGAGGTTGCATACCAATAAAGAGAGAGAAGAGCTGTGATAGACTCAAAGGTATGGGTACAGTGTTGGGTTTTTATGTACGCATGCCCATCTATGGCGAACTTCCGATTAACCGGATAACTATTAACAGGAATTTCGATTAACTGAAAATTCGGCTGACCCGAATAGGCAAAAAAAGATTAATTTTTATGCAGAAAAGGGTGAAAGTCACAGGTTGAGAACTCGGATACGCTCGAGGTGAGAAGAAACGGATGCAGATGGTAGCCTTGAATGACGAAAATAAAAAAAGATACCAACAAAGATACCGTAGGGATTTAATGCATTCGGTTTTAAACGCTCAGCTCAATTTACCGCTGTCTGCCGCTTGGTTTCCGGGGAGTTCATCAAGATATGAATGGACTCGTGCAATCGTTTGTGTGGGAGGTTATACGACGGATTTAGATGCCGCATTAGTAGATTAACAAGGCGGAACACCGGAGTCGTCCGGGCCCACGGGCGTCCATCAACAAGTGTAACAACGCCATTAAACAAAGCTCTTTTATTTTTGTCATAGGCAATCGAGAAAGAATGGCAACTTTTAACAAGAGAAAAATCTAAAAGAATGCCGAAATGATGACGGGGACCTTCTAAATGTGTTTTGTTCGATAAATCAATTCGATATATCGTAATATTTTGAATCGAGTTTTAATGTCATTGTTAAACTTCATTACACATTATATGGGAATGGGAAAGTCATTGGGAAGAAAACAACAAACCGTTTGTCGCCAGTGAAAGCCGTTTCACAATACTCACACAAATGTGCAAAATCGAGGGGGAAACAAATAATTCGACCAATCCTCTCGATATCCTGTATCGAATTCTTTCGAGCACCGGCGATTAATTTTTAGGCCACGCAAGCAAAGATCACCCGCCCCTTGATGTCGCTTCGAAAGCAAATAAGTCGGTATAACCGGTTTAAGAAAAAAAAACAAGATGGAAATTAGTTTTTATTTTTTATTTTCCACCTTCTCCCGTATAACTGAAGAGGCATCCGAAGTAAAACTCTCCGATTTCTCAGAACGAGACGTGAATCGATGGCTCCACCATTAACCAACCTCCCAGCCACCTGCTCCACCGAACAAGATATCCTCAAAGGATGCGCAAAAGTTATGGCTTTACCCCGGACGTATATTATCCAACTTAAACTCTTAAAACAAACTGCCGCTCTTCCAGGATGCGTTGAAGATAAATCGCGACCGGATCTGAAATCCATTTATTTACGACCTATTCGGTCTTAACCTTTTCTATTAGAATTCTATCGTCTTGCGTTAATTTCCTCGCCTGAATAATCATTCTCAATGCAACGCTTCCGTAAAGAAAAGACTACCGTAGCAACCTATTTTGATAAACGAGTTATTTTTCCCGTTGAAAACGAATAAGTTTCGAAGAGACTTTTTACGAGTTTAAAAAATTCGTTATAATTCTTTCCGTGGTACTTAAGTTCGAAATCTGAGGCTTTAGGAAAGGAAAACATACTGTAGCAGATGTTAATACGCTATTTACTATATGCAAATTTGAATTATTAGACGCATAAAATTTTCCTAGAAAATAACACTATTTCAATTAAAACTTGGCGCTTTCATCTGACACAATTCCAAACGACCAAATTAATATTCAATATTAGCTTTAAAATCTTGTTAACATCGATGTGGATCGGAGTCGGAGTATGCCTTGGTCCGTCTTTTACCCGCTTCATACTGACGATGCGTCAATACAGCGTTACGGAATTACCAACTAACAAAACCTTGTTAGAGTCTCCGTAAAAACATGCGTAATATTCCCTTATTTCAAATCCCTTCACATTTATTTCTCATACATAAAGTCGATCTTCCTCGGCTAAAATTTCACCGACTCTTACATGAGTGCAAAATGGAAAGGCAAAACTCTCGTTATTTAAGCGTAAGTTATGTGTTCTTGCCGCAACTTTTAAACCTGTTATCATTAATCGAACGATTATCTTATTTTCTATCTTTTAGAGCACCTGGTTTAATTTCAAGAAAAAAATCCCCATCTCTTTCTCTTTATGGGGTCGGAATCCTCTTTACTTTTAAAGATTTACTCCGATACTCTGGATTCCGGACCGCCGGTGTGGGGAAGGAGGGTGTGTGGGAGGCGCGGGCGGGAACAAGGAGGGAGCCCTCTCTCTTTTGACGTCATGACATGCGGGAGACCTAGGATCGATGAACTTGACATTGTAGTCCAGGAGGGTTCGTCCCCTGGCTCGGACTCGGTGGAGGTCCCGGGAGACTCCCTTTTCTTCCTCTATTCTCTCTATTTCTCCCCCCCCCCCCTCTCTCTCTCGCCTTATTTTTATGCCATTCCGAGAATTCTGACGCTTATTCGCGGCAATGTTTCTCGGAAAGGACACGTTTTTTAAACCCTTTTACACCGCCGCTCACTCAATGAGGGCTCATTAACACCGAGATTGAAAGAGAAAGATGTTTTAGGAGAGGTTTATTATGGTCTTCTGAAAACCTCGAGAGAACTAAGAAATTCGAGGAACGCGAGTAAATCCTCTTTTGAGTAAAACTCCTAAATGGCGGAAATCAATTATTGCAAAAAAACTTCGTTTTCGGGAAAACAAATAGCCATGAAACAATTTTTTGATTGAGACGGAAACTTACGAGAGGCGGAGAAAAAATTAAATTAATTTATAAAGTTTTAATATTTCGGTACGTTTTAATTATGTAAAGGCAGAAACACTGATAAAAATTCGAATTTTGGTTTTATTTTCGCATAGAAATAAGATATTTAAGTCCCTGACAGAATTTCCTTTCTCTTGCACATTTATAAGTTACAAGAGTAACAATATATGTGGCCAACTGTGGTTAAATTTTGCTACCATACAATTGAAAACTTCCCTCAATTCTTGTTTGCCTCGAAAGGGCCAAGTTAGGAAGATTGTCATTTGATTTGGCAGTAACAGTCTTGAAAATCTAAGAATGACTCAAGGAAACTTGGCACAGTTATTTATTTAATGTTACTTTAAGAGTGTAGTTGTGCCGAAAATGTCTCTTCATGCATTTTTAATTTTTATTAATACGGTAACTACCTGCCTTTTGTTGGAATTAAGTAAATTTAGTTCTGCAAAAAAAGGCGGGAATATTTTATCTACATTATTCTTTAAAAATAAAATCAACTTATAAAGAGCATAAAACTTACGAAAGGCGAATAAAATAATTGGCCCCATTTGTTTCTTCCTTTGAGGAGCATTACTTTACATCTTTGATGACTTTGTGTATAACGAAGTGTGAAAGTCAGTAGCACGATGACAATACCGGGAAACGGTGGCATGATAGAACACAACTACGTTTTAATATTTAAAAAATAACACAACTACGTATTAATATTAAAAAAATTGATACGCAACACAAAAAATTATTAGTTTTTTTTTATAATTTCACGAAACCTTCATGGAAATTTTTCGCTGCCTCCTAGATTCTAAATAGTAGATTTAAATGACCATTATTTGGGGGAAGATGAGACTTGTATATCCTTTGTTACATCTAAAACAATCAGCATATGATAAGTAAACATAATTAATGCATTCTCACAAAACTTTACATCACAATATTAGTACGCATAGATAGTTGATAGAATACGCGTTATCCAAAGAAATAGGTGATTATTAACCGGTCATCAATCCTACACAGGGAACAGAACATTACCGTCAAATGCGTGTTTAATCAACGTAGATTTTAATATTCGCGGTTAAATAAATGTGGCATGCATTTAACCAATACGCACCAAATGTAATTTTACGCGGTCCTGTATTTGACGCGCGCCGTATTCTACTTATGTGATGTGAAGCCGTAGCCTAAATAAACACACATTATTTTCATAAGGTATTAAATTTGTGCGACAAGATTTTTTCCTTCTCCAAGAGCGCTGCCCTGGCGTTGCGCAAGGAACTACTGTAAATTACTAAAAAAACAATTATGTATGAAAAATTGATCCAACTGAGAATGTGGAAGGGATTATCGATTATCATACATCGATCGAGGAAGGATCGTTCGCAAAATTGCCCACATATTACTGTACGAAATCATAACAGACTACATTGTTACCAACAAAATGGGGCAATCAAGACTTTGGATATTTACAAATTCCTTCGTTCGTTCGTTTTGTACCACGTCCAATCCCCTGCACCTCTTACGAAATACGTTTCCTCTATATCACCGAAAAAAGCTGACGAAATAAGAGCAAATGAAATCCGTCTCTTAGGGACGCAATCATGAAAGCAGAATCGGGTTCCGTCTCGCGTTTAAAAAAAGAGACCCACTCCCCTGAAGCCTTCCTTTGTTTTTGGCTCTGTTCTTCCTTGCCGTATTTCTCCTCTCTCTCCTTCTTCCTCGTCATTCCACCTAAGCCAAAAGAGCCCGTGAAACTTATTTTTACCGCCCTCCGAGTTTCAAAGAAATGAAAGTCCCGTAAACAAAATAATGTCTAATGAAATGGGAAACACGGGACAACGACATTGCGCAACATACTATTTTGTCCTTTTTTACTCCACTTCTCTCTCCTCTCTATTTTTCCATCTCACTATTTTATCCTCTTTTCTCTTTCTTCCTCCCTCTTTCTCTCCCTTCTTTCCTCTCTTGTCCTGTCTTCTTCCCTCTCCCACCCTCTCTTCAACCCCCCTCCTGCTATCTTACTCCCTCCCTCTTCCTCTCTCCATCTCTCCCCTCCTCTTCTCTCCTCTCTCCCCCCACTCCCCTTTCTCTCTCCATTCCTCTATTTTCCTTGCTATTCTCACCTAGTGTTTACTTCCTCTCCCTCCATTCTTCCCGTTTAATTTTCTTTCTCCTCCTCTGCATCTTCCTCTGTCATTCCCTATCCGTCCTTGTCTCTCCCTACTCCTCCCTCCCTCTTTCCTCTCCCTTCTCTATTTTACTAGCTATTTCTTATTTTTTATCTCTCTCTCTCTTCCTTCCTCTTTTACCTTTCCTCTCACTCCCTCGCTCTCCTTCCCTCCATCCCGTATATTTTTATTTCTCCTCCTCCCTTCTGTTCCCTCTCCTTCCTTTCCTCACCTCCATCCCCATGTTATTGCATCCCATCTCCTCCTCTCTCTTCCTCACCAACACCCCATACGTCTTCACCTTATTTCCTCCTCCCCCTACCTTGGTGCTATTACCAAGTTCTCTGTCTTTTCAACTGTTTCCCTTCCTCCAATGTTTCCCTTCTCTCTACCCATCTCCCACTCTACCTTTTCCCAACCTCCCCTTGCTAACGCTTCGCCTTCTCTCTCTCTTCTCTCTCTGAGAGACTCAACTTCCTTGGGTGCCGTCTCCATGGTGACTGGTCCAGCTCGAGCCCATGAGTTCCCTACCCAGAATCTACCCCGCGATGGCCCCGTATCGATTCTCTTCACTCCTTCCCGGTTAAATCTTCCCCTCCATTCCGTTCCCCTTTCCCTCTCCTCCTCTCCACTTCCTGTCTCCCCCATACTTCCCTCGCGTGTCGCTCCACTCCTTCCCCTCACGCGGCAAGCTGTCTGAAAATCCCAATGTCTTTCATAATTCCGACCACCCTTATACTATTCCCTGTGAAATTTCCTTGTTTTCCGTCTCTGCACATTCTATTCAATCTCTCTGTATATTTTTTCCTTTCTGCTCCTAAATTGTATACTCCTTTTGAAGAAAATCCATACGCGGGAGAGCGGATAATAAAACTGGTCCAAAGCTAGATCCCTAAGGTACTCCCAAAGCCCTTGTTCTTTCGCGAAGCCAATTTTCTCTGCGTGAAAATAAAGGGAACGCTGCAAACGTTCCGTCTATCTGGTGTTGTTCAACAAGGCACCGGATCTTATATTTTTCAAAACATATTCAATTGTTATATATTCCGCGAGACATGAAAACTTCAGCTGATACACACTTTGTTTGCTCCACAAATTTTATTTGTGTTACGTCTTTTGCGGTCGGATGGTCGCAACAAGACGCCATGTTGACGGTGATCGGTTCGGAAGAAGATGAGAAGGGAGTTGTTTTGACGGGCGTGTTTACCTTTTGAGGCTCGGAGCGAATCAGACGGTGGAAGATTGAAGCTGTCGAATTTTTTGATTCTTTTTTTAAAACTAATAGGTGCTAAGGTGTCGAAAAAACATCTCTGCAGCGAAAAATTCAAGATCAATACTGTTTTTAACCAAAATGCAAGAAATTTCAGTATTTTTTAAATTAACTAATGCGTTATATTCCATTTCAATTTTATACACTTGAATTATATAGGGAATATGATTTAAGGGCTTCAATTGTCGGTTAAAACGTTTGATTTTGGACTCGATGTAAATGTATCATAATTTTTATTTTAATTACAGAACCATTCGTAATTTTACAACGTACCGCGGTTAAGTACTCAGACAAACTTAGACAAAGAATATAGGATAGCGGCAAAATTCTATCTGGCCATCAAACGACGCCCTATTTAGATAAACGCGTACGTTACCTCTCAATTGGATTTGTTACAGACTCTCCAAAGTGGGTTTAAAGCTTCATAAAGTAAAATGTTTGAGCGACATGCAAACTTTAAAAATTTTCAAAATTTACTCTTGAAGATCCTCCCTTCAAACATTCAAATTATCGCATCCAACAAAAGTTAATCGACGAAAAAGCGTTCGTCGTGGAAGATACATTTTGCCCTCCCTCCGACGCCGGAAGAATAATGAAATTTCCAGCGGAATCATCAAGAAGCAGCAACAGATGCCTCCAGAGAGATGGGTTATAGCTTTTTTCGTACCGTAGAGTCTTTTGGGTTTCCTCTTTAATGAGAAAACTATCTCCCGAGACGAACACTAAGAAAGCTACGCAACCCGAGCGCTTTAACTAATCGTGTAGTTTTGATGGCTTTAAACGGGGTTTATTTTTAAATAATTGAACTGTTGCCATGGAAACAAGGAAAGGAGACGACGTTCTCAACCTGGTCGTTGCCTCCTGACACCGCACGTGGGTGATGGACCGTAGCGAAATATTAGCATCATTTAGCGAGAGAGCCAGGCGTGAACGAGTCGTCAGACCTACCCACGCTCATTTTTGTTTTATGAATTAAAACGAGCTTCTTCGTCCTTAATTTTTACGATAAATTGTGTTAGCGTACATATATGATTAAATATATAAGCTCGTATTATGGATAGTGTCAAATTATATAGGCGAAACTTCATAAAACTGTTGAATAAGACATTTTCATGCATCAACGGCTTTCACTGTTGCAACTGAAACGCACTTCCGGTTAAGTAATCTATTTTATGTTTTTTTGGAGTCACTCATATAGTTTATTATATCTCTGAGATTTTTATATCCAGGTTATATCATTTGACCGACATTTAGAATAATTGGGATGGAAATTTTCACAATTATATTTCGAATAATCTTACGGAATCGAAAGAAAAACATTATCCACCCGGAAAATTGTTCATTTTCGGCCAGACACTTTCAGTGGCTGAAGTAGAATAACTACATTTCTTCCAGCAAACAGTGGTTATTAGCATAAAATGTCTGCTCAGCTTCAATATGACCAATAAAAGTTTTTATAAACACCAAGAGGATCCTTACGTGTGATATAATAATATCAAATTTTTTATTGGCTTTTAGATAAAAAGCTGAAGTCAAGGATATAACTTTTTTATACTTTCCGAACATTCATTAGCATTCTGAATTGTACCTAATGGCACGTGAAAATAGAAATTTCCATTGCGTTCGAACATTTCCGTTCACATGAGAATGCTCTTCCAGCACGGTCGTAGCACGACTATAGAACATTTATTCTCCAGAACAAAAGTGATCTTTTGAGACAAAAGGTCGTGGAAGAGATTTTAAGCAAACACGTCACGTTCAAAATTGTACGCCCTCCGAAACGTTTACCCTTCCACATGTGCAGCGTCTGCGTGCAGTTGACACGTCTTGTGCACACGCCTTGTTTGGTACTCAGTCAGGAGAAGAAGAGACAGAAGATGAGGGGAGAGGAAGGAAGAGGAAGGGAGAGGGAGGGAGAGGGAGGGAGAGAAAGCTAAGAAAAGGCGAAGAGAAAAAGCGAGATAACGTCTGGATATGCACCTATCACGTCAATGACGCTGTCGTTATTACATTTAAAACTACGATTAGGTTCTTTGTTACTCACTTTTAACCGGAAATTGCGTTAAGAATACGTATGCCCTTATTGGGATAGTCTACTTTTTTCCACCTCCACCAATCTCAAGGGTGACTCCGAGCAATAATAATAGGCATGGCGAATCATTTACCTGAAACGAGAAGAAGAAAACGATTAATTATTATCGCATAATTTCAGTCAAATTTTCGTATTGCGGCAGAACTGTTTAACCCGTTTGCACGAAAAGGACACACTTCACACATGTATAATTTCCGATTTTCACCTGAATTTTCACATGTAATACACGTCAACTTTCATTTCATCTATTACAGGAGTCTCATGCATGCAGCCAGAGGGCCATATGCGGATTGACAGTAACAATGCTATGGCCCTCTCTTAGCTCCGATTTTAATGCAGATATGTAGGAGAGAGAGCGTGGCGTTGACAGATGGATGCGAAACAAATTAAACAAATGTTTAACAATATAGAAAACAGTCAAACCCCGATATGGCTCCCCCCTATATAGTGCCACCCCCGCATACCGCCCATGAATCGTTGTGAAAAGAATAGAGCAAGCATATACCTCGATTTACCGCCAGCCCTCCTTTAGCGCCAATGTCAGCGATGGACAAACAGTGGCGCTAAATTGAGGTCCGACTGTAGTGCGATAGTTAGTTTTTATTAAAATAATAGAGTAACTGCTCGTAAAAAACGATGGGTATGCGTGATTAAAATATTTAATTAAAATTAAAGCGCATCCCATTCTCCCTCTCTCTTGGGTTTGTCTAGTCTCAATCTCGCCCAAATTAAGACGATTATCTAATAAGAAACAAAGGTGTTGAGATGACTTGTTATGCATGCTCGCATAAATCTGAAATTAAATTTAGAACTTTGAGAAGGAGAAAAAATCCTGTACTTAACCGGGAATCGAACCCGGGTCTCCCCATTTGCCGGATAGGTGTTTTAACCAACTAAGCTAACAAGCCAGCATGACTCTCCATTCTTATCTATTTCTTCCTCTCTCTCTCCCTACCTCTCATTCTCCTCCCTCCTGTTCTCTCTCTCTCACACACACACACTTCCCCTAAAAAATGTGGCTCTCTTTACACTTTCTCCATGCCCCCTGGATCTTATGCCGCCGGTGGTGCATGTAGCCAAGTCGCGGCTCAATGATATTCAACCTTTATGGTCGGTGTACCCCTTATAACATTTTTGAAGAATTTTGTACCCTATAGCAGTGGTGCCCAAACTTTTCTAATGGCGGGCCATATCAGTGGTCGCGAGTCCCTTGGCGGTCCGCATTGGAAGTTGCCAATTCTTGGGAGGGCCGGATTAGTGTTTAAATCGGAAGTTTTCTGTATTCTGAGAAGCCATGCTTAAAAGTGAAAAACGAGTCTAAATCAGGTTTTCCTGGCTAACATTTCAATATTTAAAGTTTTATTATAAAAACTTTCAAAAAATGTATGAGTGTGTGTGTGTTAAATTTTTCGAACTGCTTTTGCGGGCCGCACAAAACCCTTCGCGGGCCGCATTTGACCCGCGGGCCGTAGTTAGGGCACCACTGCCCTATAGCATATAACGAGTTACTCTTTCCCAATAGTTCACCGCCTCCGTTTATTCAAACTTTGTTACCAATCCGTCACAATTGCATTAATTACTTTAGAATTCCTCTCTTCACCCTTTCTCCTCCCCTCCCACATTGTCTTTTCCTAACCGTCATCACCCAACGATTGTCTGTCTTTCTACCACTCCTCCTCCCCCTCCGCCTTTTCTGCGTTCTTTATTCAAATACATACCATACTTTATCACGAATTAAATGGAATTTCTAATGAAATTTACTCGTGTTGGTTTATTTAACCAAAAGAAACTGACGAAAAGGAAGATTACATCAGGACAGATGAGGAGTAGGTGGAAGATGGTAATGCCGGTTGTATAGTGGAAAAGAACTGCGCTTTAATGTAGTTGCGTACCTCCAGGAGTTTGCGTATCCCAGGTTGAGTACCGCTGACATAGCCAATTATCTAATAAGATTTACCAATATTACTGGTATGTTATATTTTCAGAGTCATACGTAGACTCATTATTGTTACGTCAAGCCCGCCATACATTTAGGAATTATCTATTTGGCCCCAATGCAAGCTGAGTCTGAGAATCCAGCTCTTAGAGGATGTTTCTGCAAGGTATTTTTTTTACCTAGTGGGGCCACATCCGTTCTCGCGAAATTTTGCGTTTTTGAATGTTATGAACGAACTCGTAGACGATTTTTTTGTTTGCTCTATCTGGGGGTGTAATAAAAAAAAGGAAACTCGATTTTTTCACTCAAAAGGAGAAGTGGCTCACATTACACCCCTTAGCTATACCTTTACAAATCTACCTCTTCTTTATCGTTCAGACCAGCTTGTTCCGTAATCCTGCTTATTTAATCGTTCGACCGGTAAAAAAAATTTAAAAAATGTACTCCATCTGCGTCCGGGCGAATTTTCTCCGTCTCCCTCCTTTTCCAACACCTCCCTTATCTTCTCCAAACACTCCCTCGAAAAAAATTGCCTTTAAGTACATGTTACTCCCTCCTTTCCATCGGGATCCCGTAATGGGGGAAGAGGATCGGTGGATGGGGCGCAAGTTGGGCTCCAGTTGAGACAGCTTACGGCAGCCACTTTCGAAAGCACTCAAATGAACGACCTGTTCGTGCTGGTCGTCTACGTACACGCGTGATTTTAAACGGATACAGAAGATTCAGGGTAATCCCTTCTTCCTCCTTTCTCTTTCTCCATCTCTATCCTTTACTATTATTTAGATTTTCGCCTTGCGTTTTTCTCGCTTTCGCCTTCGTTCTACCCCTATATAATACCTTATTTTATAAAAATTTTCAAAAATATTGTCATAAAAATAGCCGAATAATGATGAGAGTATTTTTAATATGACAACTATAACAAATTAATATTTCCTTGCAAAAATAAAAAGATTGCAGTGGAGTCATATTGACCTCACGCGACTAATAACATAACTTTTTGACGCGACTGAAGGTCATGAGAAATTATTTTTTATAAATTTCACTACTACTATGATTTCACTTTAATCTTGGTGTGTTTTCTGTTGCGAGTTTTCCATTTAATGCGAAATTATCGCACATTTCCACCGAAAATTATTCTTCTGTAAATTTTATTTTGATTTGTAATTTTAATGCAATTTCCCTTCGTCTGCGACGAGAGAGGATTTCCAGGGATTTTTTCAGTGTGTTTTCAAAAATAGGTGTATGTTTCCAAATAGATACACTAATTCGCAGTGATTATACAATTTCGCAGATTTTTTTCCTGCGTGCGTATATTTATGCGTGCGTAACTTTGGGTAACTTATCTATAACATAACCAAATAAGGGAACATGTGAAACCATGTTACCGTCATTCTCTTCTCCCTCTCTCACTCCCTCGTTCAGCCGAATTTCTCCTCAACGTGCACCTTACTCGAGAATCAATTCACTCATAGCGTCGATGTCTACTCCACCTCTGGATAATGCGTTTTTTTCCCTTTGGACTTAAGAGGACGAACCAAACAAAAATGGAAGTGCTGCGTCGTCGGGAAATCGATTTCCAGTCGCTCCGACCAAATTTCCCGACTTCTCCTTTCTCCATCCGAATTCATTCTTGGGAGGAATTCTCTATCCCGTTTTTTCACCACTTTCATCAGGATGACTTAACCTGGGTTTTTTTTCCTTCCTTCGACTCTCCCATAATTTTATTTTTTGTCTTTTATTCATCGAACACAAAAAATAAAACACTTCCGAAAAAATCTTCCCGCTTTTTTATGAGGTAAAAATTGACCACGTCTAGACTTAGAACGTGGGCGATAGCGCTCACCAGTGGGCGTTAAAGGGTTTTTGGTGGACGTTAAAGAACACACCAATTGCTATTCTTATTTTGTTATTCAAAAATAAAATTCTATAAGAATGTTTAATGAAACGTACCCACATTCTCAAACGAGGGATCATGACATTATGGTTAAGTTTTATGTGCCATTTTAACCATTCATTTTATCAAAAATTCTATCGTTAAGTTGATACGGAAAGTGGACGGTGAACCTATTTCAAATATCAAAATCTAGTAAAAGTGGGCGGTGGATAAAAACAGGTTGAAGATCTATGACTCAGAACAGGGCTCGACAAATTTTCTAAAAATCTAGGTGCCATCTTCTAAATCTAGGAGCAGGCGTAGATGTTAAATAATTTTGGCGGAACTTTTTATCATAGTCAGAAAAATAAATGCTTAATAATTTAGACACGAATCTGCTACAATAATTAAGCCATGCACATTTATTTCTGTCACATTATGTAGCAGAATATAATAAAATGAGCCTTGTACATCTTAAAAAGTCTAATGATATTCTGAAAACTGTAGTTTACGAACACGAATAAAAATTCGCACTTATTTTCAAGAACTTGAAAGCTTCCGACAGATATATTATATTTTGCTGCCCCTACTGCTGACTACAGTACGTGACTAAAGTATAACTAAAATTTAACTACAGCAGGCATATACAATATCTAGGCGCCAGCATGAAAATATTAGGTGCCGTGGCGATCTGGCGCCCGGGTTTTTTCGAGCCCTGGCTTAGCAACTGAATTTAGGACATCATCGCATAAACTAATAATATCCCAGAGCTCCCTTTTCCATCTTGTACCCATTTTGTAAAAATCCTTAATAAAATGTCTCCCGAACCTTGACAACTTCTGAATTTTCTCTTTCTGTTAAATATGAATGGGAATTTAATCGACTCCTTGTCTGTTTGCTTTGGTTGGGGTTTGTTTTGAACACGCCTATTATTATTATTGATGTCTTGTGGCATTAACCACTTAGTTTTAATTCATTCTTCGTCGTTTTTCCAGGTTTATTCATTGGTGTTCTTATGCCTCACCTCAATTGGTCGCTGTGCTGTTTTTGGGACTGATTATTGAATAAATAACTAACATTTCGCAATAATTCTTGGCAAACATGGAGTTAAGGCGTTTCCCTCATCTTAAAACTTATATGCTCCGCCAACGTTTCGTCTCCGTTTTCGGAGCCATCACTCCTATAGCAAACTATACGACTCCATTCCCCTCCACGCCTCCTTTTCGCCTCATCAATGACAAATACAAGAACAAATGACACCCACTGTTTTTAATTGTCTTCGGGAAAGCTCCGGAAACGAGAAAGAAAGTTTGGCAGCAACAGAGCCCAATGAATAGAAACCGTCTGAGAACCCACCTTCGCATATTAATGCGAAAGTTGAGTTGCATAACGTCGGGTGACGTTAAAATTCTCGTCGCTTAATTTTGACGCGGCAGATCGTCGGATTGCTTTTTTCCGAGCATGCTGATGCGTCATTAATTCCGAGAGTGAAAAATAAAATTCTCCGGCAAACCTTTCTATCAAAACCATGAATGGTTTCAATTTAAGCGGGATTATCTTATCACAAGAGGGAAATGTAATCAACAGAGGTTGAAGTCTCGTGTGATCTCGTAAAAATCCCGATAAAAAATCTCGAACCCATAGAGTCGTATCAAAAAGGATTCCTTATAAAAAAATCACCACCCTATCGGAACCGCGAAGGTGAAGAAAAAAAACAATCTCGCCTCATTCCACTCCCGCGGGAATCCCATTTCCATTTCCCGCGGGTATCCAGTTATTACATCGTACCCGCGGGAATAACACCAGATCCCATTCTCTCCCTTCCCCCTCGGGTACTCGACGTCCGATCCCATACACCGAGACCGGGAAATTCTCCTAACTTGGACCCCGTAGGCCATAACGACGCCTTCGCACGTCAGGGCATTCATCTTCCTTTAGGCCATTCCGAACCAATCCCTTTCTCCTTCCATCCCTCCCTCACTCTCTCCTACCCTCCCTCCCTCACTCCCTACCTCTTTCCTTCCCTCCAATCTTCTCTCACTACTTCTACCCCTGCCTCTCTCTCCCTCCTTCCCTCTCCTTCCCTCTCCCCCTCCTTCCTTCTCCTCCTCCGTCCCTCCCCCCTCCTTCCCTCTCTCGCCCTCCTTCCCTCTCTCGCCCTCCTATCCTCTCTTGCCCTTTTATCCTCTCTCGCCCTCCTATCCTCTCTCGCCCTCCTATCCTCTCTCGCCCTCCTATCCTCTCTCGCCCTCCTATCCTCTCTCGCCCTCCTATCCTCTCTCGCCCTCCTGTCCCTTCCTGGTACTTTCCCTTCCTCTCTCTCCCCTTCCATTTCTTCCTTCCTATCCTTATCCCTCTCTCTCTATCCATCCCTATCTTTCTCAATGCCACTCACATACAAAGCCGTCCACAGACCCTCTTGTTCCCTCTCTAACACTCCCTTATCCTACCTCACTCTCTTTATCTCTCACTGCCTCTTTGTCTTCCTCAGTTTCCATCTCTCTCTCTCTTCTGTCTTTCCCATCCCCTATTTCCTTTCTCTCTAACTCCATCTCGTGGACTCCCTTAATTTCGCATTCTTTCCATCACTCGGTCCCTCTCCCTCCACGCACCATCACAATTTCCTCCCCCTCTCCAGCTCTCTCTCTCAACTTCCTCACCCACCGACTCCCTCTTCCCTTTCTTTCCTGTACTTAACTTCTCCGTATCCCCCCTCCTCTTTCTCTAACCCCTCTCCTCCCGAACCCCCATCTACTTCTACCGCAATCTCCATCTCTCCCTTTAACCTCGCCCTTTTCCTTATCTCTCCTCCTATTCGTCTTTCCATTGTTGATCCGGATCCGCTCTTAAGGCGGCTCTAAACCTCGCCTCTTCCTGTGTCTCTGATCCCAATTAATCTCGCCATAGTTTCCTCTCCATTCTTTCTCACTTCCACGTTCTATCGCCCTTTCGATTTTGGAAGGTTGCAGATAAAAATAGATAGATGGAGAGATAAAGAATTGAGAGAAAGATTGGAGAGAGGATACACGCAGTGCAGGGAGGGGGGAAAGATAGAGGTCTGAGAGAGGGATAGAGAATGGAAGAGAAAGGATAGAGAGAGGAGATAGACAGGAAGAAGAGTTGCAGTGTAAAAGGGAGGGAGATAGAGGAGGGATAGGAAGAGATGAGAAAAAGAGGGAGAGAAGAGAAAGCGGAAGAGAAGGGAAGGAGGGAGAGAGGAGGGAGAGGAGAGAGAGGAGGGAGAGAGAGAGAGGGAGAGAGAGAGAGGGAGAGAGAGAGGGAGAGAGAGAGAGAGGAGAAAGAGAGAGGGAGGGAGAGAGGGAGAAAGAGAGGGGGAGAGAGAGAGGGAGAAAGAGATGGGGGAGAGAGAGCAGGGAAAGAGGCAAAAGAAAGAGGGAGGAGAGCAAGAAAAAGAGGAAAGAGAGATGATAGATAATGAAGGGAGGATAGACAGAATAGATAGAGGATGCAGAAAGGAGGAAAGAGAGAACAAAGCGAGAGCGGCCGAGTAGGAGAGGAAAGGCAGATAGATATGTCTTTATTAGGGAGATTAAGATTAGATATCCTCTAGCCATCTAACCCATAGAGAAGGAAAGAAGAAGAGAAGGAAGAGGAATAGTGGGATGAGGGATATGAAAAGAGTAAGAGAGAAGAAAGAGTAAAAGAAGGATATAAAGGGAGAGTGGGGTAAGAGATGGAAGGATAAGATAGGATGGAGGAATGAGGAGAGAAAGAAACGGAATGGATGAGAAGAAAAAGGAGGGTGGGAGAAAGATAAAGATGGAGAGAGAGCGAGAAAGAGGGCGGAAGAGTTAAAGGGAGTGAGAAGTAGAGACGAGATAGGTTATAGAGAGATGTCCTACCTCGAGTTTTGGAGCGAGTAACTTTCCAGCCACCGTACACAAGCGAATCGGCTGCGAGTTTGAAGTTTTGGCCGGAGAGAGTTTTAGATCCAGGAATAAAAATAAAATAATTCCTAACTCTCCAGTATTTCGTGCCAAGATATTCGGTAGGACATTTTCCTCTTTTTTGTACGTTTCGTGAACAACGGTTTTTTTTCCTGTGAAGGCAGAGTGTATTAAATAAAGGTTTGATCCCTCGTTATTTTTTTAATTGCAAACAAGATTCGAGACGACATTCAGCCCGGAAGTGCTAATTATTTTCCACTTTAAACCTTGTCTAATGACCGGCGGTTTTCCTATCCCTAATGTATGGAAGCAGAATCTTTCATTGCAAAAGCAAAAATAAATTTTTTAGCATTTCATGCGATTCTGTTTTAATAATATTAAAAGTATCTTCCTAATTGCACTCCTTAAACAGAAATTCTTCGACAAAAACAATTTAACTGAATAATCCCTAAATCGTTTTAAATTCATCGCACGTATATTTGTATGCTACCGAGGTTATTAGGTGGCAGGTGGAGGAGGAAGTGATTCAATTTACAGATTCAACCGATGGCAATGGCAACTCCTGTAGTCGAAAAACGATTGAAAAATGTGGCGCGCATTTCAACTACAACGGAGCAGCTCTTAGAGATAATCCAATAAAATTTATACAGAAACGAACCATCGAGGATGACTAATCCAAATCTTAAACTCTGTCTGTTTCAATTGAACGATTTATATTACAACAGCTAGGCTCGCCATTTGTTTAATTCTAGCCATTAAAAGATCTAGATAATTTATTTTTGAATTGTTGGTTACGGAATTTCTTAATTGTATAATAGAGGTAATGAAAATTTTTACACATAGTTTTTCTCTCTTCCTTGAAAATTATGAATTTATTAATTGTAATATATTATATTTTTATCGCTACCGAAAATCTTTTGTGTACAGTAATCGCATCGGAAAAAAATCTCTTCTGCATTACATCTTTTTAACCTCATCTCCATAATGCAGTAATATTTTATGAAAGAGTGTGTCAATCAAAATAAACCTCACAAGACTAAAATCAAAATGTAGATGAAACATTATGACTCGCGCTTTATAACTCAAATGTTCGAAGATAATAATAGGATTCTTCATGCACGACGAATCTCTATTTTATGACCAGAATTTGCCATTTGACTTTTGCCTTCAACTTTGGGATTCAAGTTTCAGAGGTTCCACCTATTCCTATTTTGAGGGTATCCTTGTTGGTGAAATGGAAATGTAAAAAAAATTTTAATGAATATTCATTTTTCGGTCTTGCACATTCAGCCCGATTAAAAAAATTTCTTAGGTTCGCAAATCTGAAAAAGATCGAGAAAAATGAACAATAAAAAAAATTTAAGAGAATATTCATTTTTCGGTCTTGAACAATTAAGCCCGATTCACCGGCTCTTAAAAATATTCCTCGGTACGCAAAGCTGAAAGAGATCGAAATAAAATCACCGCCGCGGAGAACGGAAGAGAGAATTTAAGCTAGCCATGGAGTGTAAACTTGATGCGTGCGGCCTAACTTTTAGGCGTCGGCGACAGAGATAACCGCGGTAAGAGCTGTTCGGGAAAGCAAGAACGGGCACGAGGAGTCTTCTTGCAACAGTTTCACCGAGGGACTTGGAAAGTACCAAAGCGTCTGAACGCGTGTGGGACGCTTGAGTGGGATGATATGGTCGAGTGGGGCGCGGGAAAGTGGGACGGGGCGAGGTTACAATAAGGAGCCTCCTTCCACCGGGATGAGGCAGGAAGACGTAATGAAAGCCTTCATCGCTGTTCTCCGAGGGTGGCAACTTTCGCCCATCGCGGCTTCTCTAAAACGCGCTCTGCTCTCTCTGAATGGCGAAATTTTCCGCCTCAACGGCATTTGAATACAAAGAGTCTCAGAGTCTAGAGAGGAAGAAAGTGGAATTTCTACGTGGCCGAAAATTTCCACCCACGTCAGTTTGGCGTTTTACGCGCGAGAGAAGTAGCGGGAGGCTTTTGCGAACGACTAAACCTGGTCCTCCTATAACACGGATTACTGTAACACGGATTCCTATAACACGGATTTCTATAACACGGATTCGCTACAGCAAGGTTTCTTTTTTAATATAAAAATAGCATGCAACGCGGTCACGGTTTGCATTAACGCGGTTTGCTCGGACCTGGGATGTTAGATTTCAGAGCAAAGGTGAGATGTGTCGAAGGGACAGAGTGCATTGTTTATAGTCTTAGATAAACGGTAAAAACATTATTTGTACATGAATGTGCAACAAATAGAGGTTTGGGACAAATTGGAATGAACTATCACAAGATCGGTATTTAACAGGCATAAGCTGGAATTGTGGGAATAATTTTAAATCGGGAGAAAAATTCTGCCTCGACCAAAAACATCCGCGTTCTGAAACGGAAGAATTACGTTGCCACAGCAGTTCAGCGGTGGAATTTCCCTCTGCAAGAGGAAGACCCAGGTTCGATTCCCGGTCTTGGGAGAATTTTTCTCCTGATTTCAAATTATTTCCAGAGGTTTGGGAATTTTGCCAAGGATGAAGGGGTAAGGAACGCAACCCTCCTTTCTATCCTCCAGGTCCACATTACATACTTGGCAATTTTTCAGAAAGTATTCCCCGTGTTAGAGGAGGGACGGGAGAAATTCTGCCTTGAAACGATACGTTTGGACGAGTAAATATCTTGTCCATCGATGGTAACCAAGCTAAGTTTAGGTCTTTTTTTCCTTTCAACAACTTAAAACTATCTCTACGTATTTCTTTGTGCAAACGGATTTTCTCGAAAAACCTCCCATTAAAAGTTTCCTATTCCTCAGACTTCTATTTTCTCCCAATTTTATTTCCATTCACGGCAATATAGATCGTTTTTATCTGCCACTCAGCACTCTTCCGAATTTGACCGCTAATTCCATTACATTCACCCTCTACTGTCAAAATTAGGTATTTGGCTATCAAAAAAATAGATTTCAAATTCAGAAACGGAATAACTTTTTATCTGTTGATTTTAAAATTTATCATTTATCGCCCTTAATGATTTGGAATCGAGAGACGCTGAGCAGGGGCATTAGTATTTAGTAAGCAGGTCTGGTTAAATAAACGTAATTGTGTGGCATATAGCCCATATGGCAACTAAAGTCAACATTTGGCCGTATAAGAAGTCTCCATCCCTCAGTGTTTGCCAAACATTTCTTGTTTTTCCGATTCATCGATTCTGTTTTGTTATTACTTTATTGCTATATAATTTTTGTTTGTACTATATATATATATATATATATATATTGCCATCCAAGATCGTAGGGCCCCGTCGAATTCTATTCTCTCTCCTAAGGACAATCCTAAATTTCGACCTTCATTCCTACTTATCTATTCGTCCAGCATCCCCCAAAAACTCTAGCCGTAACGAAATTTTCTCACACGAAGATCAGACCGTAAGCGGAAACTTTAAATGGGAAATTTTTGTCCAGAATTTTCCTTCCTTCGCTCAACTCATGATTCAATTTAAAATTTAAATGGAAGCAATTTTTGGAAGGCAAAAAAATTCGCCATTTCTCCGAGCGACAGTCGCAAGCGAATGATATTTTTCACCGGTGACAGTCAACAGGGATTTTGGAGCCTCGTTCAAGAACCACCTCATGGGGCCAAAATGTGGAATGGTATTCCAGGTGTACCATATGGCCTATGTTAAAAACATTCTTGCACCAACCATTTCTCTTCACCTAAACCAGGCGTGAGTAACCATTTTATCTACGGTGGAACGCATTAGCGTTTGCGTAATCTTTGACGGGCCGAATTGGAAGCTGCCGATGCTTTGACGGGCCGCATTAATGTTTACGTTTAGAGATTCTGAGCTTTCATAAAAACGAAAATCAATTCTCTTAAAGATTTTAGGGTTAAGATTTCTTCAGATGATTTATTACCATAACGTTGATAAAAAGGTATGAACTTTGGACGATAAATTTTACGGACTTTTTTTAGCATAGCTTCGCGGGCCGTAGATTCACTACCACTGATCTAGACAAATTTTGAAATGCAAAGAATCATTTGAAATTATCTTATTATTATTATTATTTTATATAAATTACAACAGAAATGAAATCGTTATTCGGATGAATATTTTTGAAAAAATATAATTTGCCCACTGAAACGCCAAAGTTAAAAAACTATAAGAATCAATCATAACTAGGATCAAAGATTTCACGCTTGACGCGGAGTAGACTTCTAACTTCATTACCATTTTCTAACACCTTTTTCACGAACACTTCTCCACCAGTCTGGGTTCCCTCGCATCCACTCTGCAAGGGCGACGTATTGCGAGATGCAAGGAAGGCAGACGGTGATAGGAGCGAAGGAATTAGGTGGGTATTCTTCCACGAAGCTAGGATATAAGAAAAACGAGAAGGAAAAATCGATGCCATAAATGGAATACACAGATCATTATAGAAGATAATTATATGTTGTTCTTCACCATATTGATAAAATAAAGATCTGATGACGCAGTAGTGACGGCGAAACCGGTGGTTTTTCATTAAACGGTGTGAATTGTATTTTTCCATATTTTATCATAACGCAGTTCCGCAAAGTTACACCTTCGGTAGTCAATTATATCTTCTGCGTATTACTGATAATTGATACGGCCCATATTCATATTCGTAAGATTAATTTGAATGAGGATCTCCCATGCTAAATTTAATCAAAATCTGTCAAGCGGCCCAAGAGATGAAAGACGCGACAGACAGACGAGACGAGCCCATAAGGCGTTTCGCCTCCACCGCTTTGTTAGTAAAAGAACGCCTAAAAAAGAACTCCTATCGTGCAACGATAGCCGGGAACTCCGAAGGAAGCTGATAAAAACGAGAAAATGGGATGCGTGGGCGGCAGAGGGAAAGATACGTGGGAGTTGAGAGGAGTGGAGAAGGAGTGGGAAGGCGGGGTGGGCAGGCGACGACAGGGCGTGGCAAGTCCCGTGTGGAAGTCAGATATTGAGCCGAGGGATGATCCCCGGTTGGTAGGGGATTATATAAAAGAGACGGGGAAGAGAGGAGGAGGGGTGAGCTGGTACGGGCGCCGGTATAGAAGGGAGAGAGAGGGAGGGCGCGTGTGTATGCGACCCAAAACAATGGGGAATACGGGCGTAATAAAAGGGTGATGCGTGATGAAGGGGGAGGATGGGAGGAGGAATGAGGGGGGAGGAAGGAACGAGATCAACGAGCAGTATCGATGATTGGAGAGGGGATTCGGAGACGAACGATGCTTTTGGGAATAGGAAACGGTGTGAGAAAGCGATAGCGTGTAAGAGAGGGGGAAAGGGACGGAAAGATTTTTACGTTTCTGCAACGAAAGCTACGGTGCCACACGGCGGGGCTGAGCGAGAAATAGCCAAAAACTGTGTTTTTAATAGTCGATTCTGTATGATTCTGGAAGAATATTCTTTATAATGGGCAATGCGAGTTAACGGTCTCGGGTGTCGCCGCTCCGTTTTGGTATTTCCGGCCAGAGAGGAGTGTATTGATATTTTTATCGTGAGATGGTGAGAAAATTGGCGATATAAACCACGAATGTCAATATATCGCCTGATATTTTTTTACTAAGAGGTCTTACTTTTTCCGATATGCGTTTCTTTACAATTTTCAGAAATGGGAGCGCTATTAACGTCGTATGAAACATTTATAGGGACTTCTGCATCACCCAATCTATATTAATATAACTTATTATGGCGTCATTTCTGAATGAGGAAATATTATTTGATCTATTCTTATGCATAAAAAAAAACATAAAGCACCCTTGACTTAATTAAAATTACACACAAGTTTTTAGTGCGTATACACAAACTAGCGATATCCTGACAGTAAAAGCATTTCAATTGGCTGAATTGAGAGCGTTCCAATATTCTTGACTGAATTCGTGGAGAAGATTCTCAAGTGAGGATTCTCAGCATAGAACAAGGAGAATATAATTCAAAGATCGCCGTATCCGAGCGAATAACTTTTTATGAGAGTCGATTTTAAAATAATGTTATTCTTTTGGTGCCAAAACTCACAAGGGAATGCAAGAGACGAAATTATTTCGAGTGGAAACGTTGTTTTTTTTAAACGAGTCTCGCCAAACAAATTCAGTTTCTTAAAGAAGAAATGTGACACATAATAGAGTCGCAAACATTAAGAGGACGTTTTTAGCTGAATTTCACACGACGTCCCGCACGGTGAATATTATTCCAAGTATCGTCCTGAATGCTTTTAGGAAAATTGAGCTCCGGGTTAAAAGGAGAAAAAATGGGCAACAACGTAGCTCCAGACGAACAACCGAAGAGATCCTATCGCACGAAATTCTGCAAAATATGCAAATCGTGCAAAAGCCTTCTTTTCATTTATTGAAGGTAAAAGAAGAAAAAACATTTTTAGCGAAACAGTACGCTCAAGTGTCACACAATAGGGCGATGTCAAATGATTCTTATGAGCTACGAGAAAGAAACGAATTAACCGTTTCTCGCTAAATTATTATGAATGGGTTAAAATTTCCCAGTTACTATATTCTTGTGAATCGGCAGAATTTCTCTATACCAGGTAGAAATCAACGAATATCGTGCACTACAACATTTATTCACAACCAACCAAATAACGAAACCAATGCTTTTCATACAAGCACTCAGTGTAGTAGCTTGAAGATTTGGCGCCTCTGGCTACTTACAAGCGCCTTAAAAATATTTTTAAAAAATTTTGTCTTTTGTTTTAAGTAATTTGAAAATTACGCCCAATTAAAATAATTTTAATACTTCAGCACCGACTAAACATTTATTTGAAATAAAGATAGTCTTACGCATATTTGGCTGGGGCGCCTTTAGCAATCACTGCCTATAGCGAAATACACCTTCGCCACACCCTAGACACGTAACCGCACACACCTTTCGTATATTCACGTATGTGCGTATATAAAAAAATGGCAAAATAATTAACCTTATCTCCATGTAACTTATTCGCGCAAATAACCGTGGGGCTGTTACAAGAAATAAAATTACTACACAATGTTCACTCTCACTCGAAAGGCCACTCTCCTTCGGGGATCCTTTCGTGTAACGCAGAGATGGAAAAAATTCCTGTTTTTCTAAAAACAAAACAAGCGAAAATGATATAAAAAAAAGATTCCCGAGGACAAAAGATACCATCTCCCCCTTACATTCGCTGGAGGCACCAAATTTTTTTATCTCCACCTTTTCTCCCGAACAATCCTCAGAATAAAAACAATACACTCATTCGAGTTCATTTCCTTCCACGCGATTGAAAAAAAAGAAACAAGACGGCGGCGACAATGAAGTTTAAAAATAAACTTGTAAAGATTTCCTCGTGACCTGGACTACTTCTTTCTCCCTTCTGCCTTTCTCCTGTCTCATTCCTACCTCCATCTCTCCCTTCCCCTTCGAGGAGAGGCGAGAGGAGGTGGAGGGGAGGTAAAAAGGGTGGATCATTGTCTCGCCTATACCTTTGGGCGTTGCCATGGGAATTAAATCTCGGAAGACACGGGATTTGTGTCAGAGCGCTACGAAAGGATGTTATGAAGGCGATGATGGCGTGGAATGAGGAGGTCGAAAAGGGTTGTGGGAAAATCGGAGTGGGAATAAGATGGGAGGATCCATGAGATAGGAGAGGGGAGAAAGAGTGCGGGATGAGTTATAGGGTTAGGAAGAAGACGGGTTTAGGATACAGGGTTGAGGATGGACGGATACTTTTCTTTTTTTAAGGGCCAAAGGAAGATTGATTGATGGCGGAGAATCGGGCCAGAGAGGGAGAGAGAGAGAGAGAGAGAGAGAGAAAAAATATTCGCGCTTGAATGGGATGAGATCGGATTTAAATAGATTTGATTTATTATCTTTTTAGTTAATCCATCGGTAAAGAGGAATGTGAAATTTGACATGCTTCCATATGCAAAATTCTCCGACTAATCCGTCATCTCTCCCTTCCTTAACGTTCGATATCGTGCCTAATAGAAGAAGATATTCAATTCACCATCAACTGGTGTCAAATCTTTCTTATTATATGGCTTACAGTTTGAGGGAAGGAATCATAGGAGGGAAATGAACTGGAAAGCTGTTTGTACGCAGTCATATGCCTAATTTAATATCCTCGCACTCTGTTACTCAGTTTCTTATATATTAAATATATATTATGAAAAATTTCAAAAAATAAAGATAAATTTTCCTCAATTCTAAGTCAATAGGGAATTAATTAAAGAGCTAGTCTTATGGCTGCAAAATTCAAGAACAAGCACTTAAAACATATTTGTCTCAGGTATCCCTAATATCCACGAGTTTGTAAAAAAAAACCAGATGCGGATTTCGGCTACAAATCAGCCGTCTTCAGTGGTAATTCACCGAAAATAGATTATAAAATATAAATTGAATCTTTTAGAATCTACTTTCAGTAGTTTCTGAAGAGGGCTGTTTTAGAACCGAAATGCGCATTTAGTTTTTTACAGCCTTGTTGTGGCTTTTGGAAATACCATAGACAAGTATTTTTAATTGCATGTTCTTGAATCAATTCTAAATGATAATGTTTTAATTATATACCTTAATTGTGTAATAGACCGTAATAGTAAAAAAAACTGATAACGTGGAGTACTACAAAAACATTTTGCTTTGCAATTTGTTTTCTCTTAAAAACCACTTCATAAAATTTAGCTTGGAATTTATAGTTTGAAAAATATTACTATCCCATTTAGCGACAGTGCTATTTCCATTTTTTTGCGTTCTTTGTACGAAGTGAACGCAAAGGTCGTTTCCGTCCGTCCACATGTTAAAACTCGGAAACCGCTGGACGTATTATAATGAAATTTGGTAATTGGAAGTTTTGCCAAAATTGGTCGATCGATTACAATTTTGGTCAAAATCGAACAACAAAGATGACCACTTTACATGAAGACCTACAATGTTCCTTTGTTTCAACTCGGGAGCCGTTAGACGTATTTTGATGAAATTTGGTAATGGGGAGTTTTGCTAAAATTGGTGGTCCGATTCCAATTTTGGTTAAAATCGGACAAAAATTATGACCACTTTACATGTAATTTACAATGTTCCTTTGTTTCAACTCGGGAACCGCTGGACGTATTTTTCTTAAATTTGGTATTGGGGAGTCTTGTTAAAATTAATTGACCGATTCCAATTTTGATTAAAATCGGGCAATAATTACGACTACTTCACATGGAGACCTACATGTATTTTACAAACTACCTGGCTATCTTCTCGTTAAATACTCATCTTAGCGAAAAGCACTGAGAACATTGTGAAATCTCAAAAAACGCATGTGGAAACTCTGTGTACTTCGACATGGAGTACACCTTTCCAATCTTGTTTTATTAAACTATTAAAGTAGTGTGATTCGAAAGTCCGACGCAGAACACAAGTTCATTGTGCCGTGCTTGAAAAAACCTTTTAAGAAAAGGGTTTTATCTTTCCCCTGTATATAGCGAATCTACCATTTTTCATTTCGGTAACTCCTCTTCATGTGTTATCTCGAAAAAATTTCAAATAAAAGATTTACGCCATTGCTGTCATTGTCTCATTTAAGATGAAATGACTTAGGCCGAATCTTTAATCTCCGCTTTGCACGAAATGATTAATTTTTTCTACCCTTTATCGAAAACGCATCACTTCCCTTTAGTTGTCATTTTTTTACATTATCCGCGCGTCAGAAGCAAGAGAACGGGCAGGTAAAGAGGATATCTCGGCACGTAATACAACCGGCAAAAAGACTGTCAATCAAAAAATCTCGATTCTTTATAACGATAAGAGAATCGCCGGTTATTTTTGTTTCATATGAATTTTTCAGATTACTTTTTTTCCCCGGGGGTTGAGTCGAGTCGGTGACAGTGATTAATTGCATCTCCCCTATGGGACGTCTCATAATTTATTCCGCTCGTTGGATTGTTAAAAGCCCTTTAAGATCGCATTTTAAAAAGTGCGCGCGGTGATGGCTGATTTGACGTAATCCTCTTGACGTTGGCTAGTGCGACCAGGTTCTAGAAGTTTTTAAAATTCGTTGCCCTGAAGCGAAATATAAGCGTGCTACTGGGAATCTATGGCAATGTAACTTTGGTAACGGCGGAGATGTATCAAGCTACGAGCAATAAGGCTATCTTATCTGCGAAGGAATGAATTTATGGATTAATTCCAGAAATAACTTTCGAGAACATTTCATGGCTGAAACAGAATTGATAAACTAGTACATACTTCCTTCCAATGGCCACAAGGAGGATGAGAAAACCGGACTCGCGTTTCGGCTACGAATCGGCCATCATCAGTGGTCATTCACCGATAGTAGGTTCTACTATTACTTCTTTTTTACAACCTATTACCAATTCATCATCACTGATGGCGACTGTTTTGCCGTAGAAACGTGCATTTAGTTCATGGCTATTGAAGAAACTGCTTTTCAAATTCATACATTAGTTGGCATGGAATTGTTTAAGAAAAAATAAATAACGCAACTGTCAGTAACCCCATCAAACAAAATAAAAACTTTAACATACCACCAAGTTTCGCATAAGTTTTTATTTTATTTAGAGGAATTTTTAACAAAGTGGTATTTATTTTCCCCTAAATGGTTGAATGGTATGAAGGTGCGTATTTACTGCAAGTTCGACCCATGGCTATATGATTACTTTAGCTCCAAATGGCCTGACATTGTTATTCTATGCGTCAAATTACATCAGTTACCTTAACGAAGAACAATCGCATCCCTTAAAGACTGGCAGACAGTAAAAAATTCGCATCAACCGATTTATTTCAGGCGTTCTTTTCCAGCGAATGGTGGTAGCGGGATGCCTTATGGGTACGTCTCGTTTGTCTGTCGCCTCTTTCATCTTTTGAACAGCTCGATGTATTTTGATTAAAATAAATGTGAGGGATCCTCATTCAAGCAAACCTTCCAAATACGATTCTTGGCCGTATCAGACAAGTAGAACTTCCGCAACTCCAAAAAACACAAAAAAAATACAAAAATAGACTCAATATTTTCCAACTTTTCGGTGCCCTGTGGAACGCACAACTCAACGATCAGTTATCACCGGACAGTTTGGATAAGATTTTGATCGCATGTACGCAGAAATCCGGTTCCCATACAATATATTAAAGAACGCCTTTGAAAGCTGTGTATCCCGTTTATGGTGTTTCCTTATCCTTCTTGTTTTAGAAGATACGAGTCTGCCATAGAGATTTAAATCGGAATCTCGCTTCATTCTTTTGAGCACGCCTTTCTTTCCTTTCTCGTCCTACGTTATTCAATTATTCTTTTAGGCGCGATATGGAACTCAAGCGCTGAACGAAGAGCCGAAGAGGCGTTGCCGAAAATTTGCGCAAATACGAAAATTGACCCAGATGAAAGGCTGGGAGTGAGAGAGGGAGGCGGTAAATTTATATGGCGCCACCAAATTCATCCTTGCGGAATTACATGGGAGGAGGGAATTCATCGGAATCGAGTAACTAAAAAGCTTTCACAAATAATAAACCGATGGGTTTCACTTTACGGTTCGGATATTTGGAGCGAGGAGGCGGCTCATAAAACAAATGATGCCTGTTATCATATCATTATGGGCCGTGGCGCGAAAAAGTAAACAATGTGAAATTTGGTATTTATCATTTCGGGTGTGCTCATGGGGGATGGAGGGGGATGTAAAGGTTATTGACTCGCGGCAATCTGAATTTTGTGAAGGAAAGTAAAGATTCGTATTTACGAGTTTATGAGGTCATTTTTACTTCCAAAAACGACTGAAGACAAACAAACGTGAAACAAATAATTGTTTATTGAAGGGATGTCTGCATTTCTGTTTATTTACTTCCCAACTGTATTATATCTATTGATTTAACTGAATGTTCCGCAATTTCCCGAATATGATTGCAAAACTCGAGGTCGGCGAGACGCACGCGGCCCAAAGAATATTTTTTAAATCTAAAACTGTAATAAAGCTTTGATATTTGCCATATGTTCTCATTGTCATTCAAAGTGACAATTGAAAATATATGGCACTTAAAGAGTGCGGCTTCCTAAAAGGTTATGCATGCATGTACTTGAACCGAATGCCCAATACTTTGATTTTACCATAAATAAGTGGAAAAGGAGTGGGCTATACAAAAGTGGATTAAAAAAAGACATAAACGATATAGCAATGTGTAATTAGTAGGAATTATATGATAATTTGTTCTTAATCAAAACACATCATTTTGAGTAGCGCGCTTAAAATTTTCACAAAAATATCAACCAAGAGATATGAAACAATGAAACATTATTTTTAATAAAGGAATTGTGCGAAAATTTGTCCTTAATTTAATTTCAAAGCCATTTGAGCCGTCTGAATGTAATTTTCTACATCATTAAGACGTGGGCACCTCCATAAGATGCGAAATTATCATATGCGGCCAGCCATCTACATGTCTCAAAATAATCTATTCGTCTTCCGTGCAGTTTGGGTTTGATACCCCCTGTTTTAGGGTCTATAATACCCTTTTAAGCCGAAATTTCTTGCGGTAGATAAGTAAGTGAATCTTCTAAGTGGAGACGGAGAACCTTCGTCTTTTAAAGCCCTTTTATCTCTCTCCCTCTCTCAAAATTCCCGTCTTTGAGTCATCCCGCCTCTACGATTACTTTTCACCTCTTTCGCTCGACGGCGGGGAGGAGCGGAGTCGAATGGGACAAGGATACGGGGGGAGGGGTTAGAGCAAGAAACTCAAAAAGCGCGAAATCCTCCCTTTTTGCATTGGATTATCCTCCTCCATAACCCCGACGAAACTTCCCTCATCTTTTTTCCTCGAAAATTCCTCATCCGTTCTCAGCCATCCGCAGTAGACGCATGAATATGTGTGCTTTCGAGGACGGGATAATCCCGTTTTCCACGGATTTTTCGCCGAGAGGTAAACTGAATTTTCTCTCTCGTCACGACATTAAAACCCCCACCCTTCGTCCGATATAAAGTTTGCATTCGAAATGAGTTTTTATTTGGAGAGGGGGAGAGGGAGGGGGAGAGAGAGAGAGAGAAGGAAAGGATTGGACCATGGCTCCTCCATGAAATTTAAATATATAGCTCGGGTGGAGAGAGGGGCAAGGAAGGCTGGAAGGGGTGTAATTTCGGGGATAAGAATTTTAAATCCGACTTTTTTCGGATTAAAAATTTTCTAATTTAATTTTTCCTGTGATTTCTTTTAGAAGTTTGCGTCTATGAGGGTCGCAGGTTGTTTTTACGTAAAATACTGGACGATCTAAGCCAAATTTGCATGTTTTTACGTGCGAATTTTGATAATCCGTCGATTTTTGAAATCCACACAGCCCTAGACATCAATTTACAGAAAATCGATGACCTACAGTAGTTTCCCTAGAGCAGGCTTTATTGTAATCGATTATATAAATGTGACTTTTGTACATAAATCCTATAAAATTTAATTATACACGGTCCCGAATTCATTTTACGCAAGTGTGTGACCTGAGAAAGCTCGTTCCCTATAAGAAAAAGTGATTTTTTCCATTGGGTAATAAGTTCGCGATTTTGTCCGACGCGGCTTTTACCCTCCGCGTTGCATAAGGAACTACAGTAATTTCAAATTATCTTCGCAATTGCAACGTAGAAATCAACTTATCGAATATGGCGACAATACTTCCATTTTTTCATATCTCTTACAATTACGCATACTCAGAACACCGACTCGAACTTTTCGCAATTCGACTAATTAAAATTTCGGCTGATTTATCTCGAAAAGTTTAACTTTTTTATACTAAAACAAAAATTATTTCGAGAAAAACATCGCGCTACATCTTCGCGCGGGTTTTGTGATGGAATGAAATTAGTCTAGGTTAATATGACTTGCATGAGCGAGCCCGCGATCCCAGCTTAGCCTCATCCTTTAATCTAGGGATCAGACGGACGAAAATTACTTACGGAACTCTTTTACCCTCAAATAAAAAATAAAAAAGATACATCCTGGGTTAATCTCACAGAAAACGTGTAACGAACCAAAATTGTGGCAGCTACGTTCCAAAACGTAACAACTTTGATTAAATATTAAAGACAGCGCGCCGCCGGGATTTTGACGAATTAAAACTTCGATGACGCAAGATCCGAGGTATTAAGCGTAGGAATACTGAGAGAAGACGACTGGCTAGAAATGGGTTTATGCAAATAGTGGAATCCTACGGTAAAACCTTCTCAGAATGAATTCAATTATTCTCGAGAACGTAGCCATCTACGCCATGCGCGACTTAAAAACGCCTGTTCTCAGATATCGTTTTCAAAGCTCGACGGGCATAGAATATCTACGTGTAAATATTAATCGATACTTGCCGATACGGACAAATTACGGCCATGATAAAAAGTTAGGACGGAACGGTTCAATTACCACATCGAAGATGTCGGATTTTCAAAGCGATACACATTGACATATACTATGGGTGGCTAACGTACGGCACGCGAGACGATTTGGGACGGCGCGCAATAAAAAATTGTTTATTGACTCTCCTTAACGTTTTCTCATTTTTTACAATATATAAAAAGACTATTTCTTGAGATATTGCAATTTTTTTTTAAAATAACAACTGACTGATAATGACTTTTTGTCCGAGAACGAGAAGCTTGTTACTCCATAATTGTCGTTCTTCCGTAAATGATCCGGGGGAATGAGCATTTTTAGGTGACATGAAATTTTATACACCCATTCTATCGCGTAATGAGCTCTGAAGCCTGAGCATGAATTATCACAGTTAATCTACAAAATTATTTATGTTTTGATGAATTTTAAAATGGCAAGTAAGTTAGAAATGGAAGGCCAATTTTAACAATTTTGACACGCGAGAAGAAAGAGGTTAGCTATCCCTGTCCTATGCTTTTTGGATGTTTGTCTATACGGTGCTGGCGTAGAGTTAAAGGATTTGCGTAGAGCGTAACTTGCCGTCTCGTCTCCCATTTTGATCGTTTTTAAGCGAATTCAGATCCGATATCTCCTCCTCTTTCCCCATCTGCTCGTTTTTGCGAAGGTTAAAAAGAGTTTCGTTGCGTGCGACCATATCTCAGAATCGACCAAGAAGCAAACTTATTTTGACATGACTGTGTTTCGTTTCGTTCTTTTTCATTTTTTTTACATCCCATCCGTGCGCGGTACCCATCGCCATCAATTAAAACGGGATTTTCCCCTCTCTCCGCGCGCTCGCTGCAAATTCGCTTGCGGGAAAAAAAATGATTCGCCAGAACCTGGCTTTTCTCGCGAGAGCTTCGTTTTTGTCGCGCGAGTCACGAGAAGCGTTTTTATCCAGTTTCCCCTCCGCGTCCGCTAATTTTATCGGTTTTCCGTTAGGCCTTCGCTCGCGCGTAATCAAATTGCGTTTCGACGTCGGAGTGTTTTCGAAGCTTTTTTCCCTTGGCCCTCCCATTTTTCGGCCCTTCTCGCGTTTTTAAAAAAACATCTAAATGTATCTTTTGCCTAATCCGGCGTTTCGCACGTGCGACACTTTTTTGTTTAATCTCTCTCGGTGCAATTTTATTCCCCGAAGCATTCGCCCTATAAAGGCGTGAAACGTAACGATACCTTTATTGATTTACTGAAAAAAAAATTCCGAAGCGACATTCGAGCTTTTTCCGCTTGCGAGAGAATCGAGGGCTCTTGGGATTTTTGAAAATTGCGAGTTGCGACGCTCCTATCTATCTCGGAAGATGATTTTTCTATAAAAACGGTGCTTTGCTCTGGTCACTTTCCACTTGTCACATGCAGGGCTGATTTGATAAAATTTTAACGAATTCGAACGGTAAAGCGGATAATATATATGGTGGACGAAAATCTCATCAAATTCTTTCCAATACAGTTGATGAAATTTGCTTCGATAAATGGTTAAAAGATCTTAGTTACATAAAAAGAATAAAGTAATCGCTGGAAATATCAATCGATAACATCAATGTCCCTCGAATTTCAAAGGTGAAATTCGATAAATTCGTACGAAAAGCTTATCACTACAAATATTTCTCTTATAAAGCAATATCAAAGGATATATTCTTATTACTCCATTGAATGGTATCCATTAAAAAACATGAACTGAATTCTTTAATATCTTTTTGAATAAAAAAGTTCATTCTAACAAAAATCCCTTTTACGTCGCCAATGTATGAAAAATATAAAATCGCAATTACCCTTTCTGGTGGCACTAAGAGATTTCAAATAAAATAATGCGGTATTTATGGGTCGTAATTAAAAAAACAGAAGTTAAGAATACAGGATGTCCAAAAAGTCACGTTATTATAAAGTTTTAAATAATCACCGAAACAAAAAAATAATTAAAAACATTTTGATCATACAATCTTGACGATTGAGGGAGAGGACAATAAATAATGTGCCAACAGTAACAGAAACAAAAATTTTTAAAATATATAAAAAACATTATTTTGTCCCAAGTGCACAGAAATTTTCCGAGCACCCTGTAGAAAGATAATTTCTTACAGCATAAAGTACAGCGCGCATCGCGAAAATTCTGCGAATTTCCTCTCGTTGGCAACATTCGATGGATTTCTTTAGCGATCGGATAGATTACCAATGCGTTAGCAAGACTTTGGAAGCCATCAAACACCCTCCTTTCCCCCTTTCCGTTAGAAATGGATCCACTAGGAGGCTCCTCTGGGGAACCACCCTTCTTTTATTCAAAAGCGGGAAGCGAGATGTCCCCATATCTCCCCCTCCCATTCGTTCCCCCCTCCTCCCATCTCCAGACACTTCGACCGAGGCGAGAGACCAATATCGAGAAAAAAATGATGCCTTCGGACCGCGTAATAATACCCTCGAACGTACATCGGGAAAATTCCTCCGAATCTCCCCCTCCACCAAGCGTGCATGCGGGATGCACTCATGGGAACCACTTTTAAAGACGGAACTGGAAGGAATCGCACCCTTTTCTTATATACTTCATGTGTATATTGCTTAAATGTCTTTATATGTACATTTATGACGGTATACAGCGATGCTGTATTTACGATCTTCCTACTGTACTTACTGTTTTATATATCTTGTTGTAGTTTTCCATTGTGATATATACACTACGTAGGATTTTCGCAGGTTTTTCACACACCCCCTTCTCAGTGAGTGTTTTCTTGCGTGGGTTTTACGTGAAAGAAGAAGCCTATTTTTACCTAGGTTTCCTCAAAAACTTAAATCTGTCTTCACTTATATCTTATTTTGTTTTGTATATTTTATATGCTGTTTATTGTAATACTTTTATTTTTAATATTCATGATATTGACGAAAGGTTAAATGTAAGAATGGATCTTATGGTCCAAATTTCGCCCTTCGCTACTTCTTCCCCTAGTCCTTTCCGCGGTGCTCCTTAATCTTCCAATCTCCCTTTCTCCCTTCCACACCGACCGTCTAGTTTACTAATACATGGAGAGTCCTTTTCTCCCCCTCTAGGCATCGACTTAAGCGCCACGCTTCCCCACCCTCATCCGACTTCATTTCCTCCCCCTCCCCCAACTATTACGCACCTCCCGCCCTTCTAGACATTCATTACCGGGACTTTTAGGAAGAGGAGGAGGGAGGAAAACCCTCATATCCTTATTCCTCTCTCTCTCCGTCTCACCGAAGCCATTTCCCGTCGCCATGACCTCAGCATCGTACCGCTTTTATTTCTCTATATCCGCGACTGCCTTTTCCTTTTGTTCCGGACCGATGGACCCTCTTATTCCTTTTTACAGCCTTGAGAGACATATGTAGCCCTTAACAGTGTCCGAGTCCAGACGGAGTAGTGTTGCGCGGGTAATATCCGTCGGATTGTATTATGGGAAAGGGAGGAAAAAAGGGGGAAAGTGCATCGGTCCTCGGTGTTGGCGTTGGATGGAGTTGAGAAGAATTCGAGGGTAGTGGGCCGGGGTATAGATGTGAGGGGTCTTAAATTTATTTAAGAGGATGGCTGTAATTTGAGCCGAGTCGGCGTAATAAAGAGGTTTTGTTGATTGCGAGTGCGGGTGGCGAAAGGTTCGAACCAGTGATCCAGAACAGGAAACGGGCGACGTTGTTATCTTGAAAGCTCTCACGGAGAATGTCATCGTTCATTCTGAATAAAATGTCGAAATCAAGCGGTACCGACTCGCGCGCTGGGCAATTGTCTCGTCGCTGTTCATTTCGGCGGAAGGTTTCTCTAATAATGAGAGCCGCAGCAAAGCAAAAATGAATGCACCTAGCTCCGGGATTTCATAACGCGGATTCGCTACAGCGCGGATTGTTTTCAATACCAAAATTTTTTACAACGAGGATTATGGTTCGCATTAACGCGGCTTGGTCGTACTTGGGAAGTGGGATTCCAGATTGCTGAAAGAGGAAGACACATTTTGGAGGGCCCGAGTACTTTGGCTTTCAGTTTGGATAACCGGCAAAAATACCCTGACCTGCTCGTAGCATGCGTGCATCAAAGAGAAGTTTGGAAATTTAGGCTATGAAGGAGGGTTTGTGGAGGGAGGGCTATGGAACGCAACCCCATTTTGCTGCGTAGAGCCACGTTCACATAACACGGATTCGAATTATACGGCACTTTTTCAGAAAGTATCCGCCGTTTTATAGGATGGACGAGTGTACTCCTGCATAGAAATGGCGGTCTTTCTCGTTGAAGTGATTAAATTTTGTCGCGGAATCATTCGCGAAAAAATGATTGCGACGCTTCGAAATGTCGGCATGGAGATGCCGAAGTTAAAATCGACAGAAGGCTGAAAAACGACGAAATACTAAGAAGAATAGAAGCGAACGATTATACAGACTATAAGAAATAAGAAGGCGAACTGGATTGGACATTAACTGAGGCGAGAGAAAGAGAGCATGATTAAGTGTAAGAAGGAAAACTGGAAAGAGAAATAGGTAGGAAAATATTTCAGCTGACAGGCGACTTGAAAGGGAAAGAGATCTATCAAGCCATGAAGAAGATTGCGGAAAATAGGAGTATGCGGAGAACCAGGTTTAACCATGAATAGTAAACACGGACCTGTCTACGGACAGACTACCTACCATGATGACGCGCATTCCGCATTTTTAATCAAATTTCAAATGTTCGTTTAAACTACTAAATTGCTTCCAGATAATACCCGGGGTTATCTGTATGTTTCGAACAAATAAATTTAAATGTGAAGGATAGAATTATTTATGGCGCCTGCGAACTTAATTGTTTAAATATTGAGAAAACGTTCCGAGCCAAAACTAAAAAAGGAAGCGGTTTTTTAAAAAATTGTATTTTCAGAGTCGCCGACTTCTTCGTATTAATTCGTTAGGTTATTTATTTTTATACCACTGCTTTCCATACGGAATTAGAATGGAATTTCTATAATTTCTGGGGTAATTTATCATACGCTATCTTCGGTACATATCTTAACGTTTCCCTTTCCACATGCTCGCTTCGCCAAGGCGCAATACAGCGAATTCTACACGGCAAGGAGAATAAAGAGTGTTATTCTTAGTTGAGGAAACATATGATCTGTACGATGAAATCTTACGCTGTGCATGTTAACCTGTCATTTTCGCAAACGATTTAAGGACCGCTACAAATTCGTATACTGTTCCCGAGTTGGAAAGCTTAAACTTAATCGTTGGTTTCTTTTTTTATTTGACGAGTTCGTCGAGTTAATGGATAAAATTAATAAAAAAGCGCGATCAATTACGATAAAAGTCCAATTTTCCAGATTTACTCAGTTCGAAATATAAACATCGGTTATCAGAAAACAAACACGAATCGCTCAACCAAAGTTTATACTACAGCGACAAAGATCGCATTTTTGAAAATTCTTCCTTCGATATCTTTCCTTCTCCCGTGTTTGTTCAATGAATAACCATTCCTTTACATAATTCATTCGTAATATCTCGGCCCGAGGAGCGATTCGTCTTCCTTTTTCTTTAAAAAAAAAAGGAACGCCTCTGACACAGGCGGAACGTAAATCATCGAAGGAAGAAAAAACGTAATCCTCTCACTGAAAAATGAAAGAAACTTCGCAGAAAAGATGAAGAGTACGCCCAAGAGATTTATATTCCGCCAAGATTTTTAACGTTTAACATTTCCTTCCTCTTCGAATTCCTAGTTTTAAAAAATGCGTCCTCGGAGGAGAGCCGTATCTTTCTCGTATTCAACGCCATAAAGGGGCCCGATATTACTCCGCAACTGGGTTGAATACGTAGCTAATTCGATCGGCGATAATAGAGACCAGAGATGCAGCTCCGGAATCCTCCGTGGAATAGAGGGGAACAAATCAACAATATCTCCGTTTCCGAAAAGTTCCGTTAAAAAAATGTACATTAAACGAAATTATTCCTTTTCTTTCTCTCTCTCTCTCTTCCAAGCAACTTTCCTATCGGGAAAAGGAATCAAATAGTGGAATTTGGAAGAAAAAGTGAGCATCGCGATATTCCGAAAAGCACGATAACGTCAAAAATTGCGTCTTCTACACACACACACTCTCTCTCGCTTCTAATGGCCGCGAAGTTTCACCTCCGTCGGTTTTATTTTTCAATAAAAGGCGAAAATTTACATCTTTTTCTTTAAACTGTCTCACGGAGGGAACGGTGCGAGAGATGGATGGTAAATTGCGGCGGTAAAATATTCTCGCATGAGGTTTCTTGAAATGCGGAAACCTTAGGGGGGATGAAATATTTAAAAAGTTCCCTCCCGCTGGGAAAAGACGGTCTACTTGGACATCTTTTTCCGCGCGGAATATCCATAAAAGAAAGCACCGCGGTTGAAGCAAATATTGGTTCCAGAGCGGTGGAATTCCAGCGCTCCGAGTTATGAAAAACTCAACGTGTGGGTGATTTTCAAAATTTCTACGCCTGGCCCTCCCATAACATTTGCTATAACACGGTTTGATTTTTAATACCAAAAATTCAGACAACCCTCCTCCTCTCTCTAGCTAGGTTCGCATGATACGGATTCACATTACTCGGCATTTCTTAGAATGCATCCCCTGGTGTTATAAAAGGGCCTGGCATATATCATTAAAAATGACGAATAAAAGAATAAAGTTAGAAAAATTATCATTTCATTTTATTAAAAAATTCCATTCATCGAATTCAGCAAAACTACGTTCTTCTTTAGGCAGACACATCTTCATGCAGATAATTTTGAATTACCAATAACACCGCATCCATTCCGCTACGCGGAAAGTTATTCTAAAACAGATTAAATCAAATTTTTATTGCTTTACGAAATAAAATTCTATGTCAAATCCGCCATTCAGACGATGCGGAAAGGTTAAGATCAGAATGTCCTACGAATTCACTCCGCGATTTAAACTAGCGACTTCGGATTATACCCCGTATTAAATCATGGGCGAGCATGCGGTTCCCCGAGAGCGTTTTATGCGACCCGCGAAACTATGGTGAAAAAGAGATCCGTGAAATTTAACACACATTCATAGTTTTTAATTGAAGTTTTGTCCAAAATCTTTTAATATTGATATGTTAAACCTAAAAACCCAATTTATACTTGATTTTCACTAATACCTCAGTATCTTCAAGTAGCTTCCGATTAAACTCTAATCCGGCCCGCCGAAGCATTAGCAAGTTTTGATGCGGTCCGCCGATGGACTTGCAACCACCAACGCCGCGGTGCCCGAAATGTTACCCATCCCTGTATTAAATAAACGATATTCCTTACCCCTGCGGATACGAACATTCTGAACAAACGTCGGGCACGTTTAAACTACGAAGGATCCGTAGTTAAGTGCTGATAAGACCACCGTTGATATTGCAAAAAACCTTGGGTATAAAGATCGAAGAATCACCAGAGAAGATGGTTACTTTTTATGTGAAAATGTACGTGTTGTTTATCGTTTAGTCATCCTTGATCATGTTTTCAATTTCGATCACGTCTGAAGAGAGAGAGAGAGAGAATTTCCATTTTTTCCAGCAGGATTCTACTTTGTATGAGCGAGATGTCTCAGCTCTAGTAGGATAAGAATATAATCCACGCTTTCTGTGATGGAGGAAAGGTTTTAAAACCCCATCCTGGCGACTCCCCTCTTCTTTTCCCACCCCACTAACGAGATACGCCCTTTCTGAGCATAAATCCTCATCCGCGTCCAAAACCCTCTCCCTCGCCATGTACGATAGCACGGTCACCCCGGAAAACCATATGGACCCCTCCTAGAAACCACCCCACCCTACTTATTCACGCACACACCCCTTATTTCATTCGGTCGCCTATCCCTCTTACCCCATCCCCTCTCACCTCCTACCCGAACGCCAGAAAGAGTGACGTCACTGACCTCCGTCGGAACACATGGGTCCCGGCATGTATATAAAACTCCCCCCTCCCCTTTTCCCATTCCCTCTTCCAATCTCCTCACGGGAGGATTGAGGAGGAGGGGAAGGCTGACTAATCGTACCCGGGAAAAATGCAAGGGGGGGCAGGGTTTGAGAGGCCGTGGATGGGGGTGGGAGAGAAGGGGGGTTGGCTGGAGCGTGATGGAGATTGCATAGGTTGTGAGTCTGGAGGCCGTCTGGAAGGAAGGACGCTCGCTTCTCTTTTCTCCATTCGAGCATGAACGCGTGTTTGTTTACGTCCGAGGGAGCTCGTCCGTGTGATTCAGTGGTGCCAACCCAGAAACTTTGAATCGAAACGGCGAAATATGAGTTCAGAATAGCATGGATTAAAAAAATAACTAGCAGTTGCCCGTCGATAAATCGACTGGTTGGTTAGATTAAATATTGTCTTTGTAGTTAGCCTTCTGTCACATTACCATGGAGCTCAGCTACTGCAAGGTTTATTTCCTTCTACTAATGTCCGCTAGGAGCGCCACGTTATTTCCTACAGCGTCTCATGTCCGCTAGCAGCGCCACCTTAACATCAGCCACTGCAACTACGTCGAGTAGAGCTTAGACGGTCACAAAAAAACCTCAATATATCGCAAACGGTTTGACCGATTTCAATTTTATTATTTTCCTGCAAATCTTCAGATCGAGGCGTTTAATTTGATGCATCCCACGTTAAGGTGGCTGTTACCGTCACTTTAAAAATCTCATTTTTTAAGCTATTAATATATAGATTAGCCATCGCTCTTAACGTTTGGCAATTGAGATAGCTACGATGACGACGAAAAATTTGTGGAAACCAGATATGCCATTTTAACACAAATCAACCGTCATCACGGGCAAATCACTCGATATTATCTTATCTTTGCTAGAATCGATCAGAATCGAACCGGATGACTTTCTCGATTTTTTTCGATCAGAAGTTGAATATCATGATAGGTCGAAGTCAAAAAACCTGTAGACATTTGAAGAGCAATCACAAAAACGATCTATCTCCGCAATCTTATATCCTTGAAAGTCAAATTTCCTCCTTGAGTTTGCTGAGTCATAATTTACAGGGGTCACCAATGATAATTTCCCTTCCGCCAAAAGAAGCGAGTGACTCATGGAATTTTCAATTTGAAACGCTGACTGTTCTCGATAATGAATATAAAAATGGCGAAATAATGCGTCGGAGCAGAACAAAATGAAGGGATCGAACGGAGAAGCCGTCCTCGAAGAAAACTTCCTGTTTATATGGAATATATCTTTTTGCCAATGGGAATGATTTCGGAAGATTTTGGTCGTGAAAAATAAAAACAAAAGAAGCAACAAAATTCTGAATAGATAAATGTTTACTCAAACGGTATACGTCCCGAGGCTGTTCGTGCAATTACAATCGTTCATTTAACATTGGACAAAACAATCATTTGTGATGGAAGACCGTATATTATTATGGCTAATTGTTTTCATTTTCTGAGCTTTTAAACTCGTGGGACTGCGATCTTAGCTCAGCGGGCATTAATACTTATTTTAATAAGGAAATGTATCAGCTTTACGTATTACTTAAAAGAGAACTTCTTAATATAGCGCGTGATTAAATGAAAGGCTTTCAAAAGGCCAGAAGTGAAGGAAGCTCTTTCGTGATTGCCTACTTACAATTATATCCGTGGGTGCAAACGTAAATAAAGGCACGAATACACGTCCATACAGTCGAAATTCCACAGATAGATTACCAACGACGCGCATTAACGATAACTCGACGAAGATCTTTTTTCTCGTTTACATTCTCGCACAACTTACTTCAGTGACAAGGCTGAAAATTTGCACTCTTTTCTTGGCTGAATTTGATATTGGCAATAACTGCTGCCCGAGTTGGCCACTATCCGTAGAAAAGATAAAGACGGCAGATATATGCATAATTCGAAACGCTATTCCCTCTCCTTAAATTCCATTCATGCATATCTGACGCTCGATGTCGGAAGTTTCTTTTCTTAATTAATTATCGTAACCATTGCTCCGAATTTTTCTCGCAAACTTACATTTTTCCGACTATTTATTTAAGAATTAGGTGCGCCAATACACCGGCGGAAGCACAAAATCCACAACCAAAACCACCGTCGCAACCAGAGAACAAAAAAATTAAATAAACCGTCAACAGAGCCATTAAGGAGGATACGAACTAATCCACGTCACCGCAGGAGAACCTCCCAGGAGGGGAGGAAAAAATCAACCCTTCGCCTCAAATCCGTCCCGCAAATCCTACCGTTCTCCGTAAAACCCGGAGAAAACGCACGGTGCGGAAGCCGCAGCGTCGCCACCTAGGGTTAAGGACCCGAAACATCGACCCCCCACTCCCCTTCCCACTCGGTCTTTCCTCTAACCCGAAATACAGCGCCGCCCTAGGGAGAAAAGCACTCCGTGTTTTCACCTCGGGAAAGGGGTTACGGAGGAGGGGAAGGGGATTGCGGAAGTTGTGGGCGGAAAGGAGGTGGGGCTTGGAAGCGGAGGTGGGATGGGACGAGGGAGTGAGATAGATGTGTTATGTGCGATCCGGTCATTTCGGCCTAATCAAATCGAATCGAATTTGCGGTTCTGAAGTAGTAACCGAAAATCGTACCGATTTCCTCATCTCCCATGCGACCATAACCCCCCCCCCCCAACTGCCCACTACTCACTCTTCTCTTTCTCCCCTCTCCATCTCTCTCTCTCTCTGTACATCTCTCTACATCTTTTTCGAAAACTCGTCTACAAAACTATTAGTTTTCCTGCTCTTCCATTCCACGTAACTATACGCTTCCTACTCAGCCATCTTAAAGGCGTGTCCCATCCATTGTATGTGATTGCTGGGGACGCACTGTCTCCTGCCTCTCGCCAAATTGCGAAAAAAGAAGAAAAATGCCACTTGAATACGAAAAGAGAGACTGCGCTGGTAAAAAGGCCTCCCTCACAATTTATCTTTAAGATTACAACCGTCATCTACGAAGAGTAGGTCGCGAAGCTACAGCTTGTCTCCTCGCATCTTCTTAATGCTTCTTTTTTTCATCTTTCCCTATCTCTATAGTCTGCGTCGCTGTCCTAGATGGGCGTATGTAAGAATGATAACGCTCTCCACTTCCTGGTCGTAATGGAGGGAATTGCAAGAGTACTAGGAGAGCGTCTCATGTCACTAGTGCTCGTCGTTCTACGGCTATAACTGAGCGAGGCACAACCAAGGACATAATATGAACATCGACATAAATTGACGCTGATGATAGATCCAATAGTAATGGAAAGATCGATAATACAGACGGGAAAGATACCGCCTCTATAAGCGAACGAAAGACGGTTCATCGTTCTTTTTTTAGAATTAGCGATCACTAAGGACGGCTGATTATTATCCCTTATTAGCATAGATAGATATATAGGTAGACAATCGTCTTTATTCGGGCGAAAATTGGACCATAAAGTCCATTCTTACATTTAATCCTTCTTCAATATCATGAATATCAAAAATAAAAGTATTACAATACTCGGCATATAAAATATACTAAACATAAAAAGATATAACTGAAGACATTTAAGTTTGTGGGGGAAAACTACGTAAAAACAGACTTGTTCTTCCTAGTAAAACCCACGCAGGAAAACACCTGCCGAGAAGGGGGGGGTGTGAAAAACCTGCGAAAATCCTACATAGTACATACGGCTCTCTCAAAACTTTTACGCTCAATGGAGTTATGACGACTGTTAGTCCGACTTCAGCCTTAATAATAGCTCAGTAATTCAATATAAATTTAAATCTAACTAAAATTATTCTTCGTATTTTTATAAAAACGGCAATGTGTGTTTATATCTATCGTATCGCTTTACCATACCATCTGATTAATCTAAAAAACGGAAGAATATCTATTGTTCGATTCTATCAAATTGAAACTGTCTATACAACAAAAAATAACGCACCAAATTATTATCATATGATCATTTACACCAACATGCTATCCAACACTTCACCACACAATTTGATGAAAAAGTTGCTAAATCTATTTTTAAAGGTCGTTTTGGATGAGGCGGGCAGCGTGCGAAACGCATTTTAGCCTTTAAAGAGCCTCCCTTTTAATGGTTGAGTTGTACATTTTTTAAATGAAGGCCTGTAACCAAAATATAACCAAACTTAATCTCAACCCTATAGATAAGGGGTCTGGAACCGAATTAACAAGAAGAGCTGCCTTTTTTATATTCAGCATAAAACAACATAAGAAGAGCCACATTACAGATAAATAAGAGGTTTACTATTTAAAGATTTTATTAATATTTCCCGTAATTCTTACAAGTAAATGTGAACTTTCGGTGAATGAAGTCACGAGCGATTTGATGTTCCAGGCGGGTTATACGAGAGGAGTTATTTTAGGAAGCCGCGCCTAAGTTCATGAAGAGCCGCATTCGGCTATGGAGCCGTAGGTCGCCGATCCCTGGCCTAGACGGTTGATCGAAAAACAGCAAAACCGACGAGAAATTATACCACGCCTCCGTCACACCGAGTAGAGACCCGAGCAGAAAATAAACCAAGAATCGTCGTCTAATTGTCACGAGAAAGAATAAAACGGATTCCCAGCCTCCGTTCGCATCAGACCGAGCATAATCCGACGGCGGAAATACGCTCCGAAAAGCAAAATAAAATCTAAATGGGCGCGAAAGAAAAAGATTCCACTTTTTGGCTCCACGGCAGAACACGAAGAGGGGAACGAAGCCCTACACGTCACGCTTATGGTATTTTATCAAGGGCTCGTAATAGCGTGATACACGGTGCCGTTTCGGGACCCAATGCGGCTCAAGAGGGTGTCCCGAAGAGGAGGATTTGTTACTACGCCTGATTGGACGCGGAAATGGGATGGGGTAGACGGCAGGGGGTGACACGTACCCAAGAAAAGGGACGATAGAGATGAGGAAGGGGTACGCACGCGGATAGGGATGGGAGTGGATGAGAAGAGAAGGAGGGAATAAATTTGACCGACGTCACGTGTTCGCTGGAGGCATAATGGCCTCAATTACAATCGAGTCCTTTTCGGCTACATGTCCCGCCATAATAATCTCCTCTTTCCGACAAGCCCCCCTCCTGCCTCCCCATAATCGCCTATCCCTCCCGTACTATTGCGTCCGGATTTGCGCGTTGACCATTATTTTTGTTTGGGTATTTGCAAATGAAATAAGAAGGATTTATGTGGATTCTCAATGGAGGTGTACTGTAAGCGTTATTTTTTAGCATGAGTGGGTCCTTTTCCACGACACCAAAGCCTCCTTTTGCAAACGATAAATAACTCGGTCGGATATAAATGGTCGGACTCCTCTTTTCGACCTAGAGTCAAGTGTATTCTTTCCTTCCCTTGCGTTTTGCAAGTGATTATTAAAAGAAATTGGTTCACATCGTCGCTAAGATATTTTTAAAAAAGTGGATGAGGATTCGCGAAACGGAAGATTCGGGCAAAGGGAGAAGAACTGTTTCATTTGCTGGTTTCCGTCGTAAAATAAAATTGTTGGCACAGAGAGAGCCTTGCGTGAAAATTGGCACTGGAGCGGATGTTTCAATTATATACACGTCTGGTGAACCGATACGTATAAAACGTATAACGTTGCAATTCATTTAAATTAATCGAGTAAAAAAAATGACAACGAGGCGTAAAGATTAGCGGGAAACGACGTGGGGAATGAATTAGTTTCTTCGTTGATTTAGAAAATAAAAGGAGCCTTCGCTTATAAACTTCATAGTCTGCAGCGTTCTATATAAAACGCATTAGCATTGAGCTACTATCAATTATAAGGTCAAATATTTAATGTAACAGTGATATTTTGGAGCATACGTTAACTTCATGAATTGAACTAAGTTCAACTGGAAGTGAGTAGCTTAAACTTTGTCAATTTCGAAAATATTGTTAATGAATACATTCAGAACTTTTTCAGATCCATAATCTAGAAATTATATGATACATTAAATCCAAATTTATATATTCCAGCAAAAATATTACTCTCGCAACTTTTCATCTATTAAAAAAATATCATCATATGTAGTCTGTCCGTAGACAGGTCCGTGATTATTCCTAGTTAAACCTGGTTCTCCATATACTCCTATTTTCCGCTGCCCTCTTCATATCTTGATAACTCTCTTTCCCTTTCAAATCGTCTATCAGCTGAAACCTTTTCCTACCTCTTTCCCTTTTTCCTAGTAACACGTCTTTAATGATACTCTCTCCTCAGGTAATGTCCAACCCAGTTTGCCTTCCTCTTTCTAATAGTCTGTATAATCATTTGCTTCTCTCCTACTCATCATAGCACCTCATCGTTTTTCATCCTATCTGTCCATTTTATCTTCAGCATTCTTCTCCAAGTCCACATTTCAAAGCTTTCCAAGTATTTTATGTCATTTTTCCTTAGCGTCCATGTTTCTGCTCCGTACTTACTCGATACATAGCATTTTATGAACTTCATGCGGATATCTTCCCTTATATTCCTCGAAAGTAGTTGTTTATTTCTTCTGAAAGCCGCTTTTGCTTTTCCTATTCTTGCCCTGTTAAAAAATAGAAATTTGTAGACTACGGCTAGATGACGGAGAATTAAAAATTGAAACTCCTGCACCGTATTCTAGCCCAGATCTCATCCGTACATTTTGCTTCTCTTGATATGATGCTTTCAAGGTTTTTATACTCTGAAACTTGTTCTAAAGGCTTTCCTCCAATACTTATGTTTAGATTATCTTCTTTTCCCAATATTCGAATGACCTTGTATTTTTCTGTATATATTTCCATACCGTATTTTCTACCTGTTATTACTAGTCTATTTATCATTTTCTGGAGTTTCTCGAGCCCTGTATTACTCCTCTACCGATATTTACTCCGTAGGTGTCCGTATTCTCCAACCTGACCTTTACAACTTGATTCACATATAGATTCCTGATCCTGTCTTTCCAGTCTACTCCTATATCCTTTAATATCTTCATCAACATTACCCAATTTACTCTATCAAAAGCCTTCTGCCAGTCTACGAAACATACGCAGATATCTTGACTGTATTCAATTGCCCTTTCAGATATGATTCTAACTAACCCTATAGCATCTCTAGTTCCTCGTCATCTTCCCCTAGCATTTCTTCTGCCTTTTTCTCCAGCCTTTTATGAAGAATCTTCGTGATGATCTTCGAAGTGTGTGACAGAAGGCTTATAGTTCTGTAATCTTTACACTGCATTGCCTTTGGCTTCTTCTTTAGAGGGATCATTGTTACTTCTAGGAAATCCCGAGGCCACTCTCCCGTGTCGTAAATCTTATTAATTAATTTTGTGATCGCTTTTAGTCCTTCTGATCCCATGACTTTAAGTTACTTAGCCGGTATTCCATCGCTGCCTGTGGCTTTCCCTTTCTTTAGTTCCACTATCGCTTTTTCTACTTCGCTCTCCATAATATCTCGTCCTAAGTTATCTTCTTCAATATTTTCCTCATCTTCCAGTTCTATTTTTGCCGATTCTGCCTGCTTGCTGTGTAGTTCCTTAATGTATTCTTCTCATACCTGTGCTACATCCTTTGTTTCTGAGACTATCTTCCCATCCATATTCATAATTCCTTTACCACAAATTCCATTAGACTCCTTATCTTCTAATTCCAGTGCCCTAGCGTACATCATATCATAAAATATATAAAGTAATATAATATTTACACATGGGAAAATAAAATATAGTCAGACCCCGTTTTAGCACATACACCTCGATTTACTGATACTCCCGATTTAACGCCAATGTCAGTGATGGAAAAACCGTGGCGCTAAATCGGGGTTTAACTGTAATTATATGGCCTAAATAATAAACCAGTGGTGGCCAAACTTTTCTTGTGTAGAGCCAATCTCAAATAGGAGAGGTGTCGAAGTGACACAAGTAAATGTGAAGCAAAAAACTTATTATTATTCTATGAAAATAAATATTGTTAAAAACTACATCAAAATGAATTTCTCGCAAATAACACATATTAATTGTAATGATAGTTCTGTTTTGTATAACAAAAAAATTTGAAATAACAGTTTATTTATTGATTGGCCCTTGAGCTACTGCATTTTAATCAACACCAAATTGTGGATGCAAATTTTCAATTGTTTCTAATCTTAGAATATTTCTAAGGTAGTAATCAATGATTCGAGAGCGTTTATTGCTGAAAAAGTTTGTTCTCCTACATAAGTTTCACAAATTTTGTGCCGTGCCACACTATGGCCACCTCTGTAATAGGCCATTTTAAGGCACATTATCTTGCACAGTGATTGCCATACGAACTGCATCATTTCGAGAGTAGGAAAAATAACATCCCGTAAAATTTAAGCAGCGTGAACTTTTTCCTATGGTACCGCGCAGCAACAGGAGGAGTAAATTTAAAGTTTAAGTAGGAAAGTAGACTTCTTTATTTCCCGTAGAAACGGATCCACTGGAGCGTTTATAATTTTTTTGGCAAAATACTGCAGCCAGATCACGTTCGTGACAAAAGCCTCCCGCACAAACGCACCCACCATTTTAAATTAAACCGGAAATTTCTACACCCGTGTCAGCGACGGAACGGGAAAAAAACAGTAGAAGAATGGAAAGAACATCTTATTAAAAATGTCACGTGTCTCGCGACAAAACAGTCAGTCACCGACCTCTCTCCGATTTTTCTTTTTATTCCTTGTTGTCATTAGTCATTTTTTGAAACTTTCAAAAAAGCATTCTTACCTGGCTTTACTTAGCGGGCCGTCGCGAGGAGAAAAAAATAATAACAGTAGAAAAACAAAAGAATATCACGTCCCGAGACTATAAAGTTGCAGATGCACAGAGGGAGGGGACACAGAAGGGTTTCGGCGTTGCGGAATTATACGCGTGTGCACACTCGGTGGATACGAGGGTGCACTCTGACACAGAGGGGTTGTTAACAAAATAGAATTACATAATAAGATGGAAGAGAGCGTGCGGAGAGGAGATAAAAATGAAGATTTATCTTACAGATTAAAGTGTAAAAAAATGTTACTACCGCCATGAGGCGGAGGCTTCGAAGTCTGTAGATGCAGCTGGGATAGAAAGGAGACCTTTTTAATGTTGTGCGTAAGGAGTGCATCGTTAAAAAAAATCATTTGTAATGAATATACTACCCAGCTTAACGAATTATAGAAAACCTTTCCTCGAAATAAACTTTTTTGTTCGGTGATAAGATTTGAATAATGTAACACAGGATCGAAAATGGCAAGGATAACATACCGGCTAAAAATAACATGATGGACGTATATTTACGCAGAAAGTTATCTGAATACCCGTCACAATAAATAACACTATGAATCTACTTGAAATTGATTATTAGAAAATACTTTGATAGGATCCTCAAACATTCTTATAATATAGTGAACCGTGAATCCCGAAAAACCTCAAAGATTACTATAATTAACTCTGTTATAATTATAACATTTCTAAAATTCTCTCTCTCTCTCTTTAGCAATCACCTAGTCAATTAAGTACAACTAAAAATTTTCATTTAATAATAAAGATACGAAATGTAACTATAATCTTCATAATTACTGAATATCCAAAGACCATTTCAAAAACTCGGTTATAAATGTTTTGTAGTAAAAACTATTACTGTAAACGAATCAGTGTAGTTATTTTTGTTACTTCTTCGCATTTTAAAGTCAATGACAAAAACGTTTTTAAAAAGAAACACTTTCCTTAATTTTTATTAGGCAAAAATTAGTTAAACTTGAAAATTCTAATTTTTTCCGACTGTTTTAAACTTATTGAGATAAAAACTTAACTAAAAATCAGTGACTAAACCCTGTAATGCATCGGATGCATGTCTTCGCAATATATATAGATGTCATTTCGGGCTGTAATACAAGCTTCTGGGGCGTGCATTGTATCTGTGACGCTAGGAAATGTGAGGGTTAAAGTGTGAGATAGGACGGCATCTGGTCATAAGACAATGGGATTGGACTGAATAGGGGGGGGAGAGGAGAGAAAGGATTGGAGGGAAGAGGGAGAGGAAAAATCGGTGAAGAGGGAGGGGGCGGGAGAAGGGCTGCATCGGACTTAATGGCCTGGGTGGGCCGTCACTCTCTGCAGTAGGGTGACGCCTGGGTGGTGATAATAATGTATAAGAGAAAGGGTTGGCGCCGTTGGAATGGTGATATTTTGGACGAAGGGTACGGGGGAGGTCATGGAAGCGGAGGCATAGGCCGTGAGTGTTTCCTGGTCGTTAGTTCGCATTTAGCCGGACTTCGCTCGTAGACGCGAAAAAAGACGATCCATTTTTTTCGGCATCTCCTATCCACGCCATTGCATTGTTTGGATGAGGGCGTACTCTGAGCGAGGTAATGGACATGTCTGCCACGGTTCATGATAGGGCAACGTACAAAACGCAAAGTGCAGAGGCTTGCGAAGAAAATGATGGCGTTATCAGATATTACGCTCGTGAATCTTTTGTACGAGACTGATTTATGCGCGGTGTTTTTAACAAAAGGCTGGGAGGGTAGCAACGTAACGTTTTAAGCCAATGAGAAAAAGAAAGAACTTTGTCACTTCCACAAATTTATTTGGCAGGACCCGTTTCACTACGATCGTAGCATCATCAGGTGCTGATCTACATCTACATGTTACCCTGCAATTCACCTAATTGGTGTGTGGCAGAGGGTGCAATGCACCAAAGCCTACCTAAAGATTGTCTATCGCAGGTTGAAATTCGCATTTGGTGGTCTATAATAGACGCATATATTTACAGTTTTACAGTCGCTCCCATTCACACTACACCAAACACTTTCGACTTCGTCGTCATTAAGATTAATGGGTAACTTTCGTATTTATTGCTAACTGCTTTAATGACTCCACCTCCCGACCGGTTACATCGATATTTTCTAAAAAAGCTAGTCACGAGGACTGGCTATGTCCGCCGTTAGCCAACTTTCTGTACCTATCACTACGTCAGCACGCAGACTACGAATAAGATGTTCCAGTTCGGCCTCCTTCCTGCGAATGCTGCGACAGTTAACCGTGATGATTTTTAGTTTATCGCTATTACTACGTAACGATGCTTCGCGCGCTACTGAATTATTATTATTATTTACTGCCTGATGATGCTACGATCGTAGTGAAACCGGTCGTGCCAAATAAATTTGTGGAAGTGACAAAGTTCTTTCTTTTTTCTCGATGAGTAAATTCCACAGGGTTGAGTCTGTCCTCATTCTTGATATTTTAAGCCAACATTTAAAACTATGACCAATAAAACGCGACAAGATGTAACAAAACGATACAAATGTTGACGCCGCCAGGGGATATTTATTCTGCCTTTCAATTGGTCAAAAAAGGGTAGTATAAGCTTTAAACTTGCAGCCGGTCCTTTCTGAAAATCGATTTAAGAAATCATCTAAATTTTAAATTTCACTAAATATACTGATTTATTTTTAAAGGTGAGGTTTATCCGGAGAACTGCCCTTACAAGGCATGTAACCGAAAGAATTATTATGTTGCTATAAAGAAGTTAATTCACATAATTTCATTTCTTAAATTTTGCGCAAGATTGAGGATATAGATTTCTTTGGGATGTAAAATTAAGGAGGCGGCAAAGAAAAAAATTATGACTATAAATAAATCTTTGTCGCGCGTAGTAAATATTATTCGTATAAAAATTACACTTTTTACCAAATAAACTCTAATTTTACGTCACGAAACGTGACAGCTAACAGGCACGTGTGTATGCATTCAAACGACCTGTATTGAGGATATCGTCACAGTTGCTACTTTATAACCACTTTTAAAACATTCATACCAAATTTTTATAATAAATCAAATATGAACGTAATTATTGAGCTCATCTAACCCATAAACCCATAAAACAACCCAGGAAACCAGAGAAACCTAACTTTAGAATCAAAGATCAAGAAGTAACCCCTGAGTGCGGCTGTTTCGCTGCTGAAATGTACACATTTTTGTCCATTCAGCCGTTTGATGATTAAAGAATTTGCATTGATCATCCATCGCACTAGTCATCGCAAAAGGCCCAGCACAAGGGGGAAAAAAAGGCCAAAGAAAGGAAAAATATAGAAAAGGGAACGCACACGAGAAAAAAATCGTCGGATTTCAATGCTTTCGGAAGCAATCGATCGAGGACGAACATCAGGGGAATAAACAAAGTGTGTGTGAGAGAGAGAGAGAGAAAATGTAGCGGGACGGGGATGAAAATGGGAGGTAGAGAGGAGGGGAAAGGGAGGGATATAGAAGGGGAAAGGGAGGGAGAGAGGAGGGGAAAGAGGGAGAGTGGAGGGGGAAGAGAGAGAGAGGAGGGGAAAGGGAGGGAGAGAGGAGGGGAAAGGGAGAGAGAGAGGAGGGGAAAGAGGAGACAGGAGGGGAAAGGGAGGGAGAGAGGAGGGGAAAGAGGGAGAGTGGAGGGGGAAGAGAGAGAGAGGAGGGGAAAGGGAGGGAGAGAGGAGGGGAAAGGGAGAGAGAGAGGAGGGGAAAGAGGAGACAGGAGGGGGAAGAGAGGGAGAGAGGAGGGGGAAGAGAGGGAGAGAGGAGGGGGAAGAGCGGGAGACAGAAGGGGGAAGAGAGGGAGAGAGAAGGGGAAAGAGAGGGAGAGAGGAGGGGAAAGATAGGGAGAGAGGGGAAAGAGAGGGAGAGAGGAGAAAGAGAGGGAGAGAGGAGAAAGAGAGGGAGAGGGGAGAAAGAGAGGGGGGAGTGAGAATGGACAGTCTGAATCTGAAATGAATGGTTAAGCGCAGACCATGGCATCCTTCACGACCAGACCAACATTCCTTTTGTTGTCACGTGCATGAATAGGATTTCAAGGCGAGATGAGTAGCAATTTAGACGAAGAAGGAAAGGAAAGTTGGCAGGAGTCCATTGCGTTCACATATATACACTTATTTATTTATTAATTTATTTATTAACATATAAAAAACCACGTATATGAGCCCTTATATTCCCGAAACCTACCATCAGAAACATACTCCACGCGTGTTTCCCCATATCACCATCTTAAAACCATTTTCCTTCTCATGGTTTACCTCGGAAAAGTGATGGATAGAGGAAGTGAGTGTAGAAAGGGGAATTGGATCATCCATCAGTAGGCAATGCAAAAAATTGCGATTTTTCCACTCCTCGTGAAAGGGAGTAAAATCGCTCGAATTTCCCGTAGCACTCAACATAATGGGATAAAAATATACAGCAACTTTCGAGATTTGCGACTTTTCGCTTTATCCGCGGACTTGCTATTTCGTCGATCGAGGAAAGGGGCGATTGATAAAAGGAACACGGAATGGATTTTGTGAACCAAATATGGTTATAAGTTCGCGTATTGAAGAGAGCGCATGTAGAGAGAGGAGATAGAAGAAAAGAGAGTGAAATGGAGGCTTCATTTGCAGACGCAATATGAAAAAGCACGTTTTATTTATCGAGGTCTATTTAGAATTGTAAACTTAAAATTCTTTATAACCCTAGTAATATAATTATATGACATGAAGTAATTTATTCAATATTTAATTTTAAAATTTCAACTTTCTATCCGCAACCACATGCACAGAATTTTTTATTTTAACATTTTGAAGGCAACCCCTGCCGCACACCGATTTTTCGAAAATAAATCGTCTTCTAGATGTAAACGTCACACAAATGGTGAAGAATTTAACTTTCTATCAATAACTATTTGCTCTGAACCTTGAAGATTTTGAAGGCAATCCTGGCCGCCCACCGATTTTTCCAAATATTTTCTTCTGCAGTGTACATCATTGATCATTATGGGTCATCAAAATAGTGAAGAATTTAACTTTCTATAACTGTTAACTGTCTATAACTGTTTGCTCAGAATCTGAATTTGAAGATTTGAAGGCATCCCCTGCCGCCTATAGATTTTTCCCAATAAAAATTTTGGCAGCGTGATAAATGGCATCATTGATCACGTTCACCCTGTAAATTTTAGTCTTACATCTCTTAGTAGTAGTTGTAATTTATTTTTTAAGAGCGTCGACTGCTATGGTCATTTTCACTGTCAGCAACTGGGCATACAGAAGAAAGGCGGGAAACCCGATGCCGGCATTGGACTACTACTCTTAACGAAGAGCACCAAGGGGGCCAACTGCTTAACGTCCCTTCTAAAGGACGGAACGCTTGACTTTTCGCGGTCTCCTCAAACCACACAAACAGGGAGATGGGCAACCTTGGAAAAGGATTCGTTCCCGCTGCCCTTTCGAGCAGTACGCGAGTAGCAACCAGCGTCCTAACCACTACACCACCGGCACCCTGTATTACCGTTTACTGCATATTTTAATTTTATCGATTGCACAGAAAGAAAGAAAAATGTCTTTATTGGCGAGGTTGAGGCTAAGTAGCTCCCTCTTCCGCCTAATCACAACCAGACCACAGATGGACAGAGAGAGAGAGAGAAAATATAATCGGTTTTACTGAATGAAACTAAATGAAAATGGAAGATAAAGGGAAGAAAATAGGAGGAATAATAGCGATAAAAAGGGAAGAGTAGAAAGAGATTATAGATGGTGGAAAGAAAAACAATAGTAGGACAGAAGATGGGTGGAAAGAGGAGGGTTAAGAATAGGCAGCGAGAGACGAAAAAAGAGAAGAGAGAAATGACGTGAGATGAGAGAGCTGGTGGAAGAGAGAAAGGGAGGGAGAGAAAAGGAGAGAGGGAAAGAGGATATAAGAGAAATGAGAGCGAGAGGGATAGGAATATGGAGAGGGAGAGAGATATAGAGAGAAGAGAAACAGAGAAGGCGAGATAAAGGGAGAGGAGATAGGATAGAAATAGAGAGGGAGAAAAAAGAGAGAGAGAGAGGAGAAAAGAAAGAGAGAGAGGAGAAAAGAAAGAGGGAGAGAAAAGAGAGAGAGGGAGAGAAAAGAGAGAGAGGGAGAGAAAAGAGAGAGAGGGAGAGAAAAGAGAGAGAGGGAGAGAAAAGAGAGAGAGGGAGAGAAAAGAGAGAGAGGGAGAGAAAAGAGAGAGAGGGAGAGAAAAGAGAGAGGAGAGGGAGGGAGAGAGGAGTTGAAAGAGATTCGAGCGAAGAGGGAGGGGAAAAGACGAAGAGGAAGGAAAAACTTGATAAATACAAAGAGAGAATGAAAATGAGAAGAAACACATAAAAGAGAGAGTCTATTGAAACGAAACCGAGATATACAGGAACCGTTCCTCTTCCTCTCCGCTTGATTGATCGGCTATTTTGACTCGACGGCCATTTTATGCTGCGTGTGAGAGAGTGCGGCTGTGTACGTGTGGGTGTGTGTATTTGTATGTCTGGCGGGGATGAATGAGGTAGATGATGGATGGGATGGTAACGGGTTGATGAAAAGCGCATCCTGGATAGACGGAATGACCACAGATGGACTCGAACGTGCGATCCACAGAGGCCGGAGAAAACTTTTTATTCGCTCTGATTGACTTGACTTTAATTAAGAGACGATGCCACTGGCGGGACAGAAGAATTTCGAAAAAATAAGGCCCTTTCTCAAAGCCACGTTCGTTAAATTAAACGGCTGCGATGAATGAGTAGTATACACTTGGAATGGAAAAAGGAAAGAACGGAATGATTAATACTTGGTTGAAACCCTACAATAAAAAAACACTGACACATGATTGAACGTCGGGCCAATGCAAAACAGGATTTTGTTCTATTAGAAAAACGAGAAGAAAAATACATAATTTACTATCGAATTACTATAATGAAATAGGCATATTTTTCTTCTAGAAAAAATTCACAATCTCACCTTATGTCTTATGAAGTCAAATTGCTCTCCAAGATAGAAAAACTAGTTTGGAAAATCCGAATGCTTCTTGAGATGCAAATTACCCACCATTAGAGGCGATTCGCCGATACCAGAAACTACTAACGGCAAATCACTGGCAAAACTAGATGCACATTTTTGCTGTAAAGCAGCTATTATCAGTTTCGATTTATCGATTATAGTTTCTGCTAACGGAAAATGACCACCGATGACAACTTCTTTGTAGACCAAGTGCGCACAAAGTTTTCCAAGCATGTTCCTGACAGTTGCAATTGCAGTGACATAGTTTGTAATTTTACAAAATTTTCTATTTGAAATTATTCAAAAACGACAACCAAAGTAAAGCTTAGATTTAAATGAGGGAAACTATAAACATTAATATAGAAAATAATTACATGCAATGCTTTGATGATAAAATTATTCGAAACTGTTTCATAGATTCGAAATCAAATATTTAATTTTTCCTTGTTCTCTCTTCCTTCGGGGCAAAGAACTCTTTCCGTTATTTAAAGTTCAAAGGTTCATAACCAGCCCAAGGCGCTGCTTTTATGCATTGTTTCTATGGTTATGAAAGATAAATAATAAATATGGCCCACTCGACACGTTTCTATTCATCAAAGAGCGCGTCACTTCCGTGCTTCTCTTCATTTTTTTACCGCTAGAGGGACTTCGACTTATTCGAGATCATTTTTATGCGGGGTTTAATGACGCGTAAGAACGAAGAGATGGCTGTGATTTAAGAGGGATAATTTGATATTATTTGCACCACGCAACCCGCTCCGATCTTTGAAAAGAGGCAGAGTATTATTTCATCCCTGAAATTAGACGATTATCTACGACGAGTTGTCTTTTAATAAGCGTATATTCTGATGGCGTAGCAATAAAAAAAGAGTGGATCAAAAACATTCCGAATGGAGATTTTCTTAGCAATATGAAATAATTCCATAGTCTTTGCAGAAGATATAATAACCGTTGGAAATGCTACGAAATGTTGTTTTTATACTGTCAGTCAGTCTAGGGATCAAGAGTATATTGAGAGTGAGTTGATCAACCATATGTGATTGCAGATATCACATCATTAACAAATGACATGCGAAAAGCAACACCCAAACTTTTATTGCGATTGAAAATATTGATACGATTGTAGGAAAATAACGGCTAGAAGTGGATGAAAAAGAAAATGCGAACGATGACTGGAAATGCTAAAATATACGAGACAACATAATAAATATATGATCGCATATTCAAAAATTAAGTACTTAGGTATCTTCAATAGCTATAACAGGGTTATAAGGCATTGGAAATGCCTAAGATATGTATGTAGTTAAAGTTTTGAACGATTATTCTTGAATTTGTTTTCAGCTTCAAAACGAGCTCGATATTTCTCCAGTGAATCTAAAAGCACATCTAGTACGTCAAATAAACAGCTATACATACTTTTAAACTACGAAAATAACCTATCAGCATAAACGAGTTTCCTTTGAATAGAATAGTTTTGAATACTCGATATTAGCTTCCGTTCCTACACTTACGCAGGTGTATGGCAAGTGAGGCCGTTCGACAACTAAATTACCACCTAATATCTCCCGTATAACGATCTGAAATCACGTATTTCCGATAGCGTTAACTTCTCGAGCGCTCTCGTTATCCAACGCGAGCATCAAAACATTACACGAACCGCATTCAGCCATCTTCAGCCCTTCCGAAATTCTCCCGTTCGGCCGATTTGCCCTTTAATTCTCCGCATCCTTTGAATCGACGAACCCTTCCAACTTCAGGCTACAAAAACGTTCCCTCGGTAGCAGCGCTCCTTGCAACAACAACAATCCAACGTTTAAAAAAAAGTGCGCCGGAAAAAAAATCCGTACTCACAATCTTCCGAGGCGTTGCCACATTTACGTCGGGGGAATCCCCCTCCCCTCATTTTCTCCCTCCCTTCGGCGTACCCGAAACGCGCACCCTTTCTTTCTCTCCCCACCCCACCCCCTATCCCGCCGATCGATGTTGGTGTGCGGTGCGTCGGCAGAACAAATAATATTTAAAAAAACCGGGCGTCTCCCGCTAAAAGGTAGCTCGGCGTCCCGTATATGCTGGAGGCTGTGTAGATAGCGGTAGAAAGAGGGGGAGGGTTCAAAAAAGGGAAAAATCTACTTCGCCGACTCATTTTCGTTAGATGTATGAGGGACGTTTCGAAAGAAAAATGGTGGATGATTCAAAAGGCCAAACACGGGCACGCGAGCTGCTGAGTGAGGCAAGGCTACGCTCTCGCAAAGTTTACGGCACGTGCCACGCGGCATTGCTTTTTTATCTTTTGTCCTGTCCTTCCCATCCTCTGTCATAGGGCGGGACCCCTTGTCCTCTCGCTACTCTTTCTCCTTATTCCTGTCGTTCGCATCCTTTGCGTTCTCCCTCCTTTCCTCTGTCTATCCATCCCATTCTCTCTCTTTCCATTTCTCTCGATCTATTACTCTTTATCTTCTTTATCCTTCGCCTCCTTTCTCTCTTTTTCCATTTCTTCCTTTCTCTCCGTCTCATTCTCTCTCCATCAGCCTTTCTCCCCCTCCTTCTCTCTCCTCTTTCTTCCCCCTCTCTTCCTCTCCCACGCACTCTTTACTTACCATTTCTCCTTCCCCATCCCTCTCTTACTCTATTTCGTTCTTTCTCTCCCTTTCTCTCTCTCTCCATCCCTATCCCTCCCTTTCTCTCTCTCTCCATCCCTATCCCTCTCTTTCTCTCCCTCTTACATCTTTTCTTTTCCAATACTTGTATTTATATTGTTGTCTTCTATGTATCATGGTACATGTATCACGACGAGGGTTTAGGAGGAAGATGGGACGTCTCAACCTCGCCCAAAATAAAAGCCAAAGCAATCAGTCTTCCTATTCCTTTCCCTACTTGTCTTCTCGCGATTTCTCCTTTCTTACCCCTCTATCGTTTCTCTCATCCATTCTACCTTCCTCAATTTCCTTTTTCTAATCATTCCTTCTTTTCTCCTTACTAAATCACTCTTTTCTTTTTATCTTCCTCTTACAAGTTGCCGAAACTCATACATAGAGAGTTTTCGAACTTTTTTTAACAATCCGAAAGGTAAATTGCTTTTGATGAAAGGGTAGAAAGGAGGAGGAGAGTAGGCGGAGAAACGAGGGTAAAACGGAAACGGGACAAGTGAGGGTAAAACAGGAGGAGTGGGAGAACTGATGTTAAAAAGAAAAATGAACGACAGTCAGGCGAACGAAGGATGCAGAAAGTTTTGCTGTTTGTCTGCGTCGCGCTTCTTTCTCTTTCGCATGTCTGAGAGAAAAGAGAGGTCTTTCACGTTTCGACGCCAATACTCTCTTTTCGGGACATGTGAGAGGGGAGCGGAAAAAGAGGTAGGGGAAGTTTGTGTGTCGTGTCGAGCTTTTACTTCCCTTCATGCTGTAATTAGTCTTAAATGACTCGATCGTGGGTTTTGTGCGTGGGATAGAGAGAGAGGAGGAAAAGAAGGGGGATGCAGAGGGGCACGAGAGGAAAATGGAGAGCAGGAGAGATAGGCATATATAGGAAAGGAAAGTGGGTGGCGGACAATGATAAATCGCCGCCTCTATTTGAGCGAGTTCGATGCTTGCAATCCCGCCCTGAGATTAAGCCTATTAGATATAAGGCTTCTGTAAGGTAGAGAGATGAAGAGAAGGGAAAATGTACGTGTATGTGTACACGTCGAACGAGAGAGATGTAGAGAAATAAACAAATCACCGAAACCGATGTCCCGTTCGAGTTCTTTTTGGAAAACGTAAAACAAATATCGCACAAAACTAAAATAGGCGGTTTGCTATGAAATGCGGGAACCTATTTTTTTTGTCGTTCATTTAGAGGAAACAAACGAATTCTCTCGTTTGATTTCTTGTCATTTTGTCTTTGTTTGCTTTTATCGTTATTTTCGACACGGCTAAATGATGGCATTCTGTTTTAGTTCGAATGAAATGTTATCCGCAGGTTAGATGAAGGAAAGGTCCAGTTTCTATGAGACAAAAGGTACGAATTGGACAATTATATTTCCTAACAACCGCTTTACGATTTAGGAACAATAACGCACTCGTAATGGCATTATAAATTTCACTTATAGGGACAATATAACATTAACTTTTCGACAAAGTTTATTTAGGACATATAAGGCAACATTTAATGTATAAGCCAAAATTTCAACTTTATAATCTATTAAAATATATCTCAGTATGTCCCCAATACAATGTTAATATAGAAAGAATTTTAATATGAGAGTTTCCTTTATAGACCAAAAATCTCAATAATTCATCATTTCTTCGGCATCCTTGTTCTTGGAAAAAAATCATTATTTTTTATGTTAACATCAAAGTGACGCCATAAATTTGAGAGATATATTTTGATGATACATTGGAGCGACAAAAAGAGACGCGGCACTGAATTCATGCTTCCAATTGTCTATAACGCAAGAACGGAATTTTCGCCGGGGCGGAGATCGAAAACACGTGTTTACCTTTATCCGGGGAAAAACTAATGAGAACGCATATTCTCCCATTCCGACACGCATTCTCGCCATCCATGCGCTCTCAAAAAAACGACGTTCTCTCTTTTCTCTGGCGCACGAATGTGATCGTCTCCAACGAACGAAAACTCTGCACGCAGAGATGCGTCCTCTACAATCATTTTTTCGAAGGCATAAATTTCCAAACGCTTTCAAGATCCCGAGGTTAGCCCCGCGGAGCGGTTAACCAACCTTACAGGTTCGACAGTCCGAAATTGAATTTTTAGCCATTTTTAAAAATCGTTACTGTAATACTTTTGCCGTGTCCGGTGAATTACTTCTAAACCGTTCGAGTTAGAGCAACCAAATTTTTGAGGATTTTTTGTGGCAATGATTTCTTTCCGCGGTTGAAATTTGGCGACTCCAGTTGCAGCCTAAGAGGTGTAGTTTTTATATTAAAATGCTCCCTTAATATCTGATTCATCAGTTCTCTCCTCACTTGTTAAGTTCCTACTCTTCTTCGCGCTATTCCTTTTCTCGTGACTTTTTAAACAATTATCGAGCAATTTTGAGGCTGGAAAAAGAATCTTCTGCAAGAGCAGAGGCGTAAAACATTTTTCGGATTCTTGGTCTTCCTTTTTATTGCCGCAAGAAAAAGAGCAAAGCTTGCGTGACCAATCTTTTCGCCTCGCGTCACGAATTTCGCCCCTCGTACATTTTTTACTTTTCTCTCGCTCCCACGTCAAAAAATATAAAACCGCTCCTTTTTCCACCGTGACGGTCGACATCACGCATGGGTGTAAACGGAGCACGTCAATCGGTTTAGACTGCGGAAGGTACGCGATCGCCTAGATGGAACGGCTCACGACGCCCTTCGGATAAATGACGAAAATATCTCCCTCCGCTCAATTAGGGCCATTACTGTCGGCCATTTAATCTTCGGGTCGTTAAAAAGAAAAACAATGAACTTAAAAGACACGTAAGCGATTCCCTCGCGCGCGTTCAATTACAAAAAGGTCGGCGTGGATAAAGTGCGGCGTTACGCAATCGACCGGAGATATGTTGCGGATATTTTTTCTTTCGAATTATTCACAGCCATAAAAGTCGTTTTTTTTAGAGGGGAAGAAATAAATGCGACTAAAAACTTTGTGGTACGCCAGTAGCTTTTAGAATTTCAAACACCGATAAATTACCACGTGTCCTGCGCTTTAGTTTTAGATTCCTTAATCGACAGGTTATTGATTTATTTTACCTATACAAAAATATCAGGTGGATTAGAGTCATATTATTGGAGTTACAATAGATTATTGATTATACATACTAATTGGGGACGGTAATAAATCGACTATATTTGCATACGTTATTGGATTAAATTTTTAATTGCTCATATTTATATTTTAAGCGTGACAAAAATAATGATGATTACATTTGTAATATTTCAGTCAAGAATCGACTTAAGCTAAACCTGATCGGATATCTTTAATATTTATCTTTGAAGTAAGGACATCACCTATTCATGCACTGTTTGTAATAAACGAACTTCGTTTAAAATAATGGAGAGAATAAAAGAATTGGGTGTTTTTAAAAAGTAACAGGCCTAAATTGGTGAAGGGAATGGTACCATGAGAAGTAGGAAAGTGCATATAAAAATGTATCACAACTAGTACTTCGATTAGTTTAAATAATATACCTTCGTCGCAGATAAATGGATAGAAAGAAACATTCGAAAATAGAATTTTGCGCGAGTAAATCCTCCTCAAACGAAAAGACAGACGATACACATTATGAAATATGAATTTTATGTCTTGAAACTCGCCAAAAAGTCTCGTGCGTCGTTGCCTCTTTACCTTATCTCACACCTTACCTGAAAAAGCAGCTTTTATAGACACACCTACAAGCATTTAAATACCTCAATGAGGGGAATGCGGGAGATGTCTGTCATGCTCAATTTACAACCCGGTCCAGGAATTCGTACACGCGGAACTACGGATTTCCTCTCCCTCACTCAGCCTGTCTCATTCACCGCCGCGCGGTTTGTCGCACACCTTTATGGAAATCGATACCACGGCAAAACCACTACGCTTCCTTCCGGGAAGGAGGAAGCAGAAGAGGGAGCGAGAGGTAGAGAGTTCGTGAGTGGGAGGGAAAGAGGCAGACAGAGCCCTCGGAAACGGTTGATTGATGCTGGACTGGATGAAATACGTGTCGGACCGACATGGCAAAGAGGGAGAGGAGAGGAATGACGTGAGGGATGGAGACGCTTTACGGAATATCGAAAAAAAATATATAGAGGGAGGGGAGGAGGTGAGAGGGGATGGGCTAAGAGGAAAAGAGAGGAAGGATGGGGGAGAGGGGGTTCGTGCGTGTGTCTGTTGAAACTCCGTATGAGGGTCGCGACCTGCCGATTCGGCTGGAGCGGAATTTTGAGTGATGCCTTCGATTTCTCCCTCTTCATCTACTTCTCACTTTCGATCTCCTTCACTCTATCTACCACAAATCTTTCCCCCTATCTCCTCCTCTCTCTTTAGTCTCTCTCCCTCTCATTTCCTCCATCCTCACATTTGCTCTCTCTTACTCCCTCCACCTCTCTCCTTCCCTCTCTCTCCTCCCCCCACTCCCCTCCCCCTCTCTCCTCCCCCTCTCTCCTCCCCCTCTCTCCTCCCCCTCTCTCCTCCCCCCCTCTCCTCCCCCTCTCTCCTTTCCCTCTCTCCTTTCCCTCTCTCCTTTCCCTCTCTCCTTCCCCCTCTCTCCTTCCCCCTCTCTCCTCCTCCTCTCTCCTCCCCCTCTCTCCTCCCCCCTCTCTCCTCTCCCCTCTCTCCTCTCTCCACCCCCCTCTCTCCTCCCCATCTCTCCTCCCCCTCTCCTTTCCACTCTCTCCTTCCCCCTATCTCCTTCCCCCTCTCTTCTCCCCCTCTCTCCTCCCCTCTCTCTCCTTCCCCTCTCTCCTCCCCCCGCTCTCTCTCCCTCTTTCTCCTTCTTTCCTCTATCTCTCTTATTTCCTAAATCTCACTCTCACTCATTCCTTGCGCCTCTGTCCCTCTCAACCCTCCCTTTAATCCCTCTCTATTTCTCCCTTCTCCTCCCCCTCATCCTTTCTTTTATTCTCCATCCTCCGCCCTCTTTCTCTATCCTCTTTATTAACCCTCCCACCTCCCTCTTCTTCTCTCGTCTGTCTCTCTCCTTCCCTACCTCCCCCCTTCTCTCTCTCTCTCTCTCTCCCTTCATCTCTTCCTGAAATCTCTCGGGGGTCGTGTGTGTTATGGCTCTGCGTGGCCATGCCATGCCGCTTCCGGGTACATGTTCTCCTGGGCGTGTTGAATATTTCCATCTTCTGCTCCCGCACCGGGTTCCCTAATGGCGATCTCCTTCGTAAGAGTTTTTCGGGTCTACGGATGGACAAGTGGATTGGATTTGTTGCTCCGAAGGGATGTTTTTAGGGGGACGGTATCTATCCGAGCGGGGTGGGTTTACGGAGGGGCGTGGCAGAGAGGGATATTGGAGTGGGAAGGAGATGACTAACTGATACACGATGATACAAATGTCAACGGACGGTTGGTTGTGTATTGATCGGGAAAATGGACTCATTGCGAGCCATTTTACGAGTGTTTTACGCAGGTGCCGACAAGATCGTGAAATGCGAATGGAACGACAACAGGAATCTATTATTATAATACGCGATTTTATAACTGTTCCTGCGTTGTCGCATCCATCTAAAATGTCTCTAAGCAACCACGCAAATTTAGAATTCCCTCGGCTCTGCTGGCGATACATACAAACATACATACATACGGGCACTAATGATCATGGAGGTCTAGAGGTGTCCTCTTTTATAGAGGATTTCTCAGCAATTTCAGTCTCAAGTTTAATTTGGTCAATGGTAACCATTTATTTTTCTGTCTGATTATAAAACCATTATACAAATATGTCAATTCAGTATCTAAAATTAGTTTAATTTCTATAATGTCGCAAGTTTAACGACACCATATGAATGATTTTTTTAATTAAACAAATGAATGTAAATTAATTTCGTGGTGCCATATGACACTACTTGGGCTGAAAAGATCAGAGAGTTGCTAACCTACTGGCGATAAAATTTTGAAAAACAAGATGATCCAAACAGAACTTATGATGCTTAACTTCCATTTGATCATTTATTTAATACTTATATTGGCTTTAATAGCTTGGTTAAAAGTAGACGTGGACCTCGGGGCGGTCAATCCCTTGGACCGTCATTAGCCCGCAAGATACCTCAAGTCCTAGGCTGTGCGAACCCTTCCTCGACGCGCGAGCTCATCCTTCCCAGCGGGGTATACTCTGACCGGAGGGATGATTAAACACGAATTAATCAAAACTTTTTAATGCATTTGTGATTAGAATGCATCTCTGTTTGCGTAGTTTCACGACTATGCACGCCTTTTAAACGGCTTTCTACGGCAAATATTAAGGAAGTTGATATTTTTCGCTCAAAGGTACCAGCCCAGTGGTTTGTTTCCCGCGGTTTCTGCCGCATTTTAACGCCTGTGATTGACATACCAAAGTAAAATTTAAAATCATCTAAAGGATTAAAAGCGGCTCTGAAAAGAGACTTTTCGGAGCACAACTAACACGGACTACACACAAATAACCTCTAGCGGCTTTTAAGGAGTATTGTCAAGCAAAAAAATTCTACAAAATCATTTCAACTATACTTCGTTCGGGTAGAAACATCTATAACGGCAATGAAATCAAAGAATAGCCCTACCTTCGTAGCATGCTTGCTTCTTCACATGTATTCTATGAGATATGCCCCCAAAGAATCTGGTGACATTCTACACTTCTTCTTATCTTCTTTATCACGGACCAGTAACATTCGATATTTTGAGTATCTACATCTATATTTTCCCCAGCAATTCACTTAATTGGTTGGTGGCAGGGGGTGCAATGCACCAAAACCTACCTAAATATTGTCTCTCGCAGGTTGAAAATTTCTATTGTGATCTTGTATTGTCCTCGGAAAGTACGAGCCTCGATAAAGTTCCGTCCAACAAGTATGCAGTGTTGGTGTCTTCTGGATTCACAAAACTCTACGGGTGATTCACCCTATGGCGGTGCTATCCCAAGTCTTTTAGCCCCGAGTATTCTCGCCACATATCGGTCTTGAGAACCGATCCTTTGGCTATGAATCGGCAAATAAGACTATCCAGAGATTGTGAATTCCTGTTCTTAACCACGCATAGGAATGTGTTGCGTGTCGTCCTATCAATTCCGCCGACTACCCATTCAGTCTCAGTCAGTCGCCTACGGTTTTATTTCCGAAGGCCAAATGCGATCTCATCAATCTCAACTATGTGTCCTGGACCTCCAATTTAAGACGAATTCTCCTCCAACCACGCGGACAAAAGTTCTCTAAAACAATATATCAGTCGCCTGGTTGTCTCGTGGCAATGTCTCGTTTCCCTAACAATAACAGAGGTTGGATACTTCAATATCCACGCCTACGCTACCGATAGAAAAATATCTATTCCAACTTTCCGCCCAGCAAATATGGTCCCGCTCCGATGGATATGCTATTCCTGCAGAGTTTCTTTCCGCATCTGTAATGTGACTCCGTCGTTTTCCTCCTTGATGAACGAAATCTTCTGTATATAAAACCAATCGATTGCATTTTCTTATGTAAATCTAACTTACATTTGACCTGTTAAGATTTTTACGATATGATAAAACAGGATCAAATTTGATTAAGGCAGATAGAAGAACTCTAAAGTATGACCGAAAAAACCTTTGGCTACTTTATTGTAATACTGTTAAATTATTCATGAAATATATAAATTAAATTGCAATTAAAATAAATAAAAATGTACATCCTCTTTTCTAAACGTTTTTATTTCAAATATGGAGCATAGAACATCTAAAAATAGCAAAATTCCCATTGCCTCGTTTTTTTAAATGGCCCGGATTTTCTCCATCAAAACTCATTTTGCTCCGGTTATGATGATCAGCATCTCATCACCCTATTCACGCGGGGTCTCCCATCAGAACATAAACTGGAACATGTGGAGGGTTGCGATAAATACGGTAATAAGTTGGTTGAACTTGACCGTTGATCTTTAAAATCTATTATTTTTATAGCATTTAAGGGGTCTGCAAAAATGTAGTATCATATGTTTCAAGCGCAAAAACCAAACGGGAAGAAATTAAAACTCATCGTAGTTGGAATGAGAACAGCGGTGTCATGTAGTCTCGTCTCGCGAGGTCCCCGTCTATCTACTTTTAACCAATAGCTTTAAAGTCAACGCGGATATACAGCTCTTTGTGTTCCCAAATTTCATAATTTAGCGTTATAAAATACTACAAACACTTTCGAGCGGAATATTAAATTGATCACGCGTATTTGTGCGGCAAAGATAACGCGTGTACGTATTAGAATATACCGAATCTGAGTTCAACAATAGTTGTTGCTATGGCAACACTCTCGTAATGAGTGATGAAAACTGCAAAATCGCCCGTATTTACGCGAAATTCTAAGAAATACAATCGATAAGCAAAATTCAACGAATTAGAATCTTCATTCCTTTCCTCTGGGAATAGTACAAAACTCGCTCCGATATTAGAATTATAAGATATTTTAATGTGCAAGAGAAAATCACCCTGCACGATGGATTTCAGATTTTCCATGTAAATCAAATGGGAAAGGTATTTCCTGGAATCGAACCTGGGACTTCAATCTTCGCAACATAAACTATCCTCGGGAGCTCGACCCATGTAGCAAGAGATTTCCACGAAGTTTCATGAAAATCCGTCTATTGGTTAAAAAGTTAATAGGGCGGACAAACAGATACATCGACAAAACTATAAGCCTATTTCCATTCTGGAAAGTAGGTCAATAAGACAAAGTTTGAGACATGCAGCACCTAACTGAAAGTTTTCAAAAGAAGAATTGGTAAAGTTTATAATTCATCCATCAGACGATTTTGCAACACCCGATCATTCTTATTTAACTCCAATGGCCGCTCAGACTGTACACAATAATTGAAGATACTATAGTCATTGACATTTTCGAGTCTAATGACACCAACTATACGTTTTAATGGACTTGCCAAAGATTGAAAATTTCCATGTAAAGCAACTGGGCGAATGTTGGACAAAAAAATTCTGGAATAAGGTATTGAAATGTAAGAAATTGGAAACTTTTTCCTTTATAACGATTGCAAATCTTTATTGATAATTAAAAGCGAAAATTTGGAAAAGTGTTACATAATATTTGTTAATTTATACTGTGGTAAACTTTAAAGATAATCGTTAATTTTAAAAGAGATTGACTCAAACAATCATTGCCTAAAAAAAATTTAAAGTCTAAATAATTAGTAGAGAAAAAAGGTTCCTTATGAGATTAATTTTTTAAATTTAATTTTTATTTTATAAAATGTATACATATTACCTACATAAAGGTTACGCAAAACGAAATTTTTTGAGCAATAACATCGCAATATAAATTTGTAAAAAAAAGTGCAAAACAATGGTGAAATTTAACAACCTTCACAATTTTAGATTTGATTTTTAAACAGACACGCTTGAAGTCGCTCAGCCGTTAAATATTGAATAAGCAATATTTCGTGAGGTAAATACCCCATTCCATACGGCTAGAGCTTAAAAAGTTAATATCTTAACGGCAAATAGCTGGTGAACATTCATCAGCTATCAAAAAAATAAACGTTCGATAAGAAAAATACCATCCGTAAACGGCCTCGGTCCGAGGCATATAAACATTTTAATTCATTAACTCAGAAAAAATAACATCAAAAAGATGCACCGCCACGTATTTTTCGTGAAGAAATTTATTCCCGAAAAAACCCTGGAAGAGGCGAAAGTAGTGGTTCGCATCCGACCGCGGAAGGAATAAATAACAAAGACGACGCTCGAGGTCTCTCCGCTCTCTACCAATCAAGGGCATTCTCTGTCACTCTCTCCATCCCACACTTTCACTCTTCCTCCTGGGTCAACCCCGACGTGTGACGCAATTCTCGGGCCGAACGCGAAACTTCGCCAGCTGGCCGGCCAACATGATTTTTCCCAAGGCCTTTTTTTCTTCTCATTTTTCTTTCATCTGCGACAGCCACTCGACCCTCCCCCTTCCCTGGGGGGGTCTCTTTCAAATCGGAACGAATTCGTACTATTCCAAGGTGACGCAAGATCGAGCGAAATTTATTTTCCACTTCTTTTCATTCCTCATCGGACTGTTTCGAATGCGTTTTCCCATTAGGTCAACGATGCGTCGGCCATCTGCCGACCGTCTAGCCGCTAAAGTGGGGAAAAACTCGAACTCTGTAGACCTGTATTTCATTAATTATCTGGGTTCGTGGATAAAATCAATTTTTCCTAATACTTGCAATATAAATTACGTATACCATACTCTTGGGTATTAAATTCCATTCCTATGATAGCTAATGATTATTAGAAATGCATTAGGTCTCTGATTTTTTAAATTATTACGAACGAATTTACTTGATCATTAATCACCCACAAAATTGTTTAATTGTTAATAGTGTACGAAATTATTTATTTAGTAAGATCAGCCCGTTCTTTTTATTCAAGGTTAGCCTCATAAATAAATGATTCACACATTATCATCGATTGCATTACAATTGCTAAATATGTTATTTTTAATTATTCAACACCATTCGTTAGTCAAAAATTATTTATTTATTTTATCTATTATTTTTAATTTTATCTAGCAACAAACAAACCAAATTAATGATAAGAGCACATACAACCGTGGTATCCGCGGAATTCGAACACGCCAAAATTTTATATTATTTTTTAAATTACCCTGACATTGACATGCATCTATTTTAAGCTCTACAACTGTTACCCCTCCTACCATTACCACGGCGGAAAACGCGTAGGAATTTTCAAACAACGCCTCTTTAAATTTTAAATGCAAAACTTTCGCTTTCGCGTTGATCGGCATTCGTGGATATGACGAAATTAAAAAGAAACAAAAGCGTAAAAGCGCGATTCGCTCCCAAATGCGAATGCAAACGATATTTACTTTCTCGCATTTATTTTATTTTATTTTTCGGCCAGTGACGCTTTGAAGTTTTTTTTCATTGGAAAATAACTTACCCCCTGCTTGCCTCCCCTCCTCGCGTCGCTCCCTCCCCCTCCCTCTATAGGCTTAACGGCACGCTCGCCAATGCACACAAAATTAAAACGAGACACGTAAATGAAAGAGAGTCCTCCCTCTCTCTCTCCTTTTCATCGTCTCCAACGCCTCGACGTGGGTGGCGCCCGAAAAAAGTTTGTTTACAGGGAATATTCGGCAACGTCGCGTGCTTGCGTGTGTGTGTTTGTACACGCGCAAACAGCCGGGGCGGAGAGAGGGAGGGGCGGAAGATCATTAGCGGAGCGTGCGTGTGTGAGAGGAAGAGGTTGAAAGGGAAAAGCGAGCGCGATGAGGTGAAAAAGAATAAGGGAATGAAGGAAAGGATTGAAACGGTGGAAAAGTGAATGAGAAAATCCAAGGATCTAAATCAGCGGTTCTCAGCATTTTTCGGTGATGTACCCCTTGTTAATTTTCAACATTGTCGCGAACCCCCCTCTCCCACCCCCTCTTCCTACTTGCATTTCATGACCAAGGTTTTCTTATATAACAAAATAACTATTATGACATTTAATGAAATATTATATTTTAACCGCCTTTTCAAAAATCACTCTTGTGATTTATCAAGACGATTTATTAAACCATTTACCAAATCTATCGGACCATAAGACACTTCGGATTATAAGAGGTACTAAGATTATGAATTAAAAAATTTAGGAAACATAATTTCATTGTTTTTTTTGCTTTTACTTATACATAAAAGTAAAAATGAAGCACTACAGAACAGCAATGCAGCACAACATTTCAATGTTCTTACTCATCATAAAAAACCCAAAAAGTCTCATTACTGCTGTCACACTCAATAATATGTATGCAATTTATAGTTGAGGTTGTCACTTTGTAGAATTACAATATTTAAGAAATAACACTAAAACTTTGTTGGATAAATTTTGTCGAAGTGAAGCCCTGCACGGGTGATTTGCATCATCATCTGAAGATAATGTAAATTGCGCCGAAACTGATCATAATTTTTGAGTTTGATGGGGATGATTTAGCGGGGTTTCGGTGTTATTTCCTAAGCACTTGTGTTATGATATAACGTTCACAATCTTCAAGTAGCGTGCCATATTCACTGCCTTCAATTGCCTTGCTAATACTACGTTTCCTAAAAAACTAACAAAACAAGGGGAATAACAATAATATCTACAATGCGCAGTTATTCACGAGACGCAAAAAGTTACTTACGTTATAGTCAACTGTTTCGGCCGTTACATCGTAGAAACCCATAATTAAAAAAATAATGTAACTTGGTATTGTAGAATTTTAGCAAGTTACATTATTTTTTAATTACTTACATTAGTGAGATTTTTGCACCTGTTTTCCAGACATAATCTTCTCGATGCGCGGTCGAATTTTGGTCACTGCAAGGATGAGATCGTGTTCGGAGGTCAGACGATTGCGGCTCCGCGTCTTTATTACTGGCAAGTTGAGAATCCTGTCTCATCATTGGCTAACATCTTTAGATATTTCATTGAATTACACCCGTCAGGTCGAAGGACAATTAAATTAATTGGCGATATATGTCTCTCCCTTTCCTCGCATTCACTGCCCTACCCCTTGCCTACAATGTTCAAACTTTGTGCTAAGAACGTCTTGTGTACTGATCCTCACTCACTCTACGCCCATTTTAAGCTAATATTTTTATTTTATCCCTTTCACCCAAATATTTCCCCGTGTCTGCATCGACGCACTGTCTGCACCCTTGTCACTCTGTACCCCCTGTAAGAAGTTTTGTTCCCCCAGGGGTACATGTACCTCCGTGTTGAGAGCCGCTGATCTAAATAACTCTCGATCTCAAAGGGAATGCGGAAGATCTGACTTATCCGATTCCTAAATAATCCACGAGGAAAAGATTTTAAAACGCGTATCTATGAAAATTTCTGATTCGCACACAAGAAAATAAAGTGAAAAAATGAAAAATGACAATCGTCATGATTCAACGAGATCAATGGCGATAAATCAGCGACAAATAGGAATGAGAGTATTTGATCTTGAGCCAATACTTGAACAAGCTATTTACATCATATCTAAAAGTTATTTAATTTGAAAATTGTTACTATAATCCTTTTATTTGCACATTAACTCAACGATAGCTGGAAACACAAGATTAATGAGAACTCTTGAATTCTAATCTCTCCGAGAGATACACGTCAATATACCTATAGATATTTGATTTAAGTATCGAATTTTTGAGTTTTATTATTTTAGAAATATCTTTCATTAATGTTGAGTTTTCTGTATAAAGAGACAAAAATAAAATTTTATATCGTAAATCTAAATAAAAGCTCGAATTTCTATTATTCATCTTCTATTCACGAATGAATTACATGTAAAAAAAACTATCGCTGCTAAAACTGAGCTTCTCGTGCGTGAAAATCGGAAATAATAACGATGATTTCTCATCGTTCTCTTATTTGTATCGAAATTTTAAAATATAGAGGAAAAAGGACACATCTGCGTTAGATTTCCCCGATGAAACATTCTTCCGGACAATCGATATCTCGAATCAATTGTATCGTATCGAATCGTCGACATCGATCGATATTGAGAGGGCGATAGAATTCGTGTGATATTTACATGAATCGGATCAGGAAGAAGGTTTTTTTTCTATTTACTAACGATCCTTTTGAAGAAAACATCACTCCCGCGGAACAAAATACGCGTAGACTCACCGCTCTCCTACCTCACCTTGATAACATAAGCCCCTCTCGTTTGCATAGCCTCCCTTTCTCTGTACCTCTTTCTTTCTCACTCTCTCTCTCCATCCATAAATGGAACTCCGGCGGCCACGCCTTATTAGGTTCTATAAACTACGTAGCGCGGCGAGCCTGGGCATATCGTTCCCACAAGGCCTCGCGTCGTTATTTAAAGTAGCCGCCGGACGGCGACGGCGCGGTGCAGCATAATCTCGACACCAGACGCGGTGCAATTGCGGGCAGTCCTTTACACCCCACATCTCCTCCCTTATCTTCAACTTCAGGCGGGATCATGAAAGGGGCGCATGTTAATGCAGTACGATGGACGGTGCATAAGGGGAAAGGAAGGGGTGGGGGAGACACAACCGACCGCTTTCATTATCCACCGTTCCGTCACTTCTACCCCCTCCCTATAGTCTCTTCTCTTACCTCTTTTAATTAACACGAATTGTGTGGACTCAAGGAGCGGCAGTTACGCTTGGAGCGGGATAGTACGTAATCTTCTCACGTTACATTACGGAGGCGTGCGGTTTTTAAAGGCGTGAGAGGTTAGTGACGGGCAGATTTACAGTGGATGCCCGAGATTCCTCTTTGCGGCTACTCGTTTTCTCGATGCTGATCGCATAAGCTGAATTTGGTTGTATTCATTTTGGAAAGATAAGAAGGAGATGTGCATGATACGCGAAGTCTAACTTGAGCTCTGTCGACCAAGAAGTATTAAAGTGGAGGAGCTGTAGAAAATTGTTCCAGCCAATCAATGAGCGACAGCGTTGCCGCATAGTCCACAACCGCTGCCCCTGCATTCCTCTGCAGCCCCTACTTGTGCGTTGAATGGCAACGTTGCCCCATTCCCTGATTTACATCAAAGCTCAAGTTAGACATTGGATACTATCGAGTTAGATTATTTGTTTATTTTGTGCTAGGGGTCGCCTCATTCAACAAAAGCTAATGCAATAAGATGCAGAAACAGCAAAATAGACTGCAGAAATAATTAGGGGAAGGTTTCTATAGTGTATTCAGTAACGTCACATATTTTTAAGAATTGGTTTTCATATGATTTTCTTGAAAAATAGTCTTGCAACATGGTATAATTTGAAAATATTTTACGGATAAATGTAAAGTTACGAACTCTCTACATCGAAATCATCCACTTCAGGATTGAAATACTTTATACATCTTCTAGGAATAGGTATGACCGCTTAAGTAAGGCATACGTGTTATTATAAAAGCGCGCGTGTTACGTGATAGGATATGTAAACACGAAAAAAACTAACCGATATTAACCAGATAAAATTTAATCGACTTCAATAGTCACAATAGCTATAAAAGTTTCGAGAAATCATGCAAATTAAAACTGCATTTCAGCCATAATCAGTGGCCATTCAGAAACAGCGGACGCTAAAAAAAGATGCAGCTATTGGAGAAAGATTTTTCAATTTGATTCCAGTGTGCACGATACTGTTGTCTCGAATTATTTACATTATTCAACGTGTATTACAAAAATGCTCAATTTCGCCATTAAAGCATTTTAAAGCTTTCTATACGGCATGTCGAGGAGGAAATGCTGAAAAAAAGCACTTAAAAATGAAAAGAGAAAAATGTAACCTTGATCGATGTGTGTACTACATACATCACTCTCGACTCTCCGAATCCCTTCATTTATATCTACGACGCGAAATTAAAAACGCTAGTCTTTTTTTTACCTAAAAAATGAATGAATCGTCCTTAACAGCCCCGCATACTCTTTGTTTATTCTCCTTTTTTTATTCGAGCAGGCTTCTTTTTTTCCGCCGCTTTTTTATCGCCGCTCTCCCTCCTGCGGCGCACCGCGTCTCAAATGGGTTACTCGTGCAATTAAAATCGCCGCATGTCCGTATTTCCCACGAGAGGCGATTTTTTTTAAAGCGAGGAAAGGATACGCAGTTTGTAATTCGCCGCAGTCATTCGCCTTGGACGATCCATTTATGGTATCATTTTTCGAAGCGACCCTCTTGAGTTCTGAAGACTCAACGTTAACTTTCGACAGTTTTTGCTTCACCTCCTTCTCTCAAGGAAAAATAAATTTGATGGATCTGGCGACCTTGCCAGAATCTAAAAAAAATATGTGAGCGCGGGCGTATTTGGGTTACGCCATCGAAACGGCTAGGAAGAAAGAGAGATTCGGAAAGATCTCTTGGATTGCGAAAGTATCGAAAACGATGGGAGCCTCTAGTAGGAGGATTACGATTCGAGACGGTAGATAGTCTAGCGTCCTTCTGAAAATTTGGCGAGGTGCGTCTTTACAAAGAAGAAGAGGTCATATAACAGACTAGACCAGAGGTGAGCAACCCACGGGAGCGTTTTATGCGGCCCGAGAAGCTATGATTAAAAAGTAAAATTGAACACATAACTTCATATCACATACATTCAAATTACAACATTAAAACAATTCAGATTGAAACGTTAACCCTAAGACTTAATTTAGACTTGATTTTCACTGATATGACGCCTCAGAACATCCAGTTAGAAAACATCAATGCCCTAGTTACCTGTCAATGTATTAGAGAAATAAACTGATGTGGGCAACACATGACTTTCTCCATATTTATATGGCAAATTTCATGTTGTTAGCTCTGGGATCGTTGTCAATATTTACTTCCGGTTGACAATTAAGAAAAGAAAAAGGAGCGTTACTAAGACGTAACTAAGCGTCAGTTGTTAACTGGTAGGTGGCGTGGTGGTGGCAGCTAAAAATATAAGATATCTCTTAAACAATGCATTATATGGAAAAATGTATCAAACAAAGGTTGTAGAAAATAAAATTTCCTACAACTTTTATTCCAATACAGTTTTACATTTATCAAATATTAAAGCAAATATTTCAAAATAACGGATAAGTGAAAAGAGTAAACACCCACTTCCGGTTGATCGATTTTTACCAAAAACTAGTCTGATCTTCTAACTTTTATAAAAATGTTAAATATCAAATTTTGCGTTGACCTGATTAATAGTTTTTGAGTTAGAGCGCCCACAAAAATCTATAACATAGACACGCAGACATCATCGAAAAAATGGTCAAAACGTGTTCAGTTGACCTTAAGACGTATTTCCGTTGAAATCTTGAATTATTTTTTTCATGATAACAATACTTTCTCTATACTTCGTACATGGAGAAAGTAAAAATTAATGCCCTAGTTACCTGTAAACACATCCAAATCGTTGATTTATTTACAAAACTAATTTTATCGCGACACCTCTAAAAATCAGCTGCGGCGCTCCAGTGTGCCGCGGCACCCAGGTTTGGAACCACTGGATTAGAGGCATGGCAATTTGCGTGTATTTTTTAAACATGTCTTTTAAGATCGCTCGGAAGAACGTGACAGAGCGATCAGCTTTCTCTCTGACCGGTATATTGCGTGTGAAAAAATGAATAATGGAGCTAGTCTACTTTCACCCAAGTTTTTAAGGGTCTCGTGTTCGTAACCGAATGGATGAGACGCCGCAAAAACTATTGATGTTGAGGTAAGGACGGCCAAATTTGGTAACTGAATCGATTCGAATCGGATGTTTCGATTCCGATTCATAATCGGATCGTTTGAATTGATTCGACCGATTCATTCGATTAGATTCCTCCCCTCAAAAGTTTAAAACGTAGAAATGCACTTTAAAATGGTCAATTTTCATTAAGGTGACATTCATCGCAAATTTAAGGATTTATAATTGCAATGAAACGATTCGCTTTTTTATAAAACTTTTTGAACGAAAATAAGCCTTGAAAAGTGTTAATTTTTTTAATTTTACGTATCATAAATTAAACTAAAACTTGAAGAATTACGCATTGTTGTATTCCATTGTCAGAACTATTCACAGGTTCCAGCAAAATCTATTAAAAATAAAAACACATGCAAGCATAATACCTAAACTAGTAAACAAGGAATTTTAAAAATTCAAAGCTTCCTAGAGAGTAAAAGTACGTCGTTTGACAACTGGTATTACTGAGGATCAGCAATGAAAACAAAATTAAAGGTTTTGGAATAAAATATTTGACAGACTGATTGAATCGCATATAATCATACTAGAATGGGTTTCAATAATATTTAATAAAATTGTTCTCGATTATTATTTTTTAAAACTATAAATCGAATAATTCGAATAAGATAAATCGTAACGAATGAATCGATTCGAATTTTCCGATTAATACTTACGAATGAATCGATTCATCCATAAAATTGAATCAGAATCGACCATTCCTAGGTTGAAGCCTTTAAAGTTATTAGAAGTCGGTCCCAATAGTTGGGATACGAACAAGAGGTATTCAGAATAGGACATTTTAGGGCTCCCTCTAAAGAGACAAGAAATATTTTTGAAAATTAATTTACCATAGAAAAATGCTATAATGTGAGACGCAATAGCCAATCATCATTATAGTTTTTCGATGAAAAACAAAGTACGTATTGAATGTATCTATTCGTAACTACGGATCTAACAATAAGTGATCCAGAGTATGAGTACCGTTCGGGCCCACGAGTGTTAATATGCACCACTGGATACGAATCCTTTAACCGAAATTTTTTTCATGAGGTCGAGCGAATTCCGGTTGGGATTTGAGGGGAAGCAATTAAAACACCGAGCGTCGGACGGAACTTCATCGACGACGCACAGGTGATGAGAAAAAGCAGGGCAGGCGTGTCGAAACGTCGAGCCGGTATCCGAAGTCACTTTAATGAGCTTTCGTTGTAAAGAGACCGAAGTCACTTGAAGTCCGAGGTCAGAGTGATTTAGATACTGGAACCTAACACGTACTTCGATAATACTGGACTGGAAGAACTTTATGTATTTTTAGTAGTTAATAGTTACTATTAAACGACGCGTTACCATAACTAAAGAATAATTTATTATTGCGAGAAATAAATCAAAGGTTAAGACTTGAACACACGTAAATTCACGAAACAGGTGTGGGAATCTGCGAATTTTACTGCTGCCCGACTTAAATTTTAATGGCACCTTCAATTTCTGTTTTTTCAACTGCGTTGCTTCGTCGCTGCCCTTTTTTATGTTCTAAGGACGAACGCTTTTCTTTTTTTAAGGGACTCAACGGTCCTCTCTCCCCCTTCCACCATATCTCCCTCCCTTACACTTTGACATGATTTTTTCTCCCCCTTTTTCGGATCATCAAACGGCCAAACGGCGATTTCTTTTTTATTTTATTATTTCTTTGACAACCGAAACCGTCTTCAACTGGACAGCGAGGTCCCAATTATTTTTGCCTGGAGGAGAAAAAATTATGCAACGCATCGATGCGCGCGGAAACGTAAACAAGTCGTTCGAGTTTTTTTGCCTCTACCCTATCTCTCATCCTCTCTTCTTCCTCTCGCCCCAACTCTCCCCTTCTTTCTCATCTCTATCTCTTCTCTTCTCTCTCTCCTCTCTTTCATCTCTCTCATTCTCTCTACTCTCTCCCTCTCTCTCTTCCTCTATCTCCCTCCCTCCCTTCCTTTCTCCCTCTATGCTTCCCCTCTCTCCCTCTCTTACCATTCCACTCTCCCTCTCTCAATTCCTATTTCTTTCCCTCCCACTATCCTTCTCTACCCCGTTCCCCCCTTCTCCCTCCTCTTCCTCCCTTCATTCCTCTCTTTATCCCCCTCTCTCTTTCCTTCCTTTCCTCTCTTATCATCCCACTCTCCCTCTCTCTCTATCCTTCTCTCATTCTTTCTCCCTATCTTCCCTTCCCTACCTTTCTTCCTTTACTCCCTAGCGACAGAGCAAGAAGTCTTTGAAAAACACTGCTTCGCTAACTAACTACTCGTTAGTGAGCACATTTGATTTCGATTTTGAAGGTTATACGGAGCTTGCGCTTCTCTTTTGTTATTTTAAAAATCTCTTTTACCTTTTTAATGACCGCGAAAAATACCCCCGCCGTGTTATGGACGTTGATGGCCGAAAAAGATGCGACTCGTTAAGAGGATATCCCTCGCGTTTTACCGATGGGTGAGGAAGTCGCGGGGAAAGACGAGTGTAATTTATAACAACACACGCATTACATAACAATACAAATATTTGTTCTCTCTGTGGCTGATCAAAGGTTCCAAAGTCGAAAAGCTTCATTTGACAGATTGATAGAATCGTATAGAATCATACAAAAAATGATTTATATAATATTTTATAAAACCCTTCTTAGCTATTATTTGGAAAAAACATCTATTAAATCATTCGAATCGATCCGTACGATTAATCGAAGCGAGTGAACAGATTAAACTTTTTCGATAAATTGGAACGAAGGAATCGATTCATCCGTGAATCGGATCGCAATTGGCCATCCCAAGTGGTGGTCTGGAAAAATTTCCAACCGTTTTGCGAATTTGGAAATTATCACCATAATCGATGGATTTCTTCAAAACTGTGACGTTTTTACGATGACGAATCGTAATAATCGTTCGCGCCCTCTCTCTTATTCTTACCTTGTTGGGCTGCACGTGCCAGGACCTCCTCTTCCCTTGCCTCTGGAGCGTGTTGAGGTCCGAGTCCATGGATGTGCCCGTGCCCGGATTGGAGGACGACGCTGTGAGACTTCCGCTTCCGCTAAGAGACTGCGGAATCATCCCTCCGAGGATTGTCTGTTGCGAAGAGGAGTCGAAAACTCCGGCTAGGAGCCTTAGTCTGTTTCCCGGACAGATGCCCTGAAACCAAAGAAAGATTTCCACGATTATTTATTTATTTCGATATTTAATCGAGACGCAGGAATATCGTCGAATGCCGAAGATCGAATCATGTCTCTCGAAAATGGATGGAATATCGTTCCGTTCAATCGATGATCGAAATTCTGACATTAGAGAATAACCTGATATAGTTAACCGAAGAATGAAATACAACTTTATGACCATGCATCTGGGCCGTTTAAAAATAATGTAAAATATTTTCTCCCGCGCGATTGTAAGATAATCTTCAAAACACGAGTAACCACAAAAAAGATAATAAATAAATGTACATCTATTTTATAATGTGGAAAGGGACATATATCGGAAGTTATGGCTGAAGGAAACAAATATATCACTCCCAACGCAATTATTGGCTTACATACGTACATCTGCTCAGGTTAAGATCGTATACAGCGAAATCTTTCGAATGGCTATTAAAACCTTACGTTCTAGACCCGTCAATTTGCACTTGGAAGAATGACCAACGATTGGAAATGCCTCCTGGGCAACCACTGATACATACATATTCATTTAAGTCCTCGAGTACGTTTACGAAATTTGAAAAACCTTATTTTATAACGAGAACTTGGGCGCAAAATTAATTCATGAAACATTTGCACCAAAATATATAGTAACAACGCTTTTCCATTTACCCAAATCACGCGTTTTTTTACGCAGCAGCTTGAGATAAATACAAAGTAAACCGAAAATCATAAATAATGAGATTATAAAGGGGCATTGGAGAGAGTAACATAAGCGGAGTGGAAGAAAACTTGCGTCACGAAGCTTATGTGATAAGTGCTTTTTAGCATGTTAGGAGGAAGAGACACATTTCTTGGGCCATAAAGACCTAAAAAACATTAGCACATAGAAAGGTGTTGAAGGTTTCTTCCGCTTGGACGAGTCCCAAATGACCTGGATCTGACGCTAACGAAGAACAAATTTCACTGGTGCGGATCAGTGTTGCAAATCTAGCGAATTTGTAGCTAGATCTAGCTACTTTAGATTCACACTAGCTCCTAATTTTATTCTTACAAATCTAGCGAATCGATAAAAAAATCTATTTTTCTAGCGATTACCCAAAAAAATCTTGTTTAAGTTGGAAATATGATATCCCAGATAAATTTTAGTTGGATTTAATGGTCAAAATGGGTACATGAATAACGTCTGTTTTTAGTATTCCTATCATATAATGATTTGGAAACAAACAACAGGAAATCTACATTATATGTATTGTAATGCATAGATTAAAAGATTTATTCGGACAGAGGAGATCGCCAAAAAAGTCTGCGATAGCAGATAACAACGCCATTGTTTTACATGCTTAAAATTGGAGTATGCCCGGCTAGATACCTCCCATACAATTCTTATGGGGGATAACTGGAATAGTATTAGGAAAAAGACTTTAAAAATAAAGTATTTTTAATTACCCGTTGAAATTGGTTCAGACGAAGGTTCCATCTTCTTTTAAGTGCATAAAAGACAAATAATAGCTTAAAAAATAGTGTAATTATATGCAGTGCGCACAAAAACAATACCCTTATTATATGGAGACACCTTTTGGTTAGTTTCCTTACGCAGCCATGAATATTATTGGTAATTATATATTCTAGCTACCAAGAAGATGATATCTAGCTCCCAAAGGCTAAAGAAAGTGGCAACACTGACGCGGATGCGCCCGATTATTGCTTTGACCCGAAAAAAAATGTCGAGAGTAGAGGGCGCTGAAATTTAATCACGATCGGGCGCGAAGAGACTCGAAATCATTGGGGTCGAACTCGAAATAAAAAAAGGCTTTTTTTTAATGTCTCCGTTCCGCGCCGAGATATTCGGTCAGCATCGGAAATATGGGTCATTTATCGCATCCCACTTAGCAAATAACATGCGCGAAAAAAATGTCGGACTAAAATGTCTTTCTACTTGGCGAGGCATTAACGATTTTATGGCCGCTCCAAATGATACTAGTATAGATCCAGGGGCGAACTTAGAGGTATGAAACGGCCCGGTAATTGTAAAGATAACCGGCCCAACCACCCCCTCCCCCTTTCATCAAACTGTTAGAGGTGAGTGGATCAAATTCTATTTAAAAGTCAAGTAATTAAATGAAGGAAATACTTTTGTTTAAATATGTACATATAAATGAAATAAAGGAAACGATAACATCTAATTCTTATAAAGGGCATGGTAGAATAGTAAAATAATGAAATACATTTTCCTTTAATATAGGAGTTTTCGTAAATGTTCACTTCTTCCGGCAACAGTCAATTATTTCGTCGTCTTACAGAGATGCTAACATTTCTTTTTCTTCTGCCATAAGCACGAAGGCTTCTTCTATATGCCCCTGCGCAGACAACTGTATGTGTGCTTATGTTTAGAGAAAGTTCTTTCGCAAAAAACTTGAATCATTGAAAGAGTTAGCAAATATTTATTAGCTATAATTAAATTTTGGCAACAAGAATTATATAAATGATATTTCTTTAAACAGCATAGTAACACAAAGCGCAGTTGTTGCAACTTCTGTTCAGTGTACACACACTGCCCTCAGATTCGTCACCACTTTCATCAGAGTCACAAATTTTATTTTCTTCAACACCCTCTTTTACTTCCATCGTTCATTCATTTACAATACTAGTCTTTAATTAGGCCATTTTTCTGCAAAATCTATCAATTTCTATTGTGAAGTCTCTGGCTTGAGGTGGAAGCTGAATACTAATCTGAAAACTTCCTTGGATCAATAAAAGCTAAATAAGAATAAAAATCTTTTTCAGATTTGAATCTATCTTCGATACTTCTGATGGAACAGTATAACACAACATTGTGAACTTCCATCCTATATTTAATGTCCGCAGTGAACCCCGCATATTAAGAATTCCCATCCATCTGCTTATTTCTCTTAAATTGCGCTTTTTTTTCAGTGGACCAGTATATTACAACCCGCTTCTCCCGAAGAACCGCTTGCCCATTCCGAAAACGCGTCTTTTACACCTTCAATGTAATTCCTAATGATTTTTTTTTAACTTTTGAAGAGTGCCTTCTACAATTTTGTACATAGTTAAAATGTCAAAACCTTTTGTTTGAAGGTATTTAGATAATGGCGTGGTATATCCTTAAAAATAACTTTGATGTTAAAGAGACAAGAGAGCTTATGGAATTTTGAGCTTGGAAACAAGCTGCCGGCTTTGCTGTCGCTTATGTTCGAATTTCTTCCATGGTTATAATTAACTGTGTGAAAAGTCTCTTAGAATGCCCATCAGAAGGACCGACTATTTTGCGCAACACCTTGTGTCTCATATCATATTTAAATTCGGTCGGTACATTTTTCACGCCAAACATCCATTCGTATGTATCATTCTTGGATAAATAATGCGCAGAAATTTAACATTCAAACAAAGATCAAGAATCGATCGTGTAGCGTCACATATAACTATCTTGTAGGCATAACACCAGACGCGTATTTGGTTAGGACTAATTATACTTATCCAAGCAGTATAACCATTGTAGGCACCTTTCATATTAGCGGCACCATCTGTGGAACAACCTATGTGTGCAATCAATTTGTACGGTGTACATCCTAGCGTCCCTTACTTCCTCAGATATTTTCTTCTTCATCAAAAAGCATAACATTCGATAACGTGTTCAGCAGTAGTTTTTGACAAGAATGTTGTAAGACGGCCTCTTCCGTGACTATAACTAACATTCTTTTTACGTTTCTCATTTTCTTTTGTACTTTTCATTAAAACGTCGTTCAAATGAGCTTCTAGAACTGGGGCAAATTTAGCAGTTAGGCGAATGAGTTCCAAAAAATTACCACTGTCGATAGACTCGTTATTTAAAATGTACCCAGCTTCCTTCGATTTATCCCTGAAACTGATCCCTCTTTTCCCAATAAATTTTACCACTTCCGCTATTCTTGTCAACATTTGCCTTCTCCTATCAGCAATATTTTTTTGGACCTCAGATATCGCGGTTGGATATAAGAAATTATATTTATCAGTTTATTTCTCATAAAATAACTATCTACCCTACCCTACTATCTGCCCTATGACTTTTAGTATTTTCATGTTCTTCCAAATTTGGAGTTAATTGACTCCACAAATTAAATCCACCATGAACAAATGAGTTACTCTCTGAAGGATTTCCGAATGCCAGACAAATGTAGCAAAAAAGAGATTTACGCTTCTGGCAATAAGATACCCTTTGTCTTCGAGTGCCGTCTTTTCTACAGTACACTTTCCGAGCAGAAAATGCTAATCCCACTGCTGATGTATCCTTTGGTTGATTAGGATGTTATTTTAGGTAGTGCTCAAAATAGATCTGTTCATGCCGTTGAACTAAATCTAATATTATATCTTCTTCACTAGCAATGACGGACCCGACACTGATGTTCGGAATTTAGAATTTGCAATAATTATATGCCGAGTTTTCAGGTTGGTCAGTCTCTGAACTAGTTCCAAATTCACTCGGTTGTTGTTTCTTCTTTGAATTTAGTTGTCGACAAGCCGAAAAGTGTTTCCCAAGTTTTACACTTCCTTGCTTCAGTAGTCAACTCTTTCCGCTTTTTCTCCCTTAGTTTTTCAGCTCCACCTTTAACTCTTTCTTTTCCTTTCAAAGTTATAAGATTTGACCCTGAAATTTATTGTAATTAACTTCCAAAAGTTACTTAATAAACTCCAAATAGGATAAACAGTCCAAAATGGAAAATTGAGTTTGTAGAATTTTCTTACTTTGTGATATTAAAAAGACGAGGGAACACACCATTATATTTACGCATTTTAAAAATGTTTGATATTAGCATAAAAAGGATTAAAAATGAGTTTTAGAAATGAAAGTCAAGTTAATAATGAAAAGAGCAGTGATATAAATTAGAAAAATAGTTTTCTCTGTATCAAACATATGCATTGGGCATTAGATTCGTTAATGCCATCCACTCAGCTTGGCCAAAAATTAACTAATCTTTAATCATTTTAAGCAGTACATGAAGTGATGTCAGCTAAGTGTAAAATCAGAATGTAAAACAACAAACGAAGCCGTGAGGCCCTCTTTTCAAAGAGACTTTCAGTACTAGCCTCTTGCGCCTGTGCATGCTATATACATCTTAAGGTGGAGGCCGGGGATCGATAACTAGTATGTCTTTCTTTCTATTTTCTACCATCCGCTCATGAAAAAGGACGAATCATAGAAAAAATTAATTTATAAGTATCAGCAGACCGGCCCTTGGCCTTACCGTGATTGCACCGGAAGGTTATGTCCTTCCCTGGAAGGTATGTAGCTATGCAGATGCTACGAGAGGAGAACGAACTGAAATTCATACTTAAATGCATAAAAAAACTGATGTCTTCGTCACATATTTCGCATATGTTGAATGCCTGCGGTTGATGTGCAGCCAATGACGCATACCAACGCAAATAAACACGCGGATGCGTGTACACGTGTGGATATGCAAGTTCCTAAGTGCGTGTGCATACGCATATGGTCGAATAAACACTTGCCTAAAAAACCTCGATTATTAACTCCTTCGCCTGTCTAAAATACTTTTAATTTTACGTCACGGCTTCCCAAAAAATAATTCTACCCTCTCCATCGCATACAAAAATTAAATTAGTCCGTATCTTGTATCGGGAAGAAAAAGAAAATAGACGAACCGGTCATCCGCGACTCATGTCACAACGCCTCTTTGCATCTCAAATATACCGTCCGTCCTTCCTCTTCCTCCCGTCCAAAAAAAAACAAAGACGAAGAGAATGCGTGCGTCGAGTTACGTCAATCAGCGGTCAGTGACTCGCGTCATACGACTTCACCGAGAAGGATTCAGACGCATTGTGAACGGTTTTTTTAATGCGCAATTGTCGGGGTCGACGAACTTTTGCAGATCGAGGTCGGATGAAGAAAAAGGACGGGGGCGGAATGAAGGGGGGGGGGATGAGGAATGGAATGAGAAGAAAGGGCGAAACAGTGACGAGAGAGGAGTGGGATGCTGCGAGTATAACAGTGCGGGTAAGGAGACATCCCTGCCTCTCGTTAGCGTCCCATCCCCACCACTAAGTTCCCTGCAATACTTGACGAAATAAAAAATTAAATTCGGAGGTCTTTGGCATTTCGTCCACCGTTTTGTTTTACTTTTTTTAAATGGGACAAGCGACGGCTAATTCGTCCCCAGCGTTAAAAAAAGAATACATACATATATGTACGAATAGCGACACGAGAATTCTATTTTTCTTCCCGGTAGATGGGGTTGGGATCATTTTACGCGCGGCAATGCGCTGGGAAGAGGATCATTTGGCGGTATAAATGAGCGTTCCAGACGTTTTAAACGAAAGATAAGCTGTCGCGTTTTCATGGCGTGCTTGAACCGTGCCGAAATCTCAAGTTAAAGACTTAATGTTATGTGACGTTGTTAAGTCGCGTAAAAACTAAAGGCTATAAAGCAAGGTGCAAGTTGTGCATGCGTAAGCAGCATAAATCTTACTCATAATTTAAGAAAAACATCAATTTCGAGATATGTGCGAAAACACGCTGCAAAATATCATAGAGGTGTACCTTCAAAATGTCTTATATAAACTCGTAAAATAAAAAGTGAACTCAGAATAAGTTTTCAATGTTAGAACCAAATCATAAAACCTAAAACTTTTACGAACGTAGGAGTTATATATTCTAATTAACGTTAGATAAGCATCTATGTTAAATAGTATAGCTTGATATGGCTGAATCTAACTTTATTTATTTATCATCTTTAACAGATTTGGATCACAAAATATTTAGTTAAGTCAAGATGAAAGAAATGTTAAACAAAAGACTCGAAAAAAAAATCGAAGAAACAGTAGACCTTAACAATGAAATTTACGCTTCCTTTTATTTTATTGAGTAATGTCCTGGAAGTTTTTGAAAAAAACAATTTCGGAAAAAAAACGCTGAAATAAAGCGCTCTGCTGTGAATTAGCGTACATAACAGTAAAACACAAGTCTCTCTCCATTTCAAGTTTGGAGATTTCGATGTTTTAAAATTCCCCGCTATTTAGCATTTGGAACCTCGAATTCGAATATAAAAGTAAATTCCAAAACGATATCAGAACGTCATTTTCTTTTCGCTTGGCATTCTGCACAAAAAACCAAGCGCGTCGGCGTGATTGCTACTGTTCTTCGTGACAGTAAAGACACCGAGGCCTACAACGCTCGCGCGCGGTTCCGCCGCAGTCCTACGTGGCAATGAAACGGACTTAACTTCTCCGTAGGCTTTCATCCCTCGTACTCTCTCACCCGGCATCCGAAACGGGATTACTCATTTATAGGATTTACGCCACGCGCTTCTCGTGGGCGTCACGACTGCGTCGTTACCCTTAATCCCGCACGACCCATCGTATGAATGCCGCCTTGCGCGTAATCAAACGGAGGGGGAGGGAATAAAACAAAGGAAAAAATTAAAAGGAAACCCTCCATCCCCTCTCTCCTTTATTTTCCTTAAACGAAACGTTAACCTTGGGGTTCCGCTGCGTTACTCCGTTGATCGCCGATGAATAGCTACGTAATGTAACGAAAAATTAACCTGCCCCGAGGAGAGAAAGCGTAACGGAGGATGTGATGCGGGGGAAAAATGCGAAATTATTTTCGCCACCGCCCGTTTCGCTCACGGGGTCGTTCTGCCGGAAAAGGCGACGCCTTCAACCCCCTAGGCTGTCATTAAAGAGAGGGAGGAATGTAATTTCGAGGAAATTTCGGAGCGCAGGAGAATTCCATCTGGATACCGAGAGTGAATATTTTTTTCTAAATTTGTTCACCTTAGGGCCATGAATATTGTGGGACGCCAGTACTATACTCTTCCAGAAAAAAATAGTGTTGCGCATTCATAAAGGAAGGAAATGTCCAATTTTTTAGGCGCAATTCGCGTTTTCGTACATCTTTTGTCATTGCAAAATAGTGAATTTTCATTTTCAGTCATATCTTAACTGTTTTTGTCCAGCGCTAGGGATACAAGCATGGCCTAAGGTTGACTTACATCCTTTATCTAAAAATGTTATACATCGCTTTAAGTTTTGAAAAGGAATGACGATTTTTGGAATTAAGAATCTCCTTTAGTTTGCTCTTAAAAGAAATTTAAGAAAAGCAGACTAATATGTACAACATTATAACTGTCTAGATATTTCAATGGATCGTTTGAGAAACAAATTATTTTTCTGATAATGACAAATGCTTTATTTAAATTTGGCTAATTGTTTTCCTTTAAAATATAATAGTTAAATTAATTTTTGTTGAATACTGTTTCTTCAAATATTTAGCAATCCGCCAAAATTAGTAAACGAAAAATAACGTAAAAATAATACTGACTGCTACCTTGGAGAGAAAGTGATAAAAAGAGCTAAGAAATATGTATAGCGGGAACAGACACAAATAACGCTACAGAATCCACGGCATCATCACAACAAACCCCATTTATCGTAGAAAACACACGCGGAGTCATTCCAACCAACCCAAAAAAAAACTTTCACAGTGGAGTGAATATAAAAAATTTTTCCAATGAGGTAGCCAACGTCATAAAAGAAATGAATGTTACCCCATCAGTTGCATGAGAATAACGGTGCTCATTTATTTGACGAAGGAATAGCGGAAGCCGCACCCGTTGGGAATTTAATGAGGTAATTATTTAACAAATGGACTCGTAATGATTTTTGGGAGAGAATAAACTCACCTGTCGGCCCCTGAGCGAGCATAACCACCAACCCTCGATCCCAGATGTGTTCTGTTCGAGGACTGTTAGAAGGTCTCCTTTCCGGAAGGCCAACTCGTCAGGAGACTCTGCGATGTTGTCGTAGAGTGCCCTCGCCACACAGTTCTGAAAAGTAACAGGGACGCATATCTTAGATCAAACCATAGTCAAAAGAGAATGCAAAATTTAAGAACGAGCGCCATAGACCAGTGATGAATGAAAATACGCAAACTGCTAAGCGAATTAGTCAATTTTTTTAACTTTTACATTTCTCTTTGAAAAATATTAAGGAAAGTTCCAATGTATTTCATTCGTAGGATAATAATCGATGCCTTAAAAGTAAATTCTCCAAAATCAAGTGCGTCAAACAAAAATCGTTTTTGGCCTTGATTTAAATATTCGCCGTTTATTTTGATATATGTATTACCAATCCATAGGATATCGCCGTGATAAACTCAAAATTAACGCGTAAATTCAAATTGTTACCAAAAGAGGAATAATTTAAGGTTTATTCGAATTCGGTCGTTCTCTAATACCTTACAAGAAAATATTTTTACTCCGTTAATTTTTTGAAACTCTTTGATATTAGCAATGAGAGAGTAGAAATAATGAAGGACTTTATGCGACATCCAATTTCGTTTCGTAAACACTAGCGTTAAAGTTTTATTTATTAAATTCCCAAGACTTTCATAATGAGCATGGACTTGTTTCTCAACCTTTATAAATGTACTCAATTCTCGTCTGCTTGCATACGTTGTGCAACATTTCATTAATTTTACAAAGACTGCGTACTTAATTAACAGGTCTTAGGGATTCGTAAAGGTCGCTCGAAGAGTTTATTTAAAAAAATAACAAACGCAAAAAACCCTCCGCGCATTCTTTAAAATGAGCGTCGGGACACGAACAAAGATTTCCCCAAACACACTGGAGGCCGGTTAAGTCAAACTCCTCGGCATTAATTGCCAGAGAGGATATGGCGGTGGCAAGGGGGAGATCATCAAATTGGTTAGCATAGCGAAGGCGGATTTGGAAGGGCGCGGTACGAGGGACGGGGAAAGGAAGGGGAGAGGGAGGGGGAAAGGAGGGAATGGGAGGATAAAAGAGGGGGAAAGGAGGTAGGGGAAATGTAGGCAACTCCACAGAAGTAGTAGCATAGACCGACAACGGACCGGGTTTCCGCATCCCTCCCTCTCCAAAACCTCTCTTCTCCCCCTCTTCCCTCCCCTCCCCCACGCCACATCCCCCGGTCTACCTTCTCAGTCGATCGAAGGAGAGTCGCCCTCTGCCAACCAGGGATAGGCAACCTAAAGGGGAACTCTGCACTCAGGATAGTCTCGATAAACGGGTAATCCGGGACTATTTACCGAATTTTCTCGCTACGCCGGATTGGAGAAAGAATTGGCTCGGCGTCTCCTAGAAACGTAAGAATGGCGCGATGTATTCCTTGTGTTTTTAGAATCCGGTGCCTCGAAAAATTATTTTTATTTTAAAGGTCACTGCAGAGAAGAAGTTGTCTTTCCTTCGGTGTTTAATTTGCTTGTAAACTGCGCGTGGTGTGGGGACGAACAATTATAGCTCGGTGAAATTTTTTCGCCGAAAAATCCCGGCCAACTCTTATTTTTTTTGCAGTGTCAGATATGGTGCGAAATTGTATAATAAGTTTTCCAGAGTTCTGTAATATCGCAACCGTGCTGAGGTTCGTTAGATAAATCACGAAAGCATAATAATTGCGAAGAAAACCTATAATTAAAAACAAAGACAAAATCAATCATTAAATTTAGTTTTATTGACAAACAGTCTGTTGTAAACCTTTCGCGAGCGCTCACGAAAATATACGTTCTCGTAATTTTAGAATTTTAACCCTTTTCTTGTAACATATATGTAAATGAAATATTGATGCGAATACCGCCATTTAAACAATACTAATGACTTTATTATTATTGTAATATTAATGTATGATTTTCGCAATGGACCAGATTATCAAAGCATCTAAATTGGAATAAATGAAAAGGAGAAAAACATTTGGTAAAATAATTCCACTTTATTAAATGAAACAAACTCGACCGTTTTCGACTAATATCTAGTCATCATCAGAAGGAGCAATACAAATATATATGGTAAAAGATGGAAGTGGGGGACGGGAAAGTACAAAAGGGGGCCCAATGAATGGACAGGGCGAGGGAAATGATAAGTCGAGGTATGGGGGAAGGAGTGATGTTTCGGAATTTAATAAAGTGGAATTATTTTGCAGTGTTTTTCTCCTTTTCATTTATTATGCAGTTCCACATCCGTCGAGTTTATCTAATTTGGAATCTTTTCGTTCGCATCTGTTTTTCGGTACGCCAAGACACGTGGAGTATTATTTTATACCAAGGAAAGGAAACGTTGCAGAATGCTGCTCTAAAATATAGCACTGTCGAACTCCGATATTTTCCTTCTGCCGCATGCTGTAAATTTCGCTAAATTGACATCTGAGAGAGGGATAAGCGACGTCGGCAGATTTCATCGAAAAGAAAAGAAAAAAACGCATTCAGACCTCCTCCAGAGTTTATTTATGTCCCTCATTGGCCTAAACAATCGAGCATCCAAAAGCTTTAACGGGGACATAATGGCGCCGTCTTCCTTATAGGCCTGCAGGAGGCGGAAGAACAGGAAAACGCGAAATTGAAGAATACCCGTCTCGCGACCTTGCTGCGCGGTGAGTCACGGAATAAGAAAAAGACGATCGCCTTTCAGAGGTCTGGACGACGCCGTGTGGGCGTCCGTTCCCACGAGAACATATCTGGAAAAGGGGGGATGGGGGCGAGGAAGAGACCGGACCGAAGATGTCGGACCATAAGAGGCGAAGGATTTCAGCTTCCTTCTTGGTCAGCAGGTATTTCTCTAAAGGGGGGGGAGGAAGGGTGGGCAGTTGGGGAGGGGGAAGGGATAGTCGGAAAAGCCATCGGGATTGGGTTGTGAGGCTGTTTTATGCGAGGGCGGAAAATATATAAGGTCCGAAGCATCATTGGGGTGGGATGCGGTGGGGAGATTTTGGGGGGTGGGGTGGAGGGAGGGTGATTCCTTATCGAGTATAGGGGTTTATAAATGTTTAAATGTAACTCGAGCGGAGAGGCTACGCCCAATTTGAAGTAATGGCATCGAGCGAGCAACACGTCTTCTCGGAAAACATACATGATTAATCAGACGGAGTAAGCTTCCCTATGTTTGCCTGTCCATAATTAATTCCCTTCGCATAAAGGGATGACCGTCATTTTTTTTCTGCGGGCCCAGAGTTTACAAAAATGTCCGCTCGCGTATGCGTTTCGAGGAAACATATAAAGCCTAGGAGATATTTTTCGGGTTCAAACCTTTCGTTTTAATTATTTTATAATAACTGCTGTCGCAGTAAAATGGGTAGAACATGTCTGCATGAAATTTGACGATCACCTCTCCTATTAATTCGGGCCAAAAATTAATCTATGTAAATGCATTTATCTTTTCCTTTTAAAAATAAAACAGTAAGTACTTAAAGCTAGAATCCTTTCCTGAATAAAAGATTCTCATATGTTACAAATATTTATAGTAGAAAATACTAAAGGGTTTTATAAATATCGAGTCGTATGTTATTTATTAAAAACCTCAAACCGCATACTGAACACGTTAGACGAACAAAATCGCGGAATTTTACAAAATACAACTATCATAATATTTCCACGCAGATAAAAGTACTGATTAATGACCCTCGAGGCTGGCAAGGCCAAACATCGTTTCATCCCAATCTCAAAATCGACTCAGTGAAAATGACTGTAATTTTCGTAAGAGAGGGCTGAAGTCCAAAACTCATCATTTCTTATCGCATGGAAATAAAGAGGATATAGCTTGCAATGTGTGTGCATGTGTAACTTCCGCTAAACTTCGTTAAATATCTTATCGTCGCATGAGACGAGCATGAATCTATACTAACAAAAAATTTATATTTTAAGCTCTTGCCAATTGTTTAACAGGCAACGTCACGGCATAATTGCTTTGCAACGAGCATTCTTGTGAAGACAGAATAAGGTCAGGGCCAAGTATGTAATTTCGTTTAACTTTTGTACAGTTGAATTTGTTAGTACCGTCAGGCATCGTTTTGCCGTAAGGCTTGTTTGATGTATATGTAAACTAGACAAGTTTAATTTTGAACTTCATGTCGAACAGACTTTTCTATTTAGAATGCTTTCATTATTAACTGTAAATGAATGATTGTGTCAATATGTTTTGTTGTTACGTTTGGTGGTATTAATATATTTGGGTATAATTATAGGCGATTATGTTAGGTAGCTAGGTTAAGACATATTATAAAATTGAGACCTATTTTGTAGTGTCAAAGGAGTGGCAAATGCTTGCGTATGATACTTGATTCTACTTTCTGTTGCTCAAGTATATTTTTCTTTTTTTAGAAAGAATAAAGTTGAGCTTAGTTCTCAGAAAGATTTACTTTTATACTCATTATTAATTGTGTGTACAAGCACTCTACCTTTATAAATAAACCATTTTCTGTTTGATTTAGAATTTAATTCAATTTATATAATCTACATCTGCATAGTCGATTCGGTCATTGATTCGATTTCATTCGAATATATAGAGATGATTCAATTCGTGATATGATTCGAAAAACATTTCGGGCTCTAGTACTTATGTATATGTATATTACTAAGGTTAGCTGCCTTCTCTCCGTGGCCAAAGAAGGGTCTTGATCGAAAAGCTATCCACCTTACGTCTCTACATGCCTCTCCTTGATGCCCCCCGCGGCTCTCCAACATTGGGATACACCGTGCTTCCTACAACACCTTGTTGCCACCCTTATATGTGTTATGTGTGTGTGTGTTGATAACATCAATATTAACTCAGAGTTGCAGACGGTGGCCCAATTAAAATCTCATCGCATTCGAATAAGCCAATTTTTGGTGGCGTGACTCGTGCTATTACATCCCACAGTCGGTCACGTGCTCGAATCACGACTCCGCCGCTAACGGTATTCTTAATTGCGTTTCAACCCCACACACGCACGCATCGACAACAACTAGCCACCCACTCGCAAGAAATAGTACACCATTTTAAGTTGGCATAAAAGACATTACTTGCGTAGGCATTCGATGGAAACGACCTGGAGTATTACTGCGAGAGAGAAAAAGGCGCGTAGAAACTTTTACGAGCGCTGGGGAGGAAATGCAGTCTTGGGGGGGGATGATTTAAACACGTCGCGATGTAGATAAAATTTTATATGACCTATTAAAACGGAGCGCTCCATAACCATGACTACTGATGGAGCTCACGTGCGTAGATAACTATCATTGCTCATCACAAAGGAAAAGATTGACGCTAAGTTTTATTCATGCAGACATGCTGAACCAGAGGAAATTCTGGAAAGCATGAGATATACTATGTTATACGCTGAAATACCGAGCAGAATAATCTTCTTGTTAAGAATTTCTTTCATGCTGAGGTCAGGCTAGTCATGATAGTATCAACCTTTCCCTACAGATGACCCCCACAAGGAACGCTCGAAGAAGAATGATTTTTCATGCTAGCAAGTGTACATAATCATCGATTTTCTAAGGTTTAATATCCGAATAAAAGCCATTTTAAGCGCACGTGGATGACAGCCGATAAAATGAAGCAATGGACTATATTTAAATTTAATCTTTTCGACAGAGAGTCTTTGTTCCTGAGTTTCCTAACGTGAGAAATCAACCAATCGAAACTTTTTCGACTAGATTTTCCTTATTTGCTATTTGAAAGTGGTACACTAAAATGTTCTCTGGATAAAATACTGCTTTCTTTCAATTAAGCTGATAAATTAGCAAACGTTCAGCTTTGTAAACTTTGGTTTTTGCAATTTGCAGAGGTCGCCTCGGTTGTTTATGGATTTGTGTCTTGTTGGCATATGAATGCCAAATTCCGCGAACGCTCGCAAACTACGAAGATGCCCTTCTCAGTAAACCTTTTGGGAAAACTACAAATATTTCCCAATATCGTGAGAGTGGCGGAGTTCTTCTTAGCTTGTTTTTCCATAGAAACATTTTCTCCCTCTTTGAAAAAGACAAAATAAAATATTATTTTCCCTTACTTAAAAATTGCACGTATACCGAAAACCCCGCTCTCCCGATAACTACATCGGTGTTCCCTTTTTTATTTCACAACTAATTTATTTTCATAAATTACTTCTCTTTCATTAAGTTTATCCATAGACCATCGTGGAATATGTATTTCTTAATTGATTTTAAAGCACAGCATCGCATGTAAAAGCTCTTAGGCAAGGTCGCTACAATACAAACTAATAAAGCTTATTCACGAATTAAGTAGTGATACCAAAATGCCTGCAAATTAAGAATGTCTGTTTCTACATGCGCATTCATCGCAAGAATCGATTTCATTTGCTATCCTTGAACTTATGTGACCCTATTGACCCTCGGAAGAGATTGAGCGTTACATCCACGCAATCCTCTTAAAAAAAATCTTCCTTTCTCTCCCCATGATTCCCCTCACTGACTCGGCACGTCGATATCATTTCATCGCACTCCATACAACTATGCATTCACTTCGCCTACGCCGCAACGACGACATTGGCTGCAGATGAGGTCATAGCATCGCCATTCGGTATCCCACACCTTATGCAAACAAATCAACAAAAAGCTCAAAGCGGTCCGTTTCGTCGCCATCATCATCACCATCGTAACAACTTCACGACCATTAACTCCTCTAAATATAACCTAGAAAGAATTCCGCGTGGGGCCACAAGAGCCCTAACCATGCGACCACAAAAATCTCCTAGGGGGATAAGCGACGCGAAGTCACTGTCTCCCAACTGACGAATCCCACAGCAAAATGGAGGCAGACATTTCACGGAGGAAAGGAAGAAAGGAGAGAACAGACGAGAGTTTTTGTATGCGCGGTACGGGGATAGGGCGGAGTGCAAGAGGAAGAGAGAGTGAGAGAGGTGACACTTCTGAGAAGAATAACAGGGCTAGAGTGGCAATAGGAGTGGAAAGACGGGGCAGGGACCGAACGTCGGATAGCCTTACGGATCTACGTGTCCGATTTCCCTTACTGCTGAACCCTAACCGCCCATCTCCAACGCGCGTCCAAACCCCAGCGTCCAATCCGTCACACGAACACTCACCTCTCTATATCTATCCCACGCACACACGCATATCCCGCCTCGCCCTTCTTAAAACTCCTCCTCGTCCCGTCACCCCATTTCCCCTCCCACCTAAGTAATGCCTCCTGCCTCGGTCTTTCTCTGTCCGGGGATGTTTCTTCTTCCCTCTTCTAACCCTCCCTTCCCCAAAAACTCACGCACACCCACGCAGTTGGCGCGATATCGTCACGCACGGATTGTCCTCCTCCCCTTCCCACTCTGCTGGAGAAAATGCTTTCCCGATATTCCACTCAGCGCGCCCTTCTCCGTTTCTTTGGATGTTCCATCTGGGCGTAGGGGAGTATTGGTTCGGAAGGGTGCCGCCGAGGAAATAAATTAGGAAAGGAGGGGAGAAGTCAGGGGCGGCGAAGGGGAAAAGAATATAAGAGGGGAGGTCCAAGGATGATACGTGCGGTACAGAGCGAATTTCGGAGTTTGAGATGTGCGTGATCTACGATTCGGCGAAATCCTCAAGGGTAATAGAATTTTTGGAATTCTACAGAAGTGGATATTCAGCTGGATACGTAGAATACCGATGCACAAAACATGGAAAGGCATTCTACCATGGAATTTGTATTTTGATTCTCCTGTTTGTTAGACATATTCGTGCGCGAGAGATAAAATGATTCAAATAAGCGACCGGTAAACTGGTCGATTAGGAAAGAGGGTGTAAAGCACTTTGCAGTGACATGATAATTATGGCTATAACTGAGATGATGACAACATACGTAGGTACCAGAAGTCTCACAAACAAGCAGTACAAATGATGGAGGACAAAACATTTTGATGATGAGTGAAGGTGTCTTTAGGATATGAATTATTCACAATGAAATCCACAAGCAAGCCATGAATTGTGAGATGAAAACTGCGAAAATTTGAAAGGAAGACAGTTCCAAACCAACAGAGAAAAACACTCTTTTGATTGAATGGCTGAAATGTATGAAAGCGAGGAAACAAGAGCAAGTTTTTGAACGGAAATATGTACACGTATGTGTGTGTATGTATATATATATATACACATATATATACATACATACGTGTTAGAAAGGCGGCTGCGCGGATATTGGAATTTATTGCCAATGGAAGACATCTAATAAAATAAGAGCATATGGTAAAAGTACTACACGCTGAGGGATGATATTGGAGGAACAAAATTGCCAGGAATATAACTGGGAAGAGAATTTGCAAGAGGGCCGTGAGGAAATATGGGATGTTTGCGAGGGAATATCATACGTGACTCGATGGCACGAACTGTTTGATGTGGAATGAGGAGAGGAGAGAATTTATTTATAAATATCTTCCTATTAAAATAAAGATCAATTGAGATGGAGCTAATGTTTCCTTTGAAAACATCATTACGCAGCAGATTCCGTATAACGTGATCATTTATTGGGTCCAATTTCATTGATAACGTTAAGAGGCTCATAACAACAAACGGCAGCTATACTTGGATTGTTTTGGAAATCCGCGTTTGATTGCAATAACCGGCTGATAACAACGACCAGTGGTGGGTGATAAGAGACGGGTTCTATTGTAATAACAAAGCGCTTTGAAAGTCTAAATAAAAAATTCTTCGGATTTTTTTTAAACATTCCTATCACGAGCAGGAAGAACAAGCGCTGTAACAATGGCTGAACGATTCCACGAAAATAAAACTGTGGTGAGGACTATGCTTTTTGATTTCTAAAGAGCTAAACCTCTCCAGGAAATCCGAATCTGACGAAGTACTCGGAACTAGGATCAACACTGCATTTAAAGGCGCGTTTTGGCGAAGCGAGGAATCTACAGAGTAAAGAAATCCAATCGTCTTTTTAAGCCTTCCTGTTTTGAATCCGATATGGAAGAAAGAATTCTCTTCATCTGTCGCTTCCATCAGCCACAACTTTCACGGAGAGAAGGAAGTAAAAAAGGGGTCGTGATGCCTCTTACCTGATGCGAATGCGTTATCCCGCCAAAAAAATACTACCTAGCGTCAAGAATACGAAGAGGAAGACAAGTCCCACAAAAAATAAACCGACGCAACATACATACATTCCACATGCTATTTCATGTCAGTATGCTTCCTGCTCATTAATGAACGTCACTGCTTACATTATTGTACGGCAGCTCGACGTGAACTCGACAGATTATGATTTCACTTATTACTTGAGGAGAAAGACATTATCATCTATGACCAACAACATACAATGCATGTACAATATACACTATATATATATATATAGTTACGTTACTCTTTCGCTGAAGAAGGGCTTAGGCCCGATAAGCTTGCGTGTGTTTTTGTGTTCGTGTGTTTTACGTGTCTCTTCGACGCCCCCAGCAGCCTGCCAGCTTGGTCCTCAACTTGGTGAGTGTCCGCTGGGCTTCCCTCAACACCTTGTTGCCACCCTCATCACTACCTTTTCTTTTCCTTTAGTTAATATATATATATATATATATATATATATATATATATATATATATATATATATATATATATATATATATATATGCACAAAGTTTTTCGTATCATTATGCTTCCAGTACCTGCAATTATGTCGCTGTTCACATAATTGTACACCAGCTTTGCAGCAGGGTGTAAACTCGACATATTATGAGGTCACTAAATTTTTGGGGAAAATAACTTACGCAGTATCGTTTATGACCAAAATATTCTATAGTTGCATGAATATTTATTAAAATCTGCCCAGACCTTTTTCAGGCTAACAAAATTTCGTGTAAATATACGGGGATTAAATTACCTACCCAAAATTATTCCGTAAGAGGGTTCATTTCAACAAGGTTTCTATTCCGGATGATACCCTGAAAAAATATCGTTTTTTTAGATTTTTTTAAAAGCACACGGCAATGGTTCCCGACATTTTTGGAAGAGGCACCCTTTCAGAGATAAACAGAATTTCCTGGAACTCCAGTCTGGAAATAAGGTTTTTATATTTTTTACATACTACAACCTTCGGAAACATCCATTTGATGATTCTACGCCACTATCAATTTATTAGAGAACAAATCATTCCCCTTGTTACCTGTTAATACATCTAAGTCGTTTATTTATTTACCCAACTAAGTTTTTCACGGAAAACCTAAAAATCAGCCGATGAAACACAGCGTGCCGCGCCAACCCGTGTTGGTAATCATTGCTCTGCAGCCACGCTAAGAGTACAGACGACAAACTGCACGCACACGGAATTCCAAAAACAACTTTTTTTCGGGCTCAAAGGGCAACTAATAACGTGCACGTTCATCAAAATTTCTGATTCGAATTTTTATCACGATCACAATATCCACACACACACACGCATATATATATATATATATATATATATATATATATATATATATATATATATATATATATATATATATATATATATATTTGTCCTATACGAGAAGGTAAAAGAATCTAAAGATCTCTTTTTAAAAACGTTCCAAAAGAGATTTTTATACAAGAGGGATGGACCGTAAAAGGGTAAAATGGAGCAAACTGCATGCGATTAAGAAGTGGAAGAAGACGTTCGTGATCTTTTCTTTAAAAGAGAAAGGTCGGCGGCGCGTAGAGGAGAATGGAAAATAAGCCCATAGGTCGCAGAACGAAAGAGTAACCATAGAAAGAGGAATAAAGGGGAGGAAATGTTGGGAAAAAAGGAGGAGATGGAAGAGAGGGGATGAGAAGGAAAAGCAGGAGGGGCGGAACCAGTCGGAATAAGGAGGATAAGATTTAGAGGTCGAAAAAGTTACGTGACCAGACGAAAAGACGGCCGTTTTATTGAAATCTTTGGTCCGGAAAAAAAAACTGGAGAGAGAAGGATGAGATGGAGAATGGTAGACGGGGAAAGTGTCAGTTTGCCATACGTGGCCGGGGAAAAGTGTTTCTTCGCTCGACCGAGGAATTCCAAGAATGCGGAACGTTGGATTATATGGTGCCTCAATCGATTACGGAGTTCGCGCGTTTGAATAAAAAGCAGACCATGCGATTGGAGTCGGTTAAATCCTTCGTTATTAGCTATTTCTTGCACGCGTGCGGCGAAAAAAATAGTTATGTCCACGCTATAACCCCTTGCGTGCAACGTTATCAATTGGTCCGAAAAATACCTTTTCTTGTAAATGACATAGCAGAGACACTGAAAATTCAATGTGGTACATGTATACATACATTTGTCACAATAAATTAATATGCAGCATCACGGCCATTAATTTACTGTTGTTAAATCTTACTTGTTTAACAAAAATAGTTGAAGAATGTGAAATTTTCAACTCCAAATTTTGACTCCATAGAGAATCATAGAGTCCGTCTTATGTCTAATACAAACAAAAAATAATCAATCAAAAATAAACATTTTTGCTCTTTTAAAAATGTATTATCGGTGATTCCCACTGATGACGGCTACCTGGTAGCCGAAATGCATGACAACTAAAGGTACCAGAGATAAGTACTTAATTCTCCAATTTTTATTTTATTTTTTTCCAAATTTGTAGATCAACGATTTTTAATTTATTTCTAATTATAAACGGAAAAAACCTGAAAACCATCGATGTGAAACTTCAGAAGAAATTCATGACTTAAGAACAGTATTCCAGGAACAATAAGTAACTTATATAAGTGGAATAAATCGTAATTTTATAATTTCCACTTATTTTATCTTTGCGGCCGATTTCGCGGCCACTGCTGCATTAAGGCGGAAGCTGTAAAGCTGCGCTTTTTTCTCCGGCATGGCTATCCACAAAGTAAAACCTTATTTAGTTAAATACTTTACGTATTTAAGGATTTAATTCGCGTTCAAACATCAGCGGCGGTTGGTGAGAGAGAAAACGCAACTCGAGGTGCACATTAAAAAGGACAGGATGCGAATTCGCCATTTCCATTTCCCATATGATAATACGTAAAAATCTGATGTGGCCACCACATGACATTCTCCATATCTGTAATATTTCTAAAAATTCCAAACAGGTTAGCTAATAAAAAATATTTTAAGAAACTGCGAGAAACTTTTATGCTACAAAGAAATAAACTCAAATCATAACCTTCTGATATTGGATATAGCCACAAAGCTCCAAGAATTAAAAAAAGAAATTGGAGCGTTACTAAGATGTAACTATGCGTCAATTGCTAACAATAGTCGTCGGTAGGTGGCGTGGTGGAGGCAGCTAAAATATAAGATATCTCTTAAACAATGCATTATATGGATAAATATTTCAAACAAAGGTTGTAGAAAATTACATTTATTCCAGTTCATTTTTATATTTATCAAATATTAAATCAAATATGTCAAAATAACGGATAAGTGACAAGAGCAAACACCCACTTCCGGTTGACCGATTTTTACCAAAAACTATTCAGTTCTTGTAACTTTTATAAAAATGTTAAATATAAAATTTCGTGTTGACCTGATTAATAGTTTTTGGGTTAGAGCCCCCACAAACAGCTATCACACACACACACAGAGACATCATCGACAAAATGGTCAAAACGTGTTCAGGGGACCTCAAAACCTGTATTTCCATTGAAATCTCGAAGTCGATTTTTTTCATGAATTCAATAAAAGTAAAAAACTAAAGTGAAATAATAATAATATAAACCAGCCAGGGACAAAGAAGTGAGTCTGATAAAGGATCTGTATGGAAAATATCCGACATGGAACGTAATACATGTACGTGTTTCCTCAAGTGACACGAAAATTACCTGCCCGCGAAATGCTTGACAAGGAGCCCGCCATCTCGAGTAAAAGAAAGAAAACCTCCACTCTCGTAAACCTTTAAAAGTATTCTAAAAAATCATCCAAAGTTCTCTCTTTCACCCTATCCAAGACGATGCTAATAACCTCGCCAACTCGAGCTGCGTTTCGGTGGCGACAAGGAAAGGGTCAATTCCGATTATATCCCTGACCTTTAGCATTTGTACTTACAAAAGAGACCAAAACGGAGGAAATGAGCGAGAGCATTGTTTCCTGGGCGAGGGATGGCAACAAGAGACTCCCGGAGTCATCCCTAGGGGAGAGCAGAAAGTCGAGGGAGAGAATATGAGGAAGAGAAAAGCAATAGTGGAGACACGAGGAGATCGAGGATGAGTGTAGAGAGAGGGAAGGAGAGAGAGAGAGAAGAAAGGATGAAGATGAGGGAGAGAAAGGGAGAGGGATATGGATGGGGAGAGGTAAGTAGAAAGAGAGGGAAGGATAGAGAGGGAGAAAGGGAAAGAGAGAGAGGGAGAATGGGAAAGAGAGAAAGGGAGAATGGGAAAGAGAGAGGGGGAGAATGAGGAAGAGAGAGAGAGGGAGAATGAAGAAGAGAGAGAGAGGGAGAATGAGGAAGAGAGAGAAAAAGAATGAGAAAGAGAGAGGGTGAACGAGAAAGAGAGGGAGGAAGAATGAGGAAGAGAGAGAGGGAGAATGTGAAAGAGAGGGGAGAAGGGAGGGAGAGAGAGAGGGAAGGAGGGAGAGAGATGTAAGGAGGGAGAGAGATGGAAGGAGGGAGAGAGAGAGGAGGCAGAGAGAGAGGGAGAGGGAAGGAGGGAGAGAGAGAGAGGGGGAGAGGGAAGGAGGGAGAGAGAGAGAGAAGGGAGGAGAGAGAGGGGAGAAGGGAGAGAGAGGGAAGGAGGGAGAGAGATGTAAGGAGGGAGAGAGATGGAAGGAGGGAGAGAGAGAGAGAGGGAGAGGGAAGGAGGGAGAGAGAGAGAGGAGAGGAAGGAGGGAGAGAGAGAGAGGGGAGGAGAGAGAGAGGGAAGAAGGGAGAGAGAGAGGGAAGGAGGGAGAGAGGGGGGAAGGAGAGAAATGGAGGGCAATGGTCTCCGAAGTAATGGATTAAATTAACCGCTGGGGCGTGAGGCAAAAGGACGATTGCGAAGATGGCCCAAGAGACTCCAATTGTCCTTACGGGAACCGAGAGAACGGTTGAGTAAAGACAGTGAGAGAATTTATAGGCGTGAGATATTTAGATAAATTTTCCAGGAAGGAAAAAAAGATTAAGGTGAGGCAAAGGATATAGGGTTTGTGTTTGAGAGAGAGAGAAAGCGAGGGAAATACAGGAAAAAGGAATAATAGAAAGGTTATGAGGAATAGGAGGGAGAAAAGGAGACGGCTTACAGGATCGTGTGTCCGATTCCTACCGAGAAAATGGGCGTATGTAAATACGCGTTGTTGTTATTTTTGTATGTTAATTGGAAAACGCCGTTAGGTTCTGTTTAAGAGCTAGTTATAAATGTTTAAAGAGAGAAAGAAGGAATTAGATAAATAGGTATAACGACATACCTACGCATAAGTAGACATTTAAGTATGTAGATTCAGAGGTATATTCTTAATCAGTGGCTCACAATTATATGTTAAACTATTCACATACTGTCACATTTTATAGTGTCGGGGTCATATAGACCCCCACGCGACTACATACGTTACAACATTATAATTATAAATTCTTGTTTCTCTACTCTTATTTAAGGCGTTTAAGTGCTTGAAACAAGGTTTTACAAACTAATTGCATAAACAATGTTTATATTGCTTTTTAATGAACATTATGGCCAATTTTTTAAATTCGACAGAAAATTTACAAAATGTATAATTTTGTTCTGCTAAGAGACGACAGTATTAATTTTCCTGCCAATGCAATAGCGTTAATAATCAGTTGTTCTGTAAGTAATTGCAAATGATTCTCTTTTCATATGAAAATTGTTTAAAACGCTAGGAAAATTTTTCTGCTTGATAAGTGCTTTTGAAAACTATCCAATAGTTGTTCATTGAATATTTATTGCCGAAAGTACTTATGAACTTTAGGTTATCTATAACTTCGGAATGATATTTTATTGAGTAGGAATTAATTTTTGTACAAATAGGGAAGATTTAAGCAAAATTCTGAATGAACTGTAAACCAAGGCGAGAAAAGGTAATGTTTTATAAAAATTCAAAATGTCAACTAATAAACAAAATTTTAAACGTCCTGCATTAAATCCCAGAATCTAAATAGCATATCTTGATCATACTTATGGAAAAATACAGTAAAACATTTTATTTTTATTTAAATACGCATTATGTTTTGGGGTCTTTCTGACCCCCATGCGCCTACTTAAGTTACAAAAGATAACGCGCCTACTTAAGGGTTAAAACTTTCCGGCTACATATACTTATCGCATTTACATACATATAATACGTACCTAGCTGGATACGCTAAAGTGAGGTGTTTTTCTAATTTTTTTTACAGTTGGGATAGCGGTAGGTTTATCTGGTGGCTAAATATTATCTGGCACGTAAAAGGTTGAAAAACACTCCTCTAGATAATGGCTTTCATTTAGGAAACATGAAGACCAGAACGTCTTATCTTCTATACCAAAGGAAAGAGAAGAGAAAAGAAAACGAGGTAGAAGGAAATAGTAAGAGTGGAAATGGATAAACAGGGTCAACGAAGAGAAACGGGGTAGGAGGAAAAGAATAGCGGGTAGGATGAGGAAAGGAGAAATTAACAGAGGAAGCGAGAAAGTAATGGAGAGAAAGCGTCTGAGATAGAGGATCAAACAAAAGGAAGGCGGAGAGAGAGAGATTATGAAATGGTTTTGGGCGCGCGAAAGGCAAACACCAACACAAAAAAACACTCCCTCGCCCCAAAAGGAGAACGGCAGGAATTCCTCGAAATGGAGTTCAACGGCGTTGAAGCCCAACGCGAAACTTTTTTTCACGCTCAAAAACACTGCGTGAGAAACACGGGCGAGGTAGGTAGGCGTTGGCGATTATCTCGCAGTCATATAAATAAAAATGTGACTAATCCCTATCCTAAAACATACTTATTATTAGATAATGAACCTCCTTTCTGAAACCTGCCCTGATGCTAAGATTACTACAACTACGCCCTGAAACCAAACGAAGCGTTTTGGATATGAAAACATCGTCCCACTCAAATTACGCAAAAAGGGCCCCATTATACGCCAGGAAAATCAAAACAGCTTTAAGCCCTAATATAGCGAGAATGCTTCCGCAACTTAATTTTCCTTCGTATCCCCCAGGATTTCCGCCCGAATTCGTAAATCAATTCCCGTCGTTGAGTTACGGCCCCTCGCCTACGTGTCCATCTATGCATATATTTTCTCCGCGAACTCTTCTGCGAATCGCATAAATCATTCAAGCATCTGTTCGCTCCATTTAAAGTCCTTTTGGCCCGCAGCCATCTCTCTCCTCCCTCACAGATCCCGAGCATCAAAACCCCTTTCATGTTTCCCGCCCGTTTTTATCAATTACTTACGAACAATTTTCCCCGGGTAATCGCCGGAAGCGTTCTGGCACACGACCCATCGCACGCACGCACGCTCACAACTTGCGAAACGAAGTTTTCCCTACTTCCCAACCGCTTTTTTCTTCATTTCCAGCGGTTCAGTTATTTCTTACCCTTTTCTCCCTTTCAAAACCATATACGTACACCCATCAGGTACAAACCTTCCTGGAAAATACAGTGTAATGCGAAACCGCGAAAAGTGGGATGGGTTTCCCCATTGGAATATAGGAGGTTATATTTTTAGTACAACGTGCAACAATTTAGTAAGATTTTATTCAGAACTGCTTTCTTCATTCTTTATCATAACCTCCGAGTCGAAGTGAAACATATTTAGCACTTTTTCTGAAATGATCGCTTATGTATTAGGTTTGTCGGTCCGTCCGGCCGTTCGTTTATGTAGGTAATATCTCTGAAATCCTGCAACTTGGAGCAACCAAATTTTCAGTATAAATTGGTATACATATATAATAGCTAAATATGGTAAAACCTTGGCGGATCTAGAATCGGTCTCTAGGGAATAATTGAAGGAAAAATGTCTTATGTAATTTTTCAATTCTCCTCAACTCGATTGTTTTGAACGCTCAGAGACCATTCCCGATTCCTGTCAAAGCAAAATTAGTGGTCGTTCAATTCGATGTAGGTCACTAAAAAGCAAACCGTGCTAAACCAAAACCATGTAAATCGAAACCGTGCAAATAGAGGGAAGAGTGAACCGCAGTCGCTAAGTTTATAACCTCTCTCTTAAGTTTTAGCATTCCGCTGCTCTAGATTGATCATTCAACGAGCTCAACGGAGGAAGGAAGGAACAAAAACATATATAATGGGTATTATAACCTTTTGAACTCTCGCGGTCTCGGAGAAGAGCGGTCACACAAACCACGCGTACTGGGGCGACGCAAAGGGGGAATATATATTCTCGTTAACGGAAAGAAGAGCGCGCCCCTCTTGGTGGAGCATTACGGAGGAAGTGGAGGGAATGCTTGTGGGAAGGGAGAAAGAGGAGATGCGTCACGAGGATTGGGGTTGGCAGGTGGAAACATGGAGACGTTCTCGTGGGAGGCGGAGTTGGAAGGGAGAAAAATGTGGTGGAGAAAAGATGGAGAGAGAGGAAAAGAAATAAAAATGATGAGGGAAAAGGAGAGGAGAGAGTGAACTTGAGAGATAAAGAGAAACAATAGGAGAGAGAAGAAATGGAGAGAGTTGAAGAAAAATGATAGGGATATGCAGAAATGGAGATAAAGAGAGATATAGACAGGGAAATTAAGAGAGCGAGACGAAGTGAAGAAGATGAAGAGAGAGATAAAGATGGGGAGATGAAGACAGAAAGGCTAATATGGATAGATGAAAATAGATAGATAATCGTCTTTATTCGGGCTAAATTTGGACCATAGGGTCAATTCTTACATTTAACTCTTCGTCAATATCATGAATACTATAAATAAAAGTATTACAATGAAGAGTATATAAAATATACAAAACATAAAAAGATATAAGCGAAGGCAGGTTTAAGTTTGTGGGGAAAACCTAGGTAAAAACAGGCTTGTCTTTCCTACTAAAACCCACGCAAGAAAACACCCACAGAGAAGTGAGGTGTGAAAAACCTGCGAAAATCCTACATAGTGTATCGCAATGGAAAACTACAACAAAATATAAAAAACAGTAAGTAAAGTAGGAAACATCGTAAATACAGCATCGCTGTATACCGTCACAAATATACATATAAAGACATTTAAGAATGGGAGGATAAAAGAGAGAAATTATACTAGCAGTAATAGTCCGACTTTATCTAGCGTAGAGATGTAGATTTTCTCGTCCATTCTAAATTCAAATTCGGTAAAACGCTAACGTCCATGCCCTCGGTGAGATTCGAACCTTGGTATCCGATGGTAGATACTATTAATCACCCATCTACCTAGGTTGTAAGACTGAGATATGAAGAGAGAGGTGAATCAGAAGAGATGAAAAAAGGGATAGGAAAAGATTAATGGATACGAAAAGAGAATACGAAAATGGATGGAAAAAAATGGATACGAAAAGAGAGACGTGTTTAGAATAAGTGGCAGAACAAAACAGTGAGAGATGAGAGGGAGAAAAAGAGACAGGGGGAGAGGAGTGGGGTTAAAAAGAAGGAAGAAGAGGAAGAGACGGTTTAAGAAAAAGAGGGAAAAATAAACTACTAGTAACGTGAATCCAAGTGATAAGATAGGCGACGCAGCAATACTTAAAGTGGAGAGAACAGTTTACGATATATAATAAATCTCACTATTTCTAAATCTTAAGCAGCGCTTCCTCCACGTGTGGAATAAACGGAGTGAGGTAATAACGCGCACTTTCTAAATTACGTGCGCCCTTGCGTCAGAGGACATACACCGAACTTCCCAAATGTTATTTCAGCTTAAAAATTCGTCTATGACTTTCATCTTCGCGTACAATTCCTAAATTAAAGTGGAGACGCTCGTAGATTCTACTTTTATGTACTATTTACTAGGGACTCAGCCCTTACACGCAACGAGCGTCAACCCCGTGCCTGGCTCCAAGAGGCGAATTCGTCCGCTGGGCGTGTCCAACCCTGAACCACCTCCTTTCGGCACATATCAAAGGTAGAAAATTATATCAAGCTCTATTTTTGGACTTCTCTCTCCCTTCCTTCTCTCTTTCACTTTTCCCTTTCCCCCATACTTCCATCTTCCTCCGTTATCTCTCTCTCTCTCTCTCTCTCTCTCTCTCTATATATATATATATATATATATATATATATATATGGATGTCAACAAGGTGTTGGGATGAGGAAACCCAGTGAGCACTCACCAATCATGATTGGTGAGTGCTCACTGGGTTTCCTCATCCCAATACCTTGTTGACATCCATATATTCATTTTACCTTTCCTTTTCCGTAAGTTGTTATATATATATATATATATATATATATATATATATATATATATATATATATGTATATATATATATATATATATATATAATCTTATGGAAGAGGAAAGATAAGTGGGATAAATGGATGGCAAAAAGTATGCACGTACACAGAAATTTACTTCGGGGGGAGGGGCGGGGGGGGGGAGGAGAGGTGGAGAGGGTCTGAGGCCAAAAACCAATTTCCAGCAATTGATTAAATAAAAGTCCTATTCAAATAATATAAATTTTTATAACGTTTTTAGTTCTCATAACTCAACGCAGCAAGTGGCAGCGTTGATAGAGCAACGTAGCAAGTTTGCAGCATGGTTATCGCAGATTCCACAAATATCTGTTCACCTGAGGGGCGATCCGAACCCTCAGGACCCCTCACCCCTAGGTACGCCTTTTATAAATATAAACTAATTTATTCATAAACAAATACATTTATACATCATTTATACCCTTTAATAGAACTTGGTTCAATTATTACCTATTTCTACGGAGTCAAGAGTTTTCTAGGTACATGATGGACCCTCACGGCAACCGTAGCGGTTAAAAGACTAACGATGTCCTCATCGTACTACACCCCATCAAAAATTCCATTACTTCCTCCAACTCATCTGTTACTATCTACAAGATTCTTTATCGTCAAACTTACTTTATTCTTAAATTTAAAAGAAAACATTTTTGCATCGTCAAGTATCTTTGCACGGGTCGAACCGACCACGAAGCGATGCACGATGGGCAACAAGCGAAGAGATGAAAAAAGAACGCGACGAAGGGGTCAGGGTCCGGACTACTGTCTGCGGCATTATTGAAAGAGCGAAACATGAAATTGGACGCCGGTGACCCGGACACGTCACGAGAATAACTGACCCGTAAACGGGTAATATAAATTCCGAAATGGGTCTCGAGGAAGATAAGGAATGGGAGAGAAAACGATGAAAATAAAGCCAAGGAAGAAAAATGAACTACGATAATCGCTGGAGCGATTTGGAAGAATGTGTAGGGTATGAGAATAGACGCTGGCGGACAGGCAAGGTGCAGTTCCATTTTGCAGCGGGCTGGGAAAATTTTGGAGATTATGAAATTTTCTGTATCTACTAACATAAATGTTTGTTAAAATTAAAATTTAACTCTTTAACCGACAAGTTAATTATAACGTCAGAAAGGAGAGTGAGAAAACAATAAATGAAAACAAATATTATTACCTTCCTTTCGGAGGTTTTTTCCCTCTCCTTCATTTCTTTCTCGGTGCGTCTCTAAATATAGAATTTTACGGTTAAGGAGTTAAATTTTAATTTTTAACATAAGTCTTCCTCTTTACTTATTTATAGATGTTTGTATTAAATTCCACATGCAGAATTGTGTTTAGGAACGCATGTTGCGTGATTGCGTTTATGTAAGTAAAAATGTGCTACTTAAAAAATTGGTGCAAAATATCTTCGTCGAAAGATTTTCGTAGAATTTTGAAAGAGACAAGAACTCTAAAGCTTAATGAATGTTAAATGAAGACACAAACTGATACGATTTTTTATGTCAAGACAAATAACAAGTAATTTAGAGGACAGCGACACTGTTCACAACATCGGCGACTGAAGGGGTCACCGCAAAAGAGATAACAGTCTTGAATAAGGCGCGGCGAAAAACGAGTAAATAATCCGAGGGGATGATTAGAAGTATGAGGAGGATGAGAGATAGTAAGGCATCTAGCAAGAACGAGAGGTTTATAAAGAAAAACAGATAAAGATGCTGCAGAAAATGACAAGAGAGAGAAGAATGAGAATTTTAATCCTCCATTCATTCTCTTTATTGTATGAATGAGTGTATCAGGGAATCTAAACGATAACTGGCTTAGCGGAAAAAATTGTATATTGTAATAGAATATTTGGTACATCACGCCAATGTTCGATCTTTTCTCTTTCTCCTGATGAATGGAAATACTGGAGTTACTACATATACATATCCGGTTTTTTCTTCAGAGTTATGTATTACGACTGTCTCAATGCAGACAAATTTTACAGCATTTTTAACTTTTTTTATTTTGGTGCTTACCGAGTTTTATGTGTGCGTGTGCAAAATTTTCAGTAGCACCAAAAAAAAAACATTTTCGAGGTCTTTTACAATGACCAAACCTGCCATGAAAAAGACTTTTCCACCATGACTATTCCCTCGGCAGGATTCAAAACCCTTTTCCCAATATTGAGATAAGACTAGGAGCGCATGCGCAAGCACCTCTCCACACATGCAACCCTACACGCACGCACACACACACGCACATGTATGTATGAATGTGTCTACTGTCAAGGCGGGAGAGGAAGGAAATGCTACACAAAGCCAGCAAGCGGACATGAAAGAAACTTGACAAATGGAAAGGGAGTGATGCGGTAAGAAGAGAAATGATACAAAGGAAGATGCACGATGTAAGGAGGATTGGAAGATTTATGGCTTTATACGGATAAGGAAATATGGGAAAGAGAAAAAAAGGAGGAGAATCAAACCAGGTTGGAGTAAGACACAAGGATGCGGGAAAGAAGAAAGATTGATAGAGAACCCGGATGAGATAAGATGCAGAGAGGAGACTCAGGGATGAGTGGAGAAATAAAGATAGAGAATGAGGAAGGAGATAAGAGGTAGAGGCAAAAGATCGAATTCTAAGAGTGAAAAAAGTGGGATGGGAAGGAGCGAATCGTCATTAGTGAGTGGAAGGAAGGGTAGTGAGCGAGGTTTTGTGAGAGGAGTGTCCAGATGGGACTGAGACTGGTAGGGGAAGAGTTTGGCGGGAAAGGAGGGGGGCATTTGTGCGGGTGGAGTGGCGGAGGAATTAGCGATGGGACTCGTCTTGGAGGGGGTGGTGACTGGAGTGCAGGTGGGGTAAGCGGTTGAGAGACGATGGGGATTAATGTAAGTATAACGTTGGATGGAATGGTTTCGCTGGTTGATGGAGATAGGAGGGAATGGAGGCGGGAGAGTGAGAGGGAGTGGTGGTTGGAGTGGAGGAGAGAACGTGGAAAGGAGTGGTGGATGGAGTGGAGGGGTGTATGGAAGAGGGAGTGAAGGAGGGAGCGGAGGAGGGAGCGGAGGAGGGAGCGGAGGAGGGAGCGGAGGAGAGAGCGGAGGAGGGAGCGGAGGAGGGAGCGGAGGAGGGAGCGGAGGAGGGAGCGGAGGAGGGAGCGGAGGAGGGAGCGGAGGAGGGAGCGGAGGAGGGAGTGGAGGAGGGAGTGGAAGAGAGAGTGGAGGATAGATAGGTAGATACATAGATAGATAGATAATCGTCTGTATTCTGGCGAAATTTGGACCATAAGGTCCATTCTTACATTTAACCCTTCGTCAATATCATGAATATCAAAAATGAAAGTATATAAAATACACAAAACATAAAAATATATAAGTAAGGACATTTAAGTTTGTGGGGAAAACCTAGGTAAAAACAGGCTTGTTCTTTCTAGTAAAACCCACGCACGAAAACGCCCACAGTGAAGGGAGGCGTGAAAAACCTGCGAAAATCCTACATAGTGTATATATCACAATGGAAAATTACAACAAAATATAGAAAACAGTAAGTACAGTAGGAAACATCGTAACTACAGCATCGTTGTATACCGTCACAAATATACATATAAAGACATTAAAGTAATATACACATGAAATATGGAAGAGGGAGGAGGAAGTGGAGGAGGTAGTGAAGGAGGGAGTGGAGGCAGGAAATGATGAGGGAGTGGAGGGGTGAGTGCAGGGTGTTGGAGGGAATGGAAATCTAACTGGAGGAGGGATTAATGTAAGTAGCGTTGGAGAGAATAGTTTAGGAGGAGGACGGGGAAAGCGTGGAGGAAGTGAAGTGGTAAGGGAGTGGGAGTAGAACTTTTGGAGGAGTTAATGTAAATAGCGTCGAATAAATAATGAAGGTAGTAGATGGAATGGTCGAGGCGTGGCTGCTGGAGTGGTGGAGGCGTGGCTGTTGGAGTGGTCGAGGCGTGGCTGCTGGAGTGGTGTAAGGCGGGTCGGATGAAATGAGGGGGGGATTAGTGGAGGTAATGATAATGAGTGTGTTGGCGGAGGGATTGGAGCAGGGAGTGGTAGAAGCAATGGCGGAAGGGTTATAGCACATAGCGTTGGAAGGAGATGTACAAGGAATTGCCCCTTCTTGGAGGGAGAGGCGGAGGTAATGCTGGAGAGGGTGGCGTGTGAAGTTGAGCGAGAAAGAGCAAAAGGTACACGAATACGGGATGCAGAAGGAAGGAAGCGATGGAGAGCGCGTTAGAGGACACTGGAAGCATGTTCCGTGGAAGGAGTGGGAGGAAGTTTAGGAGAGAGAGAGATAGAAGAGAGAGAGAGAAAGCGTGTGTGTGTGTCCGTGTACGTGCCCCTGCGTCCCCTGGTCAAGCGTCGGACTGTGACTCACCGGTGAGCACGATCTCCGGTGCACGCGCTCTCTAGCGAGTACAAAAGTTCCTTTTAGAAAAAGACGGAGGAGGGAAAAACGATGGAGATTTTTTTTATTAAAAGAGAGACAGAGATATAATGCAACAAAAAGGGTCCGAATGCGAAAGCATTTCGAAACGGACCCATACGTGACCGACGGAAAAAGGGTTGTGTTTAAAAGAGACACACCAAAAATGTCACGGGAATTTTTTTTAAATTCGCCTTTTATTTTGTTAATTAAAAATAAAGTGGAGGCAGCTTTTATTCCCGAGATCAGAGGGCAAAAAGTTTTTCGTCGAAAATGAAAACTTTTTTCGCCGTTTTTGAAAGAACGCCCAACCCTTCGGAGAATGACTCAGCTGCCATCGAGGCATTGCGTGTGACTACGCTGACGATATTTTTTTTGGAATTCCGGAATCGTTCGTGCTAGCTGGTCTTCTGCCGAGCATAAAAGCCGACGTGACTTAATCCTCTCGGAATTTATGTTAACGTCCAGGAGTTGGGACATGCGAGACTGACTCTCGTACAAAACGCGGACGAGAAATGAGCGGACGACTCAATAGCGAAGCATTAATAACTGCTCGCTTACATCTCTCGGATGAGATCCGCGAAACGAAAATATATATATTTTTTTCCTTTCACGATATTGCGAATTTAACTTGAGCAAGTGGCTCGTATTTCCACGCATCCAAACCCTTTTCCAATTTGCCATACGCCTCCCCCTTCTTTTTAAGAACTATCCAAAATATTCGATAGGAGTTGTGAATATAAATTCATGGGATTAAATTTGAAAGCGGATTAATCGAGACGTCTCAACATTTTCTACATAGCTCTCCCATCTCTATAAAAGAAAATAATGGTCCATTTCCTCTTACCTTCCCACAGAGCTTCATACGTAAAACATGTACTCTGTACCTAAGCGAGAGGAGATAAAAAGAGGAATCATTAGCGCCACGCATGGGAACCGTGCAAGAGATGTGGAGTGTGGAAGGAAAAAGACGTGCGAGTGATCTTTCGGGAGTTATAAGTCCTCCGAACGCTGTTAATCGTCTGTCTGGAAATGCATTGCACGTAAAGAGAGCGAGGATCCCGCTCGCAGCGGAGTGATTCATCATTCTCTCGGAAAAAGTCTCTCCTCTCCACAAGAGCCCTTTAGGAGGAGAGATGGAAAGCTTCCGCGATTCCGCCACAGATGTCGTTGACCGCAGATCGGCCGATAGCACCTGGTTAAATCCCGAACGCGTTCCCTTTTTTGTTTTCTTATACGATCGTGGCCCCGCTTTAATCGATTATTTTTTAATTGATGAATATGGTTCTAGCAACACGTCACGAGTGATTGGTTTTAAGCTGTTTGTTTTTTACTCAGAATAGGATTATTTTATTTTGAGAATTGCAAATGGAGTAAAGGAATTTTTACAATATAGGTACTACGATAACAAAGCTGTGGATATCTCTAAGAATTGCTTTCTAAAAATAATACAAGCATCAACAAGGCATTAAGAACGTGTGAAACAAATGCGTAATTTGGACCATCAGTCGCTATGGCTAATAATACATACCATAATCTTTATTTATTTTTAAGAAACTCGAACATTCGCGGAAAATAACAAAAAGTGTCAGTATATCCTCATGTTTGATGTCAAACAAAAATATATTTTGAAGATGAATATCATAATAATGAGAAAGAATCTACAAGCAGAAAAACTTGCAGGAAGTACTCACATGAACCCTTTCAGATCATTACTATTTCAATTTTTCATGAAAAAGTTGTACCAGATAATATTTCATATGATGGAGTACGTCTTCCACGCGAATAAAAGAAACTGCAAAGCGAAACCATTTCATGCTTGCAAGGTTAACTATTTGCCAAGGTCGCTCACACACTGTTTGAATATGGTAAATAATTTAAACGATTGGTGGTACCATACGTCCTATATCAAGTATTACAATCCCAAATTATAACAAGGTGGTTATTGGTAATAAGATAAGCGAAATATTAGTTTTAACCGCTTTTAAAATCTCGTCACAAACAACTTGGCAGCATCCAAACAGGGAAAAATTGTTTAACTGAAGATGGGGCGAGCATTTTATGACCGAATTTTCTGTTGCCATGCAACTATGGTATCTTAGAGACAGCGAGAAAGTAAAAAAATGAGCGATCTGATTCGTTACTGTCGAATCGGATAATCCCTCTAGATAGTTCCTCCTCTTTGTGTTTGGAAGTATCGATAAGAGGTAAAGCGCCGTGGCGCGTCCGGGAAGGCCCAGCCCGAACCACAAAAAATGTTATCGACGCTTTCGAGGAAGATTGAGTGGCCGAGCCTTGTGTGCCTTCTTACTCAGCAAACGAGGAAAACCGAAAGGAAAGATAAATGGGCAAATAACGCACGATAGATAAGGCAGAGAATTTAAGTCGAGCGTAACAGAGGAGAACGGGGATTTATGTGTATATACCGGCGGTGGCCAACCCTGATTACCCTTAGAGCCGCATATGATAATCTCCCTAAGTTTGAGAGCCGCAAGACAAGCATTCTGCGCACATATTTGTATGAACAGTAAGCATAACTTGTATTTGATGCAATACAGAGAGACTGCATGTCCATTAAGCATCCCCAAAAGGTCTTACTCGAACAGCGTTACCGCATTATGACGTGATAAGCGTTGATAAGCCCTTGACTATAAATGAATAAGAGCAGCACGTGAAATTAAAAGACCCGCATGCGGCTCGCGAGACGCGGTTTGGTCACCCCTGGTATATACTAAAGCTGACGGAGAAAAGTAAAAACCCGAGAGATTTTGCGAGCTTTTTTTTGTTGATACATCTCGTGAACGATTCCTTGACGACGCAATCCTTTCTCTCTCTCCGACTCTCTCCTTTCCACTCTAATCCCTCCTTCGCTCTGTATTTTTTCCTAATCCCTCTTCCTCCTACAACTTCCTCTACTCCTCTCCCTCTTTCTTTATTGACCTTCCTCTGTTTCTTTTATTTTACCTTCCCCCCCATTCTTCCATCGATTATAACCTCTCCTTCCCAAATCTCTTCCTAAACCAGACGTATCATACCGATGAGGCATCAGGGCCGCATCGATGTGAAATTCGTTATCTACGGGTTCCACCGCCATCGTGTTTGAGAAGGGCCGCAGTGTAGAATAATCAAGTTCATCTTCAGTTGTACACCGATTGAGAGCAAAAAGTACGAAAATGTATTTTATGGCTTAAATAATAGTAGCCAAATCGTCTTATTTTAACGAGAGTAAATAAGTTACAGAATCTTTGTTAATTATACATAAACAAAATGTAACGTGAGGGCTCCAGTAAGGCACAGATTGGCCTGCGCGTAGGGCCCCAGTCTGAGGTGCCCGCCCTTAACCCTTCTCCTCTTCCTTTGATGTAACCCCTCCTCCGCTTTATTTCCCTTTCGTATCAACCTTCACTCTCTGCCTCTCTACGTGTGCAAATTCGCGATGCTCAAGACAGCGATGCCAGCACTTCGCTGCATAAAGAGCTGAAAGAATTCAAAGCACCCAGGCGAGGAACTGCTGCCAGTAGGTAAATAATTGTCTTCCGGAACGCATTGTATTTTAATGCGACATTATGAGAATTCCGGCCAGACGATCATCTTTTTCTACAGAGGGAATAAGAAGGACAGCGATTATTTTTGCACCGGTCGCGCTAAAAGAAGATTGAAAAACTCTATGCATAAATCTATCTAAAAAGATTACCCTTTCCGAGGAGTAAAACGTAAATGAGATTTCATTTTTTAACACCAGTAGGAAATAGGTCTTTCTGACACTAAAAGTTAACGCATTTAACTACCTCTGCGAGCCCGCAAAAGCCTCGCTTATTAAAATCCAATCCGTCGCAATCTTGGAGCGAAAAATTGTTGCATAAATTGAGTCGAAGGATACCGCTTTGAATCACGCGCGTCAAATTAATCCAATCGCTCAAGAAATACCACGAAAACGCGAATAACTTCAACGTCCACAAATCAGGAGAGGTAACATAAAATGATCCAACCCGTCCAATCTACAACGAAAAAGAACGAGAGGAAAAACACAACTCGCCCCTTCAAACAAGACACGATCATTGTTTGCGTACACGCAGAAAACCAGCGGAATTACAAAACACGTCGACTGCGAAGGTTTTCTCTTGTCTTTCTCTCTCTCTCTCTCTCAATATATCCAATCCTCTCCTCCTTTCCCTCCCTTTCTCTGGCAACTGTCCATCTGTGCGGCCCTGCCATTTTCGCCGGGCGTGTGTGTTGTGACGGGGTCGCATGTGATGCTGCAGCTGTGTCGAGGACACGAGGCATTTCGGGAAAAACAGGGGGCAATCGCTCTTCCTACGTCCTATTTCCCCATACCCTTCTCCTCATCTCACCCTTAGTATTCCCCTCATCTCGTGGACCCTAGATCCTACCCTCTCTCCTTCATTCCCTCTACCTCTCTCTCTTCATCGTATCCCCTTTTGGCTTTCCGCCCCATCTTTGCCGACCCTCCCTTTATCTCGGCCCACGCGCCAAAACGCCCACAAACGAATCCGCACACCTGGTACACCGGTATAAAGGACCTTGGGGTGCGTACTACCCGCCCACTCCTCTCATCTCCCAGGACTTCCAGGCCAGCCGACCCCTCTGATACCGTATCTGAACATCAAGTATCCTGACAAATATTCATTCTATACATAAGTGAATGCGGCTTAGCGTATTTATTTATTTGTTTTCAATGCCTCAAATTGGGCGTATCCGTGTGACGTGTAAGCATGCATATAAGGAATCAACGGCATTGTGGAGAGAAGGGGATATCCCGCCGCGAAAAAAATATTAAATCATAGTTCGACGAGGGGCCGGCGATGGCGTTGGCGTGGCCAACATATGTTATTTTTTCCCGTGGGTGGTTCCAAAATGACGCGCGCACGCAACACGCAAGACCGAGCGAATCGAAGTCCGAGTTGGTTCGCGAAATGTAAATACGAATCGGCGATTGCTTTGGCGAATATATCTGAAAGCGTTTTTTGCTCTGCGAAGCATACAAAGGAGAGACAGAATGAAAGCGTGTTTGGGACGTGTCTCGTTAGTAAACAATCGAGTTTTCGGTCCGTAAATGGGGAAAAAATAAATATTCTACTTTCCGCTCAATCGTTTTTGGAGGCGTCTATATTGCGATTTGAGTCCGTTTGGCTGTTTTTTTTTGCGCTCGCTGGCGATTTTTTTGCATGTATTTACGATCTGGGCGTGGCGTTGCCACGGGCAGGCGAAAACGCATTAACAACGTAAATCTATCAAATTCGACGCACACGTGAGATGAATTCTTTATTGATATCCAGTCAAAGTTGTCAATATACTTACAAACATACATATTTTATTATTGTTAGTGCTCTGTCAAAAGACGGGCGCAATTATATGTAAAACGTGTTTTCCACATTACTCAACATTATCTTACCTCGGAAGAGCTAGTCGAACCACAGAGCGAATGAAAATTTGTTTCTCCCTTTTCTCTTTACATTCCAATATATATATATATATATATATATATATATATATATATATATATATATATATATATATATATATATAATATCATAATTCTGTCGCATTGACTCCGGGCCTCTGAATTACAACATCGTTAGAGAAAAAGACATATGATCGGGTATTATACGTCTAGGGGACCAACCAATAATGTCGCGTAACGAATTGACCACGACAGCTTATTATTACGACAACCTCCAAACAAAAATCCCCGCTCGCGCGGTCTCGGAAACGGCGCGTGAATCACCGGTTCGACGACCATTAACTTCGGATGGATGAAAGGGCCTTCACTCGCCCTCAGTCGGAAGAGGAGGGAAGCGTCGAAAAACCAATCGGCGGAAAGCGACCATTAGTCAGGACGCCTCGGCCCTCAACCCCCCCACCCCCTCAACCCCCCACCCTCTCAATCCCCCACCTCCCAAAACGATAGTCATCCAGGAGAGCCATCAAGAGGTTCCAACAAATTTCGCCCTTCCCCAATTTCCCCGCGCGCACACAAGGGCCGAAGCATTCACCACGGGTCAATCGTCATTGGTTTGCGGGTGGGTGGAGAGGTGAAAGTTGTGACTCAACGCGGCAGTTTCGAAAATAGCCATTAAAAATCCTCCGCGAATTTATTGTGAGCGAGGCAATTACCCGACTCATCCGGTAACCGAATAAGTCCATCGCTGTCATTTTCGGATTTCCCCGGCGTTCGGTTTTTCGACTTTCGCGCGACGCATATGAGATATTCAAGTGATTTTAAACGTGGAACGAGCTAGAAACTTAGGTTGTCAAAATTTATCCACCGAACGGGACCGCTTCAAAAATGAAATTTCGCGTTACCGCTATCGGTATTAACTTGTTGGGGTATTCAGCTGGTAGTAGTGGAGCTTCGCCAAAGTAGCAGAGAAAAAGTAAATTACAGGTTTTGCCGAAAAATTATTTATTCTTTTTCCATTTTGCCAAAAAATTGTATAAAAATGAGTCGCGTGACGGATTTGGTATGAAAAAATTTACTATCTTTCTCTTTCTCTCTCTCTATAATATAAAATAATTCTGTCTATATGTTTTTCTCATCAACTATTTGTAAATACTTCTGAATAAGGGCTGGCGGTGGCAGAGTGGCTAGAGCGTTGGCCTTCCACGCAGCGGTCCGGGGTTTAAATTCAGCGGAGGTAGGATTTCTCAACCAGGGATCGTCCCGTCCCCTACTTGTATGGTTTGAGGAGATCGCGCAATTCAGCGCTCCGTCCTTCGGAAGGGACGTCCAGCAGTTGGCCTCCTTGGTACTCATTTTAAAGAGTAGGCAAATACTGGCATCGGTTTTCCCTCCTCCCTTTTGTGTTTGTCTGGTGTGGAATGAGTACAATAGTATAATGAGTATAATAGTTCAAGAGGCTGATTAGCCAAAAATACAAAAACAAACAAACAAACTTCTGAATAACATTCAATGCTGAAGGATATTTCCCTAAACATTTTGTCGGAAATATTTAATTTGACGAAAGGTTTTAATAAAAGGAGGGACTATATAATCTCAATTTCGCCCGAATAAATTCGTTTATTTGTCTGTCTCTCAGAACTTAAGAGGCGATTGTAATAAAGGAAACTTATGCTTGCGATTCTTTTTCTTCGTAGACCGCCTGGTTTTTATTTTCCACCATGCTTCGAAAGAATAATTTACAGCGTCGTCAATCAAAAACTCGTGACGCGACAAAAAGAAAGCATTCTTGAAAATAAAACCACAACAACTGTGTTTTTCATTTAGAAAAGTAATATTTATAATCGAAAATTCGTATTTATCGGCATAGTAAAAAAACTGGATCGAGCGTATAAAATTCCTTAACTACTTCTGTACTCGTTACGTAGGTATCCGAAATGCGTAAATCTGTATTTGGTCATACAAAATAACTATTGCATGAAGATTGCACCGCATTGTTTACACGCAAAAGGTTGAGTGCTAATTTTAAGAGTTTAAAGATTGAATCGACGATCGAATGCTTGTATCGCGTTTGGTATATTGGATTTCATTTCGTCACGTGGTATATATTGGAAAAACGGTATTTTTAATAATCGCATTACGAGCCATGTTCGTCGATAATATGTCGCCGACGCTAACATTCGATTTCTTTGAATTTTTTCCAAATCCAAATTTTCAATCCAAAAACGGATTAAGAGCTTAACAACAGCTTTTGTTTGGGATTAGTTCCGTCCACCTACTATTGCGTGTATATTTAAACCAAATTAAGGCGCAAAAATGAGACAACTCTTTTCAGACCTCGGATGCACATGCTGCTGTGCAGACCGATCTGTTTGCATTTCCACAAGAAATTGAGGTCGGTATACATTCGTACTGTTTTTATGATATACAGTAATGTTTGCATTATGAGTGAGAAGCACGTTTATTCTTTCGTCAGGTTGAATAAAAATGTGGCCGCGGTATATATTTTCGAGAACAGGCGCCAAACAAATGAGTGCTCGTCTGAAAAACGGCGTCTGTTGAATCCGCAGACGAATTTTGACGAAATAAAGACTGCACCGTGCTCATTTTGTGCATAAATAAACGAACAAAAAAGAGGTGAAGGGATAGAACGTTAAGATGGTGAATTTATGTTCAATGCAGTTTTTGTTATTGGCTCATGTGTCTCGGAAGAAAATAAATAACCAGATGAAGCGCATATATATTCATTTTTAGGCTAATCTTAGAAAAAAGGCGTGGCCGAAGAAATTGCTCATCTCCTCCAGTAAACGCTCACGGAATAACATACAAATCGTCATGGATGTCGGCTTGCAAACGATCGAAAGTACGACTACGTTACAATTGCGCGTATAAACGGGAACGAAATTATAGAAAATCGATTCAAAGTCTACCATTCATCAGGGGTCGCAGGTGGTGTAGTGGTTAGAGTGTTGACCCCCCACCGTACGATCTGATAAAGCGACACCCGGTTCGAATCCTCATGAGAATTTTTTCCGAGGACGCTCCGGCCCCCTATTTGTGTGCGGTAGTACTAAGGTGACGAGGACGAGCCGATGAGAAAAAGCAGCCTGAGGAGCGCGCGCAAACCAACACTCCGTACGTCATTCGGAAGGGACGTTAAGCCGTTGTTCCCTTGGTGTTATTCGTAAGAGCAGGCTAATGCCGGCAACGGGTTTCTCTCCGTCCTTATTTGGCTGAAGAGGCTCTCTAGCTTATAGCAGCCCTACCTTACGTGGTAGTTAAAATGAAAAAACTATGGGGGTCGAGTATAAGACGCTTTTCCTTCCCTTTTACCATTCATTCCGTCGATAACGTCGACCGCGTTTTTGATAAAAACACGAAGAAATCTAAATAAAGCGACAATAATCCGAACCATTAAAATTTCCGCGTTTCCTTTTTGCTGCTTTACGCTGAGACGAGCGTAACGAACGTAGTAATCTCTCTCTAAAAATGTTACACGACCGGAAAGAAGAAAATGCTCCCTTTCACCATTATGATTCGAGAGCTCGAGGGATCTCGACGGCGCGTAGGTACACGCGTTAGCGTACTCCTGTGTGCCTGCCAATTAAAATAACATGATACACACACACACATAGAAGAAATAATGAGGACTTTTTCTAACTCTCCTCTTTTGCGTGGGAGATATAAGTTTGTTTACTCGCAGTTCCTCTCTCTCTATCTCTTTTCTATGGATTAAGAGTGAAATTAGCGAATGGGAGAGTCAGAGAGAAAAAAAGTCCGATTATGTCGCTTCACATTTTTTCCGTTAATGCATCTCTCTGATTCAAGGTTAGAGAGGAAATAGCGAGACAGACGAAAGTGTAATGTAGTATCTCGAATGATCCATACAAGGAGAGATAGAAAGGGAAAAAGGAGGGGATATATATATATATAGACTTAAGGAAATGAAAAGGTAGCGATGAGGGTGGCAACAAGGTGTTGAAGGAAGCCCAGCGGACACTTACCAAGTCGGAGACCAAGTTGGCAGGCTGCTGGGGGCGTCGAAGAGACACGTTGAACACACGAACACAAAAACAAAAAACACGCAAGCTTATCGGGCCTATGCCCTTCTTCAGCAGTAGAGTAAATATATATATATATATATATATATATATATATATACACACACACACATACATATACACACACACATACATACACAGGGCGACTCACGAAGATTTAGCATAACTTCAGGAGCTAATTTCTGAGGTCATTGTGAATGCAAAAGTTCATATTTACACTAGTCCGATTCTGAATAATTACAGAGCTATGGCTGTTTGAGTCTTAGAAAAAAACAAATCAATTTTATTATAAAGTTTTATATCCAATATGTTTATGTAAATAATTGAGTGGGAAATAGCGCAGACGCTGTGGTCAGGTTATGTAATTATTGTTATTGTTTAAAAACTTAACCCAGTTTCCAGACATTCAAAATTTTAATTCAAGAATAAGCACTTAGAAAACTAAGTACTTATCTATATACAATGGTCAAAATAAGGCACCTAGGATTACTTATTCTTGCAAGTACTTATTCTTTCATTTGTTTTTAGCCACATGAGAAGCTCATCAATTCTTTAGTTGTTTAATTGTTTTAATTTTTGCTTAAATTTAGAAGGAAACTCCAGATTCTGATAAAATTTTCATAGTCCCTTTCAGTGAAAAGTCGCTGGAGTAATAAACAGCGGTTAGACATTAATAATACTAATGGTAATTGGAGTAATAAACAGGGATTAAACATTAACAGCACATGATTGCATAAAAACAGCTATTGACTCCAACGTAGGAGAAAATTTTTCTCGTTGTTAGCTATGCGTTCACGACCATCGTGTTGGCGGGCCGTACTTATTCGAACTGCAAGTCCAACGGTCACTGATGGGACGACGCCTCACGAAACGGATCGAACGGGAAACGAGTCCAAGCGGACAACCCATTAAAATCTCTGACTCACGAGAAGTTGGAACCGTTCCAACAAGCAATCGGAAAGGAAATAATCGACTGAGCAAGACATAAATGGTAAAGATCGTCTGCTCTGCTCGGAAAAAAAAAACTCTTCGCCGACAAAAGATCCAAATATGTATTCCACGAAAAAAAATCGATGAAGATACGTGTTAAATATCAAGAGCCAACTATTACAAAGTGCGCACATGAAATTCAATCGAACACCTTATGAATAACAACTGAAATGAAACAAATAAATTGTCGTATTTAATCTCCCAAAAGCAAGCACGTATGAAACTTTGCAGTTGAGTCCTGACGATCCATTGCTTTAATACAGCGTAAGAGTAAGCATAAAACGGGACAAGGGTTTGCAATATTCGTGCGACACAAAATCGCCGATCGTTAGTTTATTCAGGGTGTGCCAAGTGCAACAATTCATTATAAAATTTGTTTATATGACAGCCGGTATTTTAATTATTCGTCCATAACGCTTTACAAATAAATCTTAAAAAGGAAGCGACACGACCGACTCGATCCTTCTCTATGCAAATGAAATTAAAAGACAAAAGAATAACGGTAGCGACACAAAGGGTTCGGATACGCGCCCTTGTCAACAAACAAACGACAAAATGTAAGAATAATAAAAGGAAAAATGAGGACGAGAGGCCGCAGGTGAGACAATGGCCGAGGCTAGCGTTACAGGCTTACAGAAAAGAAAGGAGAGAGAGAGAGAGAGAGAGAGAGAAGGGGGAGAGAAGGGACTAACAAACAAGCGAAGTCAGGAATGCGTGAATCACGTCGATCGCACGCTCTCTCGCTCGGTGATTGTTGATAAAAGGCGGATGAAACGGATGAAAAGGAGACGCCGACTAAACAATGGAAACGAGGCTGGCGCACGCATGAGCTCTCGGTGGGAGAAGGAGATCGAGGAGAGGGAGAGAGAAGGGGATTGAGTAGGAGAGGGAGAGAGAAGGGGATTGAGTAGGAGAGGGAGAGAGAAGGGGATTGAGGAGAGGGAGAGAGAAGGGGATTGAGGAGAAGAGGGAGAGAGAAGGGGATGGAGGATGAGAGGGAGAGAGAAGGAGATATAGGAGGAGAGGGAGAGAGAGAAGGAGATTTAGGAGGAGAGGGAGTGAGAAGGGGATTGAGGAGGAGAGGGAGAGATGAGGGGATTGAAGAGGAGAGGGAGAGAGAAGGGGATTGAGTAGGAGAGGGAGTGAGAAGGGGATTGAGGAGAAGAGGGAGAGAGAAGGGGATTGAGGAGAAGAGGGAGGGAGAAGGGGATTGAAGAGGAGAGGGAGGGAGAATAAGATTGAGGAGGAGAGGGAGTGAGAAGGGGATTGAGGAGGAGAGGGAGTGAGAAGGGGATTGAGGAGGAGAGGGAGAGAGAACGGGATTGAGGAGAGGGAGAGAGAAGGGGATTGAGGCGGAGAGGGAGGGAGAAGGGGATTGAAGAGGAGAGGGAGGGAGAATAAGATTGAGGAGGAGAGGGAGTGAGAAGGGGATTGAGGAGGAGAGAGAGTGAGAAGGGGATTGAGGAGGAGAGGGAGAGAGAAGGGGATTGAGGAGAAGAGGGAGGGAGAAGGGGATTGAGGAGGAGAGGGAGAGAGAACGGGATTGAGGAGGAGGGAGAGAGAAGGGGATTGAGGCGGAGAGGGAGGGAGAAAGAGGATTAACATTATGAGCCGCTCTTTCTTTGATGGACTATAGCGGCCGAGTCGGTTAAAAGCGAGGTCACAGTGCGTGTTGGCAGCGGATATGCGAACATTTGTTCAGATGGCTGACGGATTAATGCATTCCGTAAAACGTGTACCTTTTACCGCCGAAAGCCCTGCTTTTCCGCGTGGTTTGATTTATTTCTACTCTTCCCCATCCTACTCTTCTCGCGTACGCGTTTACAAAGAGCGCCCAGGTTCGTTTATTACGTATCCATGCCATTATCCCTGAAATTAAGCGTAAATCACAGCGGTTTACGCGTGAGTCAAGCACGACACGCCTCGGGCGTTGCATCGTCGCGTTTCTTGCGGAGCAGTACGAATTGTAAATAACGCGAGGACAAAAAATGCATGCGCAATAGTGACTAAATGTATCTTTATTTTTTTTAAACGAATTAAACCGTTTATTATTTCTTATCGCATTTTTTATTCAAAATATAGCACAAGATGCTAAAGAAGGAATATTTGCTGTCCCGCTGAGCAACTGGCGGGACACGGGATTATTTTTTATATCGGGATCGTCCCGCCTACATTGGGACGGTTGGCACCCTGGTTGTAATAACGATATAAATAACGGGTTTAGGAAAATTCACCGACCACAATTCATCGAAACACAATTCACTGACCACAATTCACCGAATCACAATTAATCGAAAAAGCAATTCATCGAAATGTAAATTCACCGAACCACAATTCATCGAATGTATTATTCATCGAAATTTCCGAATTCACCTTATGGAGATGGGGGAAGGGGGAGAGCGGAAGTAATATAAATGGAATGTTGGAAACATGGACGTCATTCGATTGATTATAAAAATTGGAAAAATAATAAGTAAGAATAAACCACTGCCGTTTAAGGAGGCGTGGTATGGGGAGGAAAGAAGGAAGATTAAATATAACAAGTAGTGATGCACAGGGGCTTCCCGTGGAACAGAAGTGCTTTTCGTGAAATTCTCCTTAGTATAATCGTATACTAATGCATTTGCTTTGAAATAAAAAAATTCTTTTTTCCTTATATTGTTATTTAGATCCGTTCTAAACATGTTCATTTCGTTTTGCTATTCTTTACTCGCCCTACAAACGAAATTTCTTTGAAATCAGTTCAACTAATACCTTCGAAGGTTGTAGCTACAGAAAAATTCTAACCTTGACATTGTGGTAGCCTTGTCTAGTTGACACGGTTGAAATATGCTGTTCTGGTTATTTATTTATATGAAAATTATATATACCATATTTGGTTAAAATCCATGCGGTTAGCTCTCTAGAAATACGCGTAAAAGAATTATTAATTAACCTTTTATTGCGGTAGCCCTGCTCGTTAGCTCCAATTTATGCATCAAGATTCTATTGTGATATGTTGTACAAATCTAATTTACAAAATTGTATTGAAATCCGTTAAGCCAATTCCTTCCAAATTCTTAATTCCTGAAGGAGTTTAATTTGTAATTGCGGCACCCCTGTTTGGCTGATTCGGTTTAAATATATTAATATGGTTATATATATATATGTTTATATATATATATATATATATGTTTATATTATAAGTATTAAATTTGGTTAAAGTTAATGTGGACAATTAAACAAAATTACTTGTAAAAAGAATTTTTTTATTACTTGTATTGTGGCAGTCCTGGTTTCGATATCTATGCTAAACATATTGATTTTGTTTTTTTTATTGCACACCTCATTTATACAAAATTTAGTTGAAATCGGTTCAGCTTATTCCTTCCAAATTCATAATTACCGCAAAGTTTAATTTTGCAATTTTGGCACCCCTGCTGAGTCGATCCGGCTCAAATATGTCATGTTGATCATTAATATATGTGCATATTCTATGTAGCAAATTTAATTGAAATCGGGCCATTCATGAAGATGTTATTAGGGACACACAGACACCGAGGCGTTCTTATAAGACTACTTTCCATTATTATTATTTTTCATTATTGCATTTTATCCAGCCACGGTTAATTCTGCGAAAAAAAAGATTCTTCCGAAACTAAGGACCATTCAATCAAAAGCCGATATACAGGTCGTCTTATTTTAAGTATTTTACCACTCAAAAAAGTTTCGTCGAAATCGACGACCCAACGTACGTAGTCTCCCCTTGTTAGCTTCGCCAGCAAAACGGCAGGGTGTGTTCATCCAATTAATAATGTCGCCTTTCCGCTTTGTTTGGTTAGCAATAACTTAGATATTTTTGTTGGCTTTGGAGATAATAACGTGCGGTCGTTTGCTTTAGAGACGACGGGTGGGTCCGTTTTTTACGATCGCGTCCTTAATGAGGAAAACACGTTAATTTAGTTGAGAAAGATTGTGGGTAGATGGGAGTGTGTATTCTTTTCCAAACTCACTCGCCAAAGAAGCAACTTAATGGAGAAGATGAAATCGCTGTTATCAATGTGGATGAAGGATATGAATCAACGGCCTATGTCAATCAGTCAGATTGTAACCATTCAGAAGGCGAAAAATTTATTCACTACACCAGTGGTTTTCAACCTTTTGCATCTTGCGTCCCACCTACCATTCTGTCAAAAAACCTAGGTCCCACCAATCATTTTGCAAAAAAACCTTGGTCCCACAGTGATAAAAACAAACCCATTTCCAAGAAGTGGATGTTTATGTCAGCTGCATTTCAGAATCATATTAATTCTTATGGACATTTTTAAAAACCTTAAATATTGGAGTAATTTTGTTGAGAAAAGGCTTTACATTAATTACCGTCGAATCTTCGCGTCCCACCTAGACGACCTTCGCGTCCCACCGATTGAGAAACACTGCACTAGACTACACGAGCAGCATTTTTATTTACAAGAGCACATTTTGTTAATTTTTATTCATTGTTATTATTACTTAATATCCCCTAAACTATTAATAAAATGTTGTAAATTACCGACAAAAATATCTATCCCTATACATGTATTTTAGGCCCCGATATACGCGAAATTCTATATACGCGCCTTTTTCAGGAACACATCCTTCCCGTATATCGGGGTATTACTGAATATTTGTACATGCTTGTAAAAACATTGACTCACTAAATTCATCCGCCGTACAACTTTCCTCCCACGAAAACATCTCAAAGCACAGGATAAGGATAGCGACATTTACTTATTCACGCAGAATAAATATCCGGACATCATCGGCTATTAATATGAAAGTCACTCATTTTGCAAGGAGGTATCCAAAATTGCAACTGAAAGGCGTACGCAGAAGATAAACAAGTGAAGATATAAAAATGAATTTTTATAACCAACTTTTATATACCTAGTTAATACTTTAATATGAATAAACTCTATAATATAATTATGATAACCTTTCTGCTTGCATGGGCGTAAAAATGTGCAAAAGTGTATACCAGCTCTTGGGTGATGTGGAGATTCCTCTATTTGAACTTTAATCTTTTTACAGTTGTGAGAATGGTAGACAGAAGTAGAGAACTCAGTGACAAACGTAAGAATGTATGATATATAAGTAATAAGAAGTTTGATAATATCTCTTGTTTCATTAATGAAAATACTGACTTATCCATTCATATTGCTTAAAATTAATGAAAATATATTCCTAGTTCAGAGTAATTCAGCTTTAGATGCTAGTAGGAGTCAAACGTGAATATTTCATATTTTAGTCACCTAACTTAAATGACAAAAATAATAAATTGTATAAGTATAGTTAGCTGAAGAATTGCTAAGCTACAACACAACACTTTAAAATGTTTTATTTAAATTTGTTCAAATTAACATCCTTTACAACAGTATTACCTATCTTAGATACAGAAAAAAGGAATATGATACTTAAATGTGAGGGCTTTTAGAAAAATGCAAGATCAACTGGTCTTAAAGGCCTATAATTAGAAAAGATTTCATCCAAAGTAAAAAATAAGCCAGGTGAATAGTTCCAAAGAATAAAATTATGCTCATGGCACAAACTACATAAACAAATATAGTCATCTAAAGTAGTGTTAAAATGAATTTTCAATGTGAACTATTCCGAGAAGATCGCATTAATGACTATTAATAGTATTGCAATACGAATGTGATTATAATGTAATAATAATAAAATGCATGTATAAGGCAATATTATAAGAATAGCAATAAGAATTTAATAATAATAATAATAAAATTCACCAACAGCTTACATGTACCTTGATTTTTCCTTAATGAAACTCAAAGAGAAAATAGTTTTTAGAATAATCTTAAATGAATAAAAAGTTTTTAAGATAAATTAAAACTTACTATTAATAATAATTACGATAAATAAAAACCTACAGTTATTAGCAGAAATAACCCTTCAAAAAACGTAGGAATGCTCAAATCCACAGTAAAATAAAGTTCTCTTACACCACCAACAATTACAATAGTTTGTTTAATCTCGTTGCTATGATTGACGCTTGTCTATCTTCCCACACGAATTCAAATATACATTTATGTAAAGTTGGTAATAATAGAGGGGCAAAATTTATATCCACGCATCAACTCATGCATCAAAATATTATTGATTACACTCATTATTAGAATGTAAAGTATTTAAATATACATGTATTGGAACCAATACAGAGCATTTGCACTTAATTTATACAATGAAACAGGCGTAAGAAGGAGAAAAATCGATTGAACATTTTCGTGAAAACTTTCGTCTATATGTAAAACAAATGAACGGCAGCGCTAAGAAACTTTTAGTCAAAATCAGTAACGACTACAGCAACTTAGATAATATTTATTGCCGATAAAATTAACATGTATTGGGTCTTAAGCAATACAACATTTAATAATTTGAAACCGGTAATAATCTTAAAATAATTTTTGGTAGTAAGTGTGTCCTTCAACAATAAATTTAAAATATGGAGGGACAGGGGGAGGGATTCTATTGTTTTATTTCTATATTGATGTAAGTATATTGTCGTAAAAATTACACAACGAGTGCATCTCATTTCCGACGACTGAGTTTGCCGAGCTATACGACACTTAATGCGAGATAGCGTAGCGCGTAAGGGTATAACCCATAGTGTTTATAACTTTCCGCCGCCAAGATTCAACAGTCAACTTTTTCAACTTCTCTATAGTCTATCACAACTCAGTCTCAGTGGATATTTTAAGACACAGAAGAATGTTAATACACCACTGCTTGAGCTCGGGTCCCGGTTATTTGCACTAGCTGCACCCTCATCTCCCAATCCCAGGGTATATCATCCTCTCCCGGAAGATTCAGGTTCGATTCCCGATCAGAACCAGAACTTTTCTTCTCTCTCTAGTATCCTGCTCACTAACCTTTAACAATAGAACAGATCGTCTTTCAGGAAAGGTTTCAGTTAAAAAAAGTCACATAAAAGCAAAACGTTTGAGACATTTTCTGAGCTCATTTCATTTCTCCACGAAATCGTTTCTTCTGTCTCCCTTAAGGTGTCGCCGAAGAGGCGTGCAGAATTTAACCCCGTTTCTCTCGCACCCACGTACTTACTACCCTGCCCTAACCCTACTTTCCACGACAGTTTCCTCCTTCACTCCCATTACCCTTTCGATTCTTACGGCCGACGCGCGGATTCATACACGCGTACGTACACCCTTGCCCGCCATCCTATTCGCTCTTCTCCACCTGGTTCGCCTGACCATGAATGGCAACAGCAGGCCTTTCAAATACTCTTACCGCACGGGGGCGCCGCGGAAGGCGGGGGACGACAACAATAAGATCGGCAGAGACCGACCTGCCCTCTCGTATATCTCCCCTCCCCTCTCTCTCTCTCTCTATCTTCCACTCCATTTCTTTCGGGTGGTTTTTTATGGTCCGCAGGCCAATCCTATTTCTCCCTCGCATTCCCGTCCGCTCCATCGTCGTTTTTTCCTTTCTCTCTCACTTCGGTCCCATCCCTTCGAATGCCCTCCGCAAAAAATGCGAGAAATAGAATCAGCGAGAGTGAGGTTGGCGGGGGAAAAATAGGCTCGAATTAAAGCGTCGTTTTTAACTAACTATAAGGGGTTTTCTCGTCGCTATGCGTCTTCGAAAGTGTTTCTTTGTATTCGGTCCAATTCGAGTTTTCTGGAAGGATTTTTTGCGCTGTACTAAGGAAGTAATGGTTGGCAAAACTGAAGCCATGTTCTAAAGAGGCTACTGTATCCTCAAAAATCTATGATTACATTTTTCTCGGGGAGTTTAATTTTAAATTATTCGAATGGCGTATACATTTTCGCGTGATTATTATTATTAGTAAAACTTCGTAACATTCCAAGGCTCTAACATAGACTTCTATTTGATTTTTTGTCGAGAATATCTTAAAAGTAAAGCCTAAATCTATAACAAATAAATTAATGTTGTGCAAATAATTCATTCCCGGACGCGTTCATTAATTTGCCTAAGGGCCGCTTAAATTAATATTTCTCGAAACAAGAATGTGGGAAAAATTAAACAGGTTACAAAATAAAGAAATCCATATGGATGAACACGACATTTTATCCTACTGGAAAAATCATGTCGACATGTTCCAGAGAGCTTCATTATTATTTACATAACCTTCATCAGAAAAATATATTAGGTTCGAAAACCTGCCGCTATGTGCGCCCGTGTTGCGGCTCCCACGCTCATGGTAACAAGCTTGTCCACCCAATATCAAGTTTCGGTCAGGCGGATAAAATTTATGGATTCCTAAAAAATATTATCATACATAATGCTCCCATACCCATCGAATTAAGGCGACGCGGCTGAGAGAGCTGTCAGGATTCGAAATAATATATCAATCACGATCCAGGACGCGCTGTGTAGCTTTTTCGCATTCCGAAAAATAAAGCCGAGCTGTTAAAAAAAGCAGCGAAACACGAAATTCTCGCCTTAGTTCGATATATGCTTCGTATAGAAAATAAAACGTTTCTATCCTATCTCTCTTCCACTCACTAACACTATAGTTCATTAGCCTCCTCCGGATCTACGAAGGAGCGCGTATGGCCCCGGTTACCACGGGCGACCACGCCCCCTTCCATCTGGCTGCAGGATTCCCGAAGGAGAAATGAGAGGTTCTTCGGGTGTACTTCCCCCCTACGGGAGCCCCACTTAATTTTTTCGAGGACCCCCCTCCACGCCTCCACGACCCTCCAATTCCATTCCTAGAGACCTCCTGCCATCGCCCCGAAAAGGATATTGCTCTTTTATTACTTTCTACACCCGCGGTGAGGGAAGTCTATTTAGTATTCTTACCCTTCCCCACGGCCTTAAAAGGGGAGCCTGGTGGTGCTGGTGCTTCAGCTCTCTTAACTAGTCCGGAAAAAAATAAAACGGAAAACCTCCCACATCTCTCGACGATCGAGTAGTTTGAAAGAAAACCCTTTTGGTCAACGGCAAACGAAACTGCTTTTCCCTCTACCTCTCTCTGTCTCTTTGCTTCTGTAGCTCTCTCCTTACTGTGTCTCTCTACTTTCCTCCCTCTCTCTCCGTCTTTATTTCCTCTCTCCTCTTTGTGTGTCTCTTCTATTTTTGTATCTATCTCTCCATCGCTCTACGCATCACTCTCTCCCTTTCTCTCCCTCTCACTCTCTCTCCCTGCCTCTCTCTTCCTGTCTCTCTGTCTTTATTTCCTGTCTCCATTGGGCATCTCTCTCTCTCTATCTTCATCGCTCTCCCTCTCACTCCTCCCGCTATTTCTGCTCCTTTCTCTCTTTCTCTGCCCGCACATTTCCCCTCTTCCTTTTTAGTGCTTTTCGTCATTACTGAAAAGCACTATTATCTTCGTGATGTCCGTCCGTACGCATATATCAGGGAAGAATTGGTTTAATCGATTTCAACCAAATTTGGTACATAGAATACACACATAAATTAATGACCAAAATGGTACGTTTGGACCGGATCGACTGAGCAGGAGTGTCACAATTGCAAAGTTTAACTTTTCGGTAATTGTAAATTTTTAAGGAATTGGCCAAACCGATTTCAACGAAATTTTGTATAAATGATGTGGGCAACATAGAAAAACAAAATAACACTGTTTAGTATAGATATGAAAAACAGGGCTGCCACAATAAAAGTAATAAAAAATGTCTTTCACGCATATTTGTGTTAAATTGTCCACATCAATTTTAACCGCATTTAATACTTATAATATAAACATATATAACTATATTAATATATTTACACCGAATACGCCAAACAGGGGTGCCACAATTACAAATTAAACTCATTCAGTAATTAAGGATTTGGAATGAATTGGCTGAACGGATTACATTTAAATTTTGTATAAGATTTGTACAGCATACCGTAATAAAATCAAGATGTTTAAAGCGGAGCTAAAGAGCAGAGCTACCACAGTAAAAAGTTAAATAATATTTTTACGCGTATTTATAGAGAACTGACACGATGAATTTTAACCAAATATAGTATATTTAATCTTCATATAAATAAATAACCAAAATATCATATTTCAACCGGGTCGACTAAACAGGGCTACCACAATATCAAGGTTAGAAATTTTCTGTAACTATGAATTTGGAAGGTATTGGCTAAACGGATTTCAAAGAAATTTCGTTTGTAGGGCGAGTATAGAAAGGGAAAACGAGATGAATATGTTTAGAACGGATCTAAAAAGCAGGGCTACCACAATATAAGGAAAAATAACTTTCTGATTTCAAAGCAAATGTATTAGTATACTATTATACTACGGCGAATTCGACGAAAAGCACTTCTGTACCACGCGAAACCAGTGTACACTCCTACTTGGTCTAACCCTACCTCCCTCTCTCTCGCTCTATCTCCCTGCCTTTCAATCTCACTTTATTCGAGAGAGTCTTTCGAATCGAACGCGTGGGATGTCGACCGTTGAGTAGCAATCTAACGGAAAAAATAAACTACTCCTTGTTCCTTTTCCTTCTCTTTGTCGCACATTTTTTCTGTCCCACCGCCAAATAAAGAGCGAGGAGAGGGTCCTCCGAAGCCTTAAATCCGCCTACGGTCCCGCCTCCGCGCCTCACCAAACTCTGTCGTTTATGTGAGACGCACTGCTGCGGCGACAAAAATCGGTGTGGGACTCCCGGACGCCTCGCAAATAAGGCGCTACACAAGTAGAAATGTTTTTCGGTTGGCTGCAGCTTCAATGTTTTGAATTTGAATTATATTTTTTAAAAAGATAAACGTTAAGCAATAATCCCAGAACGATGTATTCCAATAAAAGTATTTTTTGATAAAATGTTAAGTAATTCATTGGGCAAAATGATTTGGAGTGATTCCACATTAAATAACAGGTTTCAGAGAACAGATCAAACAAATTGAAAGTAGCACCTGAGTAGAAAATAAAACAAGTTTTCAACGTGTGATCCTCATGAAAAATAAAAAACGCCCTAATTTTATCCAAGTTCAGGGATAACACTCGACTTGTACATTTTTATCAATACTGAGAATAAGGTGTTGCCACCGGAAATACCAAGATTTGTAGCACCGACTAGGAAATAAAAATAAAAAAGTATTAATTATGAAGTACCCCTAAGTTACGGCTCACTATAAATTTCAAATTGTATATTTGTTTTTAAGAAAAGGCAAGAAAAGACTATTCTACTATGGCAATGAGGAAAAGGTGAAAATGGAATTCAAACTTTTACATAAGAATGCATAGCTGCATGATTCCCTCTTCGTTAGTTTATAATAATTAAGTAAATATATCTTCATAATTTTTATAAACCTACATCACTGCGCAATAAAACTTTTGTCAAAAGAAAAATAAACCAACGCTATAATATAAATTACATGTGAATCACCAATGCCGAAATAATTTCTCAGCAAACAAGCCAACCCTCAAAAATACTGCGATGGAAATCTTAAAATATGAAAACATTTTCTTGGCACGATGTTTGCGAAGCAAAATACCGCCATCATACAAACACTGTAGTAATGTAATTCCAAGAATAAACTCTCTCGTACTACTACTAACCAATCAAAACTGAGTTATTGCCGGTCATTATCGATTCAGATTGCCATCATTTGCTCCTCAGCCTACTATTTCGTCTCGTTTCATTATTCTTCCGACGCGATAGTAAACTCGCCAACCACTTGTCCCGCCTTTCAATATTACAGGATAAGTTTCGCGACCCTCAAGACCATCGTCCTTGAACCTCATTTTAATTTCTGCCGTCTCCGCGAAAACGACTATGAAATAGTGCGCGGTTGCAGTTTCCTGTTTGTCCGACAGATGGCAACACGAGCACACATCGATGTTTCAATTGCGGCGAAACGAAAACTTAAATAACAAATGGCGCAGCGGGGCTGAGGGAGCGCCAATTGGGGTAAAAGAGGTTAACAAATAGCAAACGGATGAGTGAGCTCGGCGTCCGTAATGCCATTAAGTGAAGGGGTTAATAAATCTCCATCTTTGACGTAGACGGGTCAACTGAAGAATATAGTCGTCGTCATACGATGCGACTAGGACTGCTGAATTCCGCGAAGTAAAACAGAAGACGAAATGTTTATTCCGTTTGGGGCCGGTCTTTCACTGGAAGGGAGAATATTTTGTACATAAGAGAGTCGGGGGTATGGTGGTCTGAATTGGTTTTAAGGGCAAAGGGGAGGTTAGGTCTATCCAAATGCCATTAAATTGCAGACAGTTCTGCTAGAACTAGCCCTCCTTTGATAATAAATGAGAAACGGAAACTCCAAGGCGTTTTTCTGGTTACGGATCTCATCAGAGTTTCTACCACCCGCTATTAAATCATCCAGTCCTACATTTTCAAAAAGAGATACGAGTCTTTCGGATGCTGCCTTAGGATAAAAAAATATTCAAATGATTGCATCTTTTAATTCCCATCGTTTTTTTAGACTTTGTGACACACGACCGAATGTTGAATTGCTTATCTCGGCTCATGGTTGCCGAGGTAGCTGACTGACTTTGTGACACCACCGTTTATCACTATGCTTATATACTCAAAGGCCACGTCACTTTGTGACTAATCATATATTCGTTGCGCGTATAAATGAATGAGAGAGATTGTTTTGTAACATCCTGTGCACAAGGTATTGCTCATCCAAAAAACTTATTTCCAGTCTGCGGACAAATAAGATTTTCTTGGAAGTTTCATTAGTGATTCAGAGGCGCAATCATTGCCCACATTAAATAATTAATAAAATAGTGAGAGAGAGAGAGGTTACATCATTTAAATCTTGAAGATGGACAAAGCGAACTCAACTTTTTCCGACGAACAGTATATTCAATATCCAACCAGAGCAATTTCCCCACGCGAGGTTTTGATGCATCAGATCAAAGACTAACAAATATATACCTATGCTCTGACTCCCCTTTGATAGTGCAAACTCATGTGTAATGGATAAAATAATAAAAAACGTTAGCGGTCCGCGAAACTCCCGTCTAGATTGATGTGGCAGACCTCCACCGCAAATTTAAGGGGCCTCTTGAAGGATCCCTAGGCGGGAACTGCCGCAGATCGTTAACCCTATCTGGGTTCGAATTATCGAATTTAGGCTGAAGCTACTTACAAACGCAGGGGATCCAGGGTTCAGCCTTGGGAGGTGGGCAATGAAAAATGGAAAACAATTTGAAAATATCATCAAAATCATACTGATTTTATTATCTAAAAAGGAAATACATATATACCATTATCCGCCACAAAACAAATAAAGTAAAAAGCGACATTTCTTCGATATTTTATATTTTTATTATTTAAATATTTTTTTCGGTGATCTGAAATCCTGGGCGAGGGCGGTAATTACCAGATTTACCATGCCCTGGATCCGCCATAGGCTCCTTATACTGGATTGAGGAGGAATGGATTAAAAATTAGTGGAATTTTTTATTGTGTGTATTTCTGGCAAATCAATCTCTTGGATTATTATAGCCATAACGGAAATTTTTGAGTTTTCTTCTTTTCGAGGTGGTTGTTTCGTATCGTAAAGGGAGTAGGAGGTGGAAAAATCCTGTGTTCCAAAGAGATTAAGCTGCCGAGAGGCCAATTAATTCCATCCGGTGAAGGAGAATGGAGAAAGAGAAATATTTTTCGCGGGCAAAACAAATCTTTCGAAAGAAGAAGACGAGAACCTCACTTATCGGGTCAATAACCTGAAATTTCTGTTGATTTTTAACCGGAATTACGCATAGGTATATCTAAATCCGTTTGCCAGATATGAAAATTAAAATTTCGACAAGATTTTGAAAGATTTAAAAATCTTTTGCGCATTTTTTGGAATCTTCAAATTTTTTTTATTGCGAGCCATTTTCCAATCCTCTTCCGTTTCCGTGTTCAAGTCCCCCTTAGAAAATTGACGGCCTGCATTAAACAAGCGCGTGGAAGGGCCATTCAAGAAAAGGTCCGTTGTTTTTGTTTTTCAGCTAATTTTCCGCCCCGTCGGAATATTTTGACGCTAAAAACCCCGCTTGCGATTAAAAATTTTATCCTCGAAAGCTTTTTGAACGCAAAACTCTCGCGAATGAAATATGAGCACGGGAGCGTTAATGGCGTAATAAATATATTTTTTAAATGCGTAAAATATGCACCTGTTTCGGCACTTGTTCGACGAGAGCGAGCGGCGGAAAAAACAAAATAAATGCGAATTGTCGACGTTTTAAAAGCGCGAGGCTCTCGTGGCACGGAAAAATCTCTTTCTCGGCTCTATCCGAACAAAAAACGAAGGATAAAATTTTTTGCAAAAGAAACGTTACCGCGCCGTCGGTAGTGTTCTGCAATGACCTCGATTAGCGCTCACGAGAAAAAAAGGAACCGGAATGCGTTTCGACAAAAGTGTCTGTCCCCTTTTTTTCGGTCGTTCACCGTTTTTTCATCAGATTAGCCGGATGTATTATCCCTTTTCCAAATTCGATCGATAGCCGCTGACGAGAGAAATGGCCCGAAAAATCCTTTTTTCGTCGAAACAACGCGTCAACGCACTCGGAAATCGTGGTTTAATGCCGCGATCGGCTCGAAAAAAATTCGAGCGGGTTAATTCGAGAATGGCGAATTGCAGTTTTTCATCGCGATCCAAGACTACCATGTCTGCGAACTGAGATGTAAGCAAATGAAATTGAGATATCCAGAAGCAGCGCAGGAAACGTAAAATATGAAATTTGGTAGAAAGTCATCGGGCAATAAATTTTACATTTTTAATTGACAGTGCGTTTTTTTTAAGGCATTTGAGCGTAACTTAAAACGCAGAAGAGGAATTTTCGAAGCGAAGCAGATTTTCATTTCGACCTCTTCCCTTGTATTTCTAAAAATACAGACGTATTTAACGAATGTATTCCTCAAGATAAGCTGCTACTACATGCGCCAATAACATAGTCGCGGCATACTGGGGCGCCGCAGCTGATTTTTAAGGATCCGCGATAAAATTAGTTTTTTTTAATAAATCAACGATTTGGATGTGTTTACAGGTAACTAGGGCATTAATGTTTTCTCTAATAAATTGATTATAGTGTGGTACCAAAAATTGAATAAGTCCAAACGTTGTAATACTCGTTTATAAAAATATAAAAGCCTTGTTTGAAGGCTGGGATGCCGCGAATTCATTTATCTTTGAAAGGATGCCGCGCCAACAAAAAGGTTGGGAACCACTGACGTAGTGGAATGGTTAAAAAAACAAATTCTACATATGCTTTCCCCCCTCGCTGAAACGGTGCATTAAAAATTCCACCAAAAATGGCAACATTACTTAAGATGCCATTTTCAACCCGCATGCTTAAGATCACTAAAGTACTTGGATAATATTCATAAATGGAAGACTTATTCAATATTTAGGTATTCAGGCAACTAAATGGCTAGAATTTTCGAGCTAAGAACGCTACATCCCTTATGAAATGGACCATTATGGAAAGAAATCCACCAAAGATACGCTTTTTCCTAATATACCTAATTTGCTAGGCACTCATCCCGTAATTATCCTGAAGGAAACCTGTAAGAAAGCAACTTTACCGCAATAATTTTCCTCCCTTTTTTCCCGAGCATAAATCCCAAGCTCGAACTTCATTACAGGCAACCAATTTAAAGTATCCCAACGACCTAGTTCACCAGCTGTTCGAATTCGAGCACCTCCTCCCATTACTCGCCGCGTATATCTGAAAGAGACGTTTTATTTGAATTTCCCCCCCCCCCTTTTCCAGCCACCCCCCCCCCCCCGTCGTCGACGTACGCTTGGCATGTAGAAGCAATTAGCGAGCAATCCATTCATTCCTTCGCTCATTTAATTAATTCATTAATTTTTTTATGGTACAGTTTCGCTTTAGGTATAGGTAGAGGGGAGATTATATTTTTCGCGTACCTGCTCGATTTGGCCGTGAAAGGAATTTCTGCGTCACGAGATCGTATGCATACGAGTGAAGAAACGCTTGAAAACGATGAAGATACCCGTGCGTACGGATCTTTCGGGGGAATGCGAGTGTTTAATGTTCAAAGCGGCACTTTTACTCTTTTTTTCAACTCGGCTTTTTATTACGCGCCAGGACTTAAATCAGACGCGGTACTCGGCGTTTAAACTCGAGGGATAATTTACGAGAATTCGTGGGGGTAAAAAGACGCCATTTCTTGACGCTTTCGTCCACCCTACCGAATCTATACATTAGGAGAACGATTTCGCCCAATTTCGCACGGTCCTCCGAGGATATTTATGCTCCTTTCCGGTACGCCGAAAAGCGCCATGTTCCCAGGATTTATCTCCTGCGGTCGTGATGATACTTTTAGAACCCAATTTTGAGGGATTTTTTTTATTTTAAAGCTCGGTGATCCCCATACCCCGTCAGAGGGAATTCCGGGCCATTAGGACGTTTGCCAAGACGGAGAGCGCGGAAGACACGACCGTGCGTTGTCAAGAGCGATTATGCAAGGGCGAAGCGAGGAACCGGAGAAGAGAGAAAGGGAGGGAGGGGAGGAGGTCGTAACTGGTCTGCGAAATCCCAACTGGCTCCTTGTTAATGTTGGTGGAGCGGGGGAGAGGTTAAAAGGATTAACCCCTTCGGATGAAAGGCGAAGGTTTCTTTTTTTAGGCACACCTCCCGAAAAAATACGCCTCGTTGCTTAATCGTCGGATTAAAGGAAACGAGGCGTTCGATAGTCCGTAAATCGAGGCGAGACGAAAATGCTTCGGATTTGAGATTTTTTTCATGCGAGACCTCGAAACACACTTTGTAATTCGGTCGGTGAAAGTCCTCTAAATTAAAAAAATCAGCTGATCGAGGCGCGAAGAATCGAGCATGTGCCGAATTCAGGGGTCGCTTTGATTCAATGATCACACACAACTACTTTTTTTAATAATGGACAAAATTAAGCGCTATGACAAGTTTCTCTCTATCACATTTACGCTTTTTTTGGTAGAAATAATTTTTAGATCTTTAAAACCCACCGATATATGTAGGTATTCCGGGCGGTATTCCATACAATGCAATATTAATTACATCGATCATTCATCCTATTGTTGATTAAAGCACGGCACTAAAGAGATATTTTTATCGTTCTAAGAAAAGAAACAACGCAATAGAATTAAATATTTATACGGCCGGAATATTATTTCAGCGTCATTTAAAGTTCTGATGCTAAAGAATTTGTGGCCTCACGCAATTTAGAGCAGCGTTTCTAAACCTTTTTTATAATAGGGTTCATATAAACTACAGGAATTTACCCGCGACCCACCTACACAACAAAAAATTTGCCGCAGACCACCTACACATCAATACGTGCATATAAAGGCAGGAGAATATTCTATACTAATGACTAACAGTAGCGGGTTATTTTTAAAAAACCCAAAGCAATTTCTTTGAAGTTCCATTAATCATCTCTTACATTTGTTTTTCACAAAATATTAAGTTTTCGCTATGCTTTTGCGATAGATTTAAACACTGTAAACCGATCTACATAAAATTTTACAATTTTTCGCGGCTCGACTCAAGTCCTTTCTGCGGCCCACGGGTTGAGAAACGCTGTTTTAGAGAAATACTTCAAAATGGACACATTTATCTTTCTCTTAAATGAAAATATGTATATTAATTCGAATGGCCCGTGACGTCGGTTGGCTTCCTTAGCCCTCCAGATGGCGCTGGAACTCCACCGCATTGCGATCTCTCACGCGACCTTCGCCTCTTGTCAACGGAATACGTAACCAGTTCGATCTGTTTCATTTACGGCTGTTAATCCTTCATCAGCCATCAATTCAAAAGTCACTTAAATTGCTCCCGACAAAACCCACTCTCCAACTGTCCCGGGGGCATATTTGACGTGATTCGTGGCGGGGGGAGGAAATATCTGACACGATGACCTGTACCATTTCTTGAAAGAGATATACTAGAGAGAAATGCACGCACCGTTAGATTTTCTATCTTCTCTTCCGATCGTTTCGTAACGACAACGATCGTGAGTTAACCCCAAGAGGAAAAAACCTTCAGTTGCGCGTGCGATGCGCCATTGAGAGACGGAGACCTCAATCTTGACGCATACACGCACGCAGGCGCGCACGCGCGGCGTTGTTGTTTGAAATACACGCAAGGATGCGAAGGCGACAAGAAGCCTTTGCGATGAGTTTGGAGAAGAAGTCCCCTCGTACTTCCTACATAAGCTAAAAAATAAATCATTCAAAATATAAATGTGGCAGAGACTTATTGGTCTCCCATTTTTGTTGCGCAGGTGTCCAGAAGTGAAAAAGGAGGAGGATTACCAGGAAAGTTTGTTTGTGTGTACTTCTGGCTAATCAACTTCTTGGATTATTACAGCCACAACTCCTTACCAGCGCCGTAACTAGCTATTTTAGCACCCGGGTAGAGCTACCAAATATGCGCTCCCTTCATCAAAAATCTTTAATACCAATATTTTTTACTATATAGATTTTGGGTGAACAATTAATAGATAAAATAAACTATAAACGATGTGATTTCTCACTATAAATGTACATAATTTTAATATATAATTATAAATATAATTGCATACATGCATAATTACATACATAAGTAGTTTAAATACATAATGTATAAATATCTTAATATTAAAGAGTTATTCTACGTGATTTTAATGCAGCAAAGTCACCAATAACATCATTGGAATTTATAGTTTTTGCTATGTGTCGGGGTTACATTCTTAAAAATCACGACGCAAACTGAAAGGACGCAAATCGAAATACAATTTTCCATAAGAAACCATTGAAATATCGAAGATAGGTACCGACACTACAATTTTCAAGAAAGAATATTTTAAGAAATCTTAAATTAATCCTAATTTGTCCTTTCAATTATGACATTAAAGAATGAATTGAAATAAATAGAAAAACTTTATTTTTTAACATATAAACATAAAAGAACAAATTACATGAAACTCAATTTTATGAGGAACTAATTTGCTCTGAATCTGTAAAACAGTTGTATAAAACTCCTTCAGCCAAAAAATTCAATTTTTTGGCTGAAGGAGTTTTATACAACTGTTCAACTTGGAGCCAAAGTGTTTACGAGCTACCATCTACTGCTGAATCTGTAGGCTTTGAGGTTGAGACGCCTTCCTATTCTTTTAGCTTCAAATATTTATCTAAAGTCTGCTGAACACCTTTTTTGGCCAAGTAAATTTCCTTGTAGCAACTGATATCACGCGCTATCGCCCGTGCTACTTTTTAACTTCTTTCCCAGTCAGGATCGTCATTCGTAAAAATCTCAATAGCTTCGTCGATCAAACTCAGAACTTTGGAAATTCGTTTTAAAGTTCAAGTTGGCATCATAGGAATTTCTTCCGAACTGCTCGTTAGCTGTTTGTAAATCCAGTTGCGTTAACTCTTCGTTGCTCGTTTATTGTTTATGTGAGGCAAACAATTCATCTATGTCACTGTCGTCCATTCCCTCGAAGTTAGATAGATTATCTAGCTAAGTAATCTATTTCTTGACGAATCGTGGGAAATTGATCAACCCCTAAAATGGCACCATCGCTGTCTTTCTCTTTGTGCACACATTCTGGCCATATTTTGCGCCAAACACCATTCATACATTTTACCTCATTCCACGAGTCTGAAATATTTTTAGGCATCCATTATGGTGAATGTTTTCCAAAATTTCTGTATAGCAGGCTTATCTTGTCTATCAGTAGCATTTAGAAGCTGTTTGAATGTACGTCAGAGGTAATAACTTTTAAAAGTTGAAATTACTCCCTGATCCATTGGCTGGATCAATGAAGTGGTGTTAGGAGGCAAAAATATAAACTTTACGTTTTCTGATAAGTTATCAAGGTAAACTGGGTGACCAGGAGCAATTTCTAATAGAATTAATGTCTTAAAGTCTAAGTTCTCGTTGGTGCAATAGGCGTTCATTTCAGGAATAGCATGAGTCAAAACATAGTCTTTAAATAAAACTGCTGTAATCCAGGCTGTCCATTTGCCTGTACGCATATATCAGGGAAGGTCTGGCTGAACCGACTTCAACCAAATTAGGTAGGTACATAGAATTTTCACATAAATACATGACCAAAATGACATATTTGGACCGGATAGACCAAGCAGGGGTGCTGCAATTGCAAAATAAACTTTTCGGTAATTATGCTTTTGGAAGGAATTGGCGGACCCGAATTCAAACAAATTTGGTGTATAGAATTTTCACATAAATTCATGACCAAAATGCCATACTTCGACCCGGTTAAATAAAGTAGGGGTGCCACAATTGCAAAGTTAAACCTTTCGGTAATTATGAATTTGGAAGGAATTGGCCAAACCGATTTCAACGAAATTTAGTATGAAGGAGTTGTGCAAGATAAAAAAAACAAAAATAAGATTTAAATAAAACTGCTGTAATCCAGGCTGTCCATTTGCCTGTACGCATATATCAGGGAAGGTCTGGCTGAACCGACTTCAACCAAATTAGGTAGGTACATAGAATTTTCACATAAATACATGACCAAAATGACATATTTGGACCGGATAGACCAAGCAGGGGTGCTGCAATTGCAAAATAAACTTTTCGGTAATTATGCTTTTGGAAGGAATTGGCGGACCCGAATTCAAACAAATTTGGTGTATAGAATTTTCACATAAATTCATGACCAAAATGCCATACTTCGACCCGGTTAAATAAAGTAGGGGTGCCACAATTGCAAAGTTAAACCTTTCGGTAATTATGAATTTGGAAGGAATTGGCCAAACCGATTTCAACGAAATTTAGTATGAAGGAGTTGTGCAAGATAAAAAAAACAAAAATAAGATTTTTAGGATAGATATACAAAACAGGACTGCCAAAATAAAAGTAATAAAAATTTTCTTTTTATAAGTGTTTGTGTTGAACTGTCAGCATCGATTTGAACCATATTATAATATTTATTATGTACACACATATATAAAGCCATAATGGCATTTTTGGACTGGATCAACTAAACAGGGGAGCTACTACATCGAGAAACGACAGGGCAGGCTCAAAAGTGAGGCCCCTCCGCATTATTACACACAACACATAAGCAACATGCACACATAAATAGCACTGCATAAAAAACTAAGGTATGCCCTTCCTTTATGATAGAAAACACGTTCTGCTAAAAAAATCTTTTAAAAAACAACTTTAAAATTTTGAAACGGCCGTTTCGCAAGCGTATTTTCCCTCTCGTAATTCCGAGAAGACGACCCGTTTCGTAAAAAAAACACGAGGATTTCGAAATAAATTCCGGAGGCGTTATTCATCCGGACGCAAAAATAAAAAAAAATAAAACTTCCGAACCCATACGTGACATTCCGAAAAGTAAATAAAAAATAATAAAACGACGCCAATCCCTTCCGAATGATATTCCCTCTCTCCTTCCCTCTCCCCTTCCCTCTCCTCCCCTCAATGCTCGTTCGAGTGCATTCTTTCAGCACTCGGTAAGAAGAAAGGGAAGACCTCGAGGAAACAATGGCTTTGAAGGGAAAAAGAAGCAGATCTGTTGGAAAACCGAAGTGGAGAGAGAAACCTTTGCGACGACCAAGGAGGTGACGGAGTGAGAGAGAGGGGGGGAGTGAGAGAGAGAGGGGGAGTGAGAGAGAGAGGGTTTGGAGGGTTGAGGAGGGAAAGAGAGGAGGGAGAGGGAAGGATGGGGTAGGAGAATTCTCCTCCTGCAACAGGTAAGGACTTGCGAAGAAGCTCTTTAACCTTTCGAATGCAAGGAGGAGTTGGCGTGCCGCGTCCGGAGCCTGGTATGTGGCGTGTAATCGTTCGTGCGTAAAATGCTTTAAAAGTTAGGGGCGTACTGAGCGTTCCGGGTCTCTTCGACCCTTTTTAAGGGTCTACCAATAAAAAAGGAGACCTTAAACTATGTGCTATAAAATTTATAGTCACCCACAGATTCAAATTACACTTCTACACTTTAAAATACACTAGTATTCTTAAGTGCAATTTTGAAACCCGTAGCTGTATCCATTTAGAGTACAGAATATCTTTTTTTATTGGCAGACCCTCTACAATCTCACGTTGGTAACGACCAAGTGGAGAGAAAAATAAAGACGAGTGTCTGCTTAACAGTGGGGTTGAACTTACATTTTAAGGAGGAACTGCATTGGGACGGCATCTTGCGATACGACACGCGAATTCCTGCACGATTTTTATGAAGGGATCGTATTACGCTACAGAGTCACGCAAAAGCGGTGGAATTCCCCCCCCCCTCCCCCCTCTCTCTCTCCGAGAAAAAAGTTGCGGCCGTCGCAAATAAATTCTCGTAACGTTACAGTTCTAATCGTTTCGACGTAACGTAAGAGGCCAGAGTTCGAGTCTCGCTCGTGAATGGAATATTTTTGCCTCTATGCTTTTATTAACCTTCCTCTTTTGATAAAATAATCTGCTGCGTATCCAATTTCCTGCGAAATCTTATATGTAATTAATACCGCTATTTATTCCTCTCGTTAATTAAAGATATGAATGATATTTTAAAATTTCAATCTAATGGATTATTTATTCCGGCGCAAATAATATTTGCAATAAAATATATGTGCTATTGATAAACCTCCACATTGCATTACATTTTTAAAAATTCACTCGTCAGAGAGTTGAAAAATAACGCCACCAAAATAGAGCGAAGAAGAGTATTTGGATTGAAATTCATAACAAGATACATCAAGAGCATCTGATATCTGATTATCTATCTGGAAGCATTCTTCGCCCAAGTTATAGAGTAACAATGAACGGGACAGACATCTTCAATTGTTACGCTCCAGTTACCTCGCTCCTTCGACCAAAAAAATCGCACTCTGACCGGACTACCAGTGCACCGAGACCCGTGATATAAAAGGGGTGATTTAAACTGCTCGTTTCTCTTTTAATTCTCTCCCGAGACCTTGGAGCTTGGACTTATTCATACGACCGTCTTGCGCTTCGTCAGAAGTCTGCCGGGAACGAAAACAAGACGGGGTTATCGGCTTCGAAGTAACGAGAGAAAGAGAGGGGAGATTGGGGGGAGGAAAGACACGAAGCATGGAGGTTGAGAGGAAAGGGGTGAAATCATTCGATTAGAATTGATGTCCTTCCGACCTTAAAAGACACGATTTACGCTTCGCGGAACCCGGATTTCTAAAAATATTTCTTCCCTCGCAACATCTCTCTCCAACAGACGTGTGTATATGTGGTAACTTTAGTACGATGCGAGGTAATTAAAGATTGACTCGAGAGATAGAACGAAATTGGGCAGGTCAAAGTAGCAAGGGAAAGCCGAGAGCAAAAAACTAAAACGTCGCACAAACAGAATCGGCCGTAAAGGCACGAATCGGAATCTGCGCGAAGATAAAATTAACGCCCTCATACAGATGTACGCATGCACTTAAACTTCTTGCGCGCAATCATAAGATGCCACCACGCACTAACTATTTCTTTATAAAATATCATCAGCTTTTATTGTTTGTTATATTTTTGATATCGCGTCAAGGGCTATAGTTTCGAGTTCTTTCCCAGACAGCTCCATCTACGGCAGCCTCTCCGTTGTGACTTGGAATGCTCCTGACATCCCGCGTAGACAGTGAGAAAGACGGAGAGAGAGATGTGGTATAAGGTGAGAAAGACGGAGGTGAGAGGAGTGTGAGAGAGGGAGAGAACGGGATTCCAGCTCGCCAGTCGCCGTAAATCAATTTGCCTCCCATGAATACATTTGAATTCTCTCAACGCAGAAAACCTTCCCGCAATTATGTCTCCTGGCAACATAAATTCTCGCAAATGAAATACAGAATCGCGCATTCGCAAAAAACAACCCCTTCTCCGGCGCTCTCGAAACGATTAAAAAAAAAGGAAAGAGTTCGAAATAAAATAAGGTCGGAAATGGTCGGGACGTTAAATATACAATAAATATTAGGTTTAGCGAAAATTTATGATCGATAAATTTATATTCCTTTGTAGAATAACCCAATCTATAACATCTGTCAAAGATTTTTTTGTGGGGAAGTAAATACAGCAGAAAGATCTACCGACTCTGAAACTCCAAAGATTTGCGAGGTCCGTATTCTTTCACTTGTTTGCGCAATAAATCTCAAAATTATTTTGCTAGAAATAAATCAATCGAATGATATTCGTGGCCGTAAAAATTACGCTGGTTATTTCAACGGACGTACATCTTTTGATTTTTCGATCGTCATCACACTTTCAGAGACTCCAGCTGACCTAAATTACGTATATAAAGCTCGCAAATAAAGATATGGAAAAAGATTTGGACTGCGATCCCGTTGAAGCATTGTACGATTATTACAGGATTTCCAGTGAGTGAAATATCGCAAAATAAATAAGACAGACCGAACTGTGGGAAAATAAAATTAAGGACTTCAAGAAAATAAAATAAATCACTAATATCTTATCCGATAGTAAATGTTTCAAACATTAATTAATTACAAGTAGGGATGTACACAGGTTTCCCGTGGTACAGAAGTGCTTTTCGTCAAATTTGCCGTAGTATATCGGTTACTAATATATTTGCTTTGAAATCAGAAAATTATTTTTCCTTATATTGTGGCAACCCTGATTTTTAGATACGTTTTAAACAGGTTTATTTCGTTTTGTCATTTTATATTCTTCCTACAAACGAAATTTCTTTTAAATCCGTTCAGTCAATACCTTCGAAATTAATATTTACAGAGAAATACTAACTTTGATATTGTGGTAGTCCTGTTTAGTCGACCCGGTTAAAATATAATATATTGGTTATTTATTTATATGAAGATTAAGTATGCTATATTTGGATAAAATCCATTAGTTCAGTTCTCTAGAAATACGTGTAAATGAAATATTATTTTACTTTTTATTGTGGTAGCTCTGCCCCTTATCTCCGCTTTAAACATTTTGATTTCATTACGATATGTTGTACAAATCATATATACACAATTTAATTGAAATCCATTCATTAACATCCTTCCAAATCCTTAATTATTGGAAGAGTTTAATTTGTAATTGTGGCACCCCTGTTTGGCCGATTCGGTTTAAATATGCTAATATGGATTTTTATATAATAGTGTATTATAAGTATTAAATTTGGTTAAAATTGATGTGGACAGTTCAACACAATTCGTGTAAAAATATTTTTTTTATTCCTTGTATTGTAGCAGCCCTGATTTATATATCTATACTAAACATCCTGATTTTGTTATTTTGTGTTGAATGTCTACTTCTTACAAAATTTCGTTGAAATCGGTTGGGCCAATTCCTTCCAAATTCACAATTACCGAAGTTTAACTTTGCAATTGTGGCACACCTGCTGTGTCGATCCTGTCAAAATATGCCACTTTGGTCATTAATTTATGTGAATATTATATGTACCAAATTTGGTTGAAATCGGTTAAGCCAATTTCTCCCCTGATATGTGCGTACGGACGGACATCACGACAATAATAGTGCTTTTCAGCAATGACGAAAAGCACTAAAAACGGATGAATTTAGCTAATTAAGAAATTTATGGAGCTAAGAGAATATCTATGAGGTAAATCCTATTTTACTATATCATATATGTAATGAATAGTTGGTTGAAAATCTAAAAACCTGTTTATTCCATATTTCTTTGCCGAAACGGTTGTTAAAGATACAGTTAAAGGTCTAACACATTTCATTAATTCCTGATGGTCATTCTTTTCAAAATGAAATGCATTACTGGTCTATCTGCACTTAAGTTGCTATTTGCATTCGTTTAAGAATTCAGCGCACTATATTCGTTATAGCGTTGATTTGGTCCCAGTCGAGAAATAGAAGACTGAAAAAATGTTCCATCATGATTAATCACACGATACTTCGTTCCGATTGTCTTTTCCTTAAAGGAAAACTCTCCAAAACACCCTTTTCTAGCTCTCTGTCGCATCCCTTTAGTAGGTCACTTTTATACCCACTTAAACATCTAATTAATACTATCGATCGATGACTCACTATTGAGCACTCGCAATTTTTACTCAAAATAATATGGATGCCCTACACAGCAACGTAATGACTAAAGCACTAACTTTATTTAGTCCATTTGATCAAGTGAAAGAGCTGATATCGCCAATTTATGTTTGAATCTCTCTCGGATGGGAAAAAGTACGTGTTGAGTGCCGAGTTGCCTGAAATCGCGGAAGATGTCCCCCTGTACGTCCGCATTCCCTTTCAAAATAACCGCGACCGACTCGCTAGACAAAAATCCCGAATCGTTTTCCATTGCCACCCAGACGGCAGAAAATGGCGGGCAGCTACGAATGGAGGAACTTCACTCTGAAAGAGAGCCCTCATCAAAAAGGACAGAAAGGGAGCACGACGTCCAAAAAAGCACGCCCCGGGTCCACCCTTCCGTCACGCGTCCATCCCTTTGCGCTACCATCACCCCCTAAAGGGATCCTGAAACGATCCTTTTTATATGGAGTGAGACTAATATTTGACGACGGACAGGGTTCTACCCCTCGTCTCTCCCCTCCCCTCTTCTCTGGGATCCTTTTCTGTATTTTTTTTTTTATATTTTCAATTTCGGGAGGCGGAAGTGCCCGCTTCCCTCGTCGTCGTGGCGTGGATCAATCGATACGACTGTTACCGGGGAGGACCAACGAAGAGGGAGCTCATTCTCTCTCCTCCCCCTTATCCCTCCTCCCACCAATCGCCCATTTCACACTCTATCCCTTTATGCCCGGGCCGCTTATTATTCGAGCCTTTAACGACACGTTCGGGGTCATTCACTACGTGCCTATTTTATCGAATGAGTTACATATCTACCGACTTTTAAAAGACGTGTCCAAACTTTCCACACAACTAGGAATTGCTTATTAAAGCTTTGGGCCACGAACTACTGGAGAACAGCTTAATTTTATATTTTGCGTAATTAACTTTTATGGCAGGTTCAATTGATAACGAACGAGTTTCCAAAGCAATTTTAGTAACACAAAAAAGAAAAAAACTAGAGGTGGTTACTCAGTTAAACCATTGTTTCAGTTTCAAAAAGCTTAATATACTACGGCTATGTTATGAAACCAACAAGGCTTAAAAGTTTAAAATGATAGGAAAAACTCTAAGTACGGAGGCCCGCATTATCCAGAAGCCAATTTTTCGATGTGTCGGATAAGAGTTGACATCGGAAATTACCTAGAGATTCTATGGTATTATGTAAGCTAAAATTGATACTAAATATTCTTTTAGCGTTAGCATTTCAACATTCAAGGTTTTATGTTTGTAAATTTTTAACGAATATGAAATTTTCACCGTTCAGTTTTATGGATAGCCTTTTCTTCATAGCTTAGCGGGCAGCACTATACGTCCTCACGGACCATATGCGCCCAGCAGGATGTATGCTGCCGACCCCTGGCATTTATCTGGTAAAATACGTGAGTTAAGTTCGATAATTCAAATTGTAATTAGCATCTTCGCTACTTGCAGATCGTTCATCCGTAAATACTATGGAATGTACGTAACTCGAACATTCTCCACCAGAATTTTAGTTTGTTCTAAGACGAAAGTACTTTGTTATATTTATATGCGTCGAGAAACATGGGATTCCGAGAATTTTTAAAAATTCCATTATTTTTCAAGGAATTTGAGATTTGACTGCCTTTTATCCATCTGGCCAATATTTGGGATTTCTATAATATTGCACTCGCCCCTCTCTCACTTGGATGCTTTCCTGAGTTGGAATTGCCTTGTCAAACAACATTCTTGCTATCGTTATTTTTTCAGAGATATTGTGGACCTCAACCTGCACTCACCCTTTCCAATTTGGATGTATTTTTCAGAGTCGGAGTCATCTCATTCGATATGCTCATAGTTTGCATTAATTTTTTCGCAGAAAATTACGCCCACTCCACCCTACTATATCCCCGAACTCCCCCTCACTGACACCGAGGTTTTCTTGTAATATCCTCCCTCAAAATCACACCCCCTAAAACCCTTCCTATCTCTCTCCACGTCTCCCCCACCCCTTCTCCCGCTGCCCCGCCTATGGGTTTTTTTTTTAGAAGTCGCTCCGAGTGGATGGGAAGGGATCGTTTCTGCCAACGGACGCATCCACCTACGCGAGAATTCGCACGTGCGCCCGATTCGATATCTCCGTGCGTCATTTGTCACGCACACGAAGGTGGGACCGATGGTTGGGCGTTTTATCCGTCAGGTCACGTGACGCTAGATGACGCGATTTTCGCGGGATACGTAGAGGGCAGCGTTCCTCGAGTGAGGCCACCACGGTGTTTCAGTGAAGCCACCAGTAAGTTATTAACACGATAGAAAATATCAGTGAGGCGCTTTTACGTCCTGAAGGTCACGTATCGACTCTTTACTAGATATTAGATATAAAGCTTACGATACGGGATTACTAGGATTTGGCTGAGATTTTCCCGTCAAATAGTACGCGTCAATACCAAGCTATGTTTATAAATTTAGTCATTAAATATTATCAAAACATGTTTACATTAATTTGATGTGAATTATAGTGAACCTTCGGAACGAACATTTGGCGGAAATGCCTCTTCTGCGAAATTAATTGACAATGTGCCAAAAAAAAGATTTTTGGATACGCGCGGGTAGGGACACGATATCGAAACGAAAGTATCGATACCGTAATCATATGATGTATCGAATGAAAAGTATCGATACCACAAAAGTATCGGGTCGAAAGTACCGATGTCACTAGAAAATCGAAAGAAAAGAATCGAGTACAAAAGTGCTTGGTATCCAAAGGAAATTACCGATATGAGTAAAGTATCGATATTTTTTTCGTATCCCTACGCGCAGGATACCGTGTGAAACATAATTCGGTTTTCTGAATCGAGCTCAAATTAATCTCAGCCGGAAAATGATATCGCAGAAATAATTAGAAAACAAAACTTGTGATAATAATCATCGGTTATTAAAGCAAATAACTCGGCACGAATTGCCTCTAAGAGATTCAAATGATCTTACATACTGTCTTATAAGCGATCATTGATGACATAAAACGAAACCTATGACACCTAAAATTTATTTGGTAGTAAAATTATTTGGAGAAAACGTTGTGCGATGAATAAATCACGCCTACGACAATACTTCAATTTTGTTCTTATCGCCGCAGAAAAATGGTTACACCACGAGTTTCCAACAGCACCTGATGATGAAGATGATTCGTAGTGACTGGTACTACAGCCATTTTTCTGTGGAAATAAATACAAAATTCAAATAATCCCGTGTGTGTATTTTATTTACAATACGTATCGCTCCCTAACATCGTGTTCCACAAAGTGCCGACCTCTTCAGTGATTAATAGAATTCTTTGGTCTAATTTGCCGTTTCCACTTTCCTGATAATTCGTTTTTAGGAAAGGAAACTTTTCCCGTATTGACTCATACGTAGGAATCTTTTTGGGGGCCCTAGAGCAAAATCCTTTTTGTTACGTCATATTATTATTTTTATACAAGAAAATAACTACCTTTCAATGAGAAACCAAATCACTTTTCATCGCTTAGAGCAACTTTAAAGATGATACGGTTGTGGCAAACAATTTTCAACTATTTTGACGAATCTCACCAGAAATATTGCGATAACTGAAATAACATTTGCGTTGCACGCTCTCCGGGCAAACGGACAAATTACGATGACCTCGGGGATGCCCCGAACTACGAGCTGGAATGGTCACAAATTTTGGGCAGGAAATATACGAGTTAAAAAATTAATATGGCAAACTACAAATACAATAATTCTTCGTTGTTGGAGTACCCGGTTCATTGCACCGGTTCGCCATTAATACGCTATGTCGCTGTAAGGTGGGTACCATGCCTACTCGAGGATATAGTTCGATCGCGGACGCCGTCCGTCATTTGTTTCGCGTGGGATCGTCGAGCAAGCGCTGTATCTGGCCCGGTAAACGTCATGTCAGGGATTGCGACGGCATCGATGAGTTTTCCGCAGCCTCGAGGATCGATGATTAATTAGGGAACTTTGAGGGAGATTATCGCCGCCCACGCTTCAGGCGTCGCGGGATTTGAATTGTTTCGAACCCACAGGTGTGAGGAGGGCGTAGGCGGCTTTTTTGTTATCAAGGGGGAGGGGGGCGACGACAATGCCCACGCCCGACCGCGTTCGTTACCCAGTATCTCTCGCCTCGACGTTCATTTGTTTGCGCATCCGACCGATTCCGTTTATTTATTCAGCGTCCTCCGTTGATGACGTTGTTTGGTCCCGTCTGTTGTTTTTAGTTCAGAGAATAATCGAAAATGAGCGCGAAGCAAAAAAATATATTCGATTAACCGCCGTCAAATAACGTTTTTTCTTTAATCTGTAACGATATCGCATACGTGGGAGGGTCAAACAGTCGAAATGTTATTAGTACAACGCGCATAGCTCGGTTGTTTTATTATCCGATGGAGATATTTCTTCCTGTGATTCTATTGGTTGAGTCGATGATCCATTAGAGTGATATAGAAGAACAGGAATTATTATTATCTACTAGCAAGGTTTGAATTATAAAAGTAAAAACTTTCACTTTTGCGTTATTATAAAACAAGATGGAAAAGTATACTCTATAAATGGAATATGTACACAGATATTTCAAAGGCGTTCTTTATAGGAAATACAAATGACACGGTATCGAAAGATTGGACGATTCTTGAATTTTTATCTCCGAAACTATTAGCCGTAATTATTTATATACCCTCGCGGACTTTTTTGTGGTAAATGATGTCATATATCCGAATTCATTTTTAAATCTACATCTGACATATAAGAGCATTGGAAAGAAATATATGGTATTTAATTGTTCTTTGACGAGTATCATTTAACGAGATACGAGTGTAAATTTATTAAAGTAATTATATAAAATGGAAGTTCTAATTAACGGGGCAAGTTCTAAATCACAATTAGGCGATCAATTTTAATAAGGATCACTCGTACCTATTTAATTTAATTAAAATCCGTCCAGAGGTTTAGGAGATGAAAGTTACGACAGACGGACGGACGAAACGTGTCCATAAAGCGTTCTGCTACTACAGCTCCGCTGGTAGAGAACGCCAAAAAATCACAAAATGCTATGCACACATCCATTAACTTATTTACCTACTTTTTGAAATATTTCCTTTATCTACAAAAACAACGGGAATCTGTTACGAAAAAGATAATTTTCATGTTCAAGTCTTTTCGACTGCATATAACTGGATTTTTTTGCAATAATTTGGCAAAAAGGTATTTCAGTACGCAGAAAGAATATGAAACGATATGTTTCCTATCGCCATTAAATCACTCTCATCGTATATTTATAAACAATCTGCATTTAATCCAAACATATTTCACTTAAAAGTTTTTAGCGCATTTAGACAGGGTATTTCTATGTGCACACGCAAACGAGCATTAATCTGTTAAAGATGTCTCGAAAACTTGACGATGTGTCGCAAACCTTCTTCCTTTTAGAAAATCATGTAGTACTGTGCAACGGTTGTGTGTCACGCGACGAATACGATTTCCGTTACCCATAAACACCTTCAACCTTCTCCGCCTCCATGAAAACGGTTTCCTAGGAAATCAACCGACTGCGAGGAAAGAGTAATAGCCAGAGAGAGAAAAGCGTAACTGGTGTTAAATGAAAGGAGAGGAAGGGTGAAAATCTTGACGCTTGACACAATGTGGGAAAGATTGTGGGAACTCGGCCGCGGCGTAAGGGGGTGGGGGCGTAAGGGGAGAGGGGGCGTAAGGGGAGAGGGGGCGTAAGGGGAGAGGGGGCGTAAGGGGAGAGGGGGCGTAAGGGGAGAGGGGGCGTAAGGAGAGGGAGCGTAAGGGGGTGGGGGCGTAAGGGGGTGGGGGCGTAAGGGGGTGGGGGCGTAAGGGGGTGGGGGCGTAAGGGGGTGGGGGCGTAAGGGGGTGGGGGCGTAAGGGGGTGGGGGCGTAAGGGGGTGGGGGGCGTAAGGGGTTGGGGGCGTAAGGGGGTGGGGCGTAAGGGGGTGGGGGCGTAAGGGGGTGGGGCGTAAGGGGGTGGGAGATCGTAAGGGGATGGATGCGACGCAATGACGTCATCGACCAACTCCTTTTTCTCGAATCTTCACCCTTCTTTCAAGACTGGCTACCGCGTAGGCGCGAAAACGCGTCCGCGTAGCGTGGGCCGGATGAATATCGCCCACGGAGATAACGACCAAAGAAAGAGAAAAAAGAGAGAGAGAGAGGGGGGAGAGTTGTGGCAGTGTAGAAGAGAGAGGAAGAAGCGGGGGTTATTCCATTCTTGAAGAAGAACTGCTTAAAATATCAGAATGGTGTCGCACGCCAAAGGATTTATCATAAAAGCGTTTCTAGCACGTGGGTTATTTATTTCGATTTTATAAATATTCTTTTTTCAGCGGAGGATAAATATAAAAGATGCTTTCAACGGCAAAGGTAGGAAAATGAAGACATCTTTCATCATTTTCGATTCCATTAACATTCCACGAGAATGGATTCGTTGGGTAGAATTTTTGCTATCGGTCCGTAAATTTGAACAGATGTATCTTTTGTACTAAGTGTATGCGAACTGAGAAATTCCTGTATTTATTCAAAACAGGTAGAATCTTTGGTGAAAACTGATCACCTTTTGAAGCTTTTAAAAATATTCACCTCGCGTCCATGAGGAAACAAGGCTTACTTCCAAGCGGTTATTAAAAGAATCGTAGCGCTATTCCAAATTCTCAAGCTTTGCATTAAAAGCGACGGTTATTAAGCGTCGTTTTATTCTCAACGTCTCGATTACTCTCGGGTATTAGAAAAAATATTCATTAATGGAAGTCATTTCATCTTCGTAAAGACGCGAGCTTTCATTTTGAATATAAAAAAATGCAATTTTTTTCGCTAACGACTCTCCTCGCGACGGGAGAAAGGTAACGAGAGGTGACGGGTGACGAGCACCTCCTCCCAAACACTCCCCTCTCACCCCTTGGAACGCGCCCAAAACGAAACTGAAAATAAAAGGACGTCCTTGGGAGTTTTCTCTACTTGCAAACAGGTGGAAAAGACAACGCGCCCAGGAGAAGGTAAAAGAGAATATGTAGAAACAAGGAAGGGGAAAAGCGATGAACCGGCAAAAAACAAAAGACGAGGCAGAGATTGAGGGAGAAACCCAGTCAAATGGGACTGATAAAGAGCGCCTCCTGGTCGTTGAGTTTTGGAATCATATCTCCCTGTCGTCTTTTTAGAAAAAATCTTCAGTTATTTCCTCTCTTTTTTCTTCTCAGTTACCAACCACGAAGAATATGAAGTGGAGGGACTCGCGAAAATAAAGCTGTAGGAGAAAAAAATAACGAGGTGAAAAAGAAAATCTCAGGTCGCTGCAAAAAATAAGTGTAGGGCAAGGTTTCTCAAACTTATCTGAGAAAGTACCCCTTACTTTCGAAAATTTTGAATGACTACCCCCAACCCAATATACACGATTCGTTTAATTATATTTTTGCATGTACATAAAACAGGACTTTCTTAGATTAAATTAAATAAGCGTAGTCATTCCAAAGAATTCTCATACCATAAATACCACTTGTACTTCATAGTTAATCAATGATAGAGATAAACTGGGAAACAAATTAATAGAGAGTCAGGTTTAAAATACTAAAACCAATGTAAAAATCTCTTTCTGACATTATATTTTGCATGTATTTTTTTTTAAATAAACCAATTTAATAAATGTTATACGCTAATATGTCTGGATCAACTGTCCATTGCTGGAGGATAGTCGAGCGGAAAAGAAAATAACCCAGTTGTTCACTAGTATATATTTAAGCCGAGTTCAGTAAAAATCGTCTCCATGGCAACAATCCGATAAAATGCGATTTAAAATGTAAAAACGCTAAGTTTTAGTAGAAATTCAAGAAAATACGATCAATTGTCAAACTTCGGCGATAAAAGTTAGAATATACATTATTTTCCTATTACAACAGTACAAACCTCGCTCCGATATCACAATTTTAAGCTATTTTAATGCATTAAAGAAATCATTTCTGCACGATGGATTTGAGATTTCCTGTGTAAAACAAATAGGGAAAAAACGTTCCTTCTATCAAACCCAGGACTTCAATCTTCGCCAAATAAAATATAGCCCGGAGGTGGGCCCTGTCCGCACGAGTCTCATACCACGTTCCATGAAAATCGGTCAACTGGTGCAAAAGTTGTTAGTAGGGGACACACACACAGGACCATAAGGCTGTTTCCTTTGGAAACCACCCTAAGGAGAGGGAGCAAGAGTGAAAAAATAATGAAAGCATTATTTTGCTTCAAGATGTACGTCTCAAAGGTGCGAGAAGTGCTGTCATAAGAAGAAAATACGAGAAATTGAAGAGTGGGGCGAAGAAATTAAGGCGAGGATGGTTAGAAATGTAGAAAAGGGGAAAGGGAGTATAATATGGCAATACGGAGAAACGGGGAACAGAAAGATCAACTTGAGAAAGTGCCAGATAGCTGTAGAGTAGGATGAACGACAGGACAACATGCGCATACTATCACATTCAGCGCAACAATTTGACGGATTATAAATTTAAAATAATATTTTGACCAGAATGATCACCTATCTGAAACAATGTGAATATTATGATAAATGTCGCATATTGTAAAAGAAATTGTAATAAATATTACACATGTGCTATATATAATTTTATAATTTCGTATACCAGCATCTAAATATATAGGGATTCAAAAGAGAAGGATTGTATCTAAAATTGGGTGCTTAGAGCTCCTGTTAAACTTAATGCATCCCTATTTGGGAGACTAGGTATAAAGGAGAAGGTGATACACACAGGAGACAAGAGTGTGAGAGAGATAAATGGGAGGTGGGTTGGTGGAGAGGAAGAGGTCGGATTAGAAGCAAGGATAGAAGGGAGGTTGGCAGTGAGCACACGAGGAAGGGTGGAAGAAAGAAGAAAAACAGTAGTGGAAAAGAAACTGCAAAGGAAGTAAAAAAGGGTAAAGCGGAAGCAAGAATAAATGATGGGATAACACAGCAACCAAGAGGGCGGCATAAGGAAGAAGCTGAATGTGTGCAAAGATTATTTGCTTCCTTTTCCCACTAATTCGTTCTCCAATATCTTTTTTTCGTATTCGTCACATTTCTAAAACCCCTTCCCTCCATTGCTCCCAGTCTCCATTGATGCAGGAGTTCGACGTTCTTTCGCATGAATGGACGAAAGATTGCGAGGAAATAAAAAAATACTGGTTTATTATTTTTCGCATAGTCTTCAAAACAGATTAATTAACATTAAACTATGTTGGTGTATATATATATATATATATATCTGTAAACATACATATATATGTATAATACACCTATACATACGTATTTCTAAATTAATCTCAAAGGAGCGCAGGTTTCATTTAAAGCGTTTGTTTCGGTTTGAAATTCAAGTAGAACCTTTTCCAGGTACAGTGTTTTCTACATTAATTTATAAATGAATAAATGGAATTTTCACTTTCTATCGGTTTAATTAAATTGATTTACTTTTTGAGTTCGGGAGATGCTCAGACTCGTGTATTCATCAGGAGAAAACTTTGCAACAATACCTTTCATTTGAAGCTCCTCGATAAGTATTTTAATTTTATTTTGATCCTATAATTTTATTAATTTAGTTCAAAGTAAGCTGCAGACTCATCAGATATACGTAGTTACATTTTTTAAGGAAATTCTGCAATCTTTTTGAAACTTGTGCTGGTTCTTCAAATATCCTTCGTAAGCTAAAGTAAAAAAGTGATTGCTTTTTTACGTTGCATACGGTGGTTAAATAAACAGCGAAATTTTCATATAAAATAAAATTGATTCTTGTACGCAAGTACTTTTAATGTTCCAATTCCTGTAAAATCCGACTGAAGGATTAAAAAATCGGGACTCGACCGGGAATCGAACCAAATCTTGTAGCTGTCGGCTCAACCGGTTATCTACAAGGACAGACTTCTGCTGATTATTTCTGGAGAAGCAAATGAGTAGCGTATAAATAATAGTGTAAATATTGCAAAATTGCTACTGAGCAATGGAAAAAATTGTTTATGAAAACTTTGCTATTAGAAATAGAGAAAAATTACCGTAACAGATAGGTAAACTAACTACCGAAAATGAGACTTGGAAAAATCCCGACATACGTAAGTTTAAATCAACATTTGGGCTCGTTTATAAAAAAAAACGTTGAAAAAAAGTTTTAAGCAAGTGAGGGTAGAATTGAACAGCAGATTACATAAGGCGCTTATTTTTATTACTCCCCTACGCCTGATTCTAAATCCACCTTATTTTAACCGTACTTAGCTCTCGCATACACCAACTTATCCTGAAAATTTGATTTTTCCAGGTAACAATATCCAAGAGATATTGTCCACACGGACGGACAGACAGACCGAATACATGAGCGATTTCATATTATAAAAAATAAACGCTAAAAATATCTCGTATTGCAAATAAAAAGCGAGCAACGCCGTGTGATCCTTCCCGGTACATATCAATTACCCGAAGGGTGGCGTAAATACATCTCGACGCGCTTTTTCTCGGACCTGGAAGGACAAATTGGCCAGTCCACCACGCCCGAGTTATTTTTATTCCCCTCCTCACACCCCCTCGGATAAAGTGCTCTCTCTCGCTTCCTTAAACCACCTTAACAACCCGCGAGTGGGAGAAGATGGGAGGAGGTGGAGAAATGAATGGAGAAAGGGCGACTTTTTTTCCCCAAACGACTCCGCTTACTTTTCTTTCCTTTCACGCCGGGCGACAAACTCAAACACACACGATTCGTCTTTCCAAAGCCTTTTTCAATGGAAGTCAGTCTCGAGCGAGCAATTACTCCTCATTTTGAAATTCTCTGCCGCCACCATACGCAAAGGGAGAGAGAGAATGAGAGAGGAGGAGGCATGAGAAAAGAGAGACACCCCCTCATCCCCCCCCCATTGCCTCCCGAGAGATACTACGAGAAGTTGGCAACCAGCCACCAGATGGCACTCGTTCGCACGGAGCCAGTCTCCAGGGCCTGGGCGCTTTGAGAAAAGATCCAGCGCCGACGTCTCAAGTTTTTAATGTGTCGCTCCGTTGTGTACGAGGGAGGGGTATCGTGCGGGAGGAGGGAGCAGGGGCAAGGGAGAAAGAGGGTGGAGGGGAGAGAGGCGTTGGGAGGGGGAGAGAGAGAGAGAGAGAGGCATTGTGCTTCGCTGCACCTCGGAAGAGAACGATTTTTAGAGAGAGAGAGAGGGAGAAAGGGGGGATGTAAAAGAAAACGGGACCAAGTAAAGTGTTCTGAATGGCGCCCTCTTGAGTAAAGGCAAACACAGAAGTAAGGGAAACAGAGAAAATTAATTAATTCTCTTTTCTCTTTTTTTCTCTAGGTTTTCTCTGGCTATGTTAATTTTACTCGTATTACTGCGGCGCCGGGTGAATATTTGTGGCGCAGTTTTGGAAAAATCGACACAATGCATCCCTATTTATTGTTCAGGAAATTGCGGTTTATTTTTAAAAAAGCTGCATTTTCTCGCGGGCATATTTGTACAATTTTAAATTACGTTAACAAACAAAACTCGTGGCATGTTCATTCCTTTCATATAGTTTTTTATTTGCATATTTGTTTCTTTATATTTTTTATTTTATTTTTAAAACCTCTAATAAATAAAGCAATTTGCTTTATAAATAAAAGATTAATGAGATGACTAACATAATAGTGAAGAAATTTTAAATGTAACCTTCACGTCGAGAAATGGGATAGAGTAATTAAAATAATTGGCGCCATTGGAACAAAATTAAACTTTACATGCCCATCAAAATGAAATAATGGATTACATAACATAAGAGCTAAATAAATATATGCATTGTACTGTCTATATTAATTTACAAAAACGTGCATATTTGAATTGGGTCAATTGGTACTGATGAAACCGATTGATAAAATGTTTCTTTTATAGCACACGACAGGAAATGAATTATCATTCCCTGATACTCATTATTTCCTAAACCATCGTTGAATTTTATAAATTTTCGCACCAATACTTAACGAAATAAAATATCAAAATTTCTGTCATCAAGTTTAAACTTCTTCAGTTTAACTGAAACTGCCTCTATGTTGAACACAGCGAGTCATTTTCTCCACCTCCCGGCAACAAATCCCATCCCAACAATCGACTTCTTACCGAATTTCATAAAATTTAGACCGGAATGAAAACTTTATCCAAAAGTCATAAAACGGTAGGTAACAATCAGTTGCAAATTTAAGGTACAGCGCAACCGCCATAATTTCTGGTCTATCTATAATAAATTCTTTTATTTTCGACGACATAGATGATACGCTCTTTTGTATTCTTTTAGAATCGGTGGATCACCATGACGACTGATTTGCGACGGAAATATTTATATAATTTTTCTCAATCATTCCATGGCTATTAGAGTAAGATGAATGAGACAGATAAATTACATAGATAGCCTAAATGAGGTAGACAATCTCAAAAAGTTTGCATAGTTCTCTTTAGTATTATTGAAAAATATTTTCCTCCGAAACCCATAAAATATTTTGAAACCGAGATGCAAATTTAGGCTACAACGCATCATCAGTGTCGATTCATCGATAGTAGATCATGGAAAAGAATCTACTTCAACTGATGACGAGCCTTTTATATCCAAAATGCGCAAGTGGTTTTCTCAACCGCTATTGGAGTAAGACACATTATAGATTTAATGTCACGCATAATGTGAGCTCGATAATACTTTTATTAATATAACCCGAGGGAGAAATTAAACTTTTGATTAAATCTTCTGTTTTTTTGCGTCGCTTCCTTTTTTTCAAGATCCGAATTTCGTTCGATTTCCTTCTCTTTCACGCTCTGACTATAACATTCCGGTCATACTTTCTCTTTTATTTCTCGCATTATACCTACAGCATTGCCCCGAAACATTTTAATGGAATCCTCTGTTGCAAATGCCGAGAAGAAAAATGCATGCGCGCAACGAATCAGTAACCGCAGACCTTTTCGTGGCGAGAGGCGGGGAAAAGGGCGAGAGTCTGAAAAGAATGCAACCCACCGCGCCAAGGGAAGAACGGTAATAAATGCCTGTCGGCCCGTCCGCCTCGCGAGCCAAAAAAAAAAACAGTTGAATCGCGAAAATGAGCTCCCCAGTATACGTGACGCCTCGGAAGCCGTTTTGCAAAAAGAGAATAGTAAAAAAAAGAGGATCGGCGCCTTTGAATGTTTTCACGAGTAGCCGTCGTCTCGCGGAGAAATGGCGAAGCTGTGCCGCCTTTTCGATTTTCTTTTTTTTATCTTCGAAAGGTTTTCCTACGCGAAAGAAGCGAACGGACTGGTAAAAATTATTCTGTTCAACCATCCAACCCATCTTTTTTCTCTTACACAATTCATATGAGTTTCTGCATCATTGTAAAAGGTTACAGTCCGGTTGTTTTAGGGAAATAGGTAACGGGCGCCATAAATTCTAATCGACACAACATATCTGTCCAATAGCGGTAAAATATTTGGGAAACCTGATGTGCCTTTAAGCCAAAAACTGACAGTGATCAGTGATTCACCCACGACAGATTCTCAGAATTATGTTAAGAAACTAATAACAACTTTAGTTTTGTGAAACCAATGTTATTATTATTTTTATAACTACATGAACGTGGGCTAGCACTGACTCAACGTTCACTCGTCAACTGATAGGTTATAGTAAGTTCTTTCTTAATTGTGTTTGAACCTGCCATCCGTTACCCGCCAATGATGGCAGCTGCAAAGCAGTCCTAACGCGAATATGGATTTCCAATATTTTTATAGCTATTGGAGAGACAGTTGTGTCAGTTTGACTTTAGCCGCAATTCGAACTCAATAATTCTATACTGAATCATAATAAATTCAAAATTACTTTTATCGGAAAAGAGATTCATAATTTTACAGCATTATTTCTCCTCTTTTTTTAAATACGATTGATAAATTTCGTCCAATTTATTTTACAACGAAAATTGAACGCGATTCATAATTTACTTTTAACCGTTACCGAATCAAACTCACCTTAGGAAAAAATATTTCGGGTCATCGGAAACCTATCTGCTCGAAGCATGAGGGAATATTACAACCGCGTCAGATCGTCTACTTCGAGGAGACGGCTCTTCGTTCAATATTTCGCGAGGTCAGGTGCAAAAAATATAAGGATAAAATTGACGCTGAATCACTCCTTTCACCGCCACGTTCTCCTAATCACCGACACTTATTGTTTAAAAAAGATTTTTCCTTCGACTCTAATTGCGCGAATTTCGTCCTTAATCGTGCAGCCGTTTTCAAGGCAACGAATTCTGCTCTTTTTTTTTAAACAATGGAAAAAGTTTATTACCTTCTTTTCCAACCTAGTTAATACAGCTCCGAGAAATCTGCCATGGAGGATATGGTAGACGCCATCACACGTAAAGGACAGTGACTTAAAAAAACATCGGCTTTGGTGCTTACCTATAATAAAGATAGGAAAAATAAAATGATTAGTATAGGTGCATCTTAGTCAAAACAAATTTAATGCAATAAAAACAAATTTGATAGCCATCAAAACAAATAAATTTGCATTAAAAAATATAAAACCCAAGAAAAATACCGGACGGAAATCTTTCGGCTCCGGAGTAATAAAAGTGTTATCAAATTTAATTGTAAGTCGGAATCAAGCTATAAAATTTCCCACACACAAAACTGTATAAATCTTCTCAACCTGAATTTCTACGGATATTCCCCGTTCCTGTAAAAGGTTCTGCAAGCAGTTACCTCCATTTAAATCCTTTCCTGAGTGCATTTTCATGTACCGCCAATCGCCAACGACGAGCCGACTGAAGAAAATGGGCCCTTTTATTTAATTTTTTCCATCTTTCATTCGAGACACTTTCCGTTCGTCCCGCTATAGCCGGTTGGAAAACAATCTCCAACTCATCCGTACGCGAAGAACTACGACGTGTTTCATTGCGACATCGCCTCCGATAAATAAAAAGACGCGCTTTTCTCGATCCGACTAGCTCACACATACTCGCGTTGGGAAATTGCAGAATTCCTTCGCGTCTTTCAGAAAAAAAAATCCAACAAAGTAAAGGAAATAACCCCCATAAATATAAAAGAAAAATCTCGTAAAGAAAACATCTATCTATACACCTATGAAAAAGAGAAAAAACTTTTTAAATGACTCATCGTGCTCACCATATGGCCTGAACCCAATAAATGATTTACGTAACAGCTGTAGCCATTAAAAGATTGAGTAAACATAATCAGCGTTTTCGATAAAAAATACCACTGAGTATGGCTACCTTGTAACTGATATAAATAGATTTAAATTACTGTAACCATTAAACGCTTAGTAAGCCAGATAAAGCTACCTCACAGCAAAATACCACTGATTACGACTACTTTGCAGCCAAAATAAGTGTCTGGTTTTACGTGGGTAGAGAGGTAGAGAGAACTACTAATATTACAAAATGGAATGTTGGAAAATGTAGATTTTATGCGTTACCGCTTTGGGCTGATCACATATGTTAAGTTTGAGATGGCGAAAAAAGTCCTGTACTTGACCGGGAGAACCGGATTCGATTCCCGGTCAAGTACAAGGTTTTTTCTCCTTCTCAATTATCACATTCGCGAACTATTAGTATAAGTTACATGGTATTCCTCTAGCATATCTGTTATCACGAGTTTCTTATGAAAAGTATTGTGAGAATATTCTTTTCTTTATATGGAGAGCGTGCCTTTTTCACCAAGCCCTAAGGTGAAAACCTTGAAAAACATTGTTTATCTATTCCATGCCTTTCGCTTGATTTTCGTGCATATACATAAAAATGAGGAAACAAATTCCAATGTGTAACATATCATCGTTCGTTCCTTTAATTTAATTTAATGAAGGGCGGTAGAGGAAGTCGCGGAACATCCCTAGTTTCATTCACGAACGATTTAACTGACCGCCGAAAATTTTCCAGCCCTTCCAAAACTCCTCTTTAACGATCTGAGATACGGTTTTCGAACGGAGGAGCTTCTGAAAAAGGGAAGAGAGGGGGAAAGCGAGGGAATAGATAGGGAAGGAGCGTGTAATTTTCCCTTCCTCTCCTTGAACGAAAGAAATATATATTTGAAAGGACGTCGCTCTTTTAAAGTTTTTAGAGGAGTTAGGTCTGTCGGTTGAGGGTGGTCATTCTCGCCGAACAAACATAAACCGCACACACACACACACAGGAGATCCATCTTGAGGAACCATTTCGTCGTGGTTTATGGGAACGTTTTTCCGCTTCGGGGAATGGGATAAGAGGGGGTTGAATGTGGAGGGAATACGGCAGGGAGAGAGAGTAAGGTAGGCGTGCATGAGCACCGGAGGAGAGAGAGAGAGGGAAGGTGAGGGCGAGGAAAAGGATACGAGTTTCAAGTTACAGGTTAAGTCTGAGAGGAGGGGGGATGGAACGATCCCTTAAGGGTATTCTCCGAGCCTTTTCATTTTTTTGGGTTAAGTGCGCTCCCGGAAAAAGGTATATGGTTTTATAAGCAAGGGATGTTGTTGGGGAAGGGAGGGAGGGGGGGGGGGAGTAAAAGAGATATTAGAAAGGGATGGGTTGAATAGGATTGGGGAAACCGCCTGTGGTGGGGTTGTAAGGCGGTCAATTCGGTTGCACGGTCAAGGGAAGTGTGCCCTAGCCTCTGGACTCACCGGCGTGTTGCGACGCGGTCGCGGTTTTTCTAAACGGTTGGCTTACTCCTCATTTTCGATCGTCTTGATTTATAGTCCTTTTCTACGCGCGTTCCTTTTTTTTAGAGTGGAGTGTCCGTGTTCGAGGTTGATTGATCGATGAGGATGATTCGCCGAAAAGGCGTCGCGAGGGTTTCTTTTTAACCACGAGAGAAAATAATGAATTCGCAGTGAACGTGGAAAAAAAACGTTGGTTCGTAAACGCTTGAAAAAACGGATGTTCGGCGTGTAATTTATCGTAAGCGCTCGGTAACTCATATATACCTAGTTTGATGTCGACTTAAAAAACTTATAAATGCCAATACAGTTTTCTATAAAAAATTCATGCCCATCGAGAAAAACCAAATATTCGTAACGTAGAATAAAACTCAATTTCGAATCACCCTTTATCCTCAACGACAGTTATTTTTTGAACTGTAATACGCCTAGGTATTTCCACAAAAGGGATCAAACACTTAATTTATTTACATCCATTTAATAGATCAACCGATTAAAATTATAGGTACAGTGGTCACTGATTTTAAATATCATTATCCCATCCCTGTCTAAGGCTTACGAAGCTATAGAAGGGAAACTTCCATGCGTTTCTGCGAATTTTTTTGCTAAGAAAATGTAACACCGCAATAATTATATTAAAAAATAAGAACTTACAAATCAAGATTAAAAAATAACCACGTATCTCAGGTTATCTTCAATAAGTACTGTTGATATTCAAGAGCTTTTTGTGTTCAGTCACAAAACAAGCCCTATTTGTCGCAGTAATTGGGTTAACTTAAAGCATTTATCCTATAACCGATCAAATCTTCCAACCGACACAATCGTGTCTCAAATTTACAGCATCATTACCCTGCCAACTAAATGTTTTAATTATATCGTAAAACCAAACTTGAATAACGAGCCCCTTCATGCGGCTCGCAAAATTTTCGATAGATCCATCGATAGCCTCTAGCTATCCGGTTGCATTTCCCCTTCGCCATAAAGGTAGGAAAAAATAATAATATAAAAAAACTGCCGGGTTGGTACGCCTGTTCGACCGCGACGGGTCGTAAAAAACTGATATTTTTCCGAGAGAGAGAGGTGAGAGAATGGGGAGGGTGAAAAGACGGTAGGGGAGGGATAATGGACGGGATGGCGGAGAGAGAGGGAAGATGTAGAGAGGGAGAAGGAAGATGGCGAGAGGGAGGGAAGACGGAGAGAGAAAGAGAGAGGAAAGAGGGAGGGAGGCACAGACGAAAAACGGGGAAGTTAGAGAGAGAGAAAAAAGAATATGTGGGATACATGGAAATGTAAGAGAGAATGGTTGATAGTTGGCCTGGGACGGGTGGTGGATTTGGGCGATAAAAAGGCACGCACACACACGCGCGCGGGCGCACACAACACAACTCACACACACATGAGGGGTGGCGGCGCGTCAAAGAATACCGAAGTAATGGCTTCCATATTGAGGTACGGTTCTGAGTGGAGGGGGGAAGGGAAGAGATCGGGGTCTTGTAGGTATAGGACACGATACATAAAAAAGGGATGCGTTTTCCACCATCGGAGACCAGGATAAAGGGTTTGGAAAACGAGGAAATGATGGAGAGCGCGTGAGGAAACTTGCGGCCGAAGGATTTTTTCGTAAAAAACTTATAAAGGACCCAGTCTCGCTCCGATCTATTGAGAAGCTGGAGGTAGATAGTACCCTCAGCTGTCTTGATTTATAATGCATCCCACCTTATGGCTATTATAGTACCCTTAGGGTTGTCGCTCTTCGAAGGGTGAGTAAATCACATCGAATCGTCGCCCATTGTTGCGTAGGGTGGGTGGGGCTTTCCCTAGTCTCTCGCTCTGAACTGAGAGTTCGCGGGTTCGAGTACCTCTTTTTTGAGTCTAGGGACCTGTCGAGAAATAAAAGAAGGTAGTGGACGGAGAAGGAAACGATGGTTTGTCCGGTGACTTTGCGGTCGGGCGTTTACAAAGGTAAGAGGACTTTTCTTCGAACCCGTCCACGTGAGGCGTCAAACGATCTCGGTTATTTTTTTCTCTTTTTCCCCGTAAGCGGATTACCCATCTACACCTTTTATTTTATCGAGCCGTGTTTTCGCCTCCGCTAATGACGTTGTTATAAATACTTCGACGACAAGGGTATTAGGAAAGCGTCTAATAAGTGCATCGTCACAATAGCGAAAAATTAACCTCGTTATTTCCGAAGACATACTAATTTATGTTTTAGAGGAAAAGAACGAAATTGAAAGATATTATCGCTTATTTTTCTGAAAATCTAAATCGCAGTTTGTAAGTATTAAATGCATATGCATAAATGCCCATTCACCCTACGTGGTGCAAAGGGACACACTGACCAAGGGGAACCTTTAAGAAGCGCTATAAGTATAAATTTATATTTATTTGTACACATACATACACAAAATAAGACTTCTTTTTAAATATAATAATCCTCAAAATACTCGAATTTGATCATTGAGTTAATGTGTCGTTTATTTATTTTTCCAGGGAGGGGGAAGGCAACAACAATTACTGTACCGGGGCACACTAGGGTAAGACAATCATTGAAAGTAATTTAAGACGCAGCGCAATGGATTCATCCGTTATTAAAAAGTAACATTCTTCTTAAGTTTCACAGTTGGAAAACTAATAAATAAATTCCTTTTTAGCGATAAAAAATAATGCGCTTGTAGTTTCACTTTTGTGTCTGTCTGTGCACTTGCTTAAATTAAAATTGTGACGAAACCATATACGATAGAGAGCTGAAACTTGGAGGGTAAATTTCTATACTACTGCCATTTGTTTTTCATTAGATTTAAGTTTTGAAAAATACAGCAATACCTCACTTTGCGCGACACATAGATTCCTGAAAATTTCGCGCTAAACGAAATTAGCGCAAAACGGGGTCTTCGCGTCAAAAAGGATAGGTTCCACGGACGCGAAAACTAAAGCGTAATATTGTTAAAAATACACATTTAACCTGTAAAATCACCTTCTTGTCGGCTTCCGTCCATCAACTCCAGAGGCAAATCTTTGCATTTTTTCAATAACTAATCTTCGTCCGTAATTTTCAAGTGGCATGTAAAACTAAAAACTTCCTTACGTTCTGGCAAAATGTAATCATTTCCTGTGTGAATGAAATCTCGAATAAATCAGCGCGGAAGTTTTATTCGGAAAGTCGCCCTTGAAAAATAATAACGCCAAAATAGCCGTCGATCGAGAGATAAGAACGATGTGCCGTCTCCGGGGTTTCTTTTATAGTATCACATCCAGACCTTAATTGGGGATCCATAGACTATCTTACTAACATCCACAAACCTGTAAAACAAGATTGGAAAGGTGTACTCCATGTCGGAGTACTCAGAGTTTCCAAATGCGTTCTTTGAGATTTCACAACGTTCTCAATATTTTTCGCTCAGGTGAGAATTTAACGTTGTAAAATACATGTAGGCCTTCATGTAAATTAGTCCTAATTATGGTCCGATTTTAACCAAAATTGGAATCGGTCCATTAATTTTGACAAAACTCCTCAATACCAAATTTCATCAAAATACTTCCAGCGGTTCCTCGAGTTGAAACAAAGGAACTTTGTCAACTACTTGTAGATCTTCATGTAAAGTTGTCTTCATTGTAGTCCGATTTTAACCAAAATTGAAATCAATCAACCAATTTTATCAAAACTCCCCAATACCAAATTTCATCAAAATACGTAGAGCGGTTCCCGAGATTCAACGTGCGGACGGACGGACGGAAACGGCTTCCCCTATATGCGTTCACTTCGTGCAAATAACGCATAAAAATGTAATTTCTAATGCATTTATGGTTAGGCCGCCTCAATAGTCTACCGCCTTTGTTTTTTTTATTGCATGGTAGGTCGCGCAAAGCGAGATATGCCTGTACACAACTTTGAAATGGGGTCCATTCAAAATTATGTTTTTTAAATATGGAGCGCAGAGACGTACCTGGAAGACATGGAGCCTATGGAAAAATTTAAGAAAGCATCTAAGTTATGCAGATTATTATTTTTCCCTGCATTTTAATATAGAAATGTAGCATTTTATTCAAGATAAATATAACATCGAGCATTAAATGAATACTTATTTATGAGAAAATAAACTTTTGACATTTTTTGCGGGAACCTTGGACGCCTTTTGCAGGTGGCGCCTATGGCAAATGCCACCTTCGCCATACCCTAGTTACGGCACAGTTGGAGCGTACATTTCCACATTAATGCAACTTTTTCTTGAAAAATGTGGAAAAAATCCAAGATGAAAGTCGTAAATAAACAGAAATACGTTGATTTGACTATCGAAAGAATATGTCGGGATGTAACTACATGAAAAATAAAATGTTCATGGATAACACTCTACATGTTTCATATTGTTATTTCACGTAAATAACTCGAGACCTATTCTCTAAAAATCGCATGCGGACTCTCAACACGCTTTATAACAGTCGCTTCGATTAAATATAATTTGTAATAACAGTTCTTGTTTCTCCTGGCCATATTTAAAGTACAGTATGTTTTTTTTCGCGGAAAATTAAAGGATGGTACTCCGTCATAGCAATAACGGCGTTGCTCTGTAATAGGAAAAACTCGGCGCAGATTGCTGATACATTCCTTTATTACTTGATTCCTTGGGCGATGTAATTTCGGATACTAATCTAAATCTCACCCGTTTCGTCAATTTAAGCGCCGAATTAATGTCCGTATATGAATGCTTCGCGCTTATCTTCCTCTCTCCGCCTCCTGATAAAAAAATTATTTTCGGACTTTTTGCGGTCAATTTGTATACATATTTTTTTTAACGATTCGGCGGAAAATTTACGGCCCTAAAAGGCGGTACACACAAAAAAATAATCTTCATTAATATTTTTTCGCGGTTATCACTGGACCCGGAGGATTATCCGAATTAGAAAAAATCTGTAAATGTCCTAGTAACTCAAATAGACGGAGAAAAAGTTGGAATATAAATGGATATTATTTAAAACTCGCTCTGTTTATTAGAAAATTTCCCCCTGTAACCAATAAGGCATAGAGAGGAGGATGCGAGCAAAATGATACCGTCGATTTTCCGCGAAGCTCTGCGGCAATGTAATGCGACAGAACGGATAAAATCGAACGATAACGCTGCAGACAGATTGATAAAGATTTCGTTGCGATATTCATGCGAAAAAGAAATACAAAAGAAAACTTGATCGAAGAAGCGAGATTTATTTAGAATGCAATTCAGCTAGTAATCTGAATAAAGCGTTCATATTTTGCTATTTTATGTATGCAGCGAACAATCCAACATCGTTTTAATATTGATATGTAATGAAAAGTATGTAGTTGTTACATCAAAGAAATACACGCTATCCTTTTAGAAAATTGACCGCGTCTGCTTTTCATTTTGGAGATAATATCTATCGAAAAATACGTATTTTTGGAGCTTTTCTGAAAAGCGGAGAAGTCCACCTATCCGTTCGCCAGTCCAAATAAAGTATATCCACCTAACTAGAAAAACTAAATTTTCTGGATATTACCCTTTATCCATAGTTCGTCAGTCCGTCAATTTAAATCAGTAGTGCCCAAACTACGGCCCGCAGGTCACATACGACCTGACGAGCGTTGTCATCCAACCCGCCGTGAGTTTAGCAATTTAAGAACACAATGTAAAGTAAAACGATATATATATATATATATATATATTTCGTCTTTACATCGCTATTTATATAAAAGATAAATAAATTTAAAACAAATCAGGTAAGACTGACTCCCAACTTAGCCCTTTAGTTTTCTCAAATCATTCAACTGTATTTTCGATTGCACGAGGTCCGCGATGATTGTTAAACTGATCTATATGGCATTCGAAACGAAAATTTGGTAACCGCTAATTTAGACCGTACATGCTGTTTTAAACTAACCAAAAAACATCGTGTGACTGACTTGTAACGGAACTTCTTTACCTTTTTAACCGTCAATTTTTGTAAAATAAAATCCGTCCTATCCGTGCAATTTTCCCAAGTTTTTACAACCCCGCTTCCTTCTTTCATGACTGGCCGTGATTATGTGTGCATATATATATATATATATATATAAACCCCCAACACCTTGTTGCCACCCTCATCACTACCTTTTCTTTTCCTTTAGTTAATATATATATATATATATATATATATATATATATATATATATATATATATATATATATATATATATATAAATATATATAGGTCGTCCCTTATTTTCGAGGCTACCCTGTAGGAGAAAATAAAAAAAATTCCAGAAAACGAGTGGCGTCATTTATTTACGTCTACCCCCGCGGAAAAAGTGAATCTTTATCCGCTATATTTATTAACGGAGGCGGCCATCGGAAGGGGAGGGGGAAGTAGACGGCTCTTTCTCTTTGCGTTAGCCGGTTGGTGAAACATATTCTCCGAGTCTGAAATCCTTATGAGCGTAGACTCTTGAGGGAGAAAAAATAAAAGTGCTGGGAAAATACGTGCTCGGCAGGGTTTACGCGATTGACTAAGAGGAGTGGTTAAGGGATACAGGGGAGAGGAAGACGGTTTTAAGCGGGAGGGAAGGGATTTTCGAGGAGCAGGAGAAGGCTTAATCCAGTATGAATGGCACGATCCGAAGAGAAGGATAACGCTGAGAAGAGATCGAATGGCGGAGAGGAGGAATTTGACGGAACGGGTTGGAGAAAAAAAAGGGATTCTCCTATTCTTTCTCTCTTAACCGGACGAATAACGACCCTTTCTTTTATTTACTTTTGATTTGTCGAAGGGATGTGATACTTATTGACGGTTTAGTTCGCTCTGAGATCTTATGGACAAAAAAATACGTGAATTTTTACACCGACTTTTTCTTTTTAAAGCGAATTGCGCGAAAGAGGATTCTTGTTTTGGTTTACAGATGGCATTTCCGTAAATAATGATTACCATCCAAGCAGTGCAGTGAAGGAAATGAGAATGTGTTCAGTCCTGATTTTATTTCTTAATTTCGTTTGCAGCATTATTATCCTTCGTTAACTTTTTCGCAAGCGCTTTTTTGTGAAGAATATACTTGTGTTACACGTTAGTAATAGCTAAGGCTAATGGATAGCGTAAGATTAACTAAAGGAACTTATTAAAGGCTTCAAATTTAGCAGTTGATATTTCTATGGAATAAAACCTTTTAATAGAAAATATGAAATTTTAATATAAAATCCTTTTTAAAGAATATCCTTTTCCATATTTTAACTGGGAATAGGTAGGATAATCGCCATCAGTAAAAATAAAAATTGAATATTCCATTATTTTTATGCAAAACTCTTGAGCGTGTGTTTTAGTCGGACTGATATGACGCAATGTTTAATTATTTTCAAAACCGAACGAATCTGGTTACCAAGACGTCTTGTATTGCTGTGATAGTGCATGGTAAATATGCATTTCCTTAGATAAATACATCTTTTTAATTACATATTGGTAGCCAATACTAATTAGACTTTTACTGTGCAACCTCTGAACTCCGAATATAAAAAGAACAACGGATTTCGCAGGTCATAATAACATATATCGTCAGTGGCGGATTTAGTGGGGGTCGCACATGGCGCGCGCCAGGGGTCCCGTGAAGAGTATGGGGACCCGAGACGAATGGCAGTGCTTCTCACCTTGGGTTACGCGGAACCTTAGGGTTCCACGAAAGATTTGGGTTCCGTGGGGATCCGCGAAAATGGAGGACACAGGCAAGATTTCCTTACCGCTCAGTTACCCTAAATCTTTCTCCCTCACACTCAGTGGCGGATTTAAGAGGGGTCGGACTTGGCGCGTGACAGGGATTCCTTGAAGTAAGGGGCCCCGAAAAAATGTTCGTGTATATAATCTCAGAAATATTAAATGTCTCAATTTAAAAACCAGTGGAACCTATGATTCCATAGAAGATCGATCGTTAAGAGGTGTCATAAAAGAGGGTAGCCGTTAGGAGCGATTTCACTATATATTTAGATTGCAGGGCCCCCGACTACTTAGCGCCAAGGGCCCCCAAAGTTTTATCGCCAGGGGCCCCTGGAGGCGTAAATCCGCCACTGTATATCATCCTTAATTCAGACGTGGCCTGGAGAATCTGCTCGTGTGAAAGCCAGAATAAACCGTTCTGCTATACCAATCACAACACTATAAATCTTTCCACCTCCGGCACTTTGCGCCGCACAATAACGAAAAAAAATTTCGTCCCGAAACAATCGTTCGATCAAAGCAAAAAAAGAATATCGCCTCCGTCTTCTTCGTCTTTTATCATAATCCCCATTCATACGTGCCTTAGGCATTGTGGCGCGAAGAAATGCTCTCGAATAGGTTTTTTTTTACTGACCGGTCGAACATTTCCTCGACTTTCCACCAGAGGGCATCCAGACGTTCAAACGTATAGAGAAAGGGAGCATGGAACGCATGACAGAAGGAATGGCGAGTAGAAGGGGGTGATGAAAAGTATAGGAGAAGTGAAATAAGAGAGAGAAGCCAAAGATTGACGTGCGGAAATATAAAAAAACAGAGCACCATCGCCTCGCCTCGTACCCGGAACACGGCCATTGTGACGTGGAGGAATTTCTCCCATCAAATCCTTCTCCTTCAGCCGTGGCCTTTCCAGCTTAATTCCGTTGCGCTTGCATCGCTCATAGAGGTACGGGAGAATACAGCGAATGGGCATGGAAGGAGGAATCTTCTTTCGTTTTTCTTTAAACTTTTTTATTTTTTTGTTCTCATCCCTTCTTGCTCCCGCCTCTTTCACGCCGATCTCACTCTTTCCATCCCTCCCGTTTTGTCTCTCAAACCGTAAAAAAAAACGGTGAAGATATGGCAAGAATACTGCTCGGAGTCGTAATGGGAGGGAAGGAGGAGAGAGGGAGGAAGAGCAAGGGCGAGAGAAGGTGGAGAAAGGCGGTGATTACGCTACGTAATGGACGACAGGAGGGCTTCATTCCCAGAAAGGAGGGATGAAAAGAAAATAAACGGATACGGAACCCCTCAGGCTACCTAGCGGTACCACCCCGCCTTAAGGAAAGGTAAAAAAAATACGTAGCGGCGGAGCCAGTTCTCAACAAATTGGTCGGAGAGTTTTTAGGACGTAACCGAGTAAGCTGAACCTTTAAAAGATTTCTTTCTTCCTCTTTCCCCTTCCTATTGCAAGGTTTGATTGGAGTTTTGGGGGTTCGTGTTCTTTTATTACGCGCCGGCATCAAGGTCACTCGTTCGTTTGAGCACGGAAAAGGAAACGTCGCATTCCTGAAGATTTTGATTGTAAAATTATCCGTTGGAAAGCAACCGCCGTTTTATAAATCCTGTAGGCATCTTATACATCGCTTTATCTGATGAATCAGTTGAAAATTTTCGGAGCAAAATAATACCAAATGCGGTGAAGTTGGTTACTGTTAAAACCCTTCGCACATTTTTTTGCGAAATCGGAAAGAATAACGTGTAAAGCTGTTTTTATTCTATTTCAACGTATCATCTCAGTAATTTCGTAATCATTACGATAGCATGGTTTGCAAAAATCTTCAGCATAGACCAATTTTTTTAATTTATCATTATTAAATCCAATTCAAGCAATAATATAGATGAGTAGAATTCGCTGCATACTTCGTTTCAACGCTAGCGCTCTCTTAGAGAAACTCGGGAATATATTTAGAAAACTAAACCGATTCAGCCCACCTATTATCACATTCACCTCCCGTGTCTAACTGCTCCACGCGAAACAAAAATTTGCAAATTACCCATCCAAAACGCTTTTTTGCCCCGTTCATGGCGGCACCCTGAATCTCTCTGCCGTCTCAACTGCCACGTAATAACCGATTAGTCTAAAAACTTCCGAAACTTTTAACGCTCCTTTTTTCCCGTGATATGAAGAGAAAAAAATGTGCGACCTTTTCAAAGCCGCCCCTCCTGAACCCTTGGGTGCAAAAAAGAGATCATGCGCGAAAATTCTCAGAAAAAAGTAGCCGTAAAAAAGTTAGTCCGTTCTAGAGATATAGAAGAGTGAGAGAGAGAGAGAGAGGAGGGGAGGGGAAAGGAGGGTGAGGCCAATCGTGTCTCCGGGATTCATCCTTCTTACGAAACAGATCGGATTTATTTCCTTCTTTCCAAAAGTCCGAAAGATCGGAAGGCAAGAAGAGAGGGGGATTTTAGCGCGGAATTGCAAAAGAAATGTTATGTTTTTTATCCTAAGCCTCCCTCAAAATCCTTTTGAAAACGCAGACGAGGTAAGGGAAGAATCGCAAGAAAGAGAAAAATCGCAAAGCGGCGGTTTGAGCCGAGTGGAGTTACCAGCGCGAGATTCCGTTTCAAATCTTCTCCTTGGAATATTCGAAACAGAAAATTTTGTTATCGTGAAAAAATTCGACTTCGAGATTTTGATGGAAATACACGTTTTAGGTTTCTGAGTCCATAAAAGTGGTTTTCACCAGGCCGTCTGTCTGTCTGTCGGTCTGTTCGCCGATCTAGGGCCCAAACGCGTACATGAAATCGAATGATATTTCTTATTTGTGCAATATATCATCTTTTGCAGGCCCTTTTTCATAAAAATGATATTTTATTTTATTTTATTTATTCAATAATTCCACATACAGCTTTTGTAGCCATTTTACAGTGGAATATGTTAACAATAACAATAGGCGAACACATACATCCATGCCCTAGGTGGAGAAAAACCCACCTAGGCGGGATTCGAACCCGCGACCTTCGGATTGGCAGGCGAGGACGTTATCCGGCCGCCACCGAAATAAAGGGTAGTTTATTCTTGGCGATTTTTAGAAAAAATTGGATTTACTCAAAAATGGCTTTAGAGCATTTGATTAAAATCAATCCAATTGTAGAGCCTGATGTCACAAATAATACTACATAAGCCATATATCACTTAAAATCATTATACAACGTACGCTAAGCTACCTTACCTAAGCCCTATGACGTCACGCCTCCGCCGCGATCCACTCAAAATCTTATTACAGCCTAAACGGTTTCACTAAATCGAATGATATGTCATATTTGTGGATAATATCATCCATAAAAAGCATCCTGATGAGTTAAATTAAGGGTACTTTATTCTAGGATATTTCGAAATAAAATTCGATTTACTCAAAAATGGCTTTAAGGATTTCATTTAAAATGCATCCAAACGTACTGCCTGATGTCACAAATAATATTAACTAAGCCATATGACCCAAAAAAGTTACTATATATCGTCCAGTGGTATTATTAAAAAGTGTAGTGAGATCAAACGTATATACGTATTTGAGAAAGTTTGTGCAGCGTACATATATTGCGCAGATTATCATATTGTCGAATACCGTTTGTTCCCAGTGAGAAAAGTATCGCCGAAGAAAAAAACTAAAAGATGAATAAACATCGGATGGAAAAGGAACATCAGGCAAAAAAAAGTTGAAACGGAAGAAAAACACTGAGAAGGAAGGCGAGGGAGAGATTAAAAGGGAGAAAGAGTAAGCGAGAGGAAGCAAGAAAATGCATATTCAGAGGAACTGCGGATAAAGATTTATGGTAGTACGCGAAAGAAATAAGACAAGCTCTGCGGCGGAAAAGCAGCAGAAAGACAGTTTTGGAAAGACAGCGAGGAAAATGATAGCAATGGGATTCAACGTAGAGTTGAACCTCAAAAAATTTGAATGTCTATAACTCGAATTGAGTCATTTTATCTCGTTCGCAATCATGTACGATAAAATGAACTTCATTAACTCGAACTTTATCTGTCTTTCCCTGAGATTCGAATTATCGAGGTTAGACAATAGTTTCAAAATTGGAAGTATAAGAATAATAGGAGATTAGATTTATTTAATAACGCTGTACAAGTCTCTCCACCGTAGCGTGGAGACATTTAGAGGACAGTCGAACTTTCGATTACTCGAAATAAAAACTTTTCCCGTCCACATTCATATGCGTTATATTAAATTATATGGCTCGAATATTTTATAACCAGAACCTCCCTTGTATTCCCTCGAAGTTTGAGTTATTCATATCAGTCGTTTTTAAAGCGTGGATAGTATTTTGAGCAATCAGAAAGCTAAATTTAGTGAAAACAGCGATAAAGACGATTAGATACGGAAATTGACGAAAGAGGAGAGACGCGTATAATAGAAAAATGTAAATGTGAGAAGGCAAATTAAAAGTTGGCGTCATCTCGGTTAAAAAAATATAAATAAACAATGCCTCCTACAGAACAGGAAATCTTGAAATATGTACAACCGAAATCGCAGGGGTTGAGAGGAAGAGGGTGAGAGATAGCTAAAGATGTAAACACGCTAGTCCCTGCAAATACGTTAAGACCGAAGCCATACCTAAAACTGCGGTTTTCTGCCCTCTCGATGTGTGGAAACAAAGAAGAGTTTAAACGCGCATCGGAGGGTGCAATACCTCTCTCCAACGTTGGAAGTTGGTCGCTTAGCTTCGACGCTTTTCGAGGGAGAATTCCCCGTGTCGTGAGGTCTGGGTTCCGGAGGCGGAGGTATCGTATTCCATCCGGTGATAAGGGATGAAGGTGTGAGGTCTCGGAGAAATGACCGCTCTTAAGAATACTTTACGGAGGTCTCGGGCTGGTAAACATCGTCCCGCGGAAAAGGGAAAAGAGGAAATTCGGAGAGGGAATAAGATCTTCAACTCCTCCGAATGCTTCGCTGGACTTGTATTGCTGACACGTAGCAATGACTGGATCATCAACATCCAATGCGTTAAGGGATCATCTCGATTCTCCTCCCGAGACAGCCGTGAAAGTCTTTGCAAAGAGGATACATTCACGTGTCCGACGCGATTTTTTTATTTGTGTCTATCGTTCGTTTAGTCGGATCTTTGCGGCGATGTCGTCGTGTTCCCCTGACGTTTATAAATCTCTCGGCTTTGGAATGCCGCTTCCAATTTTTATCGGGAGTCACTATAGTCGGATTATCTTTCCGCGACGGTTGGATTCTTAATTAGAGATCCAAAATCTGACGTCGATGTTTTTCATTCCGAGCTATATTTTTTTTGGAACGGAAGATCACTCGAATTCCTAAATAAGTAAATTTTCATAAATGTCCGGCCTCAAAATTTTCTCCTCGACGAAAACATCAAGTTTCGAACTTTTCGAAAATCTTTTTCTCACTCCCATATTCTGTCAAAAAAACACGCGGAATTCTGCAAAGGAGGTATTTGTCTTTCGAGGAAAACGAAACAAAAAGAATCTACCTCGGAAACTTCTACCCGGAAACGAGAATTGTTTTTAAAAAAGGAAAACGTTTTCTTAAACTTGAGGAACTTGTTCGCCTAGGAGGAAAAAGTCCATCCTGGATAAGTCTTTATTTTATTTGTCGGCTAAACAAACGTCAATTGAATTCATTTTAAAAGAAACGTCCGAATGATTGCCTCCGGAGTAAAAAAAAACCGAAGACACTCGCGCAAAATTAGAAAAAGGGACAAAAACCGACGAAGACGAGAAAAAAAACACCGGACGCTCTCGACTCGTTCTGAAAGCAATTTATAAGAGGAAACTCTGGAAAGCCCATCCTACGAGTTGTCCCAAGGACTTACGAATGAGGGAGAGAGAAGCGTAAAACCTTATGACCCTCGAAGAGTACAAAAGCGTCGATGGCCTTACGGTCCCTCCTTCCTTTTGGAAAAGTTCCTGCAATATCCTCGTCTGCCCTTTTACGAATGGGAGGAAGGAAGAGAGGCAGAAGCAGGCAGAGAAAGAGAAACAATAAAAGACGAGAAAAGCCCTACGCGAGGCAAACACTGGTTTTCGAAGGGATGGAGGGAAAGAAGAGCAAATATGTATAAGTGCATCGGAAAGAACCCAAGGGGTTGCCATTAGGGAAAAGGAACGAATAAACGCTATAGAGATGGCACCAAGGAAGATATTTTTACCATATAGGATCGAGATGCGTCATTTTAATCTTCGATAAAAATCATAAATGCCCATTTTAAGCGAGAAGTCTTAATTCTACATAGTGACCATTTTAAGCGGGGACCCTTAATTCCAATAACAATTTTGGGTAGGAAAGAACTGGAAGCATGAAAATTTTTACTACATTTTTTGAGTGGTGAGAGCTGCCAACTACCATCGGACACGGAATAAACGAGACAAATAAATATAATCGAAGGGTTCTCACTGAAAGCGATGACGCTGACCCAGCATTCAACGCAAGTATGACAAATACCGACGCATACATCGGGACTACACGGAAGTACCCAATCTAGCTTTTATCTGCTTAGGAACGCGCTTAATAAAGAAGAAAAACGAAAGACAACGAGAGAAAGAATGCAGGAAGAAATAAACGTTACCACGGGGACACGAGGAACAGAACAGGCGGAGGGGAAAATGGGCGGACAGAAACGATCGGATCACCCGAAGAGGCCCAGAAAAAGAGAAGAAGAGAAGGACGAAGATGGGTTACCACGGCAACGCCGAAAAGGAGCGAATAAAAAAAAGAGACGGAGGGAAAACGGAGGAGTTTTCGAGAGAGGGAAGCTGCGAGTCTTTTAAGAGAGTTTTCGAGAGGGAAGGAGGGAGTTGAGGAGGATGGGATGCCGGGAGGTGCCGTTAAAAGATGGTCGGGGGTCGGCGTCTTGCGTGGGCGGGCGGGCGGGAGTTTTCTGAGGGCGCGGGAAGAGCGGTGGGTGTGGGGAAAGGACGGTGGTCATGGCAGTTTAGGGCCGTGCAGTATTTCTGGGAAGAGAACCCAGTTGGGTCTCCGTGCTTGCGTGAAAGACGGGGAAAGGGAGTGGTCACTACGGAATCAGACACCTCTCGCCTCTTTCTCCTTCCGTCCTCACACACACATTGCTAGGACGAGTGGGACAAGAGCGAGAAAGGGACATATGGAGGAACCCGTGGCGGGGTACAATGAGAATGAGGGGCATTTTAAGAACCCCGCTCCCCAGGAAACGTAACACAACACTTCCTCTTTCGCTTCAGTTTTTGAGGTTCTCTTTACCAGAGGGAGGCGACGGATTTTCCGTAGGTAGAGGAATAAAAAAATATTTTTTCTTCTCGTCAACGACGGCTGATTTCGTTCTGCTCTACTTTAGATTGCAACCTGTGAATACTAGAGGGCGTGTATGGTAAGGTGATCAACTTTTCAGGAAGCCAAGGAGGTACATTATCAAATATTTGCCGACTATAACAAGGGACAGATTACAGTGGCCTGTTTGTGGTGCATTTATTGATGAGTCAGTCTTAGATAGATAGGTGCAACAGATATCAGACAGCTTGGTGTGACCAGTGAAGGCGTTCCGGATGATTTAAATTACGATTTGGGATATTAATCAAGACATTTCAAAAAGCAGGACACAAGATGTGACATTTAACAAGGCGGGACGAGGGTTGGAAAGGAGGTACTATCCCTCCAAATTTGGGACGGTTGGTCACCATAGTGTATGGGGATATCAGGGCAAAGGCGGGGAAATATTTGCGTAAAATAGGAAATGAAGTCAAATATGATAATCACGAATGTTTTTCACGAACACGCCGCGTTAAATTCGTATTATTTTCGATCTTATAACAGCCATCAATGGTAATTAAGTTAACGTCTCAAATAGTAGGGTGGAAAAAGACTTTTGGGTCCTCACTCCACTTTTCTATCGTATAACATTACCTCCCCTACAACGTCTGCTCCTCTCCCCTCCATTCCCTTCTTACCTCATCCCACTCATTTTCTCCACTCCATCGTTACCTCCCCTCCAGCAGTCCTTTCCACCCCTCGATTGGAACCGCAGTCATAACCTTCAGATTCAACTATTATATTTTAATAGTATCCCGTGGCACAGCTAATCTTGTATACTTAAAAACATATACTAAATGGTTGTTAGCGGAATTAAAAAATATAGTTGTTTTTTCACATTGTTCGTTGTTATTTAAATTTCTTGAAAATATCTTTCAAATCAAGCTATGAAAAATTCACTATTTTCGTATTTCATCGGTCGATTGCAAATGACGAAATATGCTTTAAACTGCTGTCGCTCGACACCATGCCTTTAGCATTCGGGTAGTATTATTTCATAAACTTAATGTTCCAGATAAGATAGTTTCACTTGTCGTGATTTTGAACGCATGGAACGGGTACAATGTTATACAGATTCTTTACGCCACTGATTGGCATGAATAGCATTGATTCAATGGACGCTTTATAGGAAAGATCTATTTAAAATCATTGAGCTCGTCTCCTTGGTAATTAGCTTTATTCATTGTCGTAAGCCACAAAATAAGTTTCTTGTCATTAGAAACTTAAGTTTATGCTAATTTGAATGAAGATAAATAGGCATTGAAGAATATATGTAATGAATCATTAGCCTTCAGTAGTGGCTCAGCTATGCTTAATCTATGATTAATATTTGGACTTCTTTCTTGAACAATAAAGAAGAATTCGTGCAAAATTATAATTCAATTACCATAAGAAAACACGCGGTTTTATAAATTAGAATTGTGACATCGAAATTAAATACTAAAATATAATTTTGTATATGAAATATGCAAGGACGGATCCAGGAGGGGGGGGAGGTTATTAGGAATGAAAAATAAAAGTAAGTAGATAACCTTTTGTCCAACAAAATGAATATCGGAGAACAGCATTTTCACTGATTTTAAATAAAGAATTAAATAATTAATTAAACTCTTCTATCTTTTGTACTTCCAAATTTGTCAACTACATTATTAACATTAATATAAATGTCACTGTGTATGTGCAAAGGAGCTAGGCCAGACACTCTCTCTTAAGACGTCATAGAATTCAGCCAGGATTTTGATTTTTATCACAAAAATTATTATGCCTATACGTACGTACTAGACAAGCAACATAGCGGGAATCAATGGCGTTTCTAGGTTCTAGGAGAATGATCACCCAACGCCGACCATCCCGTCGACAGAAAATGCCGAAAAGCTGCCTGCGGTTTTAGCCTGAACCTTGGGCACCCAGGCTTTATTTTAGGCCTGCGCACGCATGGTACTTTCGACACTCTACAACAATGTATGACCCTACTGGAAAACTGAGAGATGAGGAAGAGGTTGAAAGAGCATGTGAATGTGAATTGCTCAGCACGTAAGACGAGATTAAGGAGTTAATTTTTTCTAGTATTGAGAAATCATGGAGGAGGAGGGTAATTAACCTCTTTACCCACCTCTGAATCCGCCCTTGAATGTATGTTCAGAAATGAAAACAGATATTTTAGTGTTTTGAAATAGTTACTGAGTTTCTAATGGATTTTCTCTGCCGGCGGGTCTCCGCGTATAGCGTGTTGTGGGGACATAGCTACTCCACTGGTCTTCAGATTTATTAATCTCTTGAAGTAAAATACAATACCATATACCGTTAGTATTTGCTAATTTTTTAAAACTCATTTACATAGCTCATAAAAAGTCGTTGCCGGCCTAACATAATAATAACAACAACAACGACGAACACATATAACAATGCCCTCGGCAGAATTCGAACCGAACCTTTTATTGGGAGCAATTCATGCTAACTATCACTCTAATAAGCGTCGTCGGGACAAATCCGCTTGAATTTCTAGTTTTAAAAAATAATTCGCAAATTACGCTCGTAAATTATTTTCTTCTCCCATCCGTAAATCTCCTGGAGCACTGAAGTGGCCGTTTATATTTAAGCGTCCGCCTAATAGGAACGGTCGTTTTTTTACAACTCTCCAGAAAGAATTTACGTCAGCGTTGCACTCCTAGCCACTCGCAAAAAATATCGCATTATGCGATGTGACATCCGTTACAACCAAAGGGTCTCAGGATTAGAAAGCAGTTTTTTTTTCTTTTCCCCCCTTAAGCTTCAAGAGAACATCAAGATCAATTTCCTCGTGGTACCTCTCAAAATATTTTGGCCGGTTTTTTTCACGAGAACAAGAGGAGAATTGGGCAGGGTTTTCGACTTGACGCGGCTTCAAAAACATAGCAGAAATCCTGGATCCTTCCTTGCGTGCGGCACTTTAAGCAGGAAACAAAACGTACAGCTTATTTGTCATACTTGCGTCAAGAGCGATGCTATTCGGTGTCGCTAAAAATACGCGCATGAAAAAGTCGGACCGTGAATAACGGAAAAAAGGTTCGAGGAAAAAAAACCCGAAATACGTTGAGCGACGCTTTTGCAGAAATGGCTGAATTCTGTGAAACGGGCCTGTGAGATTAGCCGGTAAGGATAGTAGTTTTTAAATAAAATCATTTTTTTTAAAACACAAAATATCGTATAATTTCCTACTTCGTGGTGTGAAACCCGGAGAGGCACGTTACGAGGAGCTCGTAAGAGATTGAAAAAATCTACGCCATACAATAGAGCAACAAAATATTTATCGATCATTATATGCATCAAGAGGAATTAAGGGTGCTCGGCATTCGAGATCAAACTACACTTTACATATTTCAGAAAATATTTGCGAAGTGAGGACATACGAGAGAAAAAATCTCAAAGATAGATAAAATTGTAAGTGGAGTTTATAGAAGAATGCCGACAGTCGAGTGAGTGAAGAGTTTGAGGAGGATAGTGGATAAGGAGTGGAAGAGACAGGTTGAAACGGAAACACTAATGGCCAAACAAAGACTTTTACTATCCGAAGAGGGAAAGAAAGAAAAATGCCGAAGAAAACCAGTGTCGAAGTGTGGAAGGGAGAGAGAGGGAAGACAGCAGTTTGGGAAACCTATCGTTTTTTTATAAAAAAGGGTCCCTTTCATTTTTATCTTGTTTTGGCAGAACACCTCGCGTCTGGTTGAAGAGAGTGGCGTCAAGAGTTCTGGGGGAAACGCGGTCGTATCTCTTCATCTGCGCTTCGGGAGCCTGAAGGAGAGAGAGAGAAAGGTAAAACCTCTCTCTCCGGCCGTTTGGGGAATGACACGTAGATGACCGGTTTCCCTTGAGACATACAAAAATTCCTTTTATTTCCCGAAAATTATTATAGTAGTCTCTCGTCAACCGCGGTTGAGGAATTGTACCTGGTTTTGCCAACCGCGGCATCTAATCTTGAGTGTCCGCGGTTCTCCGCGCGAACCTGTCTAGTTGGTTAATTTTACTAATTGCTATATTTATATTGTTGAAGAAGAGTACTAATTAGTTATAACCAGAAGGAGAGGGGATTTTTAACTCTCGATAAGATTATAAATTAGTAGGGAGGCGGATGTTTGAGGAATTTAATTTGAGTAAGTTCAAGGGAAAGGTTAGCGGGCAGCTTCAGCGGGGGCTGCTCTGCCATTATAGTAATCAAGTACGTACAGTACAGTACTCGTAAAGTACTTCTTCGTGCTTTGGACGCATTTTCCTTCGTATTTTTGTGTAATAAACATATTTTTTGAATCACAGCATACTTTTTTAACATTATAGGACTTTACATTTGTCTCTCGGGGATCACTCTCCGTAGACCCACATTTCCCATCAACCCTGGTCCTCGTCAACCGTGGGTCAAGTCAGGAAGGTAACTGTGAGGGACTACTTCGATTTTGAAATACTGGGAGGACAGGGATTTCATCTCGAGCAAGAGCTTAACATAAGTGAATTAAAATACGAGTTCGCAACATTCGCGACATTTTTCTTTTGCTCGACGAGGAGTGATCGGAAGGACGTCTCCACGCCGTGACGTATTCGAAGGTTGAATGATTCGTGGCGGACGTGAATGGCATTCTCGCCGTTTATTCCGGAGGCAAAAAAGAGTAGATGATTCACTTTCGGCGCCTCGAATGTGGCGGAGGCTAGGAATGTTTGAATAAATTCCGCGACAGATTCCCGGGGTATTTTCTGAAACTTTGCGACTGAAATGGTGCGGGTGAAATTTAACGCCAATCGGTACAGATTAAATCGATTTACTCATGTAGAAGCACAGCTTCTAATGAAAATTTTATTATTAGTCTTTTAATTGCCACTTTCAGGTCCAACTCATGAAGGTATAATTAATCGCAGTGTCCTAGTTATCTGTGTCATCCAACATTTTTATCAATAGCCTTGTTAATGGCTTCTTTCGCTCATTATTCCAAGCATAGACGTAAAAATTTCTCCTTTGAATTTTAATTAGTACTATTCAAAAATTTAGACCGAAAATGAATTTCGTTAAAAATTTTAAAAATGTATTTCGTGAGACAGAGGGAAATACTAAAAATTAAATTATAAACTTTTTAAAGATGATCAGTCTCCATGTATCCGAACAGAATCCCAAACGAAAACTTACGTTATAGCGTGTGTTCTGTAATTTACCAACGCTGACGCAAGTCCTCTACGCATATCAGATGCATAGTTTTCCTTTCCGAGTCAGCATGCGCGTGTCACACAAGAGTAACGCCCTTATTTACTGTTAAAGTGCTAATTCATAGCACCCGTGAATAAAAGACCTCTTTAGCGACAACTTAAATACTTTAAGTGAAAGAATTTTTTTGTAAAAGCCGATACTATATGGCCCTGCAGCGACTAAATTTCTTGAAAACTTTTTCTTGAACGACCAGCTAAAATAGGAGACAAATTTTCAACCGGAATAATCCCCTATTCGACGAACGAGCCATACTGCGAAGAAACGGAGCCCTAAAAAACAACTTTAACTTTCCTACCTACATAATCAACGATGCCAATATGGACAACACATGGCACCCTGTTAGACTTCCGAGATACAGACCGCTGATTTGCTCAATTTACTCAAGACTGTTAAAAAGAACGTCTTTTACCGCAGCGGGCTCTTATTGTCCGGGAGAAAGAAAGCGAGAAAAACGGAAGTGGTGTACGTCGTGTCACGCCATTTGTACCTCGACCGCCGACTTCTTCATCATTTTCGGAAGCATTTTCCTTTAGAAACCTCCACGAAGAAAGACTCGGTTGGCGCCCTCGACGGAACGGAACGAGAGACCTCTCGCGGGACATGTACAAACGGTAGTCTGGTCGGCTCTTAACGGACTTGGAAAAGATTAAGTGAGAAAGAAACAAAAAAAAACAACACGGCCGCGGAATGCGACGGTTCCGGTCAAAGAGTTTTTGTTTTCTTCTACTCGCCCTAATGGGGCGCCGGCTTAAGAGGGTGCCTTAAGTAAGAGTGAGGAGAAAGAGAGAGAGAGTTGAAGGGAGAGAGAGGAGAGGTCGCGATAAGGAGCGAGAGTTTTTTTCTTAAGGGTCCGACCACCAACAACACTGAGATGAATACGGAGGAGTGGGAGGGAGAAAAGGAGAGAGAGAGAAAGAGCTGTGGTAGAGGGAGAGACAATAATAAGGATAATGGAATCGCATAGATGAGAGGTCTCAAGTATGTGGCCCCTAGGCCACATTCGGCCCTCTCATTACTTTCATTATGCCGTAAAAAGGTGGAAGAGAAAGCGTGAACGGAACAATCATGGAGTAGCAAGGAGATACGAAACAATATAAAAATGTTTAATGTTTAGAAGTGCTGAGACACATTTTTGTCGCAAAAAATATTTATCATTCTAGTCGTGTGCTTTTGATGTATGTACAACAAAATGTGTAGGCTCGTAATTGTGACATGCTGCCCGAAACGTAGTCTATTCTGGTGAGTGGTCCATGGATGTGAAGAGGTTGAGAACATCTGGCTAAATAGGTGGATAGAGGAAAAAAGAAGAATCGAGTAGGCCAGAATGAAGAAGAACATCAGAGATAAGGGAAAGAGAGTGATAGATATGAGTGTTTAAGAGGAAGTGAAAGGGGGAGACATGGAGAAAAAATAGATAGGAGGAAGACGAGGAGATAGTTAGGAAACGCAAAAAAGGGATTGGAGGCGATTGAGGAGAGAGAAAGAGGTATGTGGAGGGTGAATTAGAAATCCAGAAGGGTCGTAGGAGGTAATTTGGAGAGGCAGATAGATGTTTGTCTCATTTTGCATGTAAGGGAGAATAATGGGAAACGATAGAGAATGAGTGAGAACGATAGAAAGCGTGAGAGAATTATAGAAAAGAAATAGAGGGACGAGTTGTGGTGGCAGGAGAGAGGAGGGGGAGTGAGGAGGGGGAGAGAGGGGGGGGAGAGGGAGAGAGAGAGGGAGGGAGGGAGAGAGAGAGGGAGCGAGAGAGGGAGCGAGAGAGGGAGAGAGAGAGAGAGGGAGAGAGAGAGGGAGAGAGAGAGGGAGAGAGAGAGGGAGAGAGAGAGGGAGAGAGAGAGAGAGAGGGAGAGAGGGATTGGAAGTATGCGAGTGAGAGGAAGAATAGAGATTCAGAAAGAGGAGATTTGTAGAGAAAAAAAAAGAAAAATTAGGGATAGAAGGCAAGAGAGGAGTAAGAGTAGATGGATGCGGAGAGAGAGAGAGAAAAGAGGCAAACGAGGGAGGAGGGAGGGAGAGACAACTTGCGCGGTCTTTTCGGTGAGCTGTTCCACCGACACCTTACCCCTCCGAACCATCCCCCCTCCCACTGCAGCTCTCTCCTCTCGCAATCCCTCCAACCGCCTCACTTGGAAACCAACCCCTTCTCCGCGCCAGGAAATAAACCTCGCCCTCAAACGGACCGTCCATCATCCCCCTCTCACTGGCCCGTTCCTTCCGCTGGGGTGTTTTTAACCTCCCCTGACCCATACCCTGCCTCTACGACGACCTTCCACGCCTCCTTCTCTATTCTCTTTCTCCCAGCTTTCACTGTCTTTATATTCTCCAAACCTCTTTTAGTGTATTTCTTCTTTCCTCGTATTTCTCCTACGTTCCTTTCGTCCAACTGTTACACGGCGGTATTCTTCCTCTTGCCTCAAAGCAGGTTTTCCATTTTCCATCACTGTTATTTGGTATTTCGAATTTTAATATCCTTTTCATCCTTTGTCCCGATTTGCTTTCGATGAAATGATTTTATATTGTTTGTTATTTCTATCTATATATTTATATTATATATTTTTTTATAATTCATCCTTGTTGACGTTTGTTTTTATATCCGACGTAAAAGATCTGAGTACTGTATTGGGATAACTAAAATAAACGAACATCATATATAATATCCATTTTTCTTCGTTCTTTCTCATGTATTCGTACATTTCTAGGCCGCCAATGACGGTACATTGTTCTATATGTAATGAGGGCAGCTTCTGTAAATTTGAAACGAGTAAGAACATTTAGATCAGAAACATAAGTTTGTTTATGAAAATTTTCCAACAATTTCAGAAGCCACCTTTTTCTTCAATTCGAACAATTTTTTAATTTCCCCTCTTTAGTTATTTTGTGTAACTACCATCATCACATAAAAGCAATTTTTTTAAATATCACCGGGATAAATATGTTTGTAACATTTCGACTTCTATCGACCTATCTCTCTTTTGCCTCCTTTCCTGGCATGGTTCCATACGTATTATTTATTATCGTCGTTATTTCTCCTTGCTTACTATTGTCACTAATCTTCACCCACTATTTTTCTTTGTTACTCTTAATCTCTTCTTTTAACACCTCCCCGTTATTACTCTTGTTATCCCTCGACTTTATCTCATCATTTTCTTCTTTCTCTATTCTTTCAAACCCTCTGCACTCCCTCTAACTATATCCCTCTTCAACTTTCTAATCCCTTCCTCTCACTTGCCTTCTCATCTCTCTCCCTCTGGTTAATGTCCCTTCCATAAGAGCCGACAACCTAACCGGTGAAGGCTGAAGCGTTGAAAACAAATGACTCCGCTGGAAGGCTCTCCGATTTGCCCCTTACTTCTCTCTCTCTTCCTCTCTCTCTCTCTCTCAGAGTAGGGTGTCGGCGACAAGTGATTGATTTACACGCTTGTCATGATTTTTCGAAGGCTAAGAAATTTACGTTGGCTTTTCAGGGCCTTACCGACACTCTCACAGTTTTTGAATCATGGTGGTCGTTCTGTTGACATTTCTCTGATACCGCAACGTAACCTTTTAATTTCCGTTTTCTCAGGAGTTGTGCGATGTACGCATCTAATTTTAATCCGCCTAGCGGATTTTTCCCAGTTATAGTTTTCTCACGTACAGAGCTATTGAAAGCTTATGGCACCTGCGCAAAAACACGAATTCAGCATGGAAGTGTCCATTCTCGAAAGCGAGCTACGCGGGGGTGAGGGTATATACGCATGGGGTAATAAGTCATTCTCCAGAGCCACCTTCCCCTTAAGCTTTCCCCCTCCACAGTCACCTTCCCCTACATCACGTGACTCTTCGCGCATTTAGGTGCCATAAGCTTTCAATAGATCTGTACATTCGGAACGAAATTCAAAAAGAAAATCTACGTAATATTATGTGATTATTAAAATGATTTTCATAGTAAATCGATTTGGGAATGGCGCTAATCATATTTGGGGCGGTTATGCATTTATAATGTATTCTGACGAAGGGTTAGTGAAGATTAAGACTTTAAAGCGAATAATCAAATAGTAGGTAGGTGGAGAAATAAAATGCCACGAAGACGCGAGTCGCATGGCAATCCAACCACGACGCATAGGAGAGGGAAAATTGCATTTCCAAAGAGAATGCAATAAAGTTTTAACGAATTTACCCATTAGATTTTCCGCAGCCTGCATTCGAGTTATTACGGAGGATGGAAACCGCTCACGTTAACTAATGACGTTCCTTATTCCCCCTCATCTTCTCAATATATCCCCACTCCTCTCTCTCTTCCTTAGTCATTCCTTTCAATCTTGCCTTCCTTTGTAATTCACTCTTTCTCTCTGCAACTCCATTCCCCCCCCCCCTCTTCTATCTCACCTTTCACTTCTCTCCTTCCTATCTTCCTCCCTCTCCCTCTTCTCTCTCTCTCCTCTTTTCCTCCACTCTCCCACCTCTCCCCTCCTTCGCTTTCTCCCTCCCACTCTCTTACTCTCTCCCTTCCTCCCCTCCTACTCTATCTCACCCCTCTCTCTCCTTTCTCTATCTCCTCTCCTCTTTTTTTCTCCCTCCTCTCTTTCTCTACATCTCTCCTTTGTCTCTTTCCCTCCACTCTCCCACCTCTCTCCCTCCACTCTCCCACCTCTCTCCCCTTCTACGCTCTCACCCTGCCACTTTCTTACTCTCTCCCTCCTATCTCTCCATTCCTCTCTTGCTCCTCTATCACCCACCTCTATCTCCTTTCTCCCCCCTCTCTCCTTCCTCTATCTCGACTCCCCCTCTTCTCCGTCCACTCTTTTCTTATCCCTCTCCCTTCTCTCTCTCTCCCTTTTCCCTCCACTCTCCTATCACTTCCACTACCTTCTCATGCTCCCTCTTCTCTAAACTTACTTTCATCTTTCCCTCTTCCTTTCCCTCCCTCAATTACCACAACTTTCCTCCACTCTCCTTCTCGAATAAAGACGCTTATCTATCTTCTCTTCCTGTATCTCAATTCCTTCTCCGTATTTCACCAACTATCATATTCCTCTCTTCCTATCATCCCCCTCTCATTTCTTATCCAACACCCTCTTTTCCCATCTCACTCCCTTTTCTCTCTCTCTCATCTCGCTCCCTTTCTCTCACGAGAAAGTTCCGTTCTCCCTTTGAAGGTAATAAATGCGGACGCTACGCGGTTAATAAGACTTTATGAGAGAGGAGGAAGCAACTACAGCAGCGAAGGAGAAGGAATCTCTCTCCTGCCACCTGTGTTTGTCTACCTCACCTCCCTCATTCCTTTTCTTTCTCCCCCTCCTTTCTCTCTCTGCCCTCCACATATCACTCTCACTCCCCCCCCTATCTCTCCCTTTCTCTCTCCCCCTCCCCCCTGTCTCTCACTTTCCCTCTATTTCTTCCTTTCCCTCTTTCCCCTTCCCCATATCTCTTTTTCTCTCCCACTATCTCCTTTTTCTTTCGCCCTTTCCCTATCTCTCCCCCTTTCTCTACCCCCTTCCCTCTATCTCTCCATTTCTCTCTCCCCCCTATTTCTCCACCTACCTACCTCTCTATTCACCCTTTCTCTCTCTCTACCTTGAATAGGTAACCATCGGTTCGCGCCGCCTACATCGCTAAAAGGTAAGAACGGCTATGCGAATAAGGCAACTTGAAATACAACTCTGGGGATGAGAGAAGAGGTGAGAGAGTGAGAGAGAAAGAAGCTTCCCAAGAAGAACAGTCCGGCTGTAGCCGGTAATATGGGAGGAGAAATAAACAAAAAGAGAGAAAAAGAAAGGTCGCGTCTGCCGCGATCGCCGGCGTTGACTCACCGCCATCGGAATTCTCTTTCTCCTGGAAGTCGGACGGCGTTACATTCATGGGAGTCCGGAAATCGTGAGGCGATGAGTAGTCCTCTGAATGCATAGGCCGGAGATAAGGAAAAAGGAGGGAAGGGAGGGAGGGAGGTTGGGATCTGAGCAAAAAACCACTGCCTAATATGGGAACATCTTCTTCTCTCCTGACCCTAAATAGATACGACTTCGAGATCCTTCAGAGTGGAACCGAATGCAGATTGTGGGGTGTTCGGATTTTCGAGTGAGGACACAAGAGAAGGGTTGAGCGGTTTGAGGTGGATTATCCTGCTCAACACAACTCGATGACCTTCGGAAAGGAATTATTATTATTCTTTCTTTTTTGAGCTCCGAAGGCCCTTCCCCTCCATCTTTTACTCGGCAATGAGATGAGAACAGAGAGAGCATAAATGCTGATGTATAAAATTCCACAAAGGGGGTGAAAACTTAGGAAAAGTAGTCGAAGGGAGATTGGAATTTTTTTAAATGACGAATAAAAAGAGAAGGAAAAGGTATCACGAAATCGGCCGATGATGACTTGACCGTAAGGAGTGATGTTACCTTTAATACAATGGCGGCAACGATCGAAACTAACCAACTGCGCGGTGAACATATAGAGATTGTTATGAAAGCAAGACAAAATTAACTAAAACGAATTTCGAAAGCTGTTCTGCGTTCGCCAAAGATAATCTTTGTAACGATTTTGAGAGATTATCTTTAAACGAGAAAAAAATCCATGAGTTTTGTGTGATATTACTAGTAGAATTTGAAGGAAAATTAATTACTTTAATGTGATTGAAAAGTACATCTTTAATACTTCTCGAGTAACATATTAATCGCGCTATTTAAACCGATAAAACTCCGATGTACCATTTTAAATTAAATTTAAAGTAAATGTGTACAAATCACACTGTATAGTTGCTGTTGTATTAAATTTAATTGTAAATTTTACGCAAGTTTCATTTTTTTAATTGCGTTACCAAAAAGTGACGACTTCCTTTGTCTATAACTGATCTGGATGTGAAATGCCTTTATAATATTATTCGTTAATAAAGACAGCAGCAGTTGCGTGTGCGCAATGACAAATTAACACAGCATAATATACAATTTTAAACCTTCATCGAGACACTTGTTATTGCGTTTCTTTTAACAAAGCTTTTAAATTGGGCAGTAATGTAAACGAAAGCATATAACCGATGAAGAGTATCAATTCGCCACTTGCCAGTGGCGGATTATCCACGTGTGGCGAGTGGCGACCGCGTTAGCCGCTCGTAATTTATAATATCACAAGAGTTGCCTTTTCTGCTACTCCGCAGATTAGTGGCGAACAGCTTTGGACCGCACTGCAGGGAAATTCGCGGAAGTAATTTTTTCACATTTCCTGAGAAAGCGTTCTTTATCATTGCCTCGAGAGTACAAGCGATCCATCAAACTCATTCAGAGGCCGAAACTGTAGACAATAAATAGACAAAACTCAACAAAAATACGGTAATTCCGTTCCGAAATTTCATTCCAAACACGCTCCCCTGCAGTTCTCGCTGCGGGAATCATCAACGAATTCGCGACCTCTCATCTCCGTCGCGTCGCGCGTACCGAATACAATTACCCGCCCGCTCACAGGGCTGGTCCCACCTGCAACCCGATAATTACGTTTGCATCTCACACAGCATCAGCGTCACGGGAGAGTGAATACGAAAAACTCCAGAAGACGCTTAGGCAAGCATTTTCCACCGCCCTTGGTTTAAAATAAAAGGGTGGTGAAGATGAATGGACTCGTCTCGTAGATGACAGCCTGGCCGGTCGTCAAGGCTGGACATTGTCGCGCTGCCTTCCAAGGAACTGCTCCGTGCGTACTTTTCCATTTTTTTCTTTCCTCGTCTTTCCACCGCATCAGCAGTCATTGTGGCCACATGCAAGAGCACTCTGAAGGGCTCTCGAGGAAGATATTTTTGAGATAAAGCATTCACCCGGCTGCAGCTCTCTGCAGTGTCCCTTCTTATCTTTACTCTTTCTTTCTCTCTTTCTCTCTCTCTTCCCTTCTCGTTCTCTCTTTCGGTGTGTTCTGGGCATCCAACGGCCAACTGCTTGGAGCGTCGAAGACACCTGCAGCCATCCAAAAATAAAGATCGTTCCGAATAATGCGCAAAAGCTGCATAGATGCTCTCTTCTTCGAGAGATTTTCTCTCGTCGTCGTGATACGTTTTGTGTTTGATATAAGAAAAATATGGTGTTTGTCGCGGGATGAGGATTTATAAAAAAATAAACCCCAAATGACAACATTTCTCGTGTAATTTAAATTTAAATTGATGGTGCTTTTTATTGTTTAATTTAAATGTTTCAGGAATGTTTCTGTCGGTACGACGACGCTATGTGTTTGATGTGAGAGGAACATGAAGCCCGTCGAGCGTTGAGAATTTACAAACGATATAACCTCATATGCTAATATTTCTAATGTATTTTAAATTTAACTCGATCTTGTTTTTATTACAATAATGTAAGTTTCTCTACCCTCCGGAGTCGGTATTCTCTTGGCCAATACTCGCCCACGTACCCAATTAGTCTGTTTGATCTTCTTCATTTTCATAACTAACCCCTTCCTAATTAAGTGAGCACTTCGGTAAGGCCCCAGATCTCGTATCCTTATCCTCCAAAAATGAAACATATCATTCAAGACTCTTCCCAACTTTCGTTAAGCGCAGTCAATGATTTAGAACATTCTAACGGAGACATGAAAATAAAAACGTCCCCTCGCTCGCTTCGGAAGAAGAAAAGGTGTGGCAAACTCTCCAAAAAAATTTTTATTCACCAACTTATCTAGCCGTAAAATGAGTTTAAGACTCGGATCTCCCAGATCCGAAATTTCTTTTTTTTTGTTATTTTGAAAACGGAGAACGCGTACACGTATAAAAAATATAAAAAACATTTTTAAAAGCCCTTTAACCCTTTCAAAATATATTTCCTTATCTCTTCCTCTCTCTCTATCTCCCCTTTTTCCGAAGCGAAGGAGGGAGAGAGTAAAGGGGGCAACCCTGAGGTCCAACATCTCGCGAAGTACGAGATTAAAGTGAGCCATAAAGCGTAATTTCTAGTTAATGATAAAAAAATAAATAAAAGGGGCCATCTAAATGAAATCCTAGTAGGGGAGGGTGTAAGGGGTGCGTGCTTTCATGAACTCCCTTTTCTTAACCATTCGGAACGGTCGTTAAACTTAGCCCGTGCGTTTTTTTTAATGGTGCCCGCATGGAATAAACTCCAGCTCTCGGCCAGGGAATGTCCCTTCCCGTTGCGCCACTAGCTCTCGCTTTTAACCCTTCGGGGAAATAGTAATTATGGGAGAGTGCGGAACGGCAGAGAGAAAGAGACTGGGATACCATCTTTACCTCTACTTATATCTTCCAGGAGCTACATGACGTGAAAATCCGAAGAGATAATTTGGGTAATAAGGAAGAGCGATGGTTTGAGAAGTAGGTACTTGTTTCATTTTAGCGATCGAGGTTTTACTTCGATATTCATACCAAGACTGAGGATCCATTTACAAAGACAATAGAACAAAATAAATGTATATTTCAATATGGATTCACTCAGAGTATACCTATACTGAATACACTCACACTCACAGAAACAATTTTGGAGGCACCAAATGCGATGATGTTTTAGCACGCGCAAAAATACCTCAACCCTACATTAACAAAAGCGGAAATCTCTGTTCAGCTGTCAAACTGTTTTTATTTCACGCTATAAATTATACAGAACATAACAATAAAAACGCCTCGGCGAGTTTTACCTTCTTAGCGGAAAACTTCTTCCACGATGGATCGTTCGAGAAAACAAAACTCGAAGTCTAAACGTTTTTCATTCTCTATAACGTTCAACGGCCACTCTCCTTAGCTCCATCATACGATATAAAATACAAACATTTCGATAAAAGACGTTTGAAAATGCTTTAAAAGAACCTCAGTCGGGGTCTATTAAAACTCGCTTCTACGGTCGGACGCTCCCACTGGGAGAGAAAGGGTGGCATAAAAGCAAGCGTTATCAGCAATCGTTCCCCGCATGCGGGCCCTAGTGGACGATACTCCCAACTTTGAATCCATTAGGGAAGCCATATCTGACCTCTCCGGTTCTCTTTCGACCGTGTATACAGAAGAGAAACGAATAGGACTTTCCCAGTGGGTCAGTCCATCTGATTTTTTACTTACAAGGTGGATTAGAATTTGCTCTTCAATCGTTTTTTCAGAAAGCGGTTATTTTTACCCTGCGGCAAACATTTTAGGCCAGGTTAAGGTAGCACGGTAAAAGAAATAAGGTGGAGAAAGAGAGTCGAACTTTGTGGTGCTACTAACGTGATTTTTACTAAAAAGATAGTGGTATCCCTGAAAACTTATGCCTTTCAGTCCAGTCCAGACGCCTTGCCGTTCCGCAGTCAAAAGAGATAGGTGAAGAGGTCGCCTCGAACTACGTAAAAAGGTCTCTCTCTTTTTCCACCAAGTTCCTTCGGCTGGAAAGTTAGTTGAAGCGTTCTCTCCCTTTGGTGATTATCGCTCGACCTTTTTTGTGACCTAAATATTTATTTGACGTCCTAACGTGCTTTTATTAAGTCCGTTATGGGGGTAATGTGAGATTCAGAAGGCGGCAGAATCTATAAGAACGTTGTTATTTATTACCGTTACATATAGCTTTAAAATACAATTTTAAGAAAAAATTCTCTTCCGATGAAGAATTAACCGGCAGGTTATGCCATAATTGTCCTCTAAACAAAAATGACGATTTAAATTTGTTTAGTTTTCTGAGTAGATATAAAAAATAACTAAACTAAAAATTTTCACTTAAAATATTGTTGTTTAAGCCCCCAAAAATCATTCATTTACGATCTACGCTTCGGCGATCATTAAATCTTTAAATATACGAGAAGTTATTATGTAATTAAAACAGTTATGAGTGGAAATTTTTATTTTTCGTCACATTCCCTTGTGATTGCATTCCGACGAGTGAAGTTTTCCCTAATGAGTTTCATTTTAATAAATGAAATAAACTATCTTATCTTCTGCTTTCATTTTCGCATTTCTAGTAAAATCCGTGATTCCTCGACCTAATGAGAATTCAAAAACTCTACGAGGAAAACGGTTCCATAAAAAATCGGTTTACAAACGAAAAAGGGGTTGCAGACAAAAACTTTTCAAAGATCCAAAATACACGCTAACAACAATAAAATCGTCTCCTACGACACAACTTGAATGGAATGACAAATAAAACCCCTCGTTGGTGAAAGAGAATCTTTTTTTTTTTAATACAGGTAAACCACACAGCGTACCCTCTAATTCCAAACCCTACACGGACCCGACTTGTTATTCTTTTTAATCCCGACCTCTTTAACACCCGGCCTAACGCACTAATTCCTTTTCTCGGTCAATTTTCGCCTACTCTGCGCCTGGGACAGTTCGTTCTTCGCCTGTTCCGCCAAGGACGAAGAGGCGGAGAACCCGCTCATCTCCACGGACGCCAGAGAGTCTTACCTTCCGACTAACAATGCACCCCTCTGTCACCTCACTCTCCACTCAGACAATCGCCCTTTTCATCGCCTCAATCAGAATCCCCTTTAACCTCTCTCTCTCTCTCTCCCACCTTTCCCATTCTTTCCCTGCCTCTAAATGGATTCCAGGAGGACAGGAAACAACTCGTGTGATCTCGAAGGTTGGATCCGCGTCTCTACTCTTTTTATTTTTTCGTAAAAGGTATCCCTCTACCTTCCAGGAATCCACCAATGGGATCCATTCTTCTGGCTGCCTCGCGGGAGGGACCTCACTGTGAACTCCTTTGTCTTTTCAGAGAGACTGCGCGCGACTTGGGCGGAAAATGTTAATGCTTGGATGTGAGGGCGGTCGAAGGAAGAAGGACAGGTGTATGGGATTTTGTTTATATGTTTGCGTTTGAAATTTCGCTCTTCTTGAATGGCGCGAATGTTTTCCTTTTTGCGGATTTATCTCGTTTTTCTTCGATTTTTGTTCATCTCAAGAACGGAAATTAAAGTAAATTTGCGCGTTAAATCCGAATACCCGGCGAAAAAATTCAAGGACGCTATTACTCTCTTTTCGACAACATAATTCTGATGTTTGCGGTTTTTACGAGTTGCGTTCGGTGGTAACAAAATGGCGGACGGCCGACGTTTTGGTCGGTTTCACTCGAACTTTCCCGATAGGTGTCTCTGATGCGGCCGTTTCTCTACGCTTCGAGAAAATTCTTGGTTGATTCGATGACGTAACATTCTTTCATCTCTGTCTTCATCGTCCCTTTTTCCATCTGTTGTTCACTTTCAGACGGTAAATCTATCTCCAATGAAAATAATAATCCTAATATACTAATTGACCCTTCAAGTCTTACAAAAGAAAGATACCACTAACTCCTAGACGGAAGTCGTATCAGATGAATCGAACTTTGACCTGATCGAGTTTTACATGATCTTTTATAATCGATCAATCAATCAACTGGGCGGTGTTGTTCTCTCGTTCCACGCGCCACGTGTCTCTTTCACATTAGCCGCATCCCTCTCCCAAAAAATGTCGAGAATTGATAAACAGCTGTCCAAGGACACTCGGACGTCTTTGACTTTTTATTCATGTGATTGAAGAGATGAATTCAAATTTCAAAGACTTGATTTCGAAACTGGACAGGAAAGCTGTAAACAATAACATACCGATAAAAGACCGGGTTTGGATGTTTAGTAGTTGACGTAGCGGTTTTTTAATTGTAATTCAATCGCTTTTTTCTAGGATCGATGTTATGAGAGCTATCCTCAAAATACCGCATAGCATGTTTCTTTTTACAATGCTTGCAATGGCTATGATACAAACAAAATAAAATGATGAAATTGCACGAGAAAAACTGCCTATATCATGCAGAATGTATGAACATGAAGAAATTATCTTTATTTGAACATATCCTGCGAGCCTACCGAATACCTGGTACGAGCAATGTTTTCATAACATGTACTATAATAAAACATAAGTTTATATCATTCCTTTTATCATATTGGTTTTGTATTTACGTGTACTGTAACATTCTGAAACGCCATATAAATACATTATAGCCAATCGAATCATCTTTGATTGATCATCCGATGAAAAAACTTTTAAAACGCAGTTTTTCCTTTTCCATAGCGTCAACCTCCATCACTTGCGAGTGAATTAAACAAAATCATCATATCTTATTCAGAAAAAGTATCTTATACGAAAGACGAACCCGTGATTAAATTAATATGAACATCCTCCACTCTTTTCTTTTGCCGCGAATTTGAAATTTTTTACGAATCCAATTCCACGGGTCTACTATGAATATATGTATGTATAAATATCTCAAAGGATGTTTGTAACTTTGTACACTTTGTAAACGAAATAAACGATTTCTGGATTTGACAAACTATAGCGAAAATTACAAAACTACGAGTATTGATTTTCATACCGCAACATGAAAGCTGCTTCAACTAATCTATTATCATTTTTTATTAAATTCCCTAGCCGCAATGTCTCGCAGTCAATAGAAAAATAGCATATGGCACAACAGTTTAAAACGGTAGAGAGTGAAAAAAATGAAAAGCGAGGATTGAGAAGTCAAATGGCCAACCCTTATTCTTTTGTTTTGATATAGAGAAAATGAAGGAAATGCGGCCTTTATAAAACACCAATCGGGAGGAGCTTTGATAAATATTCTAGACTCATCGAACCGACTTCCAATTGCGGAGAGAGAGGAAGAGAGAGCAATTAAACAAATGAGAGCAACCCAACCCAATTTTCCGTCCCTTTTCTTTATTTCGGCCCGGAATAATTAAAAGATTAGGGTGAGGATTAACGAGTTGGGCGACTGCAACTGCGATCCGAATGCGAGCAAAGGTTTAATGAATGAGCCACTTCTGCGGTACGAGGACCCAAAGTGTGGCATAGAATTGACGGACGCCTACGATTTGCGAGTCTTAGTTCATCTGAGGACAAATATTTTCTTGTAATTTTCACCATTAAAAAATACAGTGCCGACAAAAAATATATCGAAACATATTTTTTTATTTGCGAGTCTTAGATCCTCTGAGGACAAATATTTTCTTGTAATTTTCACCATTAAAAAATACAGTGCCGACAAAAATATATCGAAACATATAGTTTGATTTTATCGTAAATATCGCATGGAGCCTATTACAATGACGATATTGGCAATAAAACTAATGAGCACAGTATAATATTTAACTTCACTACTTTTTAGCGTTTCCAGTCATTCTACCAATAATGGGAGGAAATTTAAAAAAATGTCAGCATTTTCCTACCTGAATGATGAGAAATATAGGAAGAGTATCTACAATTGGTTTATTGCAGCTTCAAATTAATTTATAGACAACCGGTAAAGGGCGATGTTCTATATGGTGTGCCCTTATCATCGGTTATCCGCGAGAAATATGTTTATTTTTGAACCAAACCGAATTCGGCATTTAAAAACACCGTTTCATTGGGAGAAAAAGTCAATTTTTAGGTGCCCATTCGCTGCAAAATCTTTTAGAAGAAATGCGCAAAAACAACAAATAAAAACATCGATTACTCCAGCATAATATAAGCTGTATCTCCACATTTGTTCCCAGAATAGGAATGGTCTGAGAGAAAATTGGCAAAAAAGGTAGAAATCAACTCGTGGTAAGACACATCTCGTAACTCTTTCCAGAGAAGTAAGAGAGAAGGAAAGAGAATGGGTTCGTTACGCACAACTCGTTCTCAAGCAAGAAATTATTTTTATTCCTCAGGGCTATTGTCACGCCCCTTTGAAATAAGATCGGCCCAAAAAAAATAATTTATACGTGCAAAAACTTGCCCAGGTAGGTGAATTTCGAAAATCCTTGACGGGACCAGACGCGTAAATTACTCGAGGAATTATGTACCGCTTGGGCGAAGTTCCTACATGAGTTGTCTTTTAAGAGTAGCACAAACAAAATAACTCGATTTGGATGAGCGTTTGGAAGTTTTAACAGCTTGAGTTTGACGCAAAAAAGCATCGAGGTTTCGTCGAAATGGGCTTTATAATGATAACAATTTTTAAACTGGAAAACGACTATAATCCCGTAATTATAATTGCTACGCATAAAAGCTATGTTGTAGACGGTTCAATTTTCTATCTTAATCCAATTTAGATTAACTGTATCGGAATTTCTTCTTTATTTTACTCTCTCTAATAATAGATATTAGATTCGTGGTAAAACTCATTAAGAAAATATTATGCATCATTAACGCATTTTATTTTCATTTCTTATATGATGGGTGTGATATGGCTGGAGAAGGATGCTTATGAAGGACGATATATTAAAAGAATGCAGAGGTTATCATGGGAGGACAACTCTAAATATGTCTTAACGAGTCAAATGGTAAGTAATAAATTATCTGGTAAAAAAAATTAGCTCCGGACAAGATGAAACCGCTGTTTTTTGACTTAACATTCCCATCTGAAACATTATAGTATCTTGAATATTTTAGATAACTTTTTCAACTACCAACCCCATTCTTTAAAAAAATTATTTCTCTGTCACGCAGCTAAATGTTACGGAGACTGATCGATCGGATGAATAATATCGATATCGCTTTTCCTGAGCATCTTTCTCCTCCGAAGTCGTGCTAGCTGCGTGAACATGAGCGGTATCTTGCCATTACAGGCAGTCAAGGATAATCAAGGCCATTCATCCTACAGAGAGGAAGAATGTTAAGTCAATCGAGTCGCCTTTGTTTGACATTGGAATTATTTAAAAAAATCCTCTCAACGTTTGTTTGACCACAAAGTGAAGCAAGCACCGAAAGTCTCGACTTAATCTTTCATATAAATGCCTTTTTATCCCAATGAGCGGTGATGGCGAAATATTAAGTTACTGGGGACAAATAAATCAAGCATTATTGACATATCAAACACCCGAGTGTTGCCCTAGGTTAGCAATTAAGCACGGCGCGCTAACATTAAATATTTTGACTAGCGAGAATGCTGACATCACCTTCGTATCAACCCTTCCAATAGAGGGAGCTGCCGGAATTATTAGGTTTCGCTTGGAATAATGCCAAAGGCAAGGACGCGCGAGATTACGTCTAACTAGTTAAAGGTGCCATTCGCCGTAAAATGGTGGCGTTTCTTCGACAGGCTCGCATATTTCACGTGAATTCTTTCGGGCCAAAATTTCTCTCGATGTTATATTGGTCTGCTCTTCGTTAAAAACGCCTTTTCTGATGGAAGATGACTTCGGGCAACAATAGTCTTCGTATTCAGAAACGTTAAATACTGATACCGCTGCACGTCTATACAAGGATCGTATAACGGGATGTGGCTATGACCAAATCCCAATTCTGAGCCAAGCTATTGAAGAAAGTTGCTTAGATGATATCAAAGAGAAAAATTAAGATTTGTAAAAAACGGATACAAAAACTTCGCCGTGGCGATTTTCACCTATGTGGTGAGTTTATGGGCAGACGCAAAATACAAACTTTAGTTATTTCTGGAACACGACAAAAATTCAAGATTCAAAATTCTTACAAGCTAAAAATTACATCAGAGAAATGGATTGATTCTTTGGGGATACAAATAAAGTCTATTATTATTCTCTGCTGAACACCCTTTCATTTTCCGGATCAGAATAAATGAGACAAGGAATGCAAACAGGACTGTAAGTAGCCTAATAAAAAACAAGCATTTCCCGAAGAAACATTATTTTATAGCCATTTCCTTACAAATAATTAGAAAAAAATACTATTTACCAACTCCTCCACACGTGAAACAAATTAAGTTAAAGAACTCCTGTTGAAATCCATAACCATTAATCAAGCATCGGCCACGTTCTGTTTTCCCAATTCGGAAACTGTGCCATCGTGCCCAATTTTGGCGAACGTTATATTGTGATATACTGAAAATGAAACATTTACTGTTTTAAATCCGACACGAGGCATCAAATAAGGAAAATTCTCCTTTTGCTACCGGGATAAACAAGAGATACCTACTTCAGAGACTTTCGTGTAAAATGGCCGCTGACCCATTTTTTCTTACTTTCCAGGCGCCACACCTTTCTACCGATGGCTGCTCCTCTTTCGTTTTTTAAACATATCGCTGCTGTTTTTTTCTCTCTGCGGTCTATTCCTTCCCTGCCACTGGAACCCACCAATTATCGCTCCACATCGGACCCATCCCTTCCCGCTCTCTTTATCTCCTCGATCCGATCTTTAACGCTCCCGTTCGTATAAGAGAAGAGGAGAGCCTTTCCTTTCAAACTACTCCGCCGCCGAACATCTAGACATCTAGAGAAAGTAAGCCTATCGCTCCTTCCATTTTTCCACGCTGGAGATTTTTCGACCCGCTTAGAGAAATCTCTGAAGAATTTTTCGGTTCTCCATCGTGCAACAAAGATTTACTTTTATCATTGTCGGCAGGCGATCATATTGTACTTTTACGGAGACGCTCTGCATGCAGTTACGACTTGCGAATGTACACACACTCTTTTAAGGAAACTTCTGGTTTAAATAAAATACTTAACCCTTCCAGTTATGAATTGTACCGGGGGAATAAATGTATTTTTTTTAGAATACCTCGGAAATTCCTTTAGCAAATTCAAGCCATACACTTTCCAATAGCTTTTCTCTCCACTACTGCGTCTACAACATGCGTAATTGACTGTCCATAAAAATGGACTAGGCGACTGAAATGGTTGAATCTGAATTTATCTCTGCATTTTTATTAAAATCCATTCCGTTATATTAAACCAAAGGCTTTCCAATTGATTACTCACCTCCCATACAAAAAAGATTCTGATTGATGACGCCATTTTAACTGGGATTAAAATATGGTGACTTGCAAGGAAAACCATTTTTATTTACACTTACTATTTAGACTACAGGTGAAAATGTAATCGTGGTATCTAAGATTGGAAAGGAGTTTTTAATTCGACTTTTTAAAAGACGGAATAAGAAATTTTAGAATTTATAAGTTGAGTGGCGTCTTTACTTTTAAATAAGGTCGTGGATTAGAGAAATTAAGCTGTAAAAGACTTTTAACTCAACTTCTTAAAACTACCCTACAAAAGTTGATTTTCGGTCCTTATACCAAATTACAAGCTATTTTCCTCGTAATTTTCTATGTAATTGAGTACATTTTTATTTAATTTGTATTAAGCATGACGCTTCTAGTTCCCCCATCTACCCTGATTCCATATAATGAGTGCTGTAGGCAATTCCAGCGAGCCGGGCAGCTGCCCGAGGCGCAGAAGTATTTGGAGCGTTATCGCGATTGTCTATCTATACATTAATTACACGCGAATAAATGTTGGATACCTATTTATATCGCGGAGCAGGCGGGAATCTTGTTGAAAATTCTTTTTCCTTTTAATTATCTATTATTTAACAGAGCAATGAATAAATTAACGGGCTCTTTTAAATATCTTAACATAAATATACGTAAGGGGGGGCTGGAGCGGGTTCTCGCCCGGGGCGCCGAAATATCTCGCGCTGTAGGAGTTCAAGCGTTAAGACTTCTACGTTTCTTGTTTAAATCGGAGCGAGGAGCGGTCTTAAAAATATATATCTAAAGAGACCTTATCCGGGTTAAGGATCTTCAACATCTTGCGCCGCGCTTACAAAATACGAGAGAAACATCAAGACGAGTAATGGCCTGTTTTAATTAACGCCCTTTACTTTGGAAGATTAATTACGTAATCCCGATCACATTATTAATTTCTTACTAGGGCAGTTTCGTGAAAGGTCGTTTGGGACGCGATTACATATTAAAGATCTCCTCTCTTGTATATATACAGGTATAAATATGAATATATGTGTGTGTGTGTGTATATATATATATATATATATATATATATATATATATATATATATATATATATATATATATATGCGCGCGCGAGCATGATACGTTAGTGTTAGCTGAGTAATTTAGCCTCAAGAGATAGCTGTTATACAACGCGAAGGGACCAAAAAAATTTTGATTTATTTCTCGAGTAAGCGGAGGTCCTTCGCGTGTCCGAAAGTAGACCCGCAAACTGTCATTAAAAAATAACCAGAGGATGAAAGGAAAAACTATTTTTAAGTATTTTTTCCAGGACTAAAATTCTCACCTCTTCTATTAAGAGGAATGCGATTTCTAAACTCGAGTTTCCGGGTCGCTAAAAAAATTCTCCCAGCCTTTTCATGGTCAAGTTTCCGTATATAAAATTTTCTTTATGCTGTCTTCCTCCGGCGAATATATATGTAACGTATTCCATTTTCGACGCTCGAAAAAAGTCGGGGCAATTTTCCTATGCATTACGGAATTGGTCGAATGAACGGGCGAAAAATAATTTATTACTTTTTTTCCGTCCGAAACGGAAATGGATATAACCGTTTTTGCGCGTATTTGATATCGATGTGGAACTCGATTTGATGATAACCGAGAGAAGTTAATATCGATGGAGAGGATTTATAAGGCGATTTAAACGCTACCAATAAAAGGCGCTCGTTTTTCAAAGTGTCCTACGAACGAAGTAATAACACGAAAATGGGACGCTTAAATTCCGCGATCATAAGTCATGCTCGCCTAAATGACGCTATCCCCACCCCGTCTGTATTTTAGCATCTCAATAGCGTTTCTATCGTTGAATGCTCGTAAAAAAATGCGCGCGTTTGAACGTGTACCTCGTTACAGGAACTCCTGAGAACGGAAATTGCTGTATTAAAAAATGTCGGGATGTAAGACCAGAACCAGACACAATTGTACAGCTACCGCTATCTTTTTATCATGCATACACGAAGGAACGAACTTTTTTTTTAAGTTCCATTATCTCGCGAAGAAAGAAATAGAGGACTAGGGCTTGATTTTTTTGGTGTTCACTGGCAACTAATAAATTTCCAGAGGACAAAAAATTTGTAAAAAACATATAAAACTGAAACCATAAATGTCTTGAGATAATAAGTGAAAAAACTTAAGGAATTAAATGAGCTCCATTTCATTCTCGGTCCTTAGAATTCCTCTCTTTCTCTAACTCCCTTAGGGATGTATCGAACTTTTGTTCCGAGTTTACGACCAAATATCCGAGAATTCCTTTCTTCGGCGTCCTCTTCATCCCTCTTCCCATCCTTCCTTTACTCCGTTCTGCGAGGAAATGGAAAACAGCCGGAAGAAACAGAAATTAACGTCTCCCTCCCGACTTCCATATCGTTTCCTTTCCTCATCCCTCACCAACCCCTTCCTCTTAATTCCCTTTCCGTTTTTTCAAGCCTCATTTCTCTTTCTAGACTTCAATCTTGGGCATCTCTTTTTAAACGATGTCGATAGTTAGCGGAAAGAAAAGTTAAAATACACTGAAAATATTTTTACGCTTGTAAACCTATGCATATTGGTTATCGTGTGTGGCAGAAATTTTAATTTTCTATTTCACTGTATACCATACGGTTAAAAATTATATTGACAAGCTGTCTCTTCAATAGCCATGCCATAGTAAAGAAAAATAAATGCACGATTTGGCTACGAAGCAGCCTTCATTAGTGGCGATTCGCCGGATGTAGATTACACGGAAGATCGATTATCGGTAAATCACCACTGAGGACGCCTTCTTTGCAGCAACAGTCCCCATCTGGTCTTCCCAACTTTATTGTGAATATCGGATAGACATAGTGAATTTACGTCGCTGTGGCTTTCCATCCTTACATGAAACATGAAATATATTGCCTTTTTTTCTGTTTTGCTTTCGCAAGCCTTTTTCGTTCTCGTAAAATGCTTGAAGAAAAAAATCGGATTTCTTCGCATTCTTATATTCCTCTCAAGAGAAAAATTGCATTTCCTCGATTATGCATCATTCATAAAGCACCTCAATAGATGTTCGCTGCTTAAAATAACATCTATTAGCAATTTCGGGCTGTTTTGAAGTGGGTTATTTAGTTTCCTTCGAACTTTAATTGTCAACTTGTGCTAATGGTTTGCGTAAAACAGCATAGGCGACTACTAATATTTTTAAAATGTCCGGTACAATATTTCCGTATTTAAATTATAAATTTGCCGCCGTTACTGATATAAAATGTGCATTCATACAACTCATAAAAAAATAAAAGGCTAGAACCTAAAAGTAACGTCGCTATTCTCATGAAAACAAAGAACATATAATAAAATTAATGCCATTTTTTTTAATTTAATGAAATGAAACATGTATCTTAGCATTCGCGCTGATTTAGAAATCGTTATATGAAAATTCATAGGATATTGTTATTTCATCAACCTTTTTTTAGGCAATAGTAAATAGACAAAAACTTCTTCACCGTAAAAAGGAAGAGAATAAACTCACGCTGCAGGTTTCTGGTAAACACCGTCGCAGGACCTAAGTCAAAAGGAGACACGCACACGGTGTTTACCAGCAACCTGCAGGGTGAGTGTGAGTATTCTCTTTCTTTTTACGGTGAGGAAGTTTTTGTTTATTTACTATTGTATTGTTTCACCGTGTCTCGCAACCCTCCCTTTTCATATTTTTTTATGCACTTTCAATTGGAATTGACATCTGAAACTCGCAACGCGGATAAAAGACCACGAGTTAGTGTCCCAAAAAGCGGCATGGGTTCGAATCCCGGAACAACTGTTAATTGGTTCTTTCAACGACGACAGTTGCGCCGTAATTACAAAGCGGATGAAACGCGAACTATGTCTGACTCATACTTGTAATAATTCACCGATAATGCCATTTGAAAAGTTTTTTTTAATGTAATGTCGTAGTAGTAGCAGCGTAGGTAATAGCTTGATAAACTTAAAAGTAATAAATCATAAAAAGTATTCACAAATGGAATAAAGTATTCATTCACACATGGAATCTATTATCTATAAACGCGTTTGTCAAATCATCTAATCTAGTATAGGTATATATAAACTAACAGACACATTTGTTCTTCAGAAGCAAATTCTTTGATACCGAGTTTCTTCCAAACTACATCCCTTTTTCCCTTCGTGGCACAAGAAATCGCTCTCTACAAATCTCCCCTTCGCTTCTCATACAAAGCTCCAAATTTCCTCTTTAACCTCCCGTTTCACCCTCTCTCTCTCTCTCTCTCTGTTCCCATCTGTTTCTTTGCTCCCCCAATCTCACTCCCGACGCTTCACCGTTCCTTTGGGATCCTCCATCTTCCCTCTTAGATTTTTTCCTTCCTCCTCCGCCTCCCTCGACTACTTTCCCTCTCTCCTTTCGTCTTAACTTCTTCCCTTTCTCTCTCTCACTCACAGCAAAGATCCACTCGTCCGTGGGAAAGGAAAAGAACTTTTCTTCCCCCCCCCCCTTTCCTCTACGTCCTACAGACCCCTCCTCTCCCTCCGACAGACCTCTCCTCTCCTCCCTCCTCCACTTGTTTCCTTACCTCCCTTCTCCCTTTGCAGCAGCAGAAGAGGGAAATTCCTCCTGAAGGCCTTTTCCGCTCCTTGCTTAAGCCCCTCCCCTTCCTCCTTTCTTTCTCCTCCCCCACACTGCCAGGGTATTATCTCTTTCTCTTCGCTCTTCTGCTTTCATTCTTTTCTCAGGAATTTTCCTTTTGCCATATCCCAACATCCGCCATTTTCTCCTTTCTTTTCCTCTATCTCTCCTTTATCTTTCTTCTCCCTTCCGTTTTCTGCCTTTCTCGAGCTTATCCTCTTATCGCTTCGACATTTTTCTAATTCTTTCCTCTCCTGCCTACGCCTCTCTCTCTCTCGGATCTAAGGGAAAATAAAAACTTTCTCGCTTGTTCCTATCGCGTCAGCTAAAATTACGTTCGTCTCACTCTCTGCTTTGGCGCTTTTTTGCTTCTTCCTATTTTCAATCGGATTCCTCCTCTGTTCATCAGAAGCCTTTTTTCTACTCTCTCTGAATACCATCTCGTTCTTCCCAATTTTCTCCTCAATGTCTGTTGCACATCAATCCTATTGATTTGATAATTTTTTTATGGATTAATTTCTATAAATACGAGTTTCAAAAGTACTTTCGATTCATTCCAATAACTCTAATCGGATAAATGCTAAAGAATAAGAGAGCTAAAGAAGATGTAGTGCATTAAATAAGATCGCATTGCGATAACTTTATTAAAAGGACCGGGATATTTGAACGACTTTTATTATTTAACACTGGATTATAAACTGTACTTTTTTAATATATGAAGATTAGCTACTAAACTTTCTTCCTATATCATGAGTGAAAACAGTCATTATATTCCTAAAAACAAATATATATATATATATATATATATATATATATATATATATATATATATATGTAATCATACCAAAAATAATTCTCGCTAAAGAATTAAAGGTAAATAGGAGGGTCCAGAAGAGAACGATCGAGCTCACCCATGGGGCATTCCATGTCAACCGGACCACTTGATGGCAAAAATAAAATTAGCAAACTATATCTCCAGTACACAACAAAAGGTGGGGAAAACTCATACGGGCATTTCTGATACAAATCGGCCATCATCAGTGGTGGCATTATAGTCTCGTTATCTATGATCGTGGAATCGGTGGAAAATCAGATGCAGATTTCGGTTATAATGAAGTGATAAATCAGGAATAACAGTTGCCGCTATTGGATTTTACTATCACCACTGATGACGGCTGTTTTGTAACCTAAATCTGCATCTATATTCCCCAGCCTTCAATGAGTATTAGAGAGATTTAATTTTAAAAGGGCGAATGTTGGGAAGAACGAACGTGAATCAAACTCACGTAATCGTTTCTCGTACTTTTATAATTCCAGAGTTCCCATCTTGTGCGCGCTTCTCCGTACGCGGAAGTCATCTCCACTCGACGTCAAAGACTCATGAGGAAAGTTTTGATCCAGAAGGTGCTTATCCCTTTGTTTGCAGTTTCCATAGGGAAGGCGGAAAAGACTAGAAGCAGCAGTTGGGACTAATCCGCGGGCAAACAAAAGGTCCGATGAGAATCCACCGATAAAAAACTCCTGGTGAAAACGCTTTTGCTCTCCAGAGGGCACTTAAAAAACATTCTCCGTTTCGTCCTCTAAAAATTAAGAAAGATGCCGCGCGAATTTATATTTCATGCGTCATTTGTTACGTTATTCTTTTTTCCGCGCAATATCCTCGCATTCATTCCAGCGTTTTTGCGTAGACGCTCGCAAAAGAGAAAATTGCGAAACTCGAAATTAGAGAGAGAGAGAGAGAGAGAGAGAGAGATATATATATAAGGACCCGTTTCTCTTTTGTTATCTTCTTTTTTTAATCTTCTCATTCTCGCTGGAATCTTAGGGATTGTATTTATTCATCTGTTTTCGCGAGCCGCGCTAAAAATCGTCCGTAAATTTTTGCTCCAAGCGGAGAGGGAAAAGAGCGCGGATAGAAAAAAAATCCTCTAAAAACTCGAAACTCGCAGAACGCTCGGAGAGATGCTAGAGGAAATTAATTTCTCCTCGCATCTGTTTTGTTTTTATTCTTCTTTACGACGGCCTCCGCCATTTAATTGCGATGGAGAAATCCGAGAACGGGCCAACTTAAAAAAAGCCTTGTTTTGCTCTGAAAGATATGCGGCAGAACTTGCGCTAAGCACCGATTCTCTGAGCTGAGAAAATGCGATTAGTACCTGAACAAACTAATTTTGAAACATCTAAAAATTTCACAGTTCTAATAGAATTTTAAAAGACACTCCTCCGTTTTGAACGTAGAATGATTTAACAACACAAAACACGCAAGTGCTTGAGGTGAAATTTCATAAAAATCAACAACCGTCATTACCATCATTGGTCAGTAACCGGCAGAGAGGTCTATGACTGTAGTTTAAAACGAGTTCTCTGCATTCTCCCGCGCTTCTCGACCTTCTTTATCTCACCCTAAGATTCTATCTTAGTTTAATAGCTGAATTCTTTAGCTTTGTCTACACATTTTCACGAATCAGTTAGCTTTGCTAATTTTTGTAGCGGTTCTTACAGCATAAATTATATAGCAGTTGAAAGAGATGGCAGATAATAATAATAATAATATTTTATTTAGCATGTACAGGAGACCCCAATTACACATGCTGCAACAAAATCAAAATAAATGCACATATGAGACCAATACACATATAAAACCAATTAAATTGGCCTCTCCCTATAGAATTAACGTCAAAATTGGTGAAAAATACATTTAAACTTGCGAATTGCAATTTATGCGCTGCAGTCCGCCAAGGCGTATGTTAGGGAATGGGAAGCACTGACCTACTTCTAAATGGCGTTGACATTATTCTAGTTGGCTCTTCTGATTAGGTCGGGGAAGAAGGACGAAAAGTACCTCTCGGTCCTGGCTCTAACCTCCATCAAATTTCTTCTATGCTGGAGCTTTATGGATCTATCGGAATCTTCAATCGGTATCACTATACTAGTTACATCACTAGACAAATTTGTAAACTTTGCGAACCTTTCATTTTTCTACGACGACAAAAGTAACAATTCTCCTATCCAGAAGCATCAAAATAAAAGCGACAACAGACCGGTATTTTCCAGCAGAAAGAGAGTGTAAAAAAAGAAAGGATACATGCATTCAAATACAAAAATTAATTTCTATTTTATTCTACGGCGAAATACAAAAAATAAGTCTTTCATTTTAAACGCGGTTTTTATCAAGTCATTTACTCGATTAAAGATAAAAACTAGTCTAGCCAGAGCAAAGTTAATGCTAAGCCTGATTATCCCTTAAACACATTCCGGGCGTAATTGAAATACGTAATTGAATGCAAGCCCTTTCTCAATGCGAACGAAAATAAGTTTTTTTTTTTAAGGAAGAATCTTTCCAACCCTCCCCATCGCCAGATCGGCATGGGAGTATTCTTATTTTTTTTAAACAATGCCACTCCTTAACCCCACCCGCCTTCCCCATTGTTCATATTTCACAATTATTCCTCCCACCGCCAAACTCTCCCCACCTTCCACCCGTTCCATCCGAGAAAAGAAAAAAAAGAATTCCGCTTTTTTTTCAATTACGCGTAACCCTATCTCCATCTCTTCCTCCCTCTTTAACATTTACCCTTTTCTTCTCCTCCCCCTCTCTCCCCCTTCCCGCAGAACAAATGGGATGGAAAAATCTCTCATTCTTTGCCTTCACCTTCGCCATTTCCATCTCCCTGCAACCGGCGCGAGGTTCCTCCCCTCCCACCATCTCCCCATCTCGAGGAATTGAACGCAATCTATCGGGAAGGCGCGGCGTTTTGTCTCCTCCTTCATTATCCCGTCTCTTTCTCCCTCTCTATAGAAATTCTTCGACTCCTTCCACTCCTTGCCTCAAATACCTCGTTCCCGACACCGCCTCCATTCAGCCCTTTCTTCTTCTTTCCGTTCACCTATCTCATCTTGTTTCCACTTATCTTCCTTCCCCGATTTATCATTTTTCTCCTATTCTTTCTTCATTCCTTCCACTCTTATTCTTCTCCCTACCTTCCTCTTTCGTCAATTACCCTCTCTTCTTTGCTTTTTATATTTTTACTTCATCTACCTTCCTATTTCCTCCCACATTTTCCGCTCTCTCTCGTTCTCTCTTGCTGTACAATTTTTACCCCATCATCTTCCATTCTTTGTCCCTCCTATTCGCCATCCTCCTCCTTATCCCTCCCCGACTTTTATGAAAATTTTCTTATCTATATCCGAAGTTTCCTTAGTTTTTCTCTAGTGAATTCACACCCTCATTCCTGTGGGCGAGTGGGTTTTTTACTAAATACAAGTTTTTCATATCATGCTTTTTCTCTTTAAATTAACTAAATCTTTCCATCACGTTTTAACTTAATATTTCAATTTTATTTATTAATTTGTCAAATTTTCAAGCTGTTTTTATTGTTTCGCAACAACGTGTAAAAATTTATCAATACTCAGCGCCGTAATTTAAATAACATTTTACGAATGAGGTTAGGTGTAGAAAGGAACTATGAAGCCTGATCCTCGCCCAAATACAGGCATTTGTCTTTCTATCCTCCTCTTCTCCCTTCTCTCACTACCACTCCTCCCTCTCTCCCTTCATGTCTCTCATTCTCCCTTGCAATCTCTCTCACTTCTTGTGTGGGTGTTTTCCTGCTGTGGGTTTTTTACATGGATTTCATTTTTCAGCAGTCCTTATTTTTCCCACAAAATTACATCTTTTCTTTTCCAATTCTTGTATTTATATTGTTACTTGTATTTACATAAAGTGCTATGTATTATTATATGTTTCATGACGAGGGGTTAGGTGGAAGATGAGACTTTTTAGTCTTAATTTCGCGCCAAACATAGACCATATCAATCAATCAATCACTCTTCCACTCTCCACCCTCCTATTTTTCCTATTCTTCTCATTATCCATCACTCTTTCTATCATTCTTCATCTCTCTCTCTCTCTTTCTCTATTCCTCTATATACCCCTCTATCAATGATGAATAATTGAATTTGCCACCCGCTAGGTGCAAAAAGGCCCCAAAGGAAGAATTTCATGGATTTTAATGTGATTTTTAGTATATAAGCATAGAATACTTGCGCTCAAATTTCTTTATTCCTTTTTTAAAACCTTGCATATATTTCGTTCCGTATATAATTTGGAGTTTTTACGACAGAAGGTTTCGTTATTTTATTAGTTTTCATGACACTAAAATAAATTTCCGCTAATTTATAAGTCTAAGATGTTTGTCTTTTCAATTTTGGAAGAAACATGTAGTCCAATAACTTTAGGAAAAAGCGCGTCCTATAAACGAGTATTTACGGTATTCTACATTACATTCACACGCAATTTTTCGTCAGCCACCCGTATCTTCCTCTTTTTCTTTCACCCTCTTTTCGATTTCCCTTTCACTACGCTGCCTAGAAACTCTCCACTTCTCAGTCCAATCCCTGCTACTACTTTCTCCTCTTCCTCACATACCACTCGCTCCCTTCTCTCCGCCTTACTCCTCTATCACCTTGCATCCCCCTTCCTCTTTCTTGTCCCATTTCGACTGTTCATACCCTGAGCGGAGGAGGGATATAGAAGGGGCAGAAAGGCAGCAGCGAGGTTTTAAAAAGGAACAGGTATAAGCCTCCTGCTAACAATGCTAGGTGGATGGTGGGAGAGATGGGGGAGAGAAAATGAGGGGAGGAAGAGAGGTGGTGAGTAGGGAGGGAGAGGAAATGGTAGATAGGGAGGGAGAGAGAGAGAGGGAATGGTAGACGGAGAGAGGGAATAGTAGATGGGGGAGAAGTGGGGGAGAGAGAGAGAGAGAGAGAGAAGGTGAGAGAGGGAGAGAAGGTGAGGGAGGGAGAGAAGGTGAGGGAGGGAGAGAAGATGAGCGAGGGAGAGAGAAGGTGAGAAAGAGAGGTGAGGGAGAGAGGTGATGGAGAAAAAGGTCAGGGAGAGGTGAGGGAGAGAAGATGGGGAGAGAAGTTGGGGGAGAGAAGTTGGGGGAGAGAAGTTGGGGGAGAGAAGTTGGGGGGAGAGAAGTTGGGGGAGAGAAGTTGGGGGAGAGAAGGTGAGGGAGAGAAGGTGAGGGAGAGAAGGTGAGGGAGAGAAGGTGAGGGAGAGAAGGTGAGGGAGAGAAGGTGAGGGAGAGAAGGTGAGGGAGAGAATGTGAGGGAGAGAATGTGAGGGAGAGAATGTGAGGGAGAGAATGTGAGGGAGAGAATGTGAGGGAGAGAATGTGAGGGAGAGAATGTGAGGGAGAGAGGGTGGGAGAGAAGATAAGGGGGTGAGGGAGAGAAGGTAAGGAAGAGAGGGAGAGAGAGGTGAGAGTGGAGAGAGGTGAGGGGGAGAGAGAGGGAGAGGTGAGGAGAGAGCGAAGGTGATGGGAGAGGTGAGCGAGTGAAGTTGAGGGAAAGAGAGAAGGTAAGGGAGAGAAAGTGGAGAAGAGGGGGAGTAGAGGATAGAAGGGAGGGAGATAAGACCGAAAGATAAGTTGCCATGGTTACCCTTTTTGTGTTAAGGACAGATAACGATGTAATTCCCAGGGATGAACCTTCCAGTTTTTTCCTCTTTACTGAGCGCATGGTTTATTGCGCTTTGGACGAGGAAATCCGAGAGCATGCGATATCAGTAAGGGTATAGTTTTTTTACACGCAGCGCGGCAGTATGTTAATTGAGAAAAACGCGGGTATGATGGGGGAGAGAGGATTGGGAAAAGAAGAGGTTAAAAAATAATTGGATCACCTTAGTTTTCTTTCTCTCTAAATGGCCAAGGTTGTTAAACAAATCATTTCTCTCCCCTCTGACTTAATGAGCGGGGCTTATCTTATTAAAATTTCAGAGCAATGAATTTTGGATTCGGATAATCGAAGAGATAAAGGGGGAAGGTGGAGGGTAGTAAATTTTAGCGAGGCTTTATTTTTTAAATTAGGGAAACAGGGTTGTTCTTTGATGGCAAAAAATTGTTATTCCACTAAGAGAATGAAATTATGTTTACCTGGAAGGGGAAATATTTTTTCTCCAACAGATTTGTCGGATATTCGCGATTCTCTTGTTTGTATTTTGTTGTAACTGTGGCATAATAGAATGGATGATGCTAAACATGAAGAGACCTGATCGGGAAATGGGATATATTGTTCTCCCAGTTAGCTGAATGGAAAAAGGCTGAGTGCGAGGGGTGGATTTATGAATATATCAACCAAAAATCTATTTGGTGATGTTAAACTACCAAAAGATCTACCAACTCCTAATTTTCAGGTGTGCCAAACGCATGGCGGTCCAAAAACAGTGGAAGGAAATTTTATAAAAACAGGCGAATCGACCTGGAGCCCCGCCGTTCTGCAAATATGCCTCTATTTATATCAAATTTAATGACTGCGAATGCAAACAACACAAAAAATCGGAGTAGTTTTTATTTATTAACTAAACCAAAATGCAATGTTTGTAATTGTCTCGCAAAGGAAAAACTAATTGGTTAATCATTGGCAATAAAATCTCACTATGGACTACATTTGAAGATATTAATAAAAGTTAAGTAGATTATGCTAAAAAGTATTTATCCTCAGTGCCATTTAATTTAGACTCTATAGTAGGATACCTAGCAAAGATGGAAGCCACATATGCTCGCATATGTGGTTAATTCAATCATTTTATTGCTATCGGAATTGTCAAGATTTTCTATCAGATGCAAGCCACGACGTAAAATCGATATTCTATTTCTGAACTCTTAATCTGTGAAACCACGACCTTCATTTGTTAACTATTAACCTAACGAAGCGGTGGCGCATCGATCGATACGACATAAATCCGCAAAGTGGGCGGCGGTGTGGTTAGAGCGTTGGCCTTTCACGCAGCGGTTCCTGATTCGAATCCGGCGGTGGTCGGATTTTTCAACCTGGGATCGTCCCGTCCCATATTTATGCGCTTTGAGGAGACCGCGCAAGTCAGCGCTCCGTCCTTCGGGAGGGACGTTCAGCAGCAGGCTTCCTCGGTACTCTTTTTAAAGAGTAGGTTAATACCAGCAACGGGTTACATTTACACCTTGTGAGTGCGTCTGGTGTATAAGGAGTTATGGCTATAATCATCCAAGAGGTTGATTAGACAATACACAAACAAACAAACATATAAATCCGCGAAAAGGGCGATTCCGACTGCGTTCAAAGTCGACTCCGAGACGAGAATAATTCCTCCATTTCTTCGACCACGGTCACGTTCCATCACTTTCCCCCGCTTCTACTTTTACATTTATCCCTCGGTAGGTATAAGGGTGCGGTCACGTAACCGCGTAACGACGGATTTATGCGCGCGGCCCCATATTATTTATGGTGCCGGCGAAAGGTTAAAAGGGAATTTTTTTTTGGAAGGAAGAGCGCTCTTGCAAATTCAACTTGTTCATATCCATGCGCACGGAGGGTCGTGCGCGAAACGGACGGAGAAAGAATACGCAAAGAGAGAGAATATCCCGGAGTGCGATGCGGAAAGGGGGCGTATATTCGTTCGGAGAGAGCGAAAAAATATTTTTCACACTCTTTAAACGCGACTCGCGTGCAGGAGAATCTGAACGTGAAAGCCTTCTTTGTTTATCGCGTTGTTCTTTCGTAAGGATCACCAAAATGTACGCCGCGAGGGATGAAAATAACGGTTACAGCGGTTAGCTTTATGCGGGGATCTAGTAATTTTTATTTTCTGCTCACGGAAAAACCCTCTAATACCATCAAGGACGTTCTTTGACTAAGTGGAGGATTTGAAAGGCACATGGGTTCCGTTATTTTTCGCAATTACCGACGCATACTTTTATATGAAAAGTATACAGACTCACCTTAACCCCTAACCGACACACCTGGGTCCAGGGGACCCGAGGGAAATTATTTTCATCTTTTCCCAAGAAGTGGTTGGCAGCAGTGAGTTAAGCTGCCAGGTATTCTCCTAGCCCTCAGTTGGCCTGGAGCCAGTGGTGTTATTGTTTGCCTCCGTGTCCTACTGTATTGACAATAATAGCAGTCGGGTCCCGTAGACCCAGGTGTGTCGTTAACGTAACTATTTTTTAAGTGGTGGTTCTTAATTTTATTTTACATTTTACAATTCTTTCTCAACTATCGTGATTATAATGGATGACAATGATATAATTGCTGCCTTGGACGAAACTTTGAGTGATATTAGTGATATAAGTGGTTCTGGCAGTGAATTTGAACTGAGTGATCACGATTCGGAAAGTGACGAAAGTGCAGACGATGAAGAAATTGATGATGAACCTTCTAGCACCAATTTCTTTTATGGCAAGAACAGATTAAAATGGTCGAAGTCACCTGCAACACGTGGAAGGACAGCTCAAAACAATATTATTCCTACTACACGTCTACCAGAAATAAAAGGCCAAGCTATGCAGGTAATAAACAAAAGCCCTCTGGCGTCCTGGGAAACACTTTTCAATGATGAAATGTTAGGGTAAATAGTGATTAAGACGGAAATTAATAAAATAATAATAATAAGACTGAAATAGACTGATAGGCCTATGTTATATCTGGGGTGCCTTCAAATCCAGTGACGAAAATCTCTTAGGCTTGTATTCTAAGGATGGTACTGGAAGACCTATTTTCAGGGCAGTAATGCCTTTCAATCGAGTATTCTTCTTGCTACGTTGCCTACGCTTTGACGACGCAACTACTAGAGACATTCGTAAACAGTCTGACAAGCTTTACCACATCTCTTGGCTGTTCCAAACATTTATAAAAGTGTCAAAAAACTATTCGGTTGGGAATTTGTTACTGTTGACGAAATGCTGGTAGGCTTTCGTGGACGTTGTGAGTTTTGCATGTACATACCATCCAAGCCAAGAAAGTACGGCATTAAAATATTCATTTTGGAGGACGCCAAAATGCACTACTGCCTAAATTCTGAAATTTATACCAGCAAATCAGCAGTGGAATCACAAACTCTGTCCTCCATGCTTCTTCAGCCAACAGAAGTTGTTTTGAGAATGGTTGGTCCAATAAAACGCACCAACAGGAACGTGACAGCCGACAACTGGTTTTCATCCTTGGAATTGGTAAGTGAGTTGTCGAAAGTAACTTATGTAGGAACAGTGAAGAAAAATAAGCGTGAACCGCCAGGAACCTTCACAACCACTGCAGGGAGAGCTGTTTCTTCGTCACTGTACGGATATGCTGGGAATATAACAATCTTATCTAACATCCCAAAGAAAGATAAAGTTGTCAATCTCAAATCAAGCATGCACCACACAGAATGTAATGATGATTCAGGGAAACCAGAAATTATAATGGAATATAACAAAACCAAGGGAAGTGTGGATGCATTGGACGAAAAGTGCCACAGTTATACAACTTCAAGACGGACTCGGCGTTGGCCATTAGCAATTTTTTATGCTATATTAGACAAAGCAGGAGTGAATTCTTTCGTTCTCTTTAGAGGCTCCCTAGGCTCAGATGAAATCTCTCGCCGCGATTTTCTTATTCAGCTCCGAAAAGAACTGGCACGAGAACAAATGGAGAGAAGATTGAAGTCTGCGGAAGGATATCAGAGCAATCATCCATAATCTTCTAGGAATAGACACACCTGAAATCACTGGAGCGAATCAACCCTCTACAACTGAAACTTCTGCAGCATCTTCTACCAGAAAATCAAAGAGGAAAAGGTGCTCAGTTTGTCTGTTAATAAAAGACAGAAAATCATCACGTGAATGCGTCAAATGCTATGCTCCATTGTGTATGCAATATGGCTGTGTGTGTCCTAATTGAAATGGACAAAACCCCAAATCTGTAAGTTTTGAATTTGTTTGTTTAATATTTCGACTAAAATAATTATATTGCAATATTTAGTTATGAATTAATTTAGAGGATAGACATAAATCACTGCCTCCATATCATCCAAGAAACGCACACCATCGTATGTTTTAAATAATACAATCAAAATATAGATATGATAATATTAGTATGTATTTTAATTAAAAAAATGGTTTTTCTGAAAAATCTAATAGTACTTATTACTCCATGTATGTAAAAGTAAAAAAATCCACAATATTAACTCCTTGCAGTTTTTAGTGTTTATGAAAAAACGGAAAAAGGCTAGTTTTTATTAAGTGCCATCTCTTAGGAGTTTGTGTAAGAATTTTTGTTTTTATATCATGAACCATATTTTAGTTATAGTACATTTAACAAGTACACATTTTAAAAGTTTTTCATCCTGACTTATGAAAAATTTGTATTTTTATTCCAATTAAGTAATTAGAATTGACCAATGTATTTTTACTTTCTCCATAACTGGTATAAGGGAAAGTAATGTTTTCATAAAAAAATCGACTTCGAGATTTCAACGGAAATATAGGTTTTGAGGTCCTCTGAACACTCTGAACCATTTTCTCGATGATGTCTGTGTATGTGATAGCGTTTTATGGGTGCTCTAACTCATAAACTATTAATCAAGTCAACGCGAAATTTTTCATACAACATTTTTATAAAAGTCACAAGAACTGATTAGTTTTTGGTAAAAATCGGTCAACCGGAAGTGGGTGTTGACTCTTGTCACTTATCCGTTATTTTGAAATATTTGATTTAATATTTGATAAATGTAAAAATGTACTGGAATACAGGTTATAAGACATTTAATTTTCTACAACCTTTGTTTGAAACATTTTCCCATATAATGCATTGTTTAAGAGATATCTTATATTTTTAGCTGCCACCACAACCACCTACCGACTATTGTTAACAATTGACGCTTAGTTACATTTTAGTAACGCTCCTTTTTCTTTTCTTAATTGTTGGAGCTTTGTGGTTATATCCAATATCAGAAGGCTATGGTTTGAGTTTATTTCTGTTCTTTGTAGTCTAAAATTTTCTCGCAGTTTCTTAAAATATTTATTATTATGTAACCTACATGGAATTTTTATAAGTGTTACAGATATGGAGAAAGTCATGTGGTGGCCACATCAGGGTTTTTTGTATAATGAGAATAAATGGTGGATAGTCATAAGATATTAATTGAATTTTTTTCTAAATCCCATAACTAAAAAAAAATTAAATCATAATTGGGTCCAGAGGTCTCAGGTGTGTCATGAGCGTGAGTTTTTTAGGTGTGTTTGTTTTAAACGAATAAACTTGACATGCAGTCACGATCCTTTGCCGTCGACAAATTACATCTGAAAGAGAATTTAATCGCCAACACAGGAGAACTCAAATATAAATTCGAAGATTAATTGCCAGTAGAGAAATCGCCCGTTTTTTCCTACCTCTTTTATCACAGTATCGATGAAGAGGTCATTTCAAGAGAAAAGGTTCAGTAATTTTTTCAGAAACTGCTTACCGACACCACGTAAATATATTTTTCTCTGCGCACAATGTATTTCGCAGTTTGTAGGCGATCAGTACAGAGCTTCCGAAATGCAGCCGTAGTAGGGTAATTCGTTTTTGTAACGATCGGCTCTTAGGATTTTAGAAGTCGCTCTCATCTTCCTCGGCATCTCCGATTGTCCTTAGCAACAACAAAAGGGAGGTTTTGCTCCTTCAAATTTAGCGTCTTAAAAGGATCAGTTTCTCCCCCAACACGAACGTACCTTTCGGAATCCGAGACACGAATTTTAATTCAAAACCCGTTCCGAATTAGCGCGGTATCCCATTAGGAGGACGTTATCGCGACCGCAGATATTTTTAAGAATAGGAACGAAGCAGCCATCTGATGTAGACCGTGTTTTTTTCCCTCGCGAACGCAAGGACCCCTCCCTTTCCTTAAGAGTCGAGTACCCTTCCTTCTGTTCCGCGACCCACCTTGAAAGACTTGTACAAGATCGTTCGAAGAGATTTTGTATTTTCGAATCGAGACAATGGTTTCTTTAGAATGCAGGTGAGCAAATGGACTGTTCGCTTCCTTTTTTTCCACTTTACATGTACCTTTTCCCTTTTAAATTGCTAGGATATAAAAAAATCCAGAAGAAGGTGGTGACATCGGTTAAAAAGAGACACACTTTTTGTTGTGCTATCGACCAATCGGCGATACGGACTTATTCCGCCATTTTTTTCCGAAATGTTCTTCCGTTCTTCCCCTTCATTCTCTCTTTCTCCGTGGCTTTGCGAACCGTGTTTTTTTACTATTTAGTTGCGGGAAAAAGGTCATGCTGGAAGCGGTCCAAAGATGTTTTGATAAGGTAACAGCATTCGGTCCAAATCCTGTTATTTTTTTCGGGAGAGGAAGGTCGGGACGGATGGAGAAGGAAGAACTCTTTAAGCAGCTGGAGAAAAATTCACGTCCTTTGCCGGTGGCGTCAGATAAGGCGTAATTAAAAGGCCAGTTGCATATGTATATAAATAAAAGCATTATAAAAGAGCAGGATAATCGAGAACTATTTATGGCGAAATATAAATTTATTTTTAACAAACTTTGCGAGTATATAAAAGATTGAAATTTGGTAGGAATGATTTACTCTTATAGTAAAAGCCATTTAACAAAACTAATCCCCAAAAAACAATTAGAGTTCGAACCCAAATTAACAAACAACCAATAGTAATTGACTTTTCTTTTGGTTTTGTTTACTTTGAAGACGAAACTAATTTGGTAATAACTGAGGAAAGTATTAATATCTATTTAAATTACAAAATAGGTTTCTCTATTGCATATTATTATTGGTTGGCTACATAAGAAATTACAATTATTATATTATATTTTTATTATTTTATTATGTTTAGTGTATACAACAATGCTTTCACTCATTATTATCTTTGACAGAAAACGAATACCAATTGCAATTTAGACAAGTTATTGTTTTTATTATCAGCGTTAATTTAATTTAAGTTAAGTTAATTTAAGTTTTGCTAATATAATTTTAGTTCAGGTTTAAGGCAATAATAGCCCGTTATTTCATCAAATGGAAGAAAGAAGGGATATTATAGAGAATTAATGAGAAGGAGATCAGAACAAGAAACAGAAGAAGATAAAGAAGATCGACGTAGAAGAAATAGAGAAAGAGAACAAGCGAGAAGATCAAAACGGACAGATGAACAATGGCAAAGAGCGAGAGAGCATAAACGAAATCAGGTCCCAAAGAAAAAATGAAGAACCTGAAGAAGGCAGAAATATAAGAAGAAGCCAAAACAGAAGACGAAGACGAAGAAACAACATAAATCTAAACTCAGCAAGAGGAAATGGTTTCGCTATTCAAAGAGATGATTCATATTTAGGTAAAATGGATACAGAATGTCGATATTGTAGAGCGTTATTTTTTAACAGAGAAAAGCATAACAAATGTTGTTATCAAGGTACGATATTAGCACTTCAACTTCCAATGCTTCACAGAGGCTCTAACATAATTTTTGTGTATTTAGTTCCGGACCGGCACTTGATGTATGTATGTATGTATATATATATATATATATATATATATATATATATATATTATATACATATACACACACCGCGCCACCTACCTACGACTATTGCTAACAATAATTGACGCTTAGTTACTTCTTCGTAACGCTCCTTTTTCTTTTCGTAATTGTCGGATCTGTGTGGCTATATCCAATATCAGAAGGCTATGGTTTGAGTTTATTTCTGTTCTTTGTAGTCTAAAATTTTCTCGGTTTCTTAAAATATAATTACTAGCTGTGTGACCCGGTGTTGCCCGGGTGCGATTCGGGATTGCATCCGCCCCTCTTTCACTCACCCCTCCCATTGTCCGCCCCTCTTTCACTCACCCCTCCCATCGCCCGCTCCCCTTTCACTCACACCTCCCACCGCCCGCCGAACGTCATAAAGTGGTGTAGCGAAAAAAATGGCCATATCTTTGAAACGGCTTATGTTAGAAGAATAAAATTAAGCCTAAAACCTCTTCGAGATTCCGCTTAATCTTTTAGTGAATGTTTCGTGAAAATCGGCACAGTAGATTCGGAGATCTCGCGTTGCAAATTTTCAAACTCATCTATCATTAAGCCTTTTATATATATACGGATTATGTAACCTATTTGGAATTTTTAGAAATATGACAGATATGGAGAAAGTCATGTGGTGGCCAAATCAGATTGTTCCTTTGATGGTAAATTGACTTCGTTCATATTTATCCTTTTTTATGCGTTAATAAGAGTACAATAATTTAATTATCAAGTTTAATTATATAAAGTTTTAAAGAACTTTTAATTTGCTTGAATATTTCAAGCAACTTTCTGCATATGCTTTATGCATTATATCTTATTTCGATATTCCTCTTATTTTCAGCAAATATTTGGATAGTCTTTTGGTATCTCTGCTAATAACTAAACAATAAAATGAAAACAAAGATAACTTTCAAAAACAGTGATTTGATTGCGCATGAAGGCCAAACCAGGTCATAGCATATCTTACTGATTTTTCATATCGAAATCAAATATATATGGAATATTTTTATACGCTAGTATATATATATATATATATATATATATATATATATATATATATATATATTTATATTTATAGAACCGTGTCGGAAAATATTAATTTTTAGTATTTTGTATTTTTCTACCAAGTCTTTTTCCCCTGGAATTTATCCGCTTTATTTTGGTGGATAAAATGTTTCAAATTTAAATACGCACATAAATTTCCGGAATTTTGGTTTTAAAAAAAAAAGGGTTTTAGACGTTACGGTCAGATACATCTCAACCCAAAGAAAATTGAAGAAATACGCTCCAAACTGCAAAGTACTTCAACGCTGAAAAAATATAATTAAACGCTTTTTATTTTTTCTTGTGCTATATTCGCAATGTGAATTCTAGAGCAGTATCAAACCACAATTTGCCTTTAAAAAGATCTGAGATGATGGACGATTTCCTAACAACGAATGCCAAACTGTTGATCTGTCGTCTATTGCTCATTTTTTATGCATCGATTCGGATATTCGACCGCCCAATCGAGAACGATAAACTATTCATCGACAGGGAACTATAAATAAAATACCACTTAACAATAAATTCCTGAAACATTTTTAAGGCTTAATAGCGCTACAGGAGTTTTCGCTCGTGTATTAAAATTGGTTTCCGCCACGCATTACGCCGATCGCATTGTTTCCCGCGACCTAAAATAAAGGAGGAAGAGAAAAGGGAAAAAACAAGGACCTTGACGGTTTAGTGATTTCCATCACGAACCCTTCACGTGCATCCATCCAACCCTTCCTCCTCCAACAGGAGCAATTATCAGTTAACTGCACCCATCCCCCACTCGCGCCCCCACCCCACCCCCCGCGCCACATCCAACTTTATGGTAATGGGAGACTGAACATGTGGCTGCAACGCTCAATTCGCGATACGGCTGGGGTTTATGGAAAGGAAGAGATGAGGAAGGGGATGACGAATATTCCGTGATAGGGAGAGAGAGAGAAGGAGAGAGAGAGAGAGAAGGAGATGGGGAGAGAAAGGGAGAGATAGAGGGAGAGATAGAGGGAGAGGTAGAGGGAGAGAGAGAGAGGGGAAGATAGAGGGGGGAAGGGAGAGAGAGAGGAAAATAGAGGGGGGAAGGGGAGAGAGAGAGGAAAATAGAGGGGGGGAAGGGAGAGAGAGGAAAATAGAGGGGGGAGAGAGAGAGAGAGGGAGAGGCAGAGAGAGGAAGAGACAGGGAGAGAGAGAGGGAGGAAGAGACAGGTAGAGAGAGGGAGGAAGAGAGTGAGGGGGGGAGGGAGGGAAAGAGAGGGGATGGAGAGAGAACGGGAGAGGGAGAAAGAGGGAGAGAGAGAAAGAGGGAGAAAGAGGGAGAGAGAGAAAGAGGGAGAGAGAGAGTGAGAGGGAGAAATAGGGAGAGAGAGAAGAGAGAGAGGGGGAGGGAGAGAGAGGGAGGGAGAGAGAGGGAGGGAGAGAGGGAGAGAGAGAGGGGAGAGAGAGAGGGAGAGAGAGAGGGAGAGAGAGAGGGAGAGAGAGAGGGAGAGAGAGAGGGAGAGAGAGAGGGAGAGAGAGAGGGAGAGAGAGAGGGAGAGAGAGAGAGAGAGGGAGAGAGAGAGAGGGAGAGGGAGAGAGAGAGAGAGAGAGAGAGAGGGAGAGGGAGAGAGAGAGAGGGAGGGAGAGGGAGAGAGAAAGAGAGAGGGAGAGAGAGAGGGAGAGAGAGAGGGAGAGAGAGAGAGAGAGAGAGGGAGAGAGAGAAAGAGAGAGAGAGAGGGAGAGGGAGATGAAGAGAGAGATGAAGAGAGAGATGAATAGAGAGAGAGAAGAGAGAGAGATGAATAGAGAGAGAGAGAGAGAGAGAGAGAGAGAGATGAATAGAGAGAGAAAAAGAGGAGAGATGAATAGAGAGAGAAAAAGAGGAGAGAAAGGTAGAGGAGAGGACGAAGGGATGGAAGTTCACTCTCACGAAGCCAACTTCCGAATCCTCCTACCTCCATCCTGCCCATCCCTCCAAAACAATGGATCTCGTGAAATCTGCATATCAACGCTATATCGACCATAGCACATACACATGAATTCACGTGTGTTCCTGTGTGCGTGCAATGTGTTTTAAATGTTTGGAGAAGAGGCGAAAAGAGAGAGGTAGTGGTATTGGGGAGGTCGGGAGAATGAGAGCGGAAAATGGAATGGGAAGACCACACCCATTTTCAATGCGAAACGGAATTTCTCTGTCTATAGGTCCGCTGAGGTCGCCCGGGGAAGACCACGCCCACGCGTCAGACACTCATGTACTTAAAGTCAGATAAAAGTGATCTTTTATGCGCCTGCAAAAAAAACACGAGTGAGGGTGGATATGAGGTAAAAAATGTTCTATTTATAACCCCACCCTCGCCTCTCTCGCTCCATTATGCAATCAAATTGTCGAGTGCCTACGGCACGTCGAGATTTTTCGGGCCGATTCCGCCGCTTTTATGCCGGGTTTTTATTTCTCTTCCGTAAAATAAAAAGGATGGGTATCTAGGCGATGGGCCATCGTAAAGAGAGCTTCGCTTTAGGAACGTTTTGTTGGGTTATTCTCGCCCATCAAGGAGTTTAATGAAATTCTGTTGCGGATCGTATCGTTTTGTCCAAGATATTAAACGACATTTAATTAATTCTTGGGATATTGTGTAATAAAAAGAATTTAGGAACCAGATCTTTTATATCATATTAATAACGAAGAGCGTAGAAAATTATCTTCTTGTTTTTCTATATATTATAAAAATGACATATACTGATGATAAATCGTTTCTAGTTTCCTGAGGCTCTCTTATTTTTTCTTTAATGTAACAAGATATAATAACTTTGTAAAAATTCCACTTTATTAAAATAAAATACTAAAAATTACTCAGTGGTTAATATTTTTCTCTGACGTTAAATTACATTATCGAGATTAACCTTCGGTTAAAATACTAATTACATATTACGAAAGCAACAAAAATGATTGAACGATTAAACAATTAAATGCCATCAATGATGCGTTTAATAATTTAATATTGTGTTTAATGCGATTATTACCGTATCCACAACAAATCTGTACAAAGAAAAACAACAGCCTCAGTAATCCGAATCAAAGAATCGGAAAGGAGTTTCACTGTTTTTCTTTCTGGTAGAATTGTACGATAGCACCCTATGACGATTGCTTTCTATGAACAAGAATAATTTTACCAATTAAAAATCATGGGGAAGACGTTCGTCTCAATTATATCCCGCTCAAAATATTAAATATATAGATCAGAAGAGTTCGACCTGTGGCCCCTTTGACAATTTTATACGACTCGGGAGGCTTTGATGAAAAAGCAATCCGTGATATTTAATACAGGTATTTTTATATTTTTAACGAAAGTTATGGCAATAAAAACTTTTCTGATGAAGTTATGATTCTAGTAATAGTCAAAATTTGTGTTTTGCTTCCATAATAACTTATAATCTATAGATAAAGTTCCAGCGTAAACTCATTTCCGGCCCACCGGAACAGCAGAAACTTCTAATACGATCCGGCGGAATAGCTGGAAATGTGGGCCCGCCGCGCAAAAAGATTGCACGTCCCTTGGACATACTACAGATTCTTGTTACCTGTCGTAAAACCCGAGAGAGAATTAATAGTAACAGAGATCCTCCAGGTATATGAAATGCATAAACCCAAAAAAAGTAATCGATTCCAGAAGTTATAATAATAGAGGTTTTTATTTATCCAGCTGTGAGGAATAGGGTCGTGCTTCCATCTGACAAGAACGGATTAATCTTAAGAAAGCCGCCTTTTTTCCCACATAATAAGGCCGCTGACAAGCGTATTTACAGCTACCCGACCCACCCGTTGTCGCCGGGAAGGGTGAACAAAGAAAAACACTCCCGATTTTTATCGCGGAATGAACGCAATGCGGGAGGCGTCCCCCAGGGCAGCAACAATGCACCCGAGAAGAAGAAAACGTCGCCCGGGATATTTTCCCACATAACTCCTATCGCCCTTCACACAGATATACGTTATATATATATATATATATTATATATATATATATATATATATATATATATATATACACACACACACATATTCTTCTTGTGTGAGGATGTCTACTATATTTTTCGTCTATGTACCCCGGGGGAGTTCCATCACTGACCACCAACGGAGAAGCACACAAAAAAACAAGGGTTCTCAGGTTTTGTGAAGAAAAATAAATATTTTTTTCCCAGAAAATCCCTAAGCTCCCTAGTGAATCCCGTGGCCAAAACATACCCATCGATAACCGTTTCCCGAACAGTGAATATTTTCCCCCATATTTTTAATTTTCTTCACCTTTTCCGGCGTCTGGACGTCTTAATTGAATACAAAAAGCCCCCGCAGGAACTCTTTTGAACGCTGACGAGTCCCCCGTTAAGAAGAAGGAAACTCGGATACGAAGTAGAGAGGAGCGACAAAGCGGTTCGCTATTTTTATAAATCACCGGTCGCATACGAAAACAAAGGTAGTGTTCGGAACGGAATCGCTATTGTTTTGTTTACCAGTCGTTTCGCGGGTAGTGTCAGGGTACTCTTCCTTTGCTGCAATACCTCGGAGCGGAGGTTGCATTATTTCTCTGACGTTAAAAAATGCCGTATGGGAGATAGAGGTAGAGAGAAGGGGAGGGGAAAGAGGGGGAGGGGGAATGAGGAAATAGAGAGGACAGAGGTGGTGGTGGTAAGAGTAGAAGTGAGGGACAGCCCTGTGAAGAAAAAAAACTGGGTGCGCCATTTCCCTGACTCAGTGTTTATTCTGCCTCTTTTAAACTTTTTTCGCGGATAATCGTCGTAAAATGCAGACAAACAGAAAACGGCGACCAAATAAGGAATATTAATTAATTTTTTGTTTGCTCCTTGTTGAATTCCTGAGGATGAAACGTTTAAAATTACTTATAATTGTCGTAGAAATTAAGGAACTTGAACCATAGTACCTGAAAAAGAACGCAAATTTATTTTACTACCGTAGATTTACAAAAACGATTCGAATTGACTCAGAAACCTGTTTTGAAGATGAAAATTTTGTTTTTTGTGAATAAAATATTTCGTTGCCAGGAACAACTAGCATTGTTGCCGTACTCATAAAATTATATAGGAGGAAGACGGGAGTATGGGGAAAAGTAAGAGTGGAAGAGAGAAGGAAGGAGAGAGAAGAGAAAAAGGGAGAAAATGAGGGAAAGCGGAAGTTTGGTAAAGCTGGAGATTTGATGGGAGGGAAGGATAAAGGGAAGTAGAGAGGGAGGGAAGTGGAAGGAAGGGAGAGAAAAGATCAAAAATATAATTTTTTACCATAAATATATGCCGAAAGGAGGAGGTTCCGGGTTGCGCGGGCAGCAGACGAATTCGCCTCGTGGAGTGAGGCACGGGATTGACGCGCATAGAGGCGGAACCCCAAGTATATATATATATATATATATATATATATATATATATATATATATATATATATATATATATGTATGTATGTATGTATGTATGTGTGTATGTGTGTGTGTGTATATATATATATATTTACTATAAAAGACGAACAAAGAAGTAAGAGCCGCGTAAGATGTCCCTAGAAAATATAATATTTTTGAGTCGAGTTTATAAGAGAAAGGATGACAACCTCATGGTAATGGTAAGTTTGAATTGCGGGTCTTCTTTCTGAGCTATAATTATTTTTTCGACTGACGTAGTAAATCTTTAAAACGGTCTACGAAAGAAGAGCTACACTATACGCCAGAGGTCGGCAACCTTTTCTGCATGCGGGACACATCCGTAGTTGTGAATGCTTCGGAGGGCCAAATTGGAAGTCACGAGAGCTTCGGCCGGCCGAATGAGTGTTTACATCACAAGTTACCTAGAGATCCTGCGGTCTCATAGTTGTGAAAATCGTTCACTAGCGTCCAAACTTTACCAGAAAATGTATTTTGACCATAATTTTGCTGAAACCTTTTAAAATTATCTATGCTAAATTTTACCAAACGCTTTTTAACCATATCCTCGCGGGCCGCATAATGCTCTCTCGGGGACCGCATGCAGACGGCGGGCCGTAGGTTGCCGACTCTGTACTACTTAAATTCGTAATGTTTCTTCTTTTTGAATGAAATCCCTTCACAATCGTTAACTATCGATTCCGCTGAGTTGAAATAAATTTCCCTATCATGCTATACAAACAAAAACTTTTGATTATAGTCAAAGCATAACACGCGACGGCGAAAAATATGCTCGATTCAAATCGCAAATTGACGCCGACAATGCAGATATAATGGCATCGTTCCGCTGCATATGCCGGTTGCGCAAAAGTTCGAGCAAAAGAAACCTTGCATTTGTGAGATTGTCGTTTCACTACTTCGCGGGCATAAAATTTAATATTTCGCCCTATCTCGGATATAAAAACGAAAAAATAAAACGCCCTGGTTAAATCCCATGGCAGTCCCATTTCAACCAGCTGCGCTATCTTTTTTTCCATTGGCTTCCGAGAATTTATTTCAAGGGGCAATATAAACATAAGTGCTCGTGCGGGAGACGTTAAGACTTTCTCACAGGGTAAAAAAAACACCCCTACGGGAGGATGGAACGGATAAAATGAAAACTGGTTCCGGAGATTCTTTTCTGGAATCGGATAAAAATCTCACGGAGCGGGACAAAAAAAAGAAAAGATAAACCGTTCACAACGTCAAAACGTTTTCACGGAACTGAACATCGTCTTGCGTTAGATAGATCATTCAAATTCATGCTAAGTGTAATTATTGTTTTTCGGAGCTTAGAAAAGAACTTTTATTTATTTTCGTGCCACTACGCTTGTAGGAATTATTAGGTAAGATAGTATAGAATTAGGAACGCATTTCCAGAGGAGGAGCGGGTTTCGGTTGGAAAATTAACGATTGAAAAATAAAAATGCAACAATAATGTTTAATTTTCATAAGGAACCAGATTGTTTTAATAATTGTTTCTATGGATTTCTACGGATTAAGTTAAATGAATATATTGTTTTGTATATGCACATATACAAAATACTGAAAAAAGGCCGGTGACCGCTGTTTATGAGCTATTTAAAATAAATGAAAAATAAATAAACAGAAAAAACTGATTTATTTGTTTAAAATTTAAAACTATGGCCTACCAGTGATTATTACGGGCACCTTAAATTATCCCCGCTATATTTTTGTCTGTAATATATTACCTCACTTCTACTGTCTATTCATATTAAATACACAGTACCACTTCCACGAAGTCACGCCTAATTCGATTAATTATATTCTACTGTCTGTATTCCATACTTTATTTATTTGTTTACTAAATTGCACGTAATTGGGATTCCCTGCATGTGATAAATAAACAACTACTACTACTATAAAGTAGGCAACGATGCCGCCTAGGCTGAAGGCTAGCTACGCCGCTGCACACATCTTAGCAGGATTATTCAAAGATCTTTCTTACGCGCAGGTTATAGTTTTATATGGAAACTGATAGAAACTAGAATTCTATTAAAAAACATCACATCCGGAAAATTTTCATATTTATATCTCAATTCTATCGCCAAAACGTACCCACCATGCGCACCCGCGCAAGGTAATAATTCGAAAAGAATGTTGAGGAGTCCCGCCTTATCTCCATCACACAATCTAAACTTTCGGGCCACTTCAAGGCAACAACTGGTTCGTCCCCTTTCCCCACACCAATCCTCCCTTTTCTGACCGCGCTACCACCTCTCCTCACACCCCCTCCTACCCATATCATCCCCATCCATCCTCTTTTTAACCCCCGCAGTGCTATAAAGCCATTTGTCTGGTTCAACGCACCACACCGGACTTAGCGCTGGCGGACTTACCTCACCCCGTCTGACCCACGCCCCTCTTCCCATTTCCACCGCCTCCCCTCTCTTCCTCCTTTCTGGGTCGTTCACAAAAGATTTGTTAAAAAGGTAAAGATATCACGTTCTCTGAAGGAGGTCCGGTGAGAAAGTCAGGACGGGCCGGTGACTTTTTAAAATCACTGTCGAGAAAGGGTTAGGCATAGGCTTTTTTTAAATTTAATTTATTATTCTCCCCCTGCAGCACCTGACGGCCCTCCGGGCGGGTTTCGGTACGAATGCATTTCTCAGGGCGTTGGCACGGGGTGGATTCCTCAGGGAGATGTGGATGCTGCAAGGTAGAGAAGAAAGCCGCGTAATTGGTCAGGTGCGCGTCGGGTTCGGTTGGTTGTCGTTTCATTATACGCACGGATACTTTCCCTCGGTTGTTCTCCGTTGCAAAAAATATATAATAAACGTGTCGAGTATGATGCAGGGGGGCTTTTTTAAAATGTTTCATCTCGTCCCATTTGTCGTTTATGACTCGAATAAGCGTTTTCTCCCGAGACGCCTTTAACGTTTCGTAGAATGAGTTTAGAGGTTATAATGATTGGTAAGGAAAAGGCGGGTTTTGGTCGAATAAAATTGAAATATCTCGCGTCGAACAAAATACGTGGATCCGTATTGTTTGCGCGATTGAAAGCATTTCCGCGATGGCCGGATTAGCTTAGGCAATACAGGCACTGGGCCTACGAGAAGTTCAAACAAAACATTTTAACGTTTTTTTATATAGGTATTGAAAGTGTTAGTTATACCTACTTATTTGACATAAGTAGGTTGGTATAGAAGTCATGTTGAATCCAGCGGTTGACATGCGCAATAAAAATAGTAGAGCAGTAATACTGCGCATGTCACTATGTCAACCGCCAAGATAGACCACGCAACGATCACTGTAGAATAAGGGAAACCTAATTTCTAGAATACATTTTCCTGAGAAATGAATAATAATTTTTCTCATATGTTGCCCAAATTAAGAACCATGTGTGTGTGTGTATATATATATATATATATATATATATATATATATATATATAGAGAGAGAGAGAGAGAGAGAGAGAGAGTGAGAGAGAGTCTCGATTATCCGAGGTAAAGTGGACCAAGCTAACCTCGGATAAAACGGAAGTTTCATTTTTAGGTATTAAAAATAATATGTTCAGAAAATTTATTTTTTACATGCGTAACTAAACTAAAAGAACAATTTATTGATATTACTTAAACAAAATAGTCTTTTAATGATTTCTGCCTAACTTTATCGATTACTTTTTGGCCGCCATGTTACTACGCCACCTTTCGACGACTGACTCGACGATCCGAGCCTCAGTCGAGAGGACCATGCCTCGGTTACATACATTGCTGCGGCTGAATGCAGCCGCATGCTTCGTGAATCTTACACTATGTATCAACTGAAAACTGAAGTTATGATTTACGTGTGGTAAATAACATGTGACCTTGACCGCAAGCTAAAAACAACAATGTATGTATTTAGAGGGGACCGCCTTGGTTAACACGGAAGCTCCGAGAATACTATATGTATGTGTGTATATATATATATATATATATATATATATATATATATATATATATATATTATATATATAACAACTTACGGAAAAGGAAAGGTAAAATGAATATAAGGATGTCAACAAGGTGTTGGGATGAGGAAACCCAGTGAGCACTCACCAATCAGACGACTTCAGGTTGGTGAGGCCCCGGGGATGTCGAAGCGACACACGTAAAATAACACAAAAACACAGAAACATCACAAACGTAAAGCTTTCGGAACTACCTTTCCTCATCCCAACACCTTGTTGACATCCATATATATATATATATATATATATATATATATATATATATATATATATATATATATATATATATATAAATATATATATACATATATATATATATATACACTAGTAGTTGGTGCTTGCATACTGCAAGCATTTCATATAACCTTGAATAAACATTCATTTTTCAGACAGATATTTCAACATTACAAATATTCTATAAATTCTGAAGATTTCACCTCCGCGGCGATTTTCGTTTTTCCCACATGTAAAAATAATAGTTTAAAACAATCTCCAAATGTTGCAATTTTAAAAATTTTACACTTTCGTCGTTATGAGGTACTAATGCTTCACATTTTAGCCAAATTTTAAAGTTGTAGTATTTCTATAAGTAAAATAATATTTTTCTAATTGTTTAAATTTAAATAATTTTTAACGGCCGTTGCAAGTAATATATGGTAAAATTGAAATGTAAATTTGTGCAAATTCACTACTTTGTAAATAATTTGAAAATTTCAGCTTCCTAGCTCATCCCGTAGTACCTAAACAGTTATCTATTTGTTTAAACTTGAAGAATTTTTAACTGCCAAACAAATTAAAATATCAAAATTTGTATAATCACTATTTCGTTTTTTTAAGAATTCTACTTATAAAAAATATTTCAGCTCCGTAGCACATGCAAAAATACAGAAACCTTGAAAATTTGTTTAAACAATTGAGAATTTTTAGTGGCCGCATTGTTGCACTTTTTCATGATTTTCGTTTTTTCTAGTCGGTTTTGCACAAACTCCTACCTAAGAAAAAAATTTCGAAACTCCAGCTCATCTGGAAGTGTCTAAACATTAGTATCCTCCTATCATTATATATCGACGACTCTTACAGAGGATATAACATACTAGTAGTTGGTGCTTGCATACTGCAAGCATTTCATCTCACCTTGAAAAAAACATTCATTTTTCAGACAGACATTTTATTATTACAAATATTCTTTTAATTCTAAAGATTTCAATGTCGCAGCGATTTTTGTTTCCCCACATGTAAAAATAATAGTTTAAAACAATCTCCAAATGTCGCAATTTAAAAAATTTTACACTTTCTTCATTATAAGGTTCTAATGCTACACATTTTAGCCAAATTTTTAAGTTGTTGCACTTCTAGAAATAAAATAATATTTTTCTAATTGTTTAAATTTAAATAATTTTTAACGGCCGCCGCAACTCAGATATGGTAAAATTGAAATATTTATTTGCACAAATTCACTACTCTGTAAATAATTTGAAAATTTTAGCTTCCTAGCTCATCCCATAGTACCTAAACAGCTATCTATTTGTTTAAATTTTAAGAATTTTTAACTGCCAAACAAATTAAAATATCAAAATCTGTATAATCCGTATTTCGTTTTTTTTTTTAAGAATTCTACTTATAAAAAAATTTCAACTCTGTAGCAAATGCGGAAATACATAAACCATGAAAATTTGTTTAAACAATTGCGAATTTTTAGCGGCCGCATTGTAGAACTTTTTAAAGATTTTCGCTTTTTCTAGTCGGTTTTGCACAAAATTCTACCTATGAAAAAAATTTCGAATCTCCAGCTTATCTGGAAGTGCCTAAACATTAGTATCCTCCTGTTATATGTTATCATTATATATCGACGACTCTTACAGAGGATATAACATATAACAGGAGGATACTAATGTGTAGGCACTTCCAGATGTGCTGGAGATTCGAAATTTTTTTCATATGTCGGATTTTGTGCAAAACCGGCTAGAAAAAACGAAAATCTTGAAAAAGTTCAACAATGCGGCCGCTAAAAATTCGCAATTGTTTAAACAAATTTTCATGGTTTATGTATTTCCGCATGTGCTACGGAGTTGAAATTTTTTTTGTAAGTAGAATTCCTAAAATAACGAAATAGGGATTATACAAATTTTGATATTTTTATTTGTTTGGCAGTTAAAAATTCTTAAAGTTTAAACAAATTGATAACTGTTTAGGTACTACGATATGAGCTAGGAAGCTGAAATTTTCAAATTATTTACAGAGTAGTAAACTTTCACAAATAAACATTTCAATTTCACCATATATGAATTGCGGCGGCCGTTAAAAATTATTTAAATTTAAACAATTAGAAAAATATTATTTTACTTCTAGAAGTGCTACAACTTTAAAATTTGGCTAAAATGTGTAGCATTATTACCTTATAATGAATAAAGTGTAAAACTTTTAAAATTGCAACATTTGGGATTGTTTTAATCAATTATTTTTACATGTGGGAAAAAACGAGAATCGCTGCGGAGGTGAAATATTTAGAATTAAAAATATATGTGTAATGATGAAAGATGAATAATGAATAATGAATGTTTTTTTATGTTGAGATGAAATGCTTGCAGTATGCAAGCACGGAACCCACCCTGATTTCCATCGTTATTTATTTATTTTAATCGTTGTTAATATTTAGAAATAACATACGCCGACTCGTCATTTTAAAAGTATTCCTGCAAAACTATGAATTTCATGAAATCAATCGAAGATGCCGAAATTATGCGGGATTGCATTTATGAAAACATTAGTGCACACTATAAAAAATAACTTTAAGGGTCGAAACCATGGACGTAGTTATTTTTATATGGTTGAATTTGCACGAAGTTCTATGTAATGTCTATATTAAATCATGCATTGAGTTTTTTAGATAAATTTCAGTATGAGTGCATGCATGAAAGCTTTACATTGTTTTTGGAGATGGAACATCTAGTCCCGGCAAACCAGCTGCAATGTGGTTCGTGGGGTTGTTTTAAGTTTTAAGATGGGATGAGGTAAGCTGGAGAGTGATGGATGGTCCCGTCTCCCATTGTTGTTCAATCCCTGTTGCAGTAATCTTTCTCACAAACGTGATTTTAATGGAGTATTATTCGTCAATTCAGCTAGCGCGCCCCATTTTCCTGCAAGTCTCCCCACTCAATCTCTCTCATAATGAAAACGCAGCGCTGAAATGAGTTCGCGTAATGCTCTGTCGATTAAATTTAATTACGACGACCATTCTCAGGTCACGACAGAGATTATTAAATTAAAACGCGGACAAATGGTCAGTACTAATACGATGGATATGAAGCCCACCCAAGCCCCGAATAAAAAAAATGGTATCACGACCCCGTATAAACTTTTGAGCGACATCACGAATTATCTGTTGATCCGCGATTGATTCCATAAGCGAAATATTTCAATACATTTTGATTGCCTCATTGGAATAAAAAAATAAATCCAGCATCTCCCGTTAATGTTCATGATTTTTGAGGCGGGATTTGTGAAAATTTTATTTAAAATGTATTACTCTCTCTCTTTCTCTCGCCTCAACGGATGGTGTGGACATCCATCATACGCACAATTAATTCAAATTAAAACCATGGCTGATCGTGAGCATTATTGTTGCAAATTATGACGTTATATGTAGGTCTGGCGTGGGAACGAGCGTCCTATGAAGTTTCAACGATCAACCATCAAGAATTTTCTTATTTCAGGGATATCCTTGTTTCGCACTTCTTCAAGGCTTTATATTAATCTTCTCCTAACCTTACCCTTCTTTCAAAAAAAACTTTCTTCTTCTTTGCCTTAATCCTAGCTTCCCCTAACCTCTTTTACCATTTCGTTCTTTCTCAAAAACATTTATAACAATTTATTTCGTAGATAAAGTTCAATCATTTTCCGTTCAAATACGATAAATTCTAACGCTTTCACATAAATTAGACGTGAATACCAATATTCTACACCACGCTCACGCCTCGAAGCAAAGTATCATACAAATGTCGTCTTCCTTCATACCTCAGCCGGTATTCAAAAGCTAAATTAAGATATAAAAAGCAATATTCACGATCCTTGCGTCTTGAGTTTTCATCTCGAGACGACCGTGCTCATCGCGGAAAATAATAAGAGCAAATACCTTCGCGAAAGAAATATTACGCGTCTCTAGGTAACATACGACGAGCGAGAAAGCGGAGAGAACGCAACCGCCGCCACGGGGGAAGATTGAGGGGGTGGTGGCGTAGTTTTTAAGAGAGATACCGAGCCGTCTTTAAAATAAAAGAAAGAAATCTTTAGCACCACGGTCTGGCAGTCTTTTTCATACATCAATGCCCGGGGGGGGGGGGGGGGTTAAAGGGAATCACAAGTGGAGAGGAGGGAGAAAGGAACGAGAGTCGCCTTCACATCTCCGAAGGGAAGGTGTTCTCCACCCCGCAAACCCAAGGACGGCACAGGAAAGTGGAAAGAGCTTGCAGAAAACAGCTCTCGGCAACGTTGCATCGCCCGAGTCGCATCTCCGGTTCTGCTCCAAGACAAAGAGTGCAGTGCTCTCGGGTAGTCGGAAGGGATGGAATTACGTTCGCGAGTTTCCTTTTTTCATGCTTTTACTGAGAGTTTCGAAGACGCGTCTTCCTCGAGGAATTTATAATCTGGATTACGAGAAGCGTAAAAAAAATATCCGGTATATATTTTTTAAAATTCAACGCGGTGACTTCAACGGCCGAAAGGCACGACGTTAATAATGGAGTGGGAGTAAAAATGGCCCGATGACTACGCGGTTTGGATGGAAGTACACGTCCGATGCCCATAAAAACAATTTCCGAGTCACCGTAATAGCATGTCACAATCCCATTAAAGACTTCCTTGCTTTCTTCTCTGGAGACTTTTAACCGTCAAGAGAACACGATGAGATGTGAATCCTATTTACAACGGCTGTTCTCTATTACAGATTTCACGAGGATGGAGGCGGTAAAACGTATACCATAACAGGAAAGTCAAATCTGCGAGTAATAACTGTTAGATAGGTTTCGGCGTATTGCCCCCTCTGCCACCCACCAGATTGGTGAATTGCCGGGTAACATGTAGATTTAGATGTATAGACACCAGGCCCTCCTAGAAGACGGAGGATGGGTTCTAAAAAATCTAACATGAATCCGTGTGATGCCTACCTACATTTACATAGTGAAAGGAGGATTGTGGTGCATACCCTTTCAGAAACCCTCCTCCAGATCCAAAAATTCACCAGCCTCTCTATGATGCACACATATGAACAAATAGATTGTTTTTGTCGATTATCTAAGCTTGTAAAACAAATGAGGGAACAATTGTAAAGCAAATAAAAAAGTCGCTTTTTTACGACCTATCTTGTTTTCACCATGTTGTATGATTCTCGAGATATTGCCCACGCAGACGGACGGACAAACCAAATATATACGTGATTTTTTTGGAAAAAAGCTCATAACTGCACTCACGCATTCCGACTACGTCTCTCCCTCGCTCTGCAATCAGGAATCCCAGATTCCGAGCCAGACAGAACCGCGTTATTGCAATCCATACTCCGCGGTGATCTAAATTTGATATTAAAAACCGTGTTGTAGCGAATTCGCATTTAAGAACACGTGCCAATAGAAGGGCCGGGTGCATAATCCTACGTCCGTAATTCAGAGATGCCTCCGAACTCTCCGCTGTTCCTTTTCGTTTGTTCTGCCTCGTGTCTGAATAAGACGTATTTCTCCCGGAAATATTCTAAAAAAAAGAGAGAGGGAGAGAGGTTTAAGAAGCTCGGAGGCCGCTTTTTCGAAAGCCTCGTTTCTGAGGTCCGCGTTCGTGCGAGAGGAATATTCACCCCCCCTTCGTGTTTCGCGTCGGTGTTGCTCGCTGGTCCGTGAAAGAAATTTCGTTAGCTATGGTCAGGCGACGCGATTATTCTTTTCCCCCGAGTTCCCTCTCATTTTTCATTCCCGATCGATTCGAAGGGAAATTCCTTTTTCGGCTGGAAAACTTGTTTTGATCGAGTTTCGACTTTTTTTTCTTTCTACCCCGCCGTCAGATTGATTTTTTTTTAGTGAGAATCGGGTTTTGCGAATGAGCCCCGAGGCTTTGCGGCATCTAAACTCTTGGGATCGTGAGCTTTGAAGTACTCCGACTCCTGCGAGGGCGTTTATTTCTAAGGTGTTCTTCTATCCGTTTCGGAAGAACATTTTCGGATCAATTTAGTATTTTTACTTTTCTCTTATTTTTTAAATGAGATGGAAAACCTAATAAATTTCGCATAGGTATTTTAGGTATTATTTAAAAAATATGTTACTTCGACAGCTATTAAAAGTTGGGTAAAACCAGACGCGCATTTCGGCTGCATCGAAGCCGTCACCAGTGGTGATTCACTGACAGTGGATTATAAAGACATTCAATACCATTGATGACGGCCGCTTTGTAGACAAAGTACGCACGCGGTTCTCCCAAGCCTTTTTAATGGCTACTGAAGAAAATTTTTCAATTTCATTCAAACTACAATTTTACTTTAATGTAGCAGCTGAGACTCAGTTATCATTTCAATGTTACATTTGAAAACATTTATATTATTTTACCGTCTCGGTCCTGATATTTCGGGCTCGAATAATAAATCTAAATGCGCGTCAGTATGGATATTACCAGTGCGGGCGTGGGGTATTTAACGAATGAATGTCCTCTCTTAATGGAGTTCAGAATAATGCACTTATCCGATACCCCAGTCGAGTGTATTTATTAATCTGGGAAATGCATTCTTTAGTGCTTCCTGAGAAACAAACGACGATACAATTGACGCGACTGCGGCTTATTTATCCGGCGACGAGTTTTTCCGCGTCGCCGAGGAGATCTCTTATCTCAGATTACGGCGAAGAATAAATCTCCTTTGCAGAACAACAACGTATTAAAAGGCATCTTGTTTCATTCTATACGCATACACGAGTCCGTTGGGATTACCTCTCGTGAGTTTGCCATTGTCGTACGAACTTGGCCGACGAACAGGTTATCGCTTTACGTCTTGGCGACTGTTTTCTTCTAAGGACGATCTTGAAATATTTTATGGTGAAAAGATATATCCGACTAAGCTAGTGTGTGCTAATGGATCTCCCATTGCCATCTCTCAGAATGTATAAAAGCAACCGAAGCTGTAAATAATGGAACGAGAATACTATATTTTAATCCTCGAGTTGAATCGGATTTTTGTTGACAAGGTAAACGTGAGCCAAAGCTGTAAGCCTTTAGAAGTGTTAGAAACAATATATATATATATATATATATATATATAAGCTTGCGTGTGTTTTTGTGTTCGTGTGTTTTACGTGTCTCTTCGACGCCCCCAGCAGCCTACCAGCTTGGTCCTCAACTTGGTAAGTGCCCGCTGGGCTTCCCTCAACACATTGTTGCCACCCTCATCACTACCTTTTCTTTTCCTTTAGTTAATATATATATATATATATATATATATATATATATATATATATATACATGCATACATACATTATATGTGTTGATTAATAAAAGTAAGTCTCCATACATATACACCAAACATATAATTTTCCAACTGCAGTTAATGAGGCTATAAATGAATGAATGAAAAACTGTGAAACAACTTTCTCCTGATCGGACGTTTTCTTAGGTAAATTTGACGGCGTACTAACGTGAATATTTTGAACAAACAATATCATCAACTATTACGCCCGCGATTTAAACGACGTCACTCCTGCAACCACATTCCTCTCCACATGTTCTACGTCAAAATGAATTTGTTGCGTCATATTTATAATCATTAAAGTACTTACGCGAACTACTTGTAGATAAACTCTTAATTACTGTCCACTTTTTGTTTTTCTGCCATTTTCACTCAACAATGCAGGGTTTTTCTTGCCTGGGTATCTAGGTATGGGTAGAGTATGGATTTAAAAAAATTTCATTCGTAGGGTAAATATCGGGTTTTATTATTTTCCTTTTCATTCGGGTTAAAATCGGGTATAAATAAGTTACAGATTTTTCGAGGTTTTAAAAAAGTTCAATTTAGGGTAATTTTCGGGTTTTATTATTTTGTAATTCGGATTAAATTATTTTAAAATAAAAATCTTGTTTAAAAATTCCAAAGTTTTATCAATAATCAAAACTTTTTACTATATCTTAAGTTGTGTGGAAGGCAACGGGAAACCACCACACCGTGTATGTATATTCCCTAGTTAAAACCAATTAATTAATTAATTGGTAGGACCTGTCGTAAGACAGATCACGAATGAATGAATGAAGTATGGTTGATAGTGATATTTTGTGTTAAACGCCTCCTGGTGGAGAGGAACACCTCGCAGGCTGCATAAATATTTTGCTTTCCCTTCAACTTCTTTTGAAAACACACCAGATATGAGCGAAATAATTTTTCTTTCGTAGTGTTTTCAACTAACAGACGGGCTCTTTTTTTCCTTACCCTATCAAATATTTATCAGCGACTAGCTAAGCGCCTTAGCTATTCGTGGCGCGATCAAATCAAGGAGATTAAGATTGTGTTACTAAGTAAGCTTACGAATAAATTATTTACAAAGAGAATAAACAGACTGATCACGAACATCTCGTACTGCACTCGAGTGCTGAGGTGCCTACAAGCGCCAGAATAGAAATTCTGTGACCAAATACTAAAAAAATTGTTTAAAGAAAACTAATAATTTCGGGTTTTTTTTCGGGTTTTACCTGAAATATTAAATAGGCAACCGGAGGGTAAAAATCGGGTAAAACCCGAAAAATCCATACCCTAGTTTTGAGGGAGCAAGGCAATAGTCGCTTCGTGCACACTAGTAGGCAGGAGTGAAATATAGAGGCCGTGTGTGAGTCAAATTGGGAGATGATCCACTGGTTTGCAAAGTCAGGAATGATTCGAGACGACGTTCCACTTTCACTTTTTGCGAATACGTCCGAAGGAATCAGAAAGGCGTTTTTTTTCCGTTTGATTAACTGTCTAGCCGATATAGAGATGTAGCTCGCAAAACATATTATAACCCGTTCCGAATGCTCTCGAAGGAAGTAATATCAGTGAATGAATGTACTGGCATTCACGAGGTGTCCTTTGTTTACTGGAAGAGAAACGAGTGAAACCGTTTTCAAAGATATTTTGATGGTGGGAATTCATTTAGAACAAAGATACATTTCGTTGTAGTGGCTTATATGAGGTTCGCTTACAATCTCACCAAGAAAGACATTTTGGCAATGTGAAAACAAAAGCCATATAACGTCGGCTTGTTGGCGTATAATTGATGAATATTCTGCGTGAAGGAGGAGTGTTAACATCTAGCCCAAAGTGATTTGTTTTATTTATAAACCTGCCATTTCAGCCACCGCTGCGCTCGCATAGATCGTGCGATGTAGTTCTTTTTTATACACGCGTCGAGAGGAGTTTGTTTTTTCCCCGATGGCTTTGGTATCGCCCGAAAGATTTATTCCGAATATCAAACGTCGTTGATTGAACCGTCATTCACCTGTCTCTGGAAGAAGCTGCGGTTTGATATCTTGAAACCCAATCGGACGCGCGCCAGAAAACCATCAACAGTGACAAATGGCGCGTTTTTACGCACGACTCTTTCATCCCTCCATCGTTCCCGGCTTTTTTTTTCCTCTGATCATTTTTGGAGCCATATAGTTGTTTCCCTTTGTCGCGAAGTTGGCGTTTGTTTATTTTTATTGGGGACGCATGAGTGAAATCCTCTATGATTCACGAGGACGTATCATCTTCTATTATTTTAAGCAATGAAATTTTGAAAGCTCGTATGACGTTCATCATTTCCGGCTGTAATTCATTACTGTCAGGATTAGGCGTGCGTCTAAAAGATTGTACAGGTTTTTAGCGACTATTTGATTTATTCATTTCGCGCTGATTTGCGATCGATCACTCGATTTTTTAAAGAAAGTAAAGTAGTAAAGTGCCGATTTTGTTCGCTTAAATGTTTACTATAACGCTTCCATTCCAACAATGGTTGAAGAATTCTTCTATTAAAAGGGAAGTAACGTTTACGTAAAGACAAACCACGCCTAAAAAACGCATAATAGCTTCGAATTTCATCTCCTTTTCATCTAGTTTCATCTACGGTTTACCCTGCAAGCCACCGCAAGGGTGTGTGGCAGGGGGTGCATTAACACCAACGCAAGGTAGGTATGCATTCGTTTATCAATCGTAATATATAGGAAATACTTGAAGATCCAAAAGCACTTCTCAAAAGGAAATTCATGACATAAAGAATTTTTCCTATCAGCAACCAAATCAATCATACAACTTAACCTTTAACTAGTGAGGTGAAATCATGAACACGTTGTAACTGAGGTGCGGTCTCACAGACCGCTATTGTTTATTATTATTTTTTATTCACAAGCCTTATCTACAATTGGATTTTTCGTGTTTAATTATGTTACGAGGGTACACAAGTAGTTAAAAGAAAAAAGACTGAATACTCAATATTCTTTATAAAATGTAAAATATCGGAAAAGTTAAGTGGAGGAGTAACTTGACACTTAACTTAGGTGGTGCCTCACAGACCGCAACTCGGTAGTTATAGGTTAAAAATCATCTTCGGAGACGACTACGCATCGAACGAGAAAAGAAGTTTCGAAATATTCGTAAATACTAAAGGTTCTTATCTTATTATCACTTAAAACTGTACTTGTACAGTTATTCTTATCTTGTATTGGAGTAGAGAGAGAAAGAAGACATTAGATAGAGAGAAATACGCATATACCGATCCCTGTCAACTCCCTCTTTATATATATATTCGTCCGAGCTGTTAGAGGTGACTGTAAGAGATAAGGCGGGAATGCGCGAAGTATGATAAGAGAGACAGGTGAGGCCACGCCTCCTTCCGACCGCAGGAAACACGGCTAGCTCGTAGAGATGGTCGCTGGGTACATAAATCCCACAGTTTTTTCTTTCTCCCCCTCTTTCTCCCGTTAGTACGTGGATCTCGATAGACCCTCTACCGCGAACCAGTCGAAGAATAGAAGATAAAACGAAAAATAAAACTCACTCTGCGTTTTTAAGCGTCTCTTTTTTTGTTAAGTAGCGCCATTTCAAAATAAAACGTTTGATTTATGTTCAACTGATCTTAAGGGGATGATAAATGAGTTACAACTCTGTGCGATATTAGACGCTAAAAAATTTGACGTGTGGTTATTGTGTGCGGCGTGCATTAATCAAGCGAACCTCTGTACATGGCAACGATATCCGATTTCAGAAACCTCTTCAATAATCTTTTTTAGCTCTGCATGGAGGAGAGTATGCTAGGCGTTTTGCGTTGTTCTTGACTCGGGAATAATTCAATAGCGCTTGTTCCATTTTAGTTCAGTCGCTGAGGTGATGGTATGTTAGAGAATAACTTATTGCGCGAAGATGCTGAAAAATGCAACGTTTTAACTGATAGAGCGTAGATATATTTAAGAAGTTCGGTTTTTCTCTTTAAACTCATTTGAGGAACCGAAGCTTGAGGAAAAATTAATGATAAATATGTGGTATTCAGCACAATAAATGGCATATTACTATATTTAAAAATATAAGCTTTTCGATTTAATAGAAGGCCGCTTGAGGACACGTTTTATTACAAAATGGAAATTTGCCGAATGAGTTAAAAGACGATAATACTTTAAATAACGAGCATCATTTCCAGTTTTTAAGTAAATTTGATAGAAAATTCGAAAAAAAAACAAGATTTTTTAGTTGAAAACCACGAAGCTGTATTTCGTAGTTGGTAGTGCTCCATCGTGCAAGGAAAAAATAACGAAACGAGAAATTTTGTTATCGAATCGACGAATATGTTTTATCGCTGGAAGAATTCGTGATACACGATGGCGTCCATCGTCCCGCCGTGTTACGAAACCCGACGATTCAGCGAATCGATAAGCGAATCACGCATTGCTTCGGAGGCCGAGACGCTGTTTTCAATTCCAAAGGGCATATCATTCGTTTGCGGCTTGTTTGACGTCCGTGTTGAAATGATTAACGAGGAGCAATCTCGAGCGGTATTTTTACAGTTTCGTTTTTGAATCGTCTTTAACGAGAGGCCGCGTGGAACTCTCGCAGATCACGAGATGCAGTTCGTGACCGGTGCATTTTTGCCCATCTCGCTCGGAGAGAGGGTCTGAGGAAAGCGGATGCAGAAATGGCGAAAATATAGAAGAGCGAAACAATATGGCATCGAAATTGAAAACAAAACCGTCATATATAGAGACTGTTATGAGTTAAATCAGGCAGAGTTATCAAAATAATTTTTCGATAAAAAGTATTTGTGTTTCCTACTAAAAGTCTATTAAGCATTCCTGAATGTGAGGCTTAAATTTCAACTTTTTATTCTTGCGCATATTTACCTTAAACATAATTTATCCTTAGGAGGGTGCAATAATTACTTTCACAGTTAGCTATAAAAATTGCCGGTGCAATAAAAAATATTGATAAATATCAGATCAACAATTGCATTTTTACAGATAATGAACATTCATCTTAAGGCCTTAAGGCATAATAAGCACAAACGAAAACAATTAAGTATATTGATAAATCCGAATTCTCTAAAAACCATAAAATGGCTGTGACTTATCAGTTATCCCGTTAATCGGGAATTAACTGAACAAAGGTCATTTGGATGGCGTGAAATCTGCGGAAGGAACGTAGACGGAGGATAATAAAAAACATCGTCGGCACGACAAAAGAGCGCCGTTATCGTCCGGACGAAAAAATTCATCCTCCGATGCGTGCATTTTCATTTCCTTTTACGCGTTTTTTCATCTATAGCCTCCAAAACGAGTCGTTCCCGCAGGTAACGTCGACCAAAAAGTGAAAATCGGCTCTCGGGGAGAAAAAAGAAGATTAATGGACGCTACTCCGCCTTTAAGGTTGGGTATTAGTCAACGTCGATGAAATGAGTCCGACCGGGGCAAGCACGAATCACGAAAACAAAACGAGATGGCGTTGCTAACGCAAAAGTTCACGGGATCGACAAGTGCCACGCCGCTTTCAAATCTTTTCTTTGCATCTACTGCTAAATTTCATTCTCGCACGACAAAGAAAACACACGGAGGCGTGATACGTATATAGAGAATGTCAGGCTATCCACGGCGTGCTACGCATCTGACTCGATTTTTCCGCCCATAACCCTCGTGTCAAGGCATTTTTAGACTAATATCTCCATCTATGAAACGGGTGTTCACATACGGTCGCTAGTCGCCACCTGTGGCGGATTGAAGCTCTTCGTGTGTTATATATTTCCCTCTACTTTCCTATAAGTTTTAACAACATTGTTGAAAGAAAAATAATCTCATGTGTCTCACTGAAGGTTTAAATCTGCAATTAAAAATGAAGCGTCTGTTTATTATGATACGTTGTTGCATACACAGTACTGTCCATAGTTTTTTTTCTAAGAGGATAATAGTAAATAACGACAACGAGTTTCAGTGCAAATAACATATAATAATAACGGTTTGCAATGAACGATGCAATCTCAAACTCATTTTGAGATTATTCCGCCTTTAAACGGAATATTTTGCCACTAATGTGGCGATCATCTCGATTCTGTTGGATACCAATGATCTATGACAAGGGAAATCCAACGCTGTATGAGCCGGGTTAGGTGTAAAGCTAGAAACAAACGCGTAAGAGAGGTCGTTAATCGTGCTCCCAATCTTATGCAGATAATCAATTAAAGGGCGACGCCTCAGGTACAAGTAGAAAATGTGTCCTTTATGTCAGCAAGGCATAATGCAAAGCATAAATTATGTAGAGTAGTTGTAACCTGAGGCTGAGCAAGTCGCCGAGGTTTTATATCCACCAATAGGGAGTCAACCTTTATCTTAGTAAGTGCTAATATTCTTTAGCTAATCCTTATTTTATCTGAGATGGAAATCAAATTATACAAATGAATTTGACGAACATATGCTCTTTCAGTATTTTTGCATATTGAAACTTTTATTCTCTATAATATTATTTAGATTTTTACTAAATTTAAAGCAGCGAGATTTTTTAAAGATATGCATTATACGACTTTATTATGCTTTTGCTCGTTTCTGGTTTCTTTTGATTGTAGCCGAACCTCAGACATTCAAAAAAGATCAATATTTCCCTATTTCTCTTTGATGCCAACCAGAGATTCGTTCTTTTAACACGCCCACTGTATAGAAGTTTAAAATCTTGAGTAACGACCAATGTTCCCTCTAATGTGGCTGATTATCTGAGCGGAAATGGAGGAGTCTGCGCGGCCTTTGTAAATTCACAGCCTTTGATGCAAGAACTTTTTAAATTTTTATATGAAAACAAGGTAGAAATAAGAAATCTAAGGTTTAATTTCATTTATAAAATTTACTATAAGATTATTCTAAGATACTTTTTTTACTTTGTATTAGCCATTTTATGAAAATTGCGATAAAATAGTGCAAAGGGGTTGTCGCTTTTAGCGACCTCACTGGTTACCTTGTGTCAACGGAGATTGCATAAGGCAGTCGCGATAAGGAAATACGTGTTAAACATAGAACAAAATAGGAACTTCAATTCCGGGCGTGACCCCTATGTCACTCTTTTTAGTCTTGTGGTGCGCGGAGTATAGTAATCTGTGCGCGGGTATTTAGAAATTTGTGCGCGGACGCGCAACCGTGCAGCTTAGAGGGAACATTGGTAACGAACGACACAGCCTTTTTATCTCATAGCCATTTCTGATACTTTGCTCTTTCCTGGCGACGTGAAATTCTCTCCAAGCCTCTTGTATTTTCCTTCTTACGCCTTGGGAGTTTATACCTTGCGAGCAGTTTAAAATTCCATAAATTTATCTACTAGGAAATACAAATTTTGTTGCAGTATTACCTCGACAACCAACAAAACTACAAAAGATTTACCTAACCGTAAGCTAAGACAACCTGGATAAAACTCGCAATAAATCATCATACATTTAAATTAATACTGTCGTTTTTATCTCGAGAGAGACTGTTTGTTCTACTTAATTCCAGCTCAAGCGGCCAACGCTCTTGCACGTCCATCCAATGAGGTTCTTAATCGATCAATCAGCGATCAAGTGACCAATTAAAAGGACGTTTTCTAACGGAACACTGCGTGCGTAAAATATTCATAATTCGGTTGCATTTATTACTTTCTCTGAGGTATCGCTGAGCGAGGCAAAGTAAAACAACCAGCGACCAGGGCACGAAAGACTTGGAACAAAGACGTCTGAGATGGCGGAGGACGCGAAGGGGAGAGGGAGAAATAACATCAAGTGGTCTAAATACCGGAAATAGGCATCTCGAGGAGGTCGCACGGTCAATGAGGGTGAATGGAATTAGGAGTGGGGGGAGGGTGGTTCAGAGAATAAATGAGAGAGGGGAGAGAGGAAATTGAGTGGCCGGCTTGAAGATGGAGAAGGGAATGATGTAGGAGGAATGAGGAGAGAGTAATGGAGGTATTTTGGAGGTGGAATTGAAATGAAGAGAAGGAAGAATGGGAACTGAATACTGTCATGCAGTAAGATGTTATAAATAAAGGTGGAATTTTTCAAAGGTAACAGAATCAAGTAGTATACTAGTAATTATTTGCGCTTCTGTAAGGTTAATTTAATGTTTCGAGAGAGGATGGATATAACAAATGTAAAATATGTACACCAATTAAAAAAGAGTGATATAAGCTCATTATTTGAATTATTTCATTATACAATTCATTTCCAAACCATATCTGCAATAGTTTCTTCATCGCTCTTAGACAAAAAAGTAGCGATATGAGATATTCCATATCTAAATTCAATATTTTCATAACCGAAAAATATCCTACACTCAATAAAACAAAGCTACATATCCTTTAGCTCAACTGAACCAAATTTTACAATGATTATTTTAAATTTGCTAGAGTGATAGAAAAATTATCTTATTCGAAGTAAGCAGAGCCATAGTTATTCACACATCAGCACTATAATATGAAAGAATACAGCAGGAACAAAATAGAGGTCAAGGATTTTACCTCTGAACAACTGACACAATTAGATGCGGAAATTAGGAAACAGAACGAAGGCGTGAAAAAGTGAAGAATGGAAAAGAAAGAGGAGAAAAACGTTCGGAAACAATGGAACATTTAATTGTCTTCATCACAAGCGGCTAAGGAATGAGCCGAAAGGATTTGTCGAAGACAGATGAGAGGATGACCAAAAAGGAAAAAATAATGAACTGGAAAAATAAGACGACATTGGCTTATGAACAAATGTGAGATGGTGAAATAGAAGGCAGAATCGTAAAAAGAAATGCCAAGGTAGAGAAGAGGGACCAAGAGGATAGAGGAAGGAATACCAGGGCGATGAATAAATCCAAGAAGTTACAGGGAGTCTACGAGGTAGAAAGAGGGAAGAAGGAAATGAAAATAAGAGTACTTGAGAGGCTGTTTTATAAAGAGGACATAGTTAAGTACGTGTAGTAAGAGAGAAGAGAGGGTGGAGACCTACCAATCAACGACCTGTCCCCTTCCATTTGAATTGATGAGCACTTAATCTTTTGACTTGAAGTTTACCCTCTGGAATTTGACGAGATGAAAAGGGGTTATATAATAAAGCAGCCATGCCTTCTCCTTCGAGCCAATACGATCACTTGAGACGAGGGTCGAGTGCGCGCGTTTTTGAGCACCGCTCAACTTGAGGGGAGGTGTCGAATCAACGACCGACAACAGTCGCCATCAGGAGCGATTGTGCGCGCGACGAAATATATTTAATATTACAGGCGTATTGGGGCAGTGCCTAACGAGAATTTGAATGTGCCACCATATGTGCAATCCTCTCGCCAAACAGATTAATCGGGGCAGTTAAACTTGAGCTCTAAGAGTTAGAAATGGAGGGGGCGACGTCGACAAATATCACACAATGTGCGCCGGAGGGGTAAGGCAGAGACAGCAGTTGTGCACGCTATCACAACAATTGCTGTTCAGTGATTGGCTGCAGTCCGTTATTTGATACCTCTCCCACTCTTTTTTCTTGGTTTGCAGAGCTAGACTTAGAATCCAGCGATATATATATATATATATATATATATATATATATATATATATAATATTTATTCACGGATTATTGTTTGGATGAAAATTATAGCGACTCATTGTTGCATGACATGTAATTAAATGATGACTTCAGTCATAATGAAAAGCAACAATACCCATAATTCACAACATAATAGAAATGGCAGAGCATCATTTGACTTTCGAGCAAATAAAAGCAATTTTGAAGTGGCACTAGAAATTTGAGAATGTGTGTGAGGTTCAAAGACAGTGGAGACATGATTTCAAGACCACCACCAACACGATCCTCAATTTCAAGACTTCGTGATAAATTCGAGACTTACGGTATCGTGCAAGACATGTGCAGGGAGACGTCGAACTTTAACGAATGCAGAAAATTCTGCTATGGTGTTAGAGCAATTTAAACGATCACCAAAAAACGTCTGTAAGACGATATGCTAATGAGACTGGAATCAGTAAAACGAGTGTACACCGGATTCGCAAAACTGCTAAGTGGAAGTGTTATGTTCCAAGACTGTTACAAAAATTGTCTGAAGACGATCCTGACCGCAGATCTGTGTTCTGTGAATGGTTTAAAATGAAAGTGACTGAGGATGCAAATTTTGTTCACAAGATTGTTTGGTCTGATGAAGCAACATGAAAACTCAATGGTACAGTTAACTGGCATAACTGCGTATACTGGTCATCAGAAAATCAACAAATTCATTTAGACAAGGAAGTGAATTTACCACGTCTTACAGTTTGGTGTGGTGTGTCGTCCAGGAGTATTGTAGGGCCATACTTTTTCGAGGGGACTGTTACTGGTACTCAGTACCTTAACCTGCTTAAAGTATCCATTATGCCCAAAATCAACAGCTTTATGAAGGAGAGGATTTTTTTTTCAACAAGATGGAGCACCTCCACATTACCATCGTGATGTTAGGTTCTTTCTTGATAACAATTTCTCAGACCGGTGGTTAGGTCGGAGAGGAAGTGTTGAGTACCCACCACGTTCAGCTGATTTAACTTCACTCGACTTTTACTTGTGGGGTTACCTAAAGTATAGAGTGTACTCAATGAAACCAGCAACGCTTCAGGAACTCAAGCAAAAAATTGAACAGTCGTGTGCAGCCATCCCAGCTGATATCATGGTGGATGTTTGTCAGTCGGTAGCTACCCATTGCCAACAATGCATTGAAGCTAATGGAGGTCATTTTTGAACATCTGCGATAATTAAACTTTTAATAAAAGCTTATTGTTTCTCACACACCAAATATTGTTCTTTATTGAATTTTGAAAGGATTATTTTTTTAGCATTAAAATGTGTATACATCTTTATATATATATATATATATATATATATATATATATATATATATAAATTCATAAAACCTAAACTTTTTGGGCACATAGACTATTTTACGTGTAAGTCTTATTGTTAGTATTCCTTTCTTACTAAATTTTGTTTAATATAGCATGATGCCATCGAGTGGTATTTATCGTCATCTCAGACATTCATCGGAGGATGCAGAAAAATAAAACATTCTGCGGGGCAATGCCCCGCGACCTCGTTGCTAGGAGAGACGGGCACGCGCTAAAACACAACCGTATTCAAAATAGGAAGCAGTCAGGTACGGTGAACCTAAACGGCCTGACATTTAACAACGAAACCTGAATCAATTATCCTCTTTTTTTATTTCGCTATGACTAAAGCAGCTTGGGCTTGAGGTTTCGCTACCTTTCTCTTTCTCTCCGCTTTCAAGGGAGTTAGCAAAAAGAGATGGAGAGAGAGAGAGAGGTCGAGCCTTGCTCATTATCTAGACCAGGCAGTCTCGCATCCTCCGCCCCCCCCCCTCCCCCACCCTCAGGGGGCTCCTTCTTTCTCCTACTCGAAATAAAAAATAACGATATGACCTCCAGACGGATCATGCCTACTCCCACTCCATTCCTCACTCGCCCCTCGCCTTCCGTATATCGCTCTTCTAAGATCACTCCTCGCTTCGTCCTCTTTACCCACCCCTTTCGCGTCCTCCCACCCCAGCTCCGTCCCTCCTTCACGGTACGTTTGCATCAATCTGCAACGCAGCGTTGCCCAACTGTATCTGGACGGGAATGCCTCGAGCGCACCGGAAAGGAGGCCTAGATGGTTCACCCAGAGAAGCGTTTCGTTTGTCAGAACTAGGTTCGTGAGGAAGTTGGAGGAGGAAAGGCGAATTAAATCTTTCTCTCTCTCGCTATATACCTTCGCGTGGTTAACGTTCTATCCCTCACCCCTCTCTCCCTCTCTCGTAATACCCACATTTCCTTAAGTCTTTAATAGGGGAGTGGAGCAGTAAATCGAAACATACTTCTCGGCTTAAATTTATCATTCTAGAGCAGTGGTTCTCAGACAAAACTTCGTCTTGGCCGCATCTGCGGCCTCTTGCCATGTTGTGGTGGCCGCATTGTTAAATTTAAATGATATTTGTTATTCTACGTAAGTCACCTAAGAAGTTTAAAGAGATAAAATAACAATAGCAAATATTAATTATAAAAAATGTGAAATCACACTCACTATTCATCGCTGTCTGAATATTAATTACTATTTAAAATATAATTTTTTTCTGGTGGCTGCATCAAAAGTTTCTGGTGGCAGCACTTGAGAACCACAGTTCTCAAGAAATGTATTATTCAAGATAGGTATAATTATAAGCCAAAGAACATACTTTTCGGTTTAAAACAAGTAAAATGCAAACCTTCATCTTTCTGAGGCACATCAGCATGACGGCTAATTGCGTTCACCAAGTATTAGCCATAATTTCACTCAGATATAATCATATTACAGGTAAACAAATCTATTCAATTAGCCATATTTACTTTGTAAGTAGCATGTAGCAATGAAAAAATAGGTTATTTATATTAAATACACACTTAATAAATAGGTAACTAACGGATACGCTACGCCTCGGATTAGACGTGAAAATTTTTCTCTTATAGCTCAATCAAATCTCGAAATTATTAAGTAGTTGAAAGCATTTCCACCTTTCACCAACATAATTTAATGGGATACATTTTTATCTGACAAAAAAGGTCAAATTTATGGATCAGGTTTTCTCTTTTCAACTAAAGGTCTTTTTTTCGTCGAAGCCACTGAGGTGAAATTGCGGTTATTATAATCAATCAATTTACGGAGTTTTTTTTTACGTTCGTGACCTATTCAAAATTATTAACAATGAAGCAACAACGAAAGATTTTTATTTTGGTTTGAAATGAGATTTTGTGGTCCTCGGGTAAAGAAATGCGTTACTTTAAATGCAATTACAGGGGATAGGACAAATAAGTTTTTTTCATGCAATGCAACCAATGACAGAGGTGTTTTAAGTTGTAGACTTAAGAGAAATACATCATTTTTATGGCATTTTTTTCAGGAACACTTTATTGTTTTTTGTCCGATTTGCGAAAGAATGGAATTTTAGGGAACGATAATCTGTCAATTAATGTTAGCATAGACGATTGCATGTATAACTTGCTGTCTTCAAAAAAATCTGATTCTTCAGGCGTAGATAGTAGTAAAATGATTGTTTCCTCAGGTAATATTTTCGCCGCAAAACTGAAATAAATTAACGTCGCTATGAATATAAAACAATAAACATGAGAAAGTTGAAAGTCTGATCTGTAAATTAGCAACAGTCCTTCAAAATTGAGCTCTTAAGTATAAAAAATTCTAAAATAAATAGTGCTTATCTTAGGAATATCCAAGGTTATGAAAAACCAGATGCACATTTTGGCTACGTCTTCAGATTCTAAATAGTACCCGAAACGCGCATCTGGTTTTTCATAACATTGTTTCAGCTATTGGAGATACATAAGTACTTATTTTTTTCGGTTATCGAGAATTAAGCTCTTAATTTCAAATTTGGTTACAGCCATAAGACGAGTTCAACAATTTCCTAGTGAGCTAACAACTGTACCCTCAATTAACAATGATGGTCGAGCGTTGAAGAACCTAACTGTTTCACCGGCGTTAAAACGATTAGTTTAAGATCACGCCATTTAAAAGTCCATCGAACTGCTCAAAAGGACGAAAATAATCCTTAAAATCCTAAAATATTTACAGGCGGCACTCGTCGCAACGCGTAACGAATGACACGTGCGCAGAGAGAGAATAGCGGTTGCGGTTTTGCGACGAGTTTGACATGCGCTTGTGGACGACGTTCTCTCAAGCAACGACTCGATTTACGGAAGCATCAATACGTCAGGACATGACGGAATAACCACTCATTTTTTTACGAACAGCGACTAATTAAGAAAACGGGTAACCTCGAGTGAGCCGTTCGAATTTCATTATACCCTTTGACTAACACGTCTTCGCACGAGTCGTCTTTCTTTTTCCTCATTTTTCGAGAGAGAAAATAAAACCGACAGAAACAAGAAATCCAAACCAGGACTAATGCAGGGAGGTTTCCCAAAGTTGACTTATATTGATAGGAAATGTTTCAGTATGCGTCTGTCAGTCCAAAGAATTCTTATAACATAAATACCACTTGTACTTCATAGTTCATCGATGATAGAGAAAAATTGGGAAACAAATTAATAGAGCATTGTCAGGTTTAAAATACTAAAACCAATGTCAAAATCTCTTTCCGACATTATATTTTGCATGTATTTTTTTAAATAAACGAATTTAATCAATGTTATACGCTAATATGTCCGGAACAACTGTCCATTGCTGAAGAGTAGTCGAGCGGAAAAGAAAATAACCCATTTGTTCACTCGTCTGTGTTCAATCCGAGTTCGGTAATAATCGTCTCCATGGCAACAATCCGATAAAATGCTATTTAAAACTTTAAAACGATAAGTTTTAGTAGAAATTTTTAAAAATACGATAAATTACCAAAATTTGGTGATAATAATTACAATCTACATTCTCTTCCCCTTAGAATAATACAAACTTCGCCCCCGTATCACAATTTTAAGATATTTTTAAGGTTTAAAGAAAACATATCTGCACGATGGATATGGAATTTCCTATGTAAATCAAATGGGGAAAAACGTTCCTGGAATAGAACCCGGGACTTCAATCTTCACCAAATAAAATATAGGCCGGAGGCGGGCCCTGAGATTACGAGCCTCATTCCAAGTTTCATTGGTGCAAAAGTTGTTAGTATGGGACACACACACGGGCAGAGCCATTTCATAAGGCTATGTTTCCTTTGGAAACCAGCCTAAAAAGGAGAACGTCGATGGAGACGTCAGGGCCAATTCTGCCCTTAAGATTCAACCTCACCGCTCGTCGAAATCTCCGGACGAACATCAGAGCGTTGTAGTCCACCAACGGGACAAAATGTACCAGAACGGAAACAAGATGAGTTAAAAAAAAAGGCAGCGGAAGAAACGCGCTGATAAATATATACGGACGCATTCCTTATCTTCTCATCAAGCTTTTCCTCCCCTCCATTCCTTCCTCGTAAATGACATGTACAAACCGCTCCGGCGCTTTTATCTGTTCCACGTTCTATTGCCCTGGAGGATTCGAGAGCGGGACGGAAGAGGGGAGGGGGAGAAAGATTCCTCCGTAAAAAAAAGTTACCGAGGTTTCCCAACTGCCAGAAAGGTAGGCACGAAACGCGGTCAACTCACGTGTTTGTAAAGCCCCCCTAGGGGCTCGTAAAGGCCCCGATGGAAATATTAATAACAATAACGCTTGAGCTCCGAAATTGAGCTCTCCCTTCCCACCTCCCACAGAAAACATCACCGCTCCTGGATTTAAACGAAGTTCTTTTTTTGGCAGAGTTTCTACGCTATGCAGATCGTGAGATAGTCGACTGCTATTTTGTTTGCCGGAGAGGTGTTTCTTTTCTCGGCACGACATGTAAAATAAAAGATACGGAACTCTGATAAGATGGAATTCGATCCGATTCAAAATACAAAAGTCCTGTAGATACAAAGGTCTATTATTGTGATTTAGGTCATATTTTTCCCGTTGGTTTTCTATGATGTAGCAATCAGCTGAGTGCTCTGTCACTCACGGCACATATGTATCTCGGTTATAGCATAATGTTAAAATGTGCATTCAGTTTTCCAAAACCCTATCTTTATCTCTTCCCTCTCACTGTCTATGGATTCTGAACGCGGGTTCCATTGATGCGACACGACACGGCAAACGCCGAAAAATAGAGACTGACATAGCAGTCAGATCGGCAGACGACACCATAATACTTTCACCACTTAACTACGGGTTTTGGGAACTTTCATGCATGATGAAAGTGGGTCTAAAGGGAGTTCTGAAACACAAATTATATCCTGGGTAATGAGGCGTTCAAAATTTTAAAATTACATAGCGAAAGTTGCCTAAACGCGCGTGAGTCGTCGCTGGGAAAATTGGAAGAGGACATCGGAAAATATAAATAGCGAGCCGGCGAATAAAGGATTTAAATTTTAAGTAATCAATTGAAGAAATTGTAAAGGAAAATATGAGGATGTTTGAAAATGGCGGCAAATGGTCCTTTACTATAAGCGATAATAAGAATTTCAAAGAATGAAAAATCTGATTATTTCAAAGAATGAAAAATCTGATTATTCCAAGGTGTAAAACCTCGGGGATCATATAAATAACTTAATCAAAGCAGCATTCCATTCCACCTATGTACTACCTCCAATTTCCAAGAGCTCGACTCACATGAGTAGGCCGACTTGCTATTGGCTGCGAATTATCGCGCCAAAGAGCTAATTTAGTTTACAACGTCGTCTAGTTTGCGTCGCGCATAAGCATCAACCAGATTTTAGCCCTTCGATTTGTTTCACCCTCAAAAACCTTCGCACCATACTCGAAACGTGCAGTGATTACTCTAACTGTAACCTTTCCGCAACGCATAAGGGTTTTGTTGTATGGAAATCGCGGAAGGAGACCATTGGGTCGAAGGCCACTTGCTTTAGAGAATGGAAGAACGGGCGTTCCCGAAATTGCCACTCTGGTGACTCACGTGGTGACGACATTCCATCGAAACTTCGCGACAATTCCACGTAGAAATGAATAATTTCGGAACAATACCGTTTCCTTTCGAAGGGGGTTTCCAAGTAGCTATTGTTGAATCGTAACACATTCAGGAAACGCCTCATAATGTCTGCCCGTAACCTTTTACCTCATTATTTACGCTACAATTTGCCAGCATTATCGGAAGTTAATGATCGTGCTTTTAAATTGATAAACTGTAGAACTTCATCGATGATGTTTTATTTTAAAAGTAATGTATTCTAAAAAAAATCTTTCGGAATAAAATATACTTTGCCAATGGTTCCCATAGGATGCCCATGTCCCCCACTTATTTAATTTATTTTTGGGATGTTAATGGCAAGTTTCAACGTACATTTAACATACATAATTTCAAGTGAAATTTTATGGGCCGAAAAAAATAGCTTCTGTTATTACTGGCCCGTATAGAAAAGTCTAAAAATGCGAGGTCACATATTTGATTTATTGCCTAGTAATTTTAAATGATTATAGGTGATCGCAGGTTTACAAATACATATTAGCAACTGCCGATTGAAGCTCACGTCCTTTAGGACTTATTCCCGCCCCTTTAAAATATTAAGTGTACATATCAAGTCTTCATTCAGAAAAAACCGTATTATTCTGACTCTTTTTCTTAATGTGTGTGAAATAAGCACCACCGATTTTAAAAGCGTCTGAGATTATATTACGTTGCGTCCTAAAAAGAAAACAAGTAATATATTTAAATACATTTCAGTGAATTCTTCGCAATTCTGGATGACAATCTGCAGTCAAAACGAAATTAAATAAACACAAGGCTTACCAAAATACATACAATTATACAGATTTATTTGGGCAATAAATACGAA